>CM060903.1:193611813-194229313 GCA_030737815.1 Allium fistulosum | reverse complement strand
GCAACGTACTTTATTCCAATGAATTAAAATATTAATTAAATCCCAATCCAATTCATAACAATCTTCAGTTCATGTTCAATAACATTTAACTTTCAAATAAAATACCCGGAATTTATATAACCTAGTTAATAAATTATTCTTAACTTTTTTGGACTACTTTCACCTTTGCTTTTCAAATTCTAGTATATACGATATTTATGATAAAACTATTAATGATTATAGGTCAATATTAAATAGTCTTAGTAGAAATTTATTTTTAATATATATAATATTTTTTTAGGTATTTGTTGAAACTACAGAATATTGACCTATAATCGTTAATAGTTTTATCACAAATAGTTAATATACTTTAGTTTTTTTAACATTGTAAACTTTTATTATAGTTATTTGCATTTTTTTAATATTTTATAACAATAAGCATTCATAGGGTTAGTATTTTGGGTTGATGATTACCATATATTTCTTTATGAGGTCTCCATAAATGTCATCATCTCTATCTAGTATGGTCGTAAAGAAGAGGTATATGGGATGCCCACCAAGATTTGCAATCGTGTCCAAACCTTTCGATAGTAGATTAACGTGGGCTTTTGTGATTGTGAGCCTGATTCCTAACCTTACGAAGTGGTATGGATTCGAGCACCAAAGAAGCCGAGATTTGGTTGAATCCTTGGTTTGCGATTATGCCATAAGAGTTATCATATATCCAATGCACACAAGTGATGCTGAGGATTGTTTAATGGATGCTATGTTGGCCATGGTTATTTATCACTCTTGGGTGTCATGTGATGTAGGTGTTTGCGACCATATACCTAGACACTAATATTGTACTTCGATGGTAGTACGCTTATATTTCAATGATAGTAGATTAGCATATATTGATTTTTATGTGCTAACTCTTCATATGTCGGGACATGTTAGGTATGGTTTTCATCCCCTTATGCCCTTATTTACTATATATGATTTTTATAATATTTTTGAGATGTTGTATCGCTCACACCAGACAATTGTCTAACCTGAGGTTTTATTCTTTGCTTCTTATTATCTCGGTTACTCTTAATAGCAAAGGGATAACATGTCTGGATAGCGCATGGAGCTGTACCGAGTACAAGCCTGAGGCTACGCTTTCATATATCTGTATTTGGAGCCTATTATCACTTATATTTCATTGTGTAGTATAGTGGAGCTATACCGGTACTTGTATTACTTTAGAGACAATTATAGAGTTTATTTTAGAGATTTGGGACGTACAAACTCTTCTAATTTAGTTTTTGTATAATCTACCTATTGCACTCTAATGTTCTTATTTCTGGTTCATTTGATTATATCACTACTTCGTCTATTTTACATCTATATTATTATATTAATTTTTGTCTGTGCACCGTGATAAGTTCTACAGGTTCTGTGTTTGAATTTTCCTTACTTTACACTTTTAGATTTCATCTTACATCAACTGGGTACCTACATAGCATGTTATATATATATATATATATTCGGTACCGGTGGTGTATGACGGTCGTCACATTTGGTATTAGAGTTTAGGTTGCGTAGATGACCCAAGTTGATACTTGGATCCATTAGTGATAAGGAAGAAGATACCATCTTAGAATGGATCGAATGATATATGAGAGAGCGTATTTGTTATATTTTGGTTTTCAAAACTATATAGTTGTATATTTAGTATATAAGTCGTATTGCACACATGAGTGCCATTGATGCAGTTCTTCTTTATGAGAGGACTGATCATTCTTATTATATATTAAGAATGCGCTGGCATATGTGAAATGCTACAGATAACTCCATCTTTAGGGTTGAGGAGTAGGCATGTTCGAAGGCGGTGAACTTTGATTTGTAGGACATGTTCGTTGAGATGGTGTGAAACATGGTTCGGAATTCCCAAGTTGCTCTTGATGTTGACAGTGCTCAAGTGCAAATGGTATGACATCGCCAAGCTGTATAAAGACTACACGAGTCTAGAAGGCAGACCATTCCTTGGAAAAAAGTTGGCTATTAAGGGGCAAGACTAGATGGATACTTGCAAGAGGATCTTTGATGACTTGGAGTTAGATAACACTATGAGATAGAGGTTGGACTCTAGATAACTCTAGGAACGGGCTATGAACTGGAGGAATGCCCTTAAAGCTACGACTCCCAAGGATCTTTTACTTGGGGATTAGTTTATAGTTTGCTTCGGAGAGAAGTTATCGTGAATGCTTAGAAGTTAGTGTTATTTAGGAAGTTCGCCAACTTAAAGCAAGGTGATATGTTTGTGTTGGAGTATATGGTCGAATGCGATGTGCTATCGAAGTACGGTCCATCCTTCATTGACACTCGCTAAAAAAGAATGAGAACTTTATCCTTGGGTTGAGCGATCATCTTGGGAAGTGGTTGATTGGTTACATCGACGAGAGCTTTGAGAATTTGACTGAGAAGGCTTTACGATGCGAGAGCCTCTACCTAATGTAGAAGGACTGTTTCGAACCAGCTAAGCTTGGATAGATAGTGAAGGTAAAAGCATTGAATGCCATTTTGATTTTGTCGAATGCTCCGTCAACGAAAAAGAAGGGAAATGGCATCACTATAAAAGATATACTTTCCATTTATGATGTTTCCAAACGTGCTTTATTCGATATCAGGGGTTCTAGATCCCTTCTTATCTAGTGATTTGGTAGATAGATTGGGATTGAGACCCGAGGTAGTTGATCAACCTTTAAATTGCGACAAACCCTATTAGGGGCTCAACTAACCCGTGCGTGATCTGCTGAGACTTAGCCTTATCGAGTCATGTATGTTTGTTTGCTTGTGCTTACCTTGTTTTGGGTTTCGTAGAGTTCGGTATTATTCTAGGGATGAACTGGCTAAGGTAGTATGAAGTAGTCATGGACTATGAGAGGCTATTGGTGATGACATGTATAGATGATGGCTTTAGAATAAAGATAGACTAACTACCTAACGATTGGGTGATGATCAGCATTTGTATTAGCTCGAGATCCCTCACAGCGAGTTGTCATCTACGCATATAGCTAGAGAGTATCCGAACATATTCGAGGAGGTGGCGAGATTACTACTACATAGGGAGACAGAGTTTTGTATGGATTCGATGAAGGATACCAGACCGATTGTTAAGCCATTGAGGTGTATGGTGTCGAAAGAGTAGAAGGAACTAGAGGTGCAAGCAAATGACTTATTGCAACTATGGTTCATTCCACGAGGTATATCTGAGTGGGGGTACATGTAGTGTTCACCATTAAGATGGACGGCTCTTTAAGACTATGTGCAGAATACCATGAGCTGAATAAGGTGATGAAGTAGAACAAGTATCCACTCCTAAGTAATAATGACATGTTTGATCAACTCTTTGATGCTAGGGTGTTCTCTCAGTTGGACCTTGTGATGGGGTTCCATCAACAGCGAGTGACAAAGGAGAGTGTACCGATTATAGTGTTTCGTATGCCGTTTGAATTTCATGAGTGGTTGGCTATGCCATTTGGGCTAACCAATGTGCTGACATACTTTGTTGATCTTATGAACCGTGGTTTTAGAAATCAGCTAAATAAGTTTGTACTTGTGTTTGTGGATAATATCCTTGTTTATTCGAGGATGGAGGAAGAACACATGGGAGATTTGCGGATTGTGATCGAGGTGCTGAGAAGACACCGATTGAAGATGAAGTTTTCGAAGTGTCAGATTTGGAGGAGGAAAGTGCAATTTTTGGGTCACATTGTTTCTTAGCAAGATAATATTGTAAATCCTATGAATGTGGCAGTAGCATAGGATTGGGATCGACCTAAGACCACTACAAATGTGAGAAATTTCCTTGGATTGGCTGGATACTATAAACGTTTTACCAATGACTCTTTAAGGTAGCAGTGCCATTAACCAACTCGATGAAGAAGAATCAGAATTTTATTTACAATGCGAGGTGCAAGCATGCGTTCGTAAGTCTGAAGAAGAGGTTGATGAGAGCACCAGTGTTAGTCATTCCGAGCGGAAATAAGGAGCTGACAATATACACTGATGTCCATGGTACTGGACTAAGTGCAGTGTTGATGTAGTAGGGAAATGTTGTCGCCTACGCTAATCGACAACTAAAACCGCACGAGAAGAAGTATCCAACTCATGATTTGAAATTGGCAGTGATATTTTTCGTTTTAAAGATATGGAGGCACTATTTACTTGGAGAGTCCTTCAAGTTGTGAATTGACCATAAATCATTGAAGTGTTTCTTCTCCCAGAAGGATCTTAACCTTCGTTAGCAGCAATGGTTGGAGTTCCTGACCTTCTACAACTTTGGCGTTTCCTATATGCTTAGTAAGGGATGTTATCCCGCCTTTTGGCAAGGCCGTGACACCAAAAATTTGACTGGAAAACTAAAGACAGTTCGTCATAAAAGTTCGTTATACATAGGTCTACTATGGATGTCGATGAATTTTTTCCAAGTCCAGATCGGGCTGCAATTGATAAGACACGTCAAGCAAAGCCGTGAAAGCCAACATTCCGAATTTCAAGACAATCCGAGTTCGTAGGCTCGAGTTATCACTAATGAAAAGTGGAGGAAGCAGCCTTAGGTTCGAATCCATCAGAACATGCCTTGGTTCGAATCCATCTGAAGTAGCCTTAGGTTCGAATCCATAAGACCAGTCCTACGATCGAATCATGGGCCATACATTGGTTCGAATCCACGGAGCATAACCCTACTTCAAATCCATCGAGCAAGCCATGGTTCGAATCCATCAGCACAGAGCCTTGGTTCGAATCCATTGAAACATTCCCCACTTCGACTCCATCCCATAAGTTTCTTCGAATCCACCCTGTTGAGGCAGCTTCGAATCGATGAACCGTGATATACCTTGATCGATTCGAACGAACATATCTTCGAATCCACTACCTCGAATCCACTGAGTCAAGGAAGCTAGAACCATGGATTCGACCCAGTAAACTCAGAGAAAAAGATAGGTCAACCCGAGAAGTGCGCGCGCCACGTCACCATGCATACGCACCAAGCATCGATTCGACCCTATCGATTCGAACCAAGCGTGTCAACCGGAAATGCATTCTTGCATCGATCATTACTCGAGATCTACAAGTCCAAATGCCATGAAATTTTCATAGAAGCTTATGCACATGTTGAAGAATGTCCACACCAAATTTCAGCTCGATTGGATGATTTCTTGATCGATTCGAATAGACTTCGAATCGATCCCAAAGCGGGCCCAGATTTCCTGAAAGCGGGCATGTGGACCCCCTCATGTGCCAGAACTGGTCTCCCGAAATTTAGGCAAAATATCAGCCTCATACACCTATAAATAGAGCCTCTGGTCATTCAGAAAAGGGGTCGGACAATTTGAAGTGCTAAAGAGCGCCCAGATTCTGCCAGACTTACTCCAAATCACCACTGCTACCTTAGATTCAGACTTAGATCATAAAATCGGTTGTACTACATTAAAAGAAATTGAAATCTTCAGCGACCGAGCAATAAAATCATCAACTTCAGAGTGGACGTAGGCAAGATCGCCGAACCACTATAAATCCTTTGTCATTTACTACTATTCTTTTCAATATTCTGAGTGTTCTCCATTTTTATTTCTCTACATATTTATTATCTGTGAATTGTGATTGCGTACTGGTGCTTTCAACAACTATTGGGTGTTAGTGACCAATTTTGGCGCAAACATTTTGGTGCTTTCATTGAGAGTTGAACTCAAGAGTTCTATCATTTGAAAGTTGAATCAGAAGGCTAAGAGATTTAGATCCGAAGAATCATGACAAGACAAACAAGTAGAAGGCAGAGACCAGAGCGAAGTCAGCACGAAGGGAGTCAAGAGGCTTCCTCAGGAGCAAACCAAGCTTCAGTCTTCATCACCAGGGATGAGATGGAGACAATGATGAAGAGACAGGAGGAAATGATCCAGAATTTGCTTCAACAGATTGGACAACTTGGAGCGCAAAATCAAGGAGCAACCAGAATCCAGAACGGAGCAGGACCATCTAGCGCAGCACCGGAGCTGGGGGGCACACACTTAGGACATGTTGATCCGAACCCGGGAAGAGAGACAAGGACATCCGAGCAACCTGGCGGCAATATAGGGATGAACGCTCAGCCAGGGGGGCAGACACCCGAAAGCTCACATGGACTTGGCGGGCAGATTGAAGGTAGTGAACGAGGACTACAGCTTGGAGACAATGATAGATTGGCAGAGATGGTCAGGCGAGCCATGAGAGGCGGATTAGTAAACAGAGATCTTGAAGACGTGAACATGAGTCCCTTTTCTCCTGCGATTAGGTTGGCTAGGAACCCACCAGAACTCAAACTGCCAACAGTAGAATGGTATGATGGGAGGACGGACCCTGCGGTCCATCTAACGAGGTATGTAAGGCACATGGAAGTGCTGGGGGCATCACAGGAAGTCATGGCCTGGTGCTTCCCATTGTATTTGACAGACATAGCAGCTTTATGGTTCAGACAGCTAGAGAGGGGCTCCATTGGGACATGGACCGATTTGATTGAGAAATTTATGAGGCAATTCAGGGTTCACATTTCAAGGCCCAAGAATGTGATGAGTTTGGCAATGCTAAAGCAGAAAGCTGGAGAGTCTTTGAGGAATTTCCTGACGCGGTTCAATGTGGCAGCAGCATCGGTGGATCGGCCAGATCCATCCATGGTTATGATGGCAGCTGTGTTCGGAATAGCTGAAGGCACATAATTCAAAAATTCATTAACTAAGGATCCGCCTATGGATCTAGGAGAATTCTATCACGAGGCAGAAAAGTTTTTGTGATTGGAAGACGCTAATGCTGAAAGAGAAGAAGGAGAGGGAATAGAAGTTTATGCACTTAAAGACCAAAAGCCTTTTGAAAAGGATTCAGACTAGGATAAAAGAAAACGAAAGGCTGAGGACAATGGTGACAAGCCAAAGCAACTGCGGAGAGAGCCACGATTCACCACTTATTCAGAGCTGAATGAGAGTTTGGAGCGAATCTACAAAGATACCCGAGAGCAAGTCCCCTACCGTAGGCCAATACGAAGGGACCCCACTATTGACGAAAGGAAATCAGACAGATATTGCTTATTCAACGAACTGAATGGTCATAACACTAACGACTGTAGACATCTGAAGGATGAGTTGGAAGGGCACATCAAGAATGGTATGCTACTTCAGTATGTGAGGAGGCGAGCTCCAGTGGTGGAGCCAGAGCGACCACCATCTACATCAGCTAGGGGTGACCCCGAGCCGGGACACCGTATGATTATAAATTAATGGAAATAACGATGAACAAGTCGTAAACCTCTCACCAACACGGGTAAGTCATTTGCACGTGTGCGAGATCACGAACGGTTCATAGGCATGCTCTGAATGACTACTAACCCTATCGTTGTGGGAGTTTACACTTTGACATCCTTGCTTTGCTTTTGTTTCGTCTTGATTTGAGCATTTGTACTTGATTCTGTTTAACATTTCTGCTAAAGACTTGTTTTCAACGAAAAAATGCTACTTGTGATTTCATAACGGCTAAGACACTTACACATGTATGGAATCGCGAACGGTCCCTGGGCATGCTCTGAGATGGGGATAAACCGTTGCAACAAACAATCCGGGAATTCACCCGAACGTGAAACCTGGTATTGATGATACTAAGTCCCTCCTCGGGCACACTCAGTTTGCCTCGAACGGCACCCGACCGCGAACGGTCACAAATCGCCTCGAACGGCACCCGACCGCGAACGGTCACAAATCGCCTCGAACGGCACCCGACCGCGAACGGTCACCCTTCATCTAGTATAACATTCGATCGCGAACGATCACACTCTGCCTCGTACGGCACCCGACCACGAACGGTCGCAATTTACCAAGTATGACATTCGATCGCGAACGATCGCATTTTGCCGCGAACGGCATCCGACCGCGAATGGTCCCATTTCATTATTTGCCGCGAACGGCATCCGGCCTCGAACGGTCCCATAATACCTCAAATGACATACGGTCGCGAACGATCATCATTCGTGGTCAGGAAAAACTATCAATTTCTTTGCAGGTCATCAATAGGATATGAACATCCAGCTTATGGCATTACAAAACATACCTTTCTATCGCAAGGCATGTTTTGGGGGGCAAATGTTATCCCGCCTTTTGGCAAGGCCGTGACACCAAAAAGTTGACTGGAAAACTAAAGACAGTTCATCATAAAAGTTTGTTATACATAGGTCTACTATGGATGTCGATGAATTTTGTCCAAGTCCAGATCGGGCTGCAATTGATAAGACACGTCAAGCAAAGCCGTGAAAGCCAACGTTCCGAATTTCAAGACAATCCGAGTTCGTAGGCTCGAGTTATCACTAATGAAAAGTGGAGGAAGCAGCCTTAGGTTCGAATCCATCAGAACATGCCTTGGTTCGAATCCATCTGAAGTAGCCTTAGGTTCGAATCCATAAGACCAGTCCTACGATCGAATCATGGGCCATACATTGGTTCGAATCCACGGAGCATAACCCTACTTCAAATCCATCGAGCAAGCCATGGTTCGAATCCATCAGCACAGAGCCTTGGTTCGAATCCATTGAAACATTCCCCACTTCGACTCCATCCCATAAGTTACTTCGAATCCACCCTGTTGAGGCAGCTTCGAATCGATCAACCGTGATATACCTTGATCGATTCGAACGAACATATCTTCGAATCCACTACCTCGAATCCACTGAGTCAACGCGGCTAGAACCATGGATTAGACCCAGTAAACTCGGAGAAAAAGATGGGTCAACCCGAGAAGCGCGCGCGCCACGTCACCATGCATACGCACCAAGCATCGATTCGACCCTATCGATTCGAAGGGATCGATTCGAACCAAGCGTGTCAACCAAAAATGCATTCTTGCATCGATCATAACTCGAGATCTACAAGTCCAAATGCCATGAAATTTTCACAGAAGCTTATGCACATGTTGAAGATTGTCCACACCAAATTTCAGCTCGATTGGATGATTTCTTGATCGATTCGAATGGACTTCGAATCGATCCCAAAGTGGGCCCAGATTTCCTGAAAGCGGGCATGTGGACCCCCTCACGTGCCAGAACTGGTCTCCCGAAATTTAGGTGAAATATCAGCCTCCTACACCTATAAATAGAGCCCCTGGTCATTCAGAAAAGGAGTCGGACAATTTGAAGTGCTAAAGAGCGCCCAGATTCTGCCAGACTTACTCCAAATCACCACTGCTACCTTAGATTCAGACTTAGATCATAAAATCGGTTGTACTACATTAAAAGAAATTGAAATCTTCAGCGACCGAGCAATAAAATCATCAACTTCAGAGTGGACGTAGGCAAGATCGCCGAACCACTATAAATCCTATGTCATTTACTGCTATTCTTTTCAATATTCTGAGTGTTCTCCATTTTTATTTCTCTACATATTTATTATCTGTGAATTATGATTGCGTACTGGTGCTTTCAACAACTATTGGGTGTTTGTGACCAATTTTGGCGCAAACAAGGGAAATGCGGTCGCTGATGCTTTGAGCAGGAGATATCCCATCTTGGGAGCAATATTCCTAGAGTGAGAGCAGTTGGAGTTTATTGCTGGTTATGATTTTAGACCTCAATGTGAGCTAGAGCCAGGAGCATTGGCCAGCTTGACGATCAAACCTACTCTGATTGAGCGAATTGGTACTAGTTATAAATGAGATGCTAGACTAGTAGAGATCATGGTGAAGAAGGAGTATCATCTGAGGAGATGAAGAAGTATGGTCTATAAGGATGGGATGTTCCTGATGTCAATGGGTTGAGGGATGAGGTGCTACGAGAGTGCCATCATTCGAGATTTACTATACATCCGGGCAATAATGAAATGTACTGCAATTTAAGGCAAATATTTTATTGGAAAAGGATGGTGAGGATATTGGGGCATTCTTCTTTAAGTGTATGAACCGTTAGTTGGTAAAGGAAAAGAAGAAGAAGCCGAATGGTTTGCTGTAACCGCTTGAGATTCCTAAGTGGAAATAGGAACAAGTTTCGATGGACTTCATCGATGGCTTATCGAGGACTAGAGGAGGGCACAATAACATCTAGGTTATGGTCGATAGATTGACGAAGATTGCTAGACTTATATCCGTAAAGTCTACGACATCCAAATTGGCCAAGTTGTATGTGAAGAGGATTGTGTGATTCCATGGTGTGTCGAAGAGCATTGTGAACGACTCAGACCCTTTGTTCACTTGCAGGTTTTGGAAGAGCTTACAAGATGTGTTGGGGACAGAGCTACATCTCAGTACAGCTTATCATCCATAAACTGATAGGCAAACCAAGAGGGTGAATCATATTTTGGAGGATCTCTTGCGAGTTTTCCTTCTCGATTTTGGTGGCTAATGGTACAATCATTTGCATATAGTAAAGTTCACATCCAACAACAGCTATTGGTCTAGCATCGGTATGACACCATTTGAAGGATTATATGGTCGACCGTGAAATGATACTTCATGTTGGTGGGAAGTGGGCAAGAACTGATACTTGGGCGAGAGATGATTAGGGAGACTTCGGAGAAGATCGAGATCATTTGACAACAAATGAAAGCTGCTCAGGATAGACAGAAAATCTACGTTAATATGAGAAGATATGACATAGAGTTCTTCATTGACGTTATGGTGTTTGTCAAGATCTCTCCGCTGAAGAATGTTGTTCGATTTGTTACCAAGGGGAAGTTGGCATCGAGATTCGGTGGTCCTTTTTTGATACTTGAGAGGATTGAGAACCTATCTTACAGTATCGACTTACCTCAGAAGATGACAGACACGCACAATGTGGTCCATGTATCTCACTTATGGAAGTTTGTGCATAGCTCAGGAATGATAGTTGAACTGAATTAGTTTGATGATATCGAGATTGGACCGGAAGCTTCGAGACCTCATACTCTATTTGTATAGTCAAACGTGATACGAAGCAGCTTTAGAGGAAGATGGTAGAGTTAGTGAAGGTTCAGTGGAGTGAGAGGGAAGATGATTGTACCTGGGAGACCAAGAAGAGCGTGAGGACAACTTATCCAGGGCTCTTTACTGGGTGATACTTTATGTTTATTGCATTTACTTTTGTTTGCATGCTAGGGTTGGTGTAGATATCGTTTTCAACTTTTGTTTGCATGTTTGATGTTTTATATGTTGCTCAAGGATGTTAGGTATGTGGGGTATTTATGATTGATTTTACCCTACTATTCATATTGGGGATTTCGGGGGAGAAATTCTTAAAGGAAGGGGGAGAGTGTAACGATCCATATTTTATGTATCAGAGAGTCATAAAATATTGTTTTTAAATACATATTGGGTCGTATGGCACTATAACTTTAGGGGATGTTAATTAGTGACATTTTGACCTCGAGAAATTTTACCGGATGATTTTATCCCTAAAAATTAGTAATGGCTATAACTTTTGATAGAAGCCGAATTAGCATCCGAGACTACTTCCATTGGAAAAATATGATGGTTTCTCTTTCCATGGAGTGGTTATAATAGCGCTTGGACTTTCTGGCTAGGATTGGTAATTTTCGGAGAAGCTTAATGGGTAATAAGTGGGTTGGGAGAGGCCTAAAATCCATTTCGGGTTTAAAGCTAGTTTAGGCTGAAACCATCCTCCCAAAGTCATATCTACCATCTCCCAAATAGGTCTAAGCCTCTAATAACCCATTCTTCATCCAAAACCTTCTCTCTTTTCTTCTAAATAAGGTCTAAAGCTTAGCTTAAGGGTAGATTAGCAAGGGGATTAATTAAAGATTTTCAAATCTACATTTTTATGGAAGAAAAATTAGGCTTTTGCAGTTCATTTTCGGATTTTCCTACATTTGCGTGCAAAAGATGGATTTTGGGGGATTGGTGAGTGATTTATCATCTCTCATCTTATTTTTTTTCAAAAACTCTACCCCGGATAGTAGAGCTGAGGAATTCGATAGGCCCGCCACTATCGACCCCCCATCTTTTAACTAATTATATATGTATCTGTAGGTTTTAACTTGTTTTGAATTCATTTTAAAAGTCAAAATCATGTTTTGGGACTGTTCTAAAATAAAACCTAAAGTAAAAATAAATTTGAAATGTTTTAAAGTGCTCTAATCATGTTAATTTGATGTATGGTTGCCTCAATGTGTGTTAGGTTATGTTAGAGATACATTATTCGATGATTTGTCAAGACTTATTGTATGCTTGTATGTCTGGTTGTTGACTGGTGTGTGTATGGTGTTTGCATATGTGCTTGAATGGTTAAAACGCTCATCAGAGCGAATTAGAGGTATGAGGGTAGAACCGGACTTTGATGGATAGACTCCAGGATGTTAGGAGTTATCTCGATCCATAAAGAATGCACCAGCATCGAAGAACGGAGCATAGTGGTGAAATCGGTGCAAACTTGAAGTTTGGGGAAACTACATCATTTTTGTTTGGTGACATTTGTTCAGAGATATTCGGTTAAGGCTTGACTTTGGGCTTGGGGGTTGCTTTGTTTGGGGTGTGCTCCGGTTCGGCTATGGGGAAGGACTAGTCAACAAACGTTGTCTAGTGGTACTATGGTCGAGGACCGAAGAAAATTTGCAGTTCGGTGCTTGCTTCATGTCATGCTCGGTAATTTGATTAGTAAGCTTCGCTCGGCACCCGAACAACATTTGTGGTTTGGGGTTTTGGGGAGTGCTTTAGGTAAAAAAGAGGGCAACCTTTTGCCTTTCTAGCATTGCTTCGGGTCGGCTATAGGAATATCCGAGTTGAAACATTAAGTTGGGGAATATTTGGTCATGGTAAGGTGGCACTTTAGCATTTCTTCATGAGTTGTTCCGAACGTCTAGTGGGTGATGTGGACTGAGGTAGATGTAAATATCCTGAACTCGGCCTTCGAAAATCGGCACCCGTACTTCACTTGTACTCCAATGCCGTAGATTCAAACGACGAATCTGGCTCTCCGGAGCTTATAACACAGTAAGTATAACAACACAACGGAAGAAAGAAATGAATGATATCATATACATCACAAATGATACAATATCCAGAATATGATATACAACAATGATGTCTATATGATACAAGAATATCAGAGACAAATAATAATGTTACAGCGGAAACAACAGAACTGCTAACTCCAAATGATCTGAAAAAGAGAATGAATCCACCAACACCAATATCAAGCTCGAATCACCATCACATCTCACAAAGATAAGCAAGTGCGACAGTCCATGGACTCCAAGAACTGAACTAGCTCCCGATAATCTACTAAACCTGACTATCTGAAAAACCCAACTCTAGACTGCCCGTGTGGAAAATTATGGGCACCCAGAGTTTAGGAAGGGAACAATAAACTCCGGGTCAGTCATGGGACTGGTGTGAGTAACAAAAAAACAGTTTATCTTTAAACAAACACAAAAGAATTTTCAACATTGAAATCCGCAATGCTTTTTGGAAAATGAAACTACCATAAGGCCTCCCGCCACACACACAATGCAATCGCAGAATTGGAGAAGATTTCTCCTTATGATAGTCAAACATGCTTACTACGCAAAACAAACTCTTTTGATATTATTACTAGTGCATAGTGTAGGAAACATTTCGAAAATATAATATTAATCTTAGCCAGCATATGCATTTCGCACTTATGCCTACTATAGCTACTATGTTCAATAGCAGGTTACCGCCACATTTCATAGCAGGTTATACAACTAAAACCGTACAGGGCTCGTATTGTTTCTTTGGATTTTCCAACAAATGGTCAGGCTAAGGAACTTCCTACTGCCATATGGAAACGCCTCTGGAGGGACGTCCCGAGAACCACCTGGCTCTATGCCAACACAAGGCCGGTTACCCCCTTCCCGGGTAGTAAACCTAAGATATGCCACCCCCGGTCGTTTGCGACCTTTATCCGAGGCGCCTCGATCACACAGCAACAATCACACAGTAAATGAGATTGGAGCAACCACACAGGTAAATATCTGGGCTCCATACCATGATACCACCTTTTTCCAGACGGAAAGGACATACCCTAGGGGAGCTACCCCTGAAACCTTGCCGCATCTTTCCTGTTTCGACCATTTCCGGTTTGTGAGGCTCGATGAGGTCTCATCCACAAAGCTACGCTTTACACGAAAGCCATGCTTTGATCAACAAATGATCAGCAACACACAGCAACACTTAGCATGCCACACTACCAAATTGGGAGTATATCACTGATAACCTTCAACTACATAACCTCTGAGCTAGTACGTCTCAGAGAAGGGTGTTAAGCTAATAGAATAAATCTCTGACATCAAACAGAAATGTATTTGAAAGAAATCAGCTCTATATCTCAAAGTGTAATGTCAGACATACAACCATACAAGTCTGTTCCGGGTCCGAACAGAACCGAAGGCACTTCCGAAGAAGCCCTTGCAAATCTGGATAATTTCTAATCACGTCCGGACTTCCTATCACAAAGGGTGATAAAATCTCTATACCGGGGACCAGTCGATGCAGAGACATTCAACGAGTTGTCCTTTCGTTTTCAAAAATATCCGATCTTCACCACCGGTCTTCAAATGCTATCCATATACGACGTATCATTATTCGGAATGGGTTATATGACACAAAGTCCTCTCCCGGCTAAACCGAATAATGAGTGCAATATTTAAAAACATATGGATATTGAGATTCCAGTTAAATCACAACTTATTACCCAAAACTTTTCTTTCAAATGGTTTAAACAAATTACCATTTTAATCTTTTACACAAAAAGATTCAATTCACAAAGTTCACCCAGTTTCACAAAGATCTATTCATAGATTTTCCAAAGCAATTTCCATTTCAATTTGGATTAACTCATTAAATTTTTAAAACAAAGATTTAACTGATAGCTTTCAAAACAATTCCATTTCGACCCTTTTATACGAAAGGTACACCTTTCCAATTTCAAAACAAAGTTCAACAATCTTTCACAAGGATTTATTCATAACTCGGAAAACCATTTTCATTTCAAACTTGAAATTCTTTTGACACAAATTGGAAATTCATTCCTTATATGAAAGCTTCTATTATTTGAAAATAAATAGTTTTCATTTCGGAAAATATGATTCATTTATACGAGTTAAAGTCCTTGGGTTAAATTCAAATTCTCAAAACCATACTTTTAAAATGGTTTAGAAACCCATATAAAACACATTTATAACTTGTATCACATTTTTAACCCATAATTTTCAACATGGAATTTAATTTCAACTTTTAAATTTAAATTCAATTTAAATTATTTAAATTGAAAGCTTTACCAAGTTATTCAAAGTAACTTTCCTCTTTAAAACTTCTTTCCCAAGCTTTAAAATTTAATCCAAATCCATTTCCAAAATCAATTGAAATCAAAATTTCAATTTCAAAAACATTAAATTTAAATCATTTGTGACTTAACCGATTTCCTCGTGAAATCCATATCTGCGTGTGTAAAAGTGTAGTCCAGGGGTTTAACACAATAGTGCAACAACATTCAATCATCACAGATCAAATACAATAATATATTTGATAAGCGGTATAACTATAACGCTTATCTTTTATTCACAGATCACGGATATATAAATTACAGAATCCCAGATAAATAAATTACACTACAGATCATGACATAAATCAAGATGTATCACTAAGCATCACAGATCAGGAATATCAACAATTCAATCATCCAATAGAATCCAAACATTCATAAGTAAAATCAGTTAATTGTCTGATTAATTCAAATCAGATTAATTTCTTATGAATTACTAATCCTGGTTAATTAGTCATTAATTAATTACAAACCATTTTTGATTAATCATCCTTTAATCATTTTTAATTAACCTTTAATGATAAATTAATTATCCTTTAATTATTAATTAATCAATCTTTAATCATTAAACAATTAACATTTAATTATTTTATTTGTAAAAAAAACTTCAATTAATTACAATAATTAATTAACCTTTATTAATTAAAGACAAACCATTAGTCTTAATTAATTACTTTAATTATTATTTAAACCTTTAATAATAAACCTTAAGACTCTTAGGTTAATTTTAAATAATCATTCCAATACAATTATTCAAACCCAAAACAAATTTAAACATATTTTTACCTTAAAAATCAAATCTCCGAAAATCTTGATTTAAAACTGAAATTCGAAAACTTGTTTAAATTTTAGAAATTTAAAAACTTTTTTCAACCCAAACTTCCCAGACCCGAGTAAAATCACCAAAAACCCCGAGACACTCTTGAGCAATCACGCAAACCCATTATGCTTCGAGTCGCTGACGCGAATAACTCGAGACCTCCTTCGAGTTTACCCCATCTTCCCCAAATCTCAGAACTGAACCCAAAACACTGACACTCGTGTGCACATGCACCAGCGTTCCAACGCCTTCCGACCATCACCGATCCCCTCAACCAGTCATCGACGACACCACTACCTAGCCCGACCACATAGATCGCTCAAACCCATCAATGATCGAAATCGAACAACTCAATGGAACAAGAACCCAAAATAGATCATCGAAATATGCCTCGTCTTCGCATCTCCGACCACCGAAGGTGCTCCAACTCCGGCTACGAACTCGTCTACGACCCAGCTCCCCTCACCCAGAAACTCGCTGCACTCGATCATCTATACTAGCGGTGGCGATCGATTTATCAAACCCAGAAAAAAACTAGGGTTCCAGAAGGAAACCCACTGCCGCAACTTCCTTGGTGAGTTTCATCACCACGATCTATTTTTCTTAGCATCTCTGATCACTCCTCCATCAATAGGAAGAGACTCGGCCTCTCCGAACATCGAGATCACCAGAGGCAACCCAAAACACCTAAACTGATCAAACTAGGACTGCTTCTACAATTTAATTCTAAAAATTGTGATTTCACCTCTAAAAATCATAATTTTGGATAAGGTTTCAGATCATAAATCTGAATTAATGAATTAAGGCGTTTGAATTTTTAGTTATCTTGACCTTGCTCTGTTACTTTTAGTTTCCAAAGACATTCAAGTAAAAATTTAACTTAATTAAAATTTTAAACATTAATCTATGATTAAATAAACAACTTTTGTTTATAATTTAAATCCTAACAGGAACTAGATCAAGGAAAAATGGATTTTGTTTTAAAATTCTAGCTCTGAAACTAGGCACTGTCAATACACAGATACAACAGCCATATATACATTCATATATACATCTACCCAGAAATGCACTTATAAATATACGCAAAAACATACTTATCTCCAGATATGAATATGCAACAGATTCATATTTTAAATTTTTAAAAAGGGATGTTACTCACAGTGTTTTGAAGAAAGAACAGAGCTTCAAGTTGAAACAGGCTTTAAAATTTGCAAGTTGAAGGCTTTTCTTCTTTGATCTCTAGCTTTTATGAATTCGTATGGTTGTTTTAATTGAAGTTTTTTTGAAAATAAGTTAGATGATATTTGCTCCAGATTTTTCTAAACTTTGATGGACGAAACTGAGATGAAAAGCTTGATATAAAAAAAATGAGTTACAGGGTTTTACTGTGTGATATTTTTGTACAGGTGGTAATATTTGTTTGTACAAATACCAGAGATTTTTCTTTGGTTTGGAGGCTGAAATACCTTGCATTAATTATGTTGTACAAATTTTTTTTTTCTTTCCTTTCGGCTGTACAAATATGAAGATAATTTTGAGCGTCTTCTCTTGCAAGCTAATGCATATGTATATTTTATTTTCTTTTACAAGCTTATAGTTATATATTTGTTTTGCTTTGGCCTCATCACTTTGCAGTATACATGAGTTCTATCATATTATTTTTTTCTTGCTGTCTTCTTTTGCTTTATATTATTACATACTTGAATATATTTTATCCTTTGTATTTTATTTCTTTTCTTATCTTGTATTTTGTCTTATTACTTTGAAACAAAAATGAATTTCCATAGTTAATATGTTGTTAGAATTGTAGCCAATGTATTTACTTTATTATTTTTATAGTTTATCTTTTATATATTTGATTTCCATTTCTAGCTTAATTTATTACTATTATTTTGCTTTAATATTTATTGTCTTGTATTTATTATTTTATAAATTCAAATTATTATTAACTATCAATTCTAAATTTAAATCATTTATTTATTTTCTTTCTTGTGTCAAAGTCTATAATTTTTATATTTAATATTTAAACCATTTATTTAAGATTTAAATTCAAATCAAATATATACATATATATTCAAATTTACACATATATGCCCGTATACATATATATTCACATATATACATATATATACAATATTTAAATTTTAAATGATTTGACATAGAATTTATTTGAACCCGGGGATACTCGCATCAATTTATCGATTAATTTCACAATTTTTATTCAAAAACTGAATTAATTATCAATTTAAATTTATATAAAATCCGGGGTCGTTACAACCTTCCCCCCTTAAGAAATTTCATCCCCAAAATTTGCCAGGGAGACACAAAAATAGATGAAGAATGTTTCATCAAATCAAACTAAATATTTATTCTGCATTTGGCTTACCAAATCAAAATATCAATAATAGATATAAGAACGAATCTTTTAAACTCTTCACACGATACTCGGTTATCCAGAATTACGAAGTATGCAGGGGCATAGGTTAGTTCAAAGGAATAACTAACCATTCGTAGAATATATTGGGATCCAAATTGTACAGAGATATGGATACAATTTCAAAACTTTTTAATTTAGAAACCAAATTATATCTATCAACCATAGCAACCAAAGCAACCAATTCATCCAAACAAACAATTCTGACCTATTTGGAGTTTATGTCCCATATTAATATTCCGAATCTTCTTCCTAGATCTACCAGGAACTATCAAAGAATTGAGAAAAGATAACGAACAAAAGAGATTGATAGAGAAAAGATTGTTTCCTTGTTGTTACAAGGTATTGACCATTTATAGTGGTATTCCCCTGTCCCCTATCTCATCCTCTTCTTGCACTCATACTTACTATCAGTGAATAGTAAGAGAATTTACTGAGGCATATAGACAAATATCTTAGGGATACTCATTCTAGGGTATACTTCACCCTATCTCTAATGAGTTACTTAATGTGTTATACTCCATAGCTAAAGTTCAACATTAGCTCTGATACCAAATGTAAAGATCCTGAACTCGGCCTTCGAAAATCGGCACCCATACTTCACTTGTACTCAAATGCCGTAGATTCAAACGCCGAATCTGGCTCTCCGGAGCTTATAACACAGTAAGTATAACAACACAGCGGAAGAAAGAAATGAATGATATCATATACATCACAAATGATACAATATCCAGAATATGATATACAACAATGATGTCTATATGATACAAGAATATCAGAGACAAATAATAATGTTATAGTGGAAACAACAGAACTGCTAACTCCAAATGATCTGAAAAAGAGAATGAATCCACCAACACCAATATCAAGCTCGAATCACCATCACATCTCACAAAGATAAGCAAGTGCGACAGTCCGTGGACTATAAGAACTGAACTAGCTCCCGATAATCTACTAAACCTGACTATCTGAAAAACCCAACTCTAGAATGCCCGTGTGGAAAATTATGGGCACCCAGAGTTTAGGAAGGGAACAATAAACTCCGGGTCGGTCATGGGACTGGTGTGAGTAACAAAAAAAACAGTTTATCTTTAAACAAACACAAAAGAATTTTCAACATTGAAATCCGCAATGCTTTTTGGAAAATGAAACTACCATAAGGCCTCCCGCCACACACACAATGCAATCGTAGAATTGGAGAAGATTTCTCCTTATGATAGTCAAACATGCTTACTACGCAAAACAAACTCTTTTGATATTATTACTAGTGCATAGTGTAGGAAACATTTCGAAAATATAATATTAATTTTAGCCAGCATAGGCATTGCGCACTTATGCGTACTATAGCTACTATGTTCAATAGCAGGTTACCGCTACATTCCATAGCAGGTTATACAACTAAAACCGTACAGTGCTCGTATTGTTTCTTTGGATTTTCCAACAGATGGTTAGAATAAGGAACTTCCTACCGCCACATGGAAACGCCTCTGGAGGGACGTCCTGAGAACCACCTGGCTCTCTGCCAACAGAAGGCCGGTTACCCCCTTCCCGGGTAGTAAACCTGAGATATGCCACCCCCGGTCGTTTGCGACCTTTATCCGAGGCGCCTCGATCACACAGCGACAATCACACAGTAAATGAGATTGGAGTAACCACACAGGTAAATATCTGGGCTCCATTCCATGATACCACCTTTTTCTAGAAGGAATGGACATACCCTAGGCGAGCTACCCCTGAAACCTTGCCGCATCTTTCCTGTTTCGACCATTTCCGGTCTGTGAGGCTCGATGAGGACTCGTCCACAAAGCTACGCTTTACACGAAAGCCATGATTTGATCAACAAATGATCAGAAACACACAGCAACACTTAGCATGCCACACTACCAAATTGGGAGTATATCACTGATAACCTTCAACTACATAACCTATGAGCTCGTACGTCTCAGAGAAGGGTGTTAAGCTAAGAGAATAAATTTCCGCCATCAAACAAAAATGTATTTGAAAGAAATCAGCTCTATATCTCAAAGTGTAATGTCAGACATACAACCATACAAGTCTGTTCCGGGTCAGAACAGAACCGAAGGCACTTCCGAAGAAGCCCTTGCAAATCCGGATAATTTCTAATCACGTTCGGACTTCCCATCACAAAGGGTGACCAAATCTCTATACCGGGGACCGGTCGATGCAGAGACATTCGACGAGTTGTCCTTTCGTTTTCGAAAATATCCGGTCTTCACTACCGGTCTTCAAATGCAATTCATATATGACGCATCATTATTCGGAATGGGTTATATGACACAAAGTCCTCTCCCGGCTAAACCGAATAAATAGCGCAATATTTAAAACATATGGATAATGGGATTTCAATTAAGTCACAACTTATTATCCAAATTTCCTCTTTAAATGGTTTAAACACATTACCATTTTAATCTTTTTAAACAAAAAGATTCATCTCACAAAGTTCACCCAGTTTCACAAAGATACATTCATAGATTTTCCAAATCAATTTCCATTTCAATTGGATTAACTCATTAAATCTTTAAATCAAAGATTTAATTGATAGCTTTCAAAACAAATTCCATTTCGACCTTTTATACAAAAGGTACACCTTTCCACTTTTAAAACAAAGTTCAACAATCTTTCACAAAGATTTATTCATAACTCGGAAAACCATTTTCATTTCAAACTTGAAATTCTTTTGACACAAATAGGAAATTCATTCCTTATATGAAAGCTTCTATTCTTTGAAAACAAATAGTTTTCATTTCGAAAAATCTGATTCATTTATACGAGTTAAAGTCCTTGGGTTAAATTCAAATTCTCATAACCATACTTTTAAAATGGTTTAGAAACCCATATAAAACACATTTATAACTTGTATCACATTTTTAACCCATAATTTTCAACATGGAATTTAATTTCAACTTTTAAATTCAAATTCAATTTAAATTATTTAAATTGAAAGCTTTGCCAAGTTATTCAAAGTAACTTTCCTCTTTAAAACTTCTTTCCCAAGCTTTATAATTTAATCCAAATCCATTTCCAAAATCAATTGAAATCAAAATTTCAATTTCAAAAACATTAAATTTAAATCATCTGTGACTTAACCGATTTCCTCGTGAAATCCATATCTGTGTGTGTAAAAGTATAGTCCAGGGGTTTAACACAATAGTGCAACAACATTCAATCATCACAGATCAAATACAATAATATATTTGATAAGCGGTATAACTATAACGCTTATCTTTTATTCACAGATCACGGATATATAAATTACAGAATCCCAGATAAATAAATTACACTACAGATCATGACATAAATCAAGATGTATCACTAAGCATCACAGATCAGGAATATCAACAATTCAATCATCCAATAGAATCCAAACATTCATAAGTAAAATCAGTTAATTGTCTGATTAATTCAAATCAGATTAATTTCTTATGAATTACTAATCCTGGTTAATTAGTCATTAATTAATTACAAACCATTTTTGATTAATCGTCCTTTAATCATTTTTAATTAACCTTTAATGATAAATTAATTATCCTTTAATTATTAATTAATCAATCTTTAATCATTAAACAATTAACCTTTAATTATTTTATTTGTAAAAAAAACTTCAATTAATTACAATACCTAATTAACCTTTATTAATTAAAGACAAACCATTAGTCTTAATTAATTACTTTAATTATTATTTAAACCTTTAATAATAAACCTTAAGACTCTTAGGTTAATTTTAAATAATCATTCCAATACAATTATTCAAACCCAAAACAAATTTAAACATATTTTTAACTTAAAAGTCAAATCTCTGAAAATCTTGATTTAAAACTGAAATTCGAAAACTTGTTTAAATTTTAGAAATTTAAAAACTGTTTTCAACCCAAAACTTCCCAGACCCGAGTAAAATCACCAAAAACCCCGAGACACTCTCGAGCAATCACGCAAACCCATTATGCTTCGAGTCGTTGACGCCAATAACTCGAGACCTCCTTCGAGTTTACCCCATCTTTGCCAAATCTCAGAACTGAACCCAAAACACTGACACTCGTGTGCACGTGCACCAGCGTTCCAGCGCCTTTCGACTCACCGATCCCCTCAACCAGTCATCGACGACACCACTACCTAGCCCGACCACCCAGATCGCTCAAACCCATCATCGATCGAAATCGAACAACTCAATGGAACTGGAACCCAAAATAGATCATCGAAAAACGCCTCGTCTTCACATCTCCGACCACCGGAGGTGCTCCAACTCCGGCTACGAACTCGTCTACGACCCAGCTCCCCTCACCTAGAAACTCGATTCACTCGGTCATTTATACTAGCCGTGGCGATCGATTTATCAAACCCAGAAAAAAAACTAGGGTTCCAGAAGGAAACCCACTGCCGCAACTTCCTTGGTGAGTTTCATCACCACCATCTATTTTTATTAGCATCTCTGGTCATTCCTCCATCAACAGGAAGAGACTCGGCCTCTCCGAACATCGAGATAACCAGAGGCAACCCAAAACACCTAAACTGATCAAACTAGGACTGCTTCTACAATTTAATTCTAAAAATTGTGATTTCACCTCTAAAAATCATAATTTTGGATAAGGTTTCAGATCATAAATCTGAATTAATGAATTAAGGCGTTTGAATTTTTAGTTATCTTGACCTTGCTCTGTTACTTTTAGTTTCCAAAGACATTCAAGTAAAATTTTAACTTAATTAAAATTTTAAACATTAGTCTATGATTAAATAAACAACTTTTGTTTATAATTTAAATCCTAACAGGAACTAGATCAAGGAAAAATGGATTTTGTTTTAAAATTCTAGCTCTGAAACTAGGCACTGTCAATACACAGATACAACAGCCATATATACATTAATATATACATCTACCCAGAAATGCACTTATAAATATACGCAAAAACATACTTATCTCCAGATATGAATATGCAACAGATTCATATTTTAAATTTTTAAAAAGGGATGTTACTCACAGTGTTTTGAAGAAAGAACAGAGCTTCAAGTTGAAACAGGCTTTAAAATTTGCAAGTTGAAGGCTTTCTTCTTTGATCTCTAGCTTTAATGAATTCGTATGGTTGTTTTAATTGAAGTTTTTTTGAAAATAAGTTAGATGATATTTGCTCCAGATTTTTCTAAACTTTGATGGAAAAAACTGAGATGAAAAGCTTGATATAAAAAAAATGAGTTACAGGGTTTTACTGTGTGATATTTTTGTACAGGTGATAATATTTGTTTGTACAAATACCAAAGATTTTTCTTTGGTTTGGAGGCTGAAGTACCTTGCATTAATTATGTTGTACAAATTTATTTATTTTTTCTTTCCTTTCGGCTGTACAAATATGAAGATAATTTTGAGTGTCTTCTCTTGCAGGCTAATGCATATGTATATTTTATTTTCTTTTACAAGCTTATAGTTATATATTTGTTTTGCTTTGGCCTCATCACTTTGCAGTATACATGAGTTCTATCATATATATTTTTCTTGCTCTCTTCTTTTGCTTTATATTGTTACATACTTGAATATATTTTATCCTTTGTATTTTGTTTCTTTTCTTATCTTGTATTTTGTCTTATTACTTTGAAACAAAAATGAATTTCCATAGTTAATATGTTGTTAGAATTGTAGCCAATGTATTTACTTTATTATTTTTATAGTTTATCTTTTATATATTTGATTTCCATTTCTAGCTTAATTTATTACTATTATTTTACTTTAATATTTATTATCTTGTATTTATTATTTTATAAATTCAAATTATTATTAACCATCAATTCTAAATTTAAATCATTTATTTATTTTCTTTCTTGTGTCAAAGTCTATAATTTTTATATTTAATATTTAAACCATTTATTTAAGATTCAAATTCAAATCAAATATATACATATATATATATATATATTCAAATTTACTCATATATGCCCATATACATATATATTCACATATATACATATATATACAATATTTAAATTTTAAATGATTTAACATAGAATTTATTTGAACCCGGGGAAACTCGCATCAATTTATCGATTAATTTCACAATTTTTATTCAAAAACTGAATTAATTATCAATTTAAATTTATATAAAATCCGAGGTCGTTACAGTAGACAGCTATAAACTACTCGGGATGGCCTTAAATTTCGTGTGACGACTAGTGAAGGGATGGCATAGCACTTCGACATGACGACGACTTTGGAACTTGGGTATGATGTCTCCACGACTTATGATGGGTATGTAGAGGCGTTTCAAAGATGACAGCTTAATGATGGGAGTCGTGACTATGATCCATAAGGGCAAGTTCAACAATGATGGCTTGTGGGTAGAATTTTCGATCGTGTTCTACTATGGAAATAGCCGAGTGGAATAACGATTGAGTTCCATTTTGGAGATGCATGCAAAAGTATCGTTGTTAATTGAGACGTCTCTAGTGTGCTCGTAAAGAAGGGTTATGCAAGGATGTCCAGCTTGATTTGCGATCGTGTGCAGATCTTGCGAAAGTAGATTACCCTAGACTTTTGCGATTGTGAGTCTGGTTCTTAGCCTTACGAAGTGGCATAGATTCAAGTACCAAAGAAGCCGGGATTTGATTAGGTCCCTGTTTTGCGCTTATGACATACAAGTTATCTTATATCCAACACACATGAGTGATGGTGATGATTGTTTGACGGATGCTATGTTTTCCATGGTTGTTTATCACTTTAGGGTGTCATGCGATGTAGGTGTTTGCAACCTTATACCTAGACACTAGATATTGTACTTCGATGGTAGTACACATATATGGTAATGATAGTAGATTAGCATGTATCGATTGTTATGTGCTAACTCTTTGGATACATGGACAGTTCTGGTATGGTTCTTCATACCCTATGCCCCAATTTACTATATACATTTTTATTGTATTTTTGAGATGATGTAGCGCTCACACCAGATAGTTGTCTGACCCAAGGTTTTATGTTTTCTTCTTATTATCTCGGGTACTCTTAATGAGCATATTAGGGATAATAGGTCTGGATATCGCATGGAGTTGTACATAGTACGAGTAGGAGACTACACTTTCATATACCCATACTTAGAGCTTACTATCGCTTATATTCTGTTATACAATACCGTTGAGCTATACCAGTACTTGTATTACTTTAGAGATAATTATCGAGTTTACTTTGGAGTTTTGGTATGTATGAAGTTTTCTAATTCGGTTTTTGTATAATCCGTGAACATGTTGCACTATGATGTTCATATTTATGGTTCATATGATTATACCACTGTCTTGCCTATTTTACATCTGTGTTATTATATTATATTTTGTCTATATGCTGTGAGATGTTCTACAGGTTCTGTGTTTGGACTTCCCATACTTTACACCTTTGGGTATCGTCTCATCTGCTGGGTACCTCCATAGCGTTTTATACAGG
This sequence comes from Allium fistulosum, assembly GCA_030737815.1. Classification (NCBI taxonomy): domain Eukaryota; kingdom Viridiplantae; phylum Streptophyta; class Magnoliopsida; order Asparagales; family Amaryllidaceae; genus Allium; species Allium fistulosum. Next base: position 194,203,338 of record CM060903.1, on the reverse strand, counting down.
TATATTGGGTACCGATGATAAAAGAAGGTTGTCGCACTATTTTAAAATTGAATTTGTAACATTTAAAAATTCCTGTTTTAAAAAAAGTTTGAAATTTGATTCATATTTAATTCAAATTCGTATCTGAAACAAACTAAGGCACAAACAGTTTAGGCCTTACACTTAAGGAATACCGTATAAATAGGCCATCTTGATGAGCCAGGTAAAAGCCATGAGTAGGGAGGTTTTCCAGTCAAAAGAGCGTACTTTAGTTAGAGTGCCTCCGCCTTGGTTAAACACCCATTGAATAAAATATCCATAATACAAACTTTTGCAGACAATGTTTTTGTTTCAACAAATGTAATAAACATTTTTGACAACTCTTTCTTTTCGAACATTGTAAAAAGAAGTTTTAGAGGACTTATTTTTAAAAAAGTTGTAACAAATCTCTTTAACAAATATCGCTTGAAAAATATTGTGAATATTAATTTATAACAACTTTTTTAGAAGTTGTTTCACCTATTGGTTACAAGTGATCGCATAACACTCTTTGAAGAAATATTCACTATAAGAAAAGGCTGAATTAGCATTAAATTTTTTGAATGGGAAGAAATTATGTATGTATGTTGTTTGCTCAAAAATTGTACAATCACCTATAAATTTGATTTTTTTAGTTAAGTCTCGTTTGATTTGATTGATTTGGGGTTTTTAAATGTTCAAACATGTAATGGAATGAATTTCAACAAGTGCAGAGACAGTTCACAAGTTCAAAGTTCGGAAAGCAAATAAGGGAAGTAAAAAACACAAAGTTTTTAGTGGTTCAGCCCGAATGTGCCTACGTCCACTTTCCATCTTATTATACTCTCTTTGATTTGATTACAAGTACAAGATCATTCGAAATGAGTAAAAGAATTTTAAGTAGCCGAAGTGATGGATTTTCAGCAGAGTTTCCTATCTTTTTCTCCAAAAATCTGTCCACATTGTTGTTGAGAAGCTCCGGTATTTATAGAGTGGAGTTGTGAAGTGTGGAGGAGAAGTTATAGCTTCCTGAGTTTGGTTCGGCATTTGAGTCAGGGATAGTTGGATCGGCATTTAGGTTAAGAAGTTTGCCTGGTTCGGTGATCCTTACTTGCTTTGGTTCAGTGATCCTTACTTGCTTTGGTTCGGTGATCCTTACTTGTCGGTCCAAACATTTGATTCAGCATGTTTGTCATACCGGAGCAAATGTTTGGTCCGACAATTGATGTGTTGTGCCGGACCAAATACATGGTCCGACATATCAAAGAATGTCGGACCAAATGTTTGGTCCGGCATCTCTAAGGATACCAGACTAGATACTTGGTCTGGTATACCATAAGATGCCAGACCAAATATCTGGTCCGGCATGCTGGTCCATATGTTTGGTTCAGCATTTTGGCAAATGCTGAACCAAGCATCTGGTCCGGTAATTTTGTTTCCTATACCCTTGTCTACCTTTGCTTCCTTCTTTATTTGCTTGCTAGAAAACCGAGCCAACACTTGCTCCCCAAAGTATGTTGTGTAACTACACGACATGCTTTGTTTTGATCCGGTACCGAGCACCTACCACCGAATGACAACTTGCGACCATTCGTCTACCTTCCTTCTTCTTTAAATACTGCCTTCCCCCTTTCTATTTTCTTTCTACTTCCTTAATCAAATTCTTCAATTAAACTTCGATCGATTGAGGTCAGATTCTAGCTTGCTTATATTGCTCGAATTCGAACATCTCCGTGTCTTCACTGTTAGAGGTAAGCCTATTTAAATCGATTTCTCGACCTATGGTTTTAGGGCTTAGATTTTCTGTTTTGTACGGCTTAGAAGAATCAAGCCTATTTTCCTTACGAATTCCATCTGACGTAGAGGACTTGAGTCCATTTTCCATATGTACATCTTCTTTGTAAATAGGAGATGGTCGAGTATATGGTGAACCGGAGCTCATGAGCATGGGTTTTGGTGCGAGTTTTAAAGAGGGGATAAGGATTTAGCTTTGTTACACTAATATTGTTGTTCATGGTACTTGAGTTTGCTAATGGTAGAGGCTTAAGGGGCAGTATTCTAATTTTCCAGTATGGTGTTAGAACTGAGGAGTCCTTTTTTTTAAGTCATCATGATAAGCTAGCATGAGCCTAGAGAATAAATACTATCTAAGTAAGGCCGTAGGAGGGTATGCTTCGGGTCAGTAGTTGGTGTGTGGTGAGTTTGGTTCGGCATTCGGCATAGGGTAATGCCGGACCACATAGGCCGAGCACATGTTCTGTGGTTATGCTGAGCCAAAAGCGGGTTTTTCATGATATGGCTAGTTTAGGGGTAAGTATTCAATTAGGCTAGATGATAGGAGGTTCCCGTGCATGTTTTAACTTCCATTTATGATTTGGACCTTCGCTTGACTTTTACTTTCTTGCACAGGAATATGTCTTTCGGTCGCGAGCTTCGTTCCAAGGTTGCGGCTTCACAGCCTGCCGGGGCTAGTCCCTCTTCTTCTGATGCTCCAGTCAATCCTCCCAGGAAACCCAGTTCTACTTACTCTTTAGTTGAAGGCTACGCTCCTAATCAACCACTAGTTTGGCTTTCGGAGTGTTATCCCAACGTGTTGACGATAGAGAAGCCGAACTCTGTAGCTACTTCATTTGGGATAAATAGCCGGGACATGATATTACCTGGTCCAGATGATATATCATGTTTTCCTCCATGCGGGTATATGGCATACATCACGTATCATTGTATGTGCGGCGCGATTCCTCCGCTTACCAACTGGATTGCTAGCTTCGTAATCTATTTGAAGGTCGCTTCCATGCAACTTCAGCCGAATTCTTATGCTATCCTAACATGTCTATACCTGATATTCATGAAGTGATATCAGAGACCCCCTACCCATAGAGAGATCAGATATCTGTATAACATGAGGAGTTATCGGAAGGGGAGTCTTTTTATTTGTTTAGAGTCCGCCCACAAATTATAACCCGTCCTGGATCTATATTCTAAGTTTAGTATGTTCAAGAGGGAATATTTCTTTATACGTGATGATACTGTGGCCCAACATGCTTTCACTTCTGGCTGTAAGTTATTGTATTATCTTTTCTAAGCTTTCTATCGACTTGGCTTCTTATTGCTCCACAATTTTCAGGTTGTGTGAAGGCGGCGGAGGATGACGGCTTAAAAAAGATGGCGAAGGAAATATTGGCTATCCCGGAGGCCAAGCAGGAAGCCTCATTCCTACTCCGTGATGTTGTCGTACGATTCTACAACTTGATCGGCCCCAGACAGTCCGTTTACAAGATTAGGCCAAGTTCTGCTGAGAGAGCAGCAGGAGCCGAAGGAGACGGGGGTGATGGAGACAAAGGTAAGGGACCAGATGGGGAGGGTGGTGTGGCTAAAGCCCAGAAGAAACCGAGATATAAGAAGAGCACAGTTCGTCCTCCCCGCTTGGGGAAATCTCTGCGTATTCGAGATGCTCCTTCCTCTAGCGACGAGGGAGGTTCTCATTTGGGAGGAGAAAGTGAAGAGGAAGAAGGATCGGAGAGCAACTCTGAACCGACGGAAGGGGATGTTCATGTATCTCCAGACGTGGATATTATAAGCAGCAATGGATTGGGCGTGGATCCTTTAAAGAATGCCGAGGCTACGCGAGAGTGGCTCGAGCAGTTGGAACAATCCTTGCCGGTCCAAAGGCCGACTCTTGCTGTCGATCTTCCCCAGGAGAATGTGGCTTCGGGTGATCTGGGTGGAATACTGCCTCTTCCAGTACAAGGTGGAGTGGGAACTGGCGAGGAGTTCGGGCTTTCTCCAGGTACTTTTGGTTACTGTACGGATTTTGAGATACTTCTTGAAAACTTTATGTTTTTCGATGGGTCCCAGCCTCCTCCTACTCCTTAATCCAACGAAGTTCGGCCGTCGTGTGTTCTCCTTCCTTCGAGTGGAGTCCCATCCCAGTGTATTCCTTACTTGAGTGAGACCTCGCCCCGGCCATATGATCCAGTCTACCCTAAGAGTTTGTAGTAGCTTGCAGTGTCTTAGTGTTTTGAGCATTTCATTTTTTTTCCTCACTTTCTTGGATCTAACGTTGTTGCCCGTATTCCAGAGAAAAGGAGAAATCCAAGGAGGAATGAAGTGCCTAGGTGGCTTAAGCAGTTCAAACGGATGAAAATGTCTTCCGTTTCTTCCAAGACGACTTTTCAGGAGGAAAAAGCTATGCAAGAGAATATTAGGGAGACCCCGTCAGGCCAGGATAAGGGAGAGAGCCTTGAGTCGTCCCAGAAACATGCGAGGTACCCGGATAAGGAAGCCACCTCCCCTGGTTCTCAAACTTCCTCCCACCGTCGCTGTCACTATTCGATGGGTTCTGAAGTGCACGAAGTGCCAAATGAGTTGGGAGAGGGCAATGTTGTTCCTTTTTTCTCGGATTATCAGCAGCTGATGAGGAATCCCTTTGAGAGTCATCCTGATATAAATCCCGACTATGAGGGTCGTCGTGCGGCGGATCCTGACATCGAGTTCCTTTTACCTGGAAATCCCTTGGTCCGGATCCTAGATGAGGCGAAGACTCTTGATCTTGCTAACTTGACAACGAGGATGGTCCAGATTACAGATGAGACCAGGAACATTGTTGATTATCAGTCCCGTTTGGCTAAAGCTAGTGAAGAAGTTGGGAGCGCCAATGTGCGGTTGTGTCTAGAGATGTGGGACCTTCACAAGGCGCTTCGGGAGAAAGAGGCTAAGTTAGAGGAAGTCGAAGCATCCCGCACCTCTGATATAACGAAGGCCAAATAAGAGTAAAGGAAAGAGGTCGCTGACCTATGTAAGTCACAGATTGACATGGCTATCAGTTCAGTGGATGAGGCTCGGCAGAAGGATCTGGAGCGAATCCGCTCCCTTAAGGGAAAAGTGAAGAAATCAGAAGAGGCCTTAGCTTAGCTGAAGGAGTCTAGGGGCAAGTGGCAAAAGGAGAAGGACTCATATCAGGCTGAGATTGACAGGTTGAAGGTGGAGCGTGCTCAGTTGAGGAGAGATAAGGAGCAGTACATGAATAAGGTGGTGGCTCTCCAGACCGAAGTCGATAAATCCAGCGATTTTTGTGACACGGTCAACCAAATGCTGAAGGATACTTATTACATGTTCTAGAAATACTGGAACCTTCAGTGGATGGATGGCTACCCTCAGGTGATGGCAGGAATCCATGCTCAGCTTATCGAGGGGACCAAGGCTGTAGCCCCGCAGGAAGAAGGGGCTGTATACGACGTTGGGATAGTGAACAACAAGTTCACTATGGAGGAGACCAAAGCCATTGCCAAGGGGTATGAGTTGCTGGTTGAGGACGAGGATGATAAGGACAGCTCAGATCTCGAGGGGCTTGGTGATCCACGTCACATCACCGCAGGTATCTTGTCTTTTTACTTTAGCTCTGCCATTACCTATTCTGGATTGCAAAACTTATGATTATTTGTACTTGCATTGTGCAGGGATGCCTTCGGGGCAAGTTGGGTCTTCGTAAAAGGAAGGCGAGTCTCTTGAGCAATCCGAGCTCTCGAAGGACATGGCTGGAGGGAGCGGGCCGAGCGGCAAGGATGTCCCTCCTTCTTAGTCGAGGAGATCTCCTTTTCCCTTTTCTGCATGTATTTTTAGAGGATGTATGGACGTTCTGCATATGTATATAAATATAAGCGATAAGCTTTGTATGAGAAAAATTTAATGTTGCACTGTTCAACATCTGTTTTTCTTTTTTGTATGTTAATCTGGGATGACTATTGTGATACGTGCTTTTTATAGTCTGCTCTGTCTATTTGTGAATTGTTTATGACTTAGTTAATCGTTATAGTGTTTAGAGATGCAGAGAACCATAAAAGAACTGTTATATTCAAGGCCGATTGCGAACGATAACTACTCGAGCTAATGCCCGTGTCGTGAGTATTATTCGATTCATCCTTGCCGGCGTGTGTAATGCCGATCGTCAAGTGCGAACTACCTCTAGCTGCGGCCACGCCTTAATCGTGAGGTTTATAATCGGTTCGCAGTTGCCAGCAAGCCGAACGCCAATGATGAACTGCCTGGGCTATAATTTGTGCCTAATTCGTGGCTTATGGTCGATTCGTCATTACCGGCTTGGGGGTGCCGATCGTCAGTAGTGAACTGCCAAGGCTTGTTTTGTGCCCTTTATCATGGCTATCTTACTTTCACTGCTGCCGGCGAGTGTCTGCAATTGCTCGTAGTAGGAATGGTCATCAGATAAAATAATTAAATGAAAGAACATTTAAATAAGATAAGTAATGCGAGACACCTGATTTTTATAGTGGTTCGACCGAAATATGCCTACATCCACTATCTTTCTTTGATTGCTTTAGAACATGTTTCTTTACAACTCAAGGGAAGTAACGGCGAAGATGTTCGAGATTCCATGCTTTCCCAAACAACTCTCCATCTACCATTGACAAGATGTAAGCTCCATTGTGAAGATCCTTATGAATAACAAATGGCCCCTCCCAAATTGGATCTAGTTCTCCGGGTCGTGGGAAGACTCGTTTTAGTACCAAGTCTCCTTCTTGCAGCGTTCGAGGCTTCACCTTAGAGTTGTACTACCTTGCCACTTTCTACCTATGGGCGGCGACTTTGAGGGCGGCGTCGTTTCTTTTTTCCTCGATCAGGTCAAGTGACATGTTTAAGAGCTCCTCGTTTTCTTTCGGATTGTAATGTATCCTACGGTGCGAAGGGACGACTGTTTCGATGGGGAGCATGGCCTCGGTCCCGTCTGCCAATGCGAACGGCGTGTGCCCTGTCGCGGTCTTATAAGAAGTTCGGTAGGCCCATAAGGCAGTAGGCAGTTCGTCAACCCATGCCCCTTTGGACTTTTCTATCTTCTTTTTGATTAGTGTCTTCAACACCTTGTTCACCGCTTCGACTTGTCCATTTGCCATGGGATATGCTATAGCCGAGAAGCTTTGGGCAATCCCATGTTCATAGCACTAATTGGAGAATTCTTCACTGTCGAATTGAAGTCTGTTATCTGATATGATTTTCTGTGGCATCCCATACCTGCACAGGATGTTACGTATTAGATAATTTATCACTTTGGTAGATGAAATTTTGTTTAAAGGCTCTGCTTCCACCCATTTGGTGAAATAATCCACTGCTACTGTAGCATATTTTGCTCCTCCTCGACCCATGGGGAGTTCCCCGATCAGATCAATTCCCCAGATGGAAAAGGGCCAAGGACTGACCATCTGGATTAAACCGGTAGGTGGAAATCTCGGGATTTTGGCAAATCTTTGGCATTTGTCACATTTCCTAGCGAACTCGGCCGCGTCCTTGTTCAGTGTGGGCCAAAAGTATCCATAACGCAGGATCTTTCTGGCTAGAGTTTTCCCTCCGGTGTGGTCGCCGCAACTTCCTTGATGTATGTTGTTAAGGATATATTTGGCTTCGTTCCCAGCGACAACCTTAGTAGCGGATTGGAAAAGCCACGACAGTACAACATGCCGCTCTAGATGGTGTAGAGGGATGCCCTCCTCAAGATTCTCCTGACTTCGTTTCGATCTACTGGTAAGGCTCCTTCTTGTAAGCACCTGACGATGGGGGTCATCCATGTCTCCTCCTTGTCTGTGATCGCTGTGATTTCCAGACACTCGAAACTCGATGCGGATTGTCTCATGACGAGGGTTTCCCCCAGCATTGGTTTAGTTCTTATGCTAGCTCCTTTGGCGAGGGCATCCGCCTCTTGATTTTCCCCTCGCGGGATGTGGTTTATTACATAGTAGTCTAGCTCATTAAGGAGGGTTTTGGCCTTTTTGAGGTAGGACACAAGCTTTTGTCCGCGAGTCTGGAATTCTACTAGGGCTGGTTAACTATTAGTTGTGAATCGCTGTGCACACATATTGATTTAACTCCTATTTCTTTAATGATTTCTAAGCTGGCTATTATTGCTTCATATTCAGCTTCGTTATTGGTTACAGCGAACTCTAGTCTCAGTGCATAGCTTAATTTCTTCCTCGGGGTGTGACTATTATGACACCTGCCCCGAGCCGAGCTCGTTCGATGCTCCATCAACGAACATATTCCATTTGACAGTTTCCTCTTGTTCGACGATGGATTTTCTATCGAGTTAGAAAACCGTCGAACGAATTTAGAAATAAAAATAACCACAAGCACACGGCGTACAATGATAGTACGTGGCGAGTACGGGTCGATCCGCAGGGAATTGTTAGATTTTAAAAATCTATTCAATCAAATTAAACCAAAGTCTAGGGATTGTTAACTAACTAAAAGAAAGTAAAAACAAGCTAAAAGAAAACAGATAAAAATATGAGAGTGTTATGACAATTTAGGGGCAACTTCCACTCTCTAGATCACATAAATCAACAAAATGAAGTTATGATCTCTCTTTTCTTTGTCATTAGTTAGCTTCATTGATGTGCTTATCATAAGTATGGCTCATTTGTGCTATTAATTAGCTCAACATAAGCCATCAAACTATAACTTTCACTTCTTTGCCATAATCATATATAGATGAAGAGGCAATTTGTGATTCATGTGACTAAGCATAGCCTATTTGTTTTGAACAACATAAGCTATCAAACTCAACAATAAGCACAAAATTACATAAACATCATTTTCCATAAAGCTCAAAAGGAGAGCATAACATTTATCAAAATGTTGAAGCTATATAATTAGAGAGCTTCATTACCCCTAAATTGTAGGGATTAGCCTCTCATATTTGTTATCATATGAACAAATGTAGAAAGCAACATGAAACTAACAAGAGGAAAAAGAGAGCAAAATGTAAGGAAAAAACTAATCTACTTGCATAAAAGAAAATCTACACTACTAGCGTGAAAGGAAATGAACATGTAAGTAAAAGGAAACAATAATTAACATTGCATAAAAAGAAAAGAAGATTACATAAAATAAAAATAGCTAAGTAGCCATGAAAAGAGAAAGAGAGCTTTCTTTTTATTTTCCTAAGAGAAGAGACTAAGAGAAGAGAGCCTAAAAGAGAGACTAAGAAGAAGAGGGTTACATGAAGATATGGGGTATTTATACAAGTGTTAAACCCTAATTCATATTTTTGGGGAATGCCCAAATTGCCCTTGAGGTAGTGTGGTGGCCAAGTAATCATTAACATCCACTAATCCCCCACTTAAATGTACATGAAGCTTTAATGTCCTTTTATCATGTGCTTAGTTCCTAATTGAAAATCAAGGTGAGTGGGTGGGGTCCTCCATGATCATCACTTTGAATTATTTTCATCTTCATTTGTTCTCTTCACTCTTGTGCATGCATATATTATCATGAAGCCACTTGTGAAATTCACCAAATTTCCTACAAAACAACATAGAAAATTCCAAGTAAATTTTCACAATTTAATAAATGCATAAAAATGACAATTTTACCCCTATATGAAGATGAATATGTGACAATTTGAAAATAATTTGAATTTTGGTTTAAACAAGTTAAAATACCCGATATGATCATTTATTTAATTTAAATAGATTAAATATGGTGGTAAAAATATGCACATTTACGTGCACATCACCTTTATCCTTGTTATAGCCTCCTCGTCTCGCATTGTGAACTCAGCTATGAAATAAGCCAAGGCTTGTCCCTTAATTGTTGTGCACGGGTGGTTGGTAATGTCGTACTGGCTTAACTCAATGCATCATCTTAACAGTCGCCTTGACGTGTCCGGTTTATGTAGGATTTTCCTCAAAGGTTGATTCGTTAGAACTCTAATGGAGTGTGATTGAAAGTAGTGTCGTAATTTCCTAGATGCTATCAACAGACAGTAAGCCAATTTTTCGATCTTTGGGTATCTAGCTTCTGTCCCCGTGAATCTTTTGCTAATGAAGTATACCGGCCTTTGGATACGATCATCTTCTCGTACTAATGCGGCACTTAGTGCGTGGGAGGATACAGCTAGGTATAGGTAGAAACTTTCTCCATTTATCGAAGTGGAGAGTACTGGAGGCTTTTGTAGGTGTTCTAGCGGTCTCCAAAAGGCCGAGTAGCATTCATCGATCCATTCAAATTTTCCTTTTTCCTTCTTGAGGGCTTCAAAGAATGGGACGCACTTGTCCGTGGCCTTGGATATAAACCTGATCAGAGCACGTCTTTCAAAGCTTGTACCTTTTCAGGATTTGCCTCATTCCTCTAGCGTGAATGATGAAACCTAAGAATTTACCCGAAGACACCCTGAAAGAGCATTTCAGAGGATTCAGCTTCATTTGGATTTGCGTAATATTTGGAATATCTCGTCTAAGTGGCTCAAATGATCCGTGGCTCTTCTTGATTTGACAAGCATGTCGTCGACATAGACTTCCATGGAGTGACTAATTTGCTTCTTAAACATTTTATTAACTAGACGTTGATAGGTAGAGCCGGCATTTTTAAGCCCGAAGGGCATGACCTTGTAGGAGTATAGGCCTAGATCCATAATGAAGCTAGTATGTTCTTGATCCAGCACATGCATGGGGATCTGGTTGTATCCTGAATATGCATCTATGAATGACAATAACTCATGTCATGCGGTTCGGTCTACCAGTCGGTCGATTCAGGGCAAAGGAAAACAATCTTCGGGGCAAGCATCATTGAGGTTGGAGAAGTCAATGCAGGTCCGCCATTTCCCATTAGGCTTTTTCACTAAAATAGGGTTGGAGATCCATTTTGGGTAAATGGCTTCGCGGATAAAACCATTGGCGAGCAGGTTCTTCACCTCTTCGTTAAGAGCAGTCGACCGTTCCATCCCGATGCTTGTTTTCTTTTGTTTGATTGGGATTTTGGCTAGGTCAATATTGAGGGAATGACAAGCTACTTTTGGGGACATTCCCACCATGTCTTTGTGATTCCATGTGAATACATCCAAGTTCTTGCACAGAAATCCTATCAGCTGGATCTTTAGGTTCTATTTCAACCGAAAACCTATCTTTAAAATTCTTGTTTTATCGTGTTCGTCTACCATCACATGTTCCATAGCCTCCACGGGCTAAGCGTTGACCTCCTCCTCTCTATCTCTGGGGTCCAACTCATTAAAAGGGTCACTAGTATATTCGAGTGGAAGGGCCTTCTTTGATTGCTATGCTTCTTCAGTTTTGGCGTAGAGGGCGACCCCTACGCTCTTACCTTTTTCCTTCCTTTTGTTTTGGCAGAGTTCTGTCACGTAGCAATCACGAGCTGCGTCTTGGTCGCCTTCTACCTCTCCTATTCCGTCATTAGTTGGGAATTTCATCTTCGGACACCATGGGCCCAAGACTATCTGGAAATCTAACAATGCAGGCCTTCCTAAAAATGTGTTGTAAGCAGAGTGTCCATCTACCAACACGAATGTTTGCTTTCGGACGATGGATCGGGAGTGACTTCCCAGCTCAACAAACAAGTCTAACTGTCCAAGTGGCATCGTGGCCTCTACCATGAACCCGTGTAAGGGATTATTGCACGAGGATACATTTTTCATTGATAACTTCATTTTATTGAAGGCATGTTTGAACAAAATATTCACTGAGCTCCCTGTATCAACTAAGATGCGGAACACCTCTGCCGGGCCGATCCAGGCGGAGAAAACCATGGGACCGGTATGCGGATACTGCTTTCCAACCAAATCTTCATCAATGAAGGTTATGTTGGCCCTTTCTCTTTGTTTTGTGATGCATCCCTCGGTAATGGAATGAACATATCCTTCCCTATCTTTCAAAGACTTTCTGTACGTCTCCATCTCGGTCCAACTTCCGTCGGCCACATGCGGGCCTCCATATATGGTATGGACAACTATCTTTTCCTGGTTGGAGTGGCTTGTTCCTGCTCATTCTTTGTTGTTTCCTTACGGGTGTGGCCCAGGTCCCTCATGGACTGGAGCGGGAGAGTTGCGTTTTTACTGCATGTACTGTTCCAGTTTCTTTTTTCGGATGTACTCCTCCATGAGATCCCGCAAATGCTGACATTCTTCGGTGTTATGCCCGTGAGACTCGTGGAAGCGACAATATTTTCCTGTTCTAATTGCGGCTTCTGTCTCTTTTTTATAAGGAGGGCGTTTGTATTTTAATTCGTTTTGAGCAGCCAGGTAAATGTTCTCCACGGTGCCATTCAAAGGAGTGTATGAATCGAATCTCGGCCCAGATCTGTATCGTCGCTTTTTTCCCTTTTTAGTTCCTGAGTTGCCTTGATGGTTACTTTTTACTTCATTGTTTGGCTTACTCCCCCCTCCTCGGGGTAGGGCACTCATGTTTCCTTGGACGCTAGAACCCCCTATGGGTTTCTCGCTATGTCGGTGAGCCACCGTGTTTTCCAATCTCATGTATTTTCCGGCTCCATGAAAGAATTCTTGAAGAGTTAAAGGCTTTTCCATCGTATACCTTCTTGCAAGCTTTGAATCGGGTGGACGCCTCCGCATAGTGCCATCAGTGTAAGCCTTTCATTCGCATTTTTTACTGCTTCTGCGGAAGCATTGAAATAGGTAAGATATTGCTATAGTGGTTCTCCGGTTTTCTGTTTTACATCTGACAAGGAATAAGTATCTCTGGGCAGTTCCACATGGATTCAGAACCGACTTATGAATTTTTCCTTCAATATTTCCAAAGAGCTAATGGAGCTATGAGGCAGGCGACAAAACCATGTGGTTGCTAAGCCTGACAGGAACATCGGAAAACATTTACACAGCACACCCTCTGTTGGTCCATTCATGAGCATGTGCTGGGTGTAGCACTACAAGTGGATGATTGGGTCGGATGTGCCTTTGTAGGGATCCATGGTGGGAATCTTCCATTCTCGAGGAGTAGCTGTTGCTTCCATGTCCCTGGTGAAGGGGCTGGACACCCTTGCCCCTATTCGTCTTTCGAGTTGTTCGCGTCTGAGATATTCCATGAAGAGGCGTGTCATCCTCTCCTCTGATTCTGGGGCAGCCCTAGGAGAATTATGGGCTTCCCTTTGATGGCGTCTGGAACCTTGGTTGAGGCTGGATTGGCGATGATTGGCTCGAAGCATGACAGGGGCAGCCATAGTCGGTCCTTGCCTGGTGCCCCCTTGACTAGGCCCAGCTCTTGATGCTCTTTCAGGAACGGCTTCGGGCTGAGTCCTGGATCGGCTTCGAGTGCTTGCATCTTCCTGATTGAGTTCTTCATTTGCAGGGGATCTGTTCCGTCTACGCGACTCTCCGGATTGAGACTCACTTCGAGATTCAGTGTTGTGAGTGGATTCCTCCGTGCCTCTCAAGCATGTCATGAGTTTGTCCACTAAAGCTTTTTACTGGGCAGCAAAGCGGTCAGTCATCTCATTCACAACCCTATCTAAATCTTCTCGGGTGAAATCTGAGTCTGGAGGTTGAGAGTGGGTAGCCGAGTTTTCTTGATCTTCTTGGATGAGGTTGAGTGCATTGTTAATGGCCGCGCTCTTACCCTTATCGGTGTTGTGCCTAGAGGGAGCCATGTTCTAATGTTGAGTTAAGGCTTGGAAAGATGGTGGACAGAAGATTTCGGCTCTCCATGCGGTTCGGTTCTCAATGAAAGCACCAAAAATGTTTGCTCAAAAATTGGACAATCACCTTTAAATTTGATTTTTTAGTTAAGTCTCGTTTGATTTGATTGATTTGGGGATTTTAAATGTTCCAACACGTAATGGAATGAATTTCAGAAAATGCAGAGACAGTTCACAAGTTCAAAGTTCGAAAAGAAAATAAGGAAAGTAAATAACATAGATTTTTATAGTGGATCAGCCCGAATGTGCCTACGTCCACTTTCCATCTTATTATCCTCTCTTTGATTTGATTACAAGTACAAGATTATTCGAAAAGAGTAAAAACTTTAAGTAGTCTAAGTGATGTATTTTCAACAGAGTTTTCGCTCTTTTTCTCCAAAAATATGTCCCCATTGTTGTTGAGAAGCTCTGGTATTTATAGAGTGGAGTTGTGAAGTGTGGAGGAGAAGTTATAGCTTCCTGAGTTTGGTTCGGCATTTGAGTTAGGGACAGTTGGATCGACATTTAGGTTAGGAAGTTTGCCTGGTTCGGTGATCCTTACTTGCTTTGTTTCGGTGATCCTTACTAGCTGGTCCAAACATTTGATTCGGCATGTTTGTCATACCGGACCAAATGTTTGGTCCGGCAATTGATGTGTTGAGCCGGACAAAATACTTGGTCCGGCATATCAGAGAATGCCAGACCAAATGTTTGGTTCGGCATCTTTAAGGATACCGGACCAGATACTTGGTCCGGTATACCATAGGATGTCGGACCAAATATCTGGCCCGGCATGCCGGTCCATTTGTTTGGTTTGGCATTTTGGCAAATGCCGAACCAAGCATCTGATCCGGTAATTCTTTTTCCTATACCTTTGTCTACATTTTCTTCCTTCTTTCTTTGCTTGCCAGAAAACTGAGCAAACATATGTATTTAGTGAAAGTGGTGGATGTTTTTGTTCATGAATTATTATTTATATATTATTATTCATAATTATAAATTATAATTTACTAATTATAATTCATTAATTATTAGAAACAATAAATTTTAATTTATATTTATTGATTTTAAATTATTATTTGTTTATATTTATAAATTATTAATTATAAGTCATATATTATAATAAATAAATTATTTTAAATTATTAATCATGATTTATAAATTATAACTGTGAATTATTAATTATAAATAACCATTTATAATTTGTTACTAATTATCAGTTATTATATATTATTATTTATATATTATTATTTTAAATCATTAAATATTATTTATTAATTATTTGTTTATAAATATATTAATTTATTAATTTCTTTAAAAAATATATTAATTTATTAGTTATTAATTATTATAACTTATTAAAATTTTATTATAAATTATTAATTATAATTAATTAATATTTATAAATTATTATTACTAATTATTAATTATAATTTACTGATTATTGTAATTTATTGTAACTAGTAATTAATTATTATAATTAATTATTTATTAATTGTAATTATTAATTACTAATTATTGTTTAAAAGTTATTTGTTAGTACTTATGAATTATTATAGATTATAAATTATTAACATATAAGTTATCGTTTATAAATTATTAATTATAAATTATCATTCATAAATTATTAGTTATTAATTATTTGAAAAGCTATGAAAT
This sequence comes from Allium fistulosum, assembly GCA_030737815.1. Taxonomy (NCBI): domain Eukaryota; kingdom Viridiplantae; phylum Streptophyta; class Magnoliopsida; order Asparagales; family Amaryllidaceae; genus Allium; species Allium fistulosum. The sequence continues at coordinate 194,188,254 of CM060903.1, read as the reverse complement.
AACAAAGAGAAAAGAAGAAACTTCGTAAACTTATAGAAACCTTTAGAAATTTGAGTGTTTCCTAAAATATCAACGACTTCTAATTTTACTAATTCCAAGCAAATAGTAAACAAACTTTAAAGAAGTGGTGGGCATTCAATCGATTTAATTGATGTAACTGACGTAAACGACATCAACTTAATCGACTGAACTGCCATGAACATTTAACTAATATTAACACTTAGTTGACTGATTTAACCGATCTACTTAGACTCGGTCAATGATTAAAAGTTTATAGCCAATTGGTTTACATTAACCAATTATAATTTCTTATATTTTTTTAGAAGTAAATAAAACCAACATTTGTTTTCTACCCGACTCGCGTTGAACATTTACCGCTGCTTAAAAACCCTTACCTAAATTGCTCCACTGCCATTGCAAGTACTTTTATCTTTTGACATATAGTTTATTCTCTCAGAACTAATTATTTATTAACCCACCTTAAAATCCCTAATCCAAGACCCTTCGATTAGCTAAAATGATATGTCAAGAAGAAGTGAACCCTCCTTGATCTTCCTCTTTTTTTGAGTCAATGGTTGTTATTGTGTCTGCATCTTGGTTACAGAACTAGGTCCTTGACCAGTGGTGGCCACATTACTCTTCATTAATAATGCTTTCTTCTTTATTCTAAAATGCTTTTCTTTACTATTGTTGTTCTTATGTTTATTTTGCATGTTATGTTATTTCGTGTTGTTTAAGATCATTTCTGTTGTGTTTGTGTCTAGGTTTGTTTGTTGTCGAAAACTAGTTTCTATGACAAGTTTGTTTGGATTATTGGTCCTTTTGATTATTTTTTGTGTAAGACATATTATGCGAAATATTTTCTAAATTAAGTTAAAGATCAAAATTTTGAAATTATAATGCTGCAACCTTTAATGTGATATTAAGGCAAGCAATGGATGATAAACATACAGTGTAGTACTTTTTGAACTTGAAAGTTTGCTTGGATTAACTACTGGTTGTTGATTTTTCTTGCTTTAGAATATCTCATAAAGTATTAGAAAGGTTTTAAAGCTTATGAATGTTGTATTTGATCGTCTAATGCCATTTTATTACACCTATATTGGCTGAGTCGGAAATTGGTTTCATGTGTTCATATTCCTTCGCATATTGTTAATGCTAAATACGGATCAACATCCAAATAAACATTGTAGGGAACCTATGAGACACGGGTCTAGCAAATAATTGCAAAATAATAAAAAAAGTACAGCAAGACACAAAAATTTTATCTTTGGCTTACGTCTACATTATAGTTTTATCGATTGTTGATTATGGAGAATTAGAGTCACCAGTACAAGGGTTTAGCAAGTCCTATTGCTTAAAGCTGCCAATAGTAGCTTCCTAGGTGACCTATGAATTATGGAGATAAGAGATGATGAAGCAGAAGAGTTTAGATCCCCCTTTAGTTGCAGTTAGGCTGATATTTATAGAGAAACGGGTGCATAGCGTTAGAAGCCCACTTGAGTCGAAGCCCGAGTGTAGGTCTAACCACGCACACGTGAGCAAGTGGGCCCATGTGCCGAAAAGACCTCTTAGTATTGGGAGGTTTCGCTTGGTACCGAGGGCTTTCTCTCGGTGAAATTGTCATCTTTTTACTTGCATTTCTTTCTCACATCCAAGTAGATGTGTTTCAAGCTCTTTTCCATAGACTTCGAGTTGATCCGGATGATTCTTCCACTAATACTTGAACTATCCTACTTTCTGGGCTTTCTTCTCATCAATCCTTGAAGTTGCTTATCCAAACTCTGAGAAAAGCACTTGACCATGAGCGGTTGGAGTAAAGTGTGGATTATATGGAGTTATGTGACCCAAATAGATGAAAAGGACATCTCGGTACCGAGATGAACCTCTTGGTACCGAGTTGTTGACTTAGTCTTAAATTCATATGGAACTTCTTGTGTTCCATTCTTTTATCCATCTGATTGTCCTTCCAAGTTCTCGAGTCGCTCCGCCTTCATCTTGTCCTTCTACCTCCAATTTAATTCTACTGGGTTAAAAACTCAGTTAACACTTGCTCTCCAGAGTTTGGTTTCGTTAAAAACAAAGCGTGCTCAAGATCGAGACAAGTCATATCATGCTATCTTGTGATTCCAGTGGATCGTTCAAGTACTGCTTTGAAACATGGCCTTTGTTCGATGGACTTTTCTTCATCCATTTTTCGTAGTTGTAATTCCATCCTTCATGCTAAGGACCCGATCTATGCTCTAGAGATCATATGTATGCTCTAGACGAGTACTCCTTCTCTCTTCTGTGCAATCTATAAATTTCCAAGGAAAAGAAAACCTCTCGGTACCAAGAGCTTTGTCTCGTTACCGAGACCATTCGACTTCCCCGAAATTCTTTATATAAGTTATTAGACCTAGAAATTTTTATATTAACTTTTCTATTCCATTAGTTTGCCTTGCACCGAGATTCAATCCCGGTATCTTCTTCCTTTACTGACTCAAACTTAGTCATTGTTCAACTAACTGCTGCGATTCTCCTCATCAATGTCGATCACCAACGACCTTCGCCAATTTCTTGAATGTCGTCACCAAGTTGGCAACGCCTCCATACCCCAATTCACCTCCGAGAACATTCAGGCCTGAGAACACACTAAGCCCCAACACCAATGGGATTTGAAAGTTCACTAAGGTGGGAGATTGATGTTTAAAATGGCGATGGTCGTGGTGCAACCAGGTGCTATTAAGGGGAAATAGTCAAAGTTTGGTCTACACTCGATCTAAGGTGAACTCGAGCTTTACCTTGGTTATGCATACACCATTCAGAGATGAGCCCGGCTCTTTGGATTTTGGCTAACTCTTTTCAATACATGGCTACGCTCTTATCGTTGCTTGAATTCCAAAAAGATGGTTCTTGTATGAGAATGGTTGTGTTGGATGATTCCATCGCACTGCTTTTCCTTTCGCCGCACTTTTAGTGTTCCTGAAAAGAAAAGCTTTCGGTCGCTTCGAACATCGGTTCCGTTATCGATTATTCATTGATAATGGGTAAGTTCTAATATATAATTTTAACATACGAAGTGACTATTTTTTCTAGCAGGAGCAAGCTATTTGCACATGATGGTTCATTCTTTGTGTATAGGACATTGGACTCACATTGCATAGATTAACACTTCTCACTTGCCTCGGTCGCTAAAAATCCAACTAGTCAACATAGGTTGACATCCTTTGGATTCCAAGCATTGGTCTGTGACGACCCGGAATTTTTGACCATTTGAAATTGGGATATTTAATTGATTTTAAATGTTTAAATGTTAATTTCTAACATGAATTTCAAATGCCATTATTTATTGAGTGATTTAATTGTTTAATTAAATAATTGGAAATTGGGTAAATGGTTGAATCTGAAATTTTAAGCTTGTTAAAAATATTTTAAAGGCTTATAAAATTCATATTAATAATACTGAAGGTGATAGAACTTTTAAAATTGAGTTTAAAGGTGTTTTGTTCAGTTTTGAAAATATATTGTTTAAATTGAATTTAAAAAAATAGCCTTCCGGGGACACAGTCTCGGAATTCGACGAAACTAGTTCCATTGGATCCATAATAGTGTATTGTTATCGGATTTCAATTTTCGTAGTGTTTGGAGTTGTTGTGTGAGCGTACGATAGATAAACGCGCTGAAATCTATATCGAAAATTCAATATAATAACTGGATTCAAAAAGCTACCTTCTCCATACGATCGAATTAGGACTCGAAACATTTTCCATTGTGTTCGGAATAGGGGTTTAACATTACGAACGCCTAGCGGCACGCCTTGATAGGGGTTCGTGATTATAAGCCACGTAAATCAAGACAATTTGAATTTAATTTAATATATATTTACATATTTAAGTCAACAACTGAGATTCTTTTCTATCAGCCACCCTTCTTTCATTTCAGCCATCCTATTCCTGAGCAAGCCGACCTACTCCTCTCTGCTTAATCTCGTACTCTTTGTCTTCCATCAGAAGCTAAAAATCAAATCGAAAGCCGCCTTCATTCTTTCTAAAATCGTGCATTCTTTCCCTTGTTTTCGAATATACATAATCGAAGAGCAGAACGAAATATAATAGTGGCTGCTCCTCGATTTCTTTTCTTCTTCCCTGTTACGAGCGAAACCAATACCCCTCCTTTGACCTTTTATCTTCAGGAAATCACGAAATTTCCTTCTTATCCCAGGCTTTCAATCGGAATAAACAATCTATACCATCATTCCTTTTCTTCACAGCTAAAATGGCCGAACTCACTTATATAAAAAATATATAATAGCCGAAGTAAATTCGAAATCATCAGACGCGAGTTTCCTTCTTGCTCCAGATCCAATCATCGATTTGGGGGTTCGATCGAGTAGGGCTTCATTAATTTTTGGATTCGAGTCGATCATCTTGATTGCGAGGCGCACTGAGTTCGAGCACAGTTCGGCGAGGAAGGGCAGGGGGTTGTGTCGTTTGCGTGAGATTTGTGGTAAAGGGGAGATGCGCGAGGCCGGCGGCATCGATGGTCAGTTGGAGCCGAGGCGAAGTCGCGATGTGGGGGAAGCAGAAGGGCAGTCACGATCGTAGGGGTTGGTGGCTGCGACTTGTTTGATCATGCTGAGGTATTCAGCTTCCTTCTTTTTGAATTAAAATTTATTTAACTATTTGTATATGTATATTTACAGCAAAAGGAAAATATACATGAGTAATTCGGGGAATATATATAGCTCTTGTTGATCTTAACAGTAAGGTCCAGATATATATATATGTAGTGGTTAATAAAATTTTATATTTCTTACAGTAAGATATATATTGTTTTGAAAAGATTTTTTTTTAAAGTTTAACGTATATAAGTAAAGTAGGAAACACATATATATATAGTTTAAAACAAAATATTGAAAATTTATCCAAATTTTATTTTATGAAATCTATGGAGAATATTTATAAATATATATATTTGATTCCTAAGGAAAATTAATATACCCTTACATATTTCACTTTACAAGGTTATTCTATAATGGGGGCAATTTATTTTGTTAATTTACTTATTCAATTAATTTTAGTCACTAACGATGGTAAAAGAAAAATTAGTTTAAAATTTTAATTATTTGTTTAAGATGAAATCATTAGCAAAATTTAAATAAGTTAATGGTGATTAATTCAAATGTTAATAAACCATGTAAATGTTATACAAGGTCTAAAAATCATGGAGAAAACAAATCAAGGTTGGATCGGATTGCAAACAAATTCAAAGGTGAGTTAATCTCACTCATCTGGGTTATTTAAATTTAAATAGTTAAATTTAAATTGAATGAATGATTGATTGAAATTGATTGGATGTGATATTATATATATAGTAGTATATATATATTGGAGTGATTGATTTCCCGCATTATATAGCAGATGAGACCCTATGCACCGCATAATAGCGGATGATATTTTATAAATCCCATATACCGTGATATTCCACCTCGAAGTGGAATTGGTATTATGCTAACATATGTGGATGCAGGGAAACAGGTTGGAGGGATCCAACTGGATTCCTCAAAATTATTTAGATTGTTCTAATAATTCCGAGATATGATTATTTGATATTCTGTGATGAATTATATTGATAATTGGAGATGATGGATGCTATGGTTTGATTTAATATATTTGGGTATACTGTGTTTCCAAAATATATAGATTGGATTTTTGGAAAGTAATGAAAGAAAATTTTTAAGTAAAATAATAATAGGGAATTTTTAAAAAAAAATTAAAGAATGAAGTGGGAAAGGATAAAAGTGATTTTTAAATTCTATTAAATAAATCCCGAGTATGAAAAAAGGGAATTTGAATAAACAGAGGAATAATGAATTTTAAAACTTAAGTGATATTATTTAAAAGAATAAAGAATTTATTTTAAATTCAAGGTTTAAATTTAATTAAGAGGAAAAGAAAAGGAATTTGGAAATCTGAAATTGGTATTCCCAGTTTAATGGGATTTTTAAATCATAATAAAGAAATGAAATTTAAAGTTAATGGATTTTGAAATGAATGAAGTAAATAAGGAAATTTATTTCAAAGTGAAGTAAATTGGAAATCAATTGGAAATTGATTTAGGTGTTTAAAATTGGAATTATAAAAGAGAAGTGAGATTTTGGAATTTATAAACTGAGTTTATAAAGTGAAATATAATATCGGTGGATATTTGGAAATATAAATTCAAGGTGGTAATTTATAAAGGAATGTGAATTTGTTTAAAATAAATAGTGATTTATTTTTAAAGATGTGAAAGAGAAGTGAATTTCCCTGGATAGCCAAGTACGTTTCCAAAGCAAACTTTTAAGTACGAGTTAAAGAATTTAAAGTTGTTTTTAAAGTATGTTTAGAAAATTTATTGTTTTAAATGTTTAAAGTTAAAAGTAAGTATTTCTCAAATTTAATTTAGTAGTAATTATTTAAAGGTAACTTGGTATTGTGTTTTAAAAGGATAAAAATGTAGTTTTATATTTTATAAAGTAGTTTATTTTAAATATTCTTAAAGTATCTATTTTTAAATAATGTATTAAAGTAGTTTTAATTTAAATGTTTTAAAGTGTATTTTATAATAAAGTGTTTTAAATTATTTTAAAATCTAAAGTGTTTGTACTTGGACATTTCGGTGGAAATGGAAAATATGTGGGAAATTTATTCTGTGAGAGAAAGATGGATTGAAACTATTTTTCAAAAAGGGTTGAAAATGGGAATATATCTTGCGAAGATATTTGTGAGGTAAATAAATAATTTGGAAAATTATTTATTGTTGATGGATGTTTGTGAATGTTAATTGATAGTTAAATCACTAACTATCAATGTTGGCCAATGCGCTGATCGTTTTGAAGAGACCGGGATCGAGATTAATTTCTCGAAACCCACTTCGATCCGGTTTGTACGTTTTCGTGGGGAAAACGAGTTTGGAATCGAAGATTGAGCAGTGAAGTGCAAGGGCTAGTCGCTTCTAATCCTGAGGATGATTCCAAAATGGATGTAGTAGGAATAGTGCCTTCGGTTCCGTTCGAACCCGGAACGGACTTGTATGGATAAATGCTTTCGGAACATCGTCAGGTGGACGGTGGGCATTCTAAGTGATATGTTCTAAAAAGGTAACGCTTAGCCTCAAACCTCATCAACCGAGAATGACTGAAAATCAGGGGTTATGCAGCAAGGCTATGTGGGTAGCACCCATTAGGGTGAGGTCATCCCTGTCTAGATGTCCCTTTTTATTTTGGCTTAGTGGTGCGGTTGCTGATCCCAACTGCGAGGTGATCTAACTCGGAATTACCCTTAGGTAGTTCCGGTCTTGTGTTGCAGGGGATCGGGTTTGCTATATTACAGCATGATAGGGGATTCTCGCTTCGCGTTTGGTGGCGAACGGGAGACTCTTACCCCTACATGTCCCTTTGGGTAGTATAAGGCCCTGGGTTGGTTGCGAGTCGAGAGGCTGGCCGTAAAAGCAAATTGAGGTACCACTGTGTGCCATGGCGGAGAGTGGCCGCTACTGGGATGGTTGAAAAGCCTACTGGTCGTTACAGTTGGTATCAGAGCTTAGGCTGGCGATAACCTTGGCTGTGGTGGGGATTACTCATTTGAAAATAGAGTCCGTAGTACTCTAGAATGAGTTTGAGTGTATTAATAGATATGAGCGCGTATTAGTTAGTGAATATAAAATTTGTTTTTATACCGTGTTGATTTATCGGTTGAGTGTTTATGGATTCTGGTCGATGTGTGGGACGCCATGTCATCGATAGGAGTTTCTAAACTCTTAAACAAGATAAACCGACACAGTATTGTTTTGATAGGGTAAATGAAATAATTTTACCCAAAGTATTTCTGTATATAAAAGAAATAATTTTTCGTAAATTATTATAGCTATATATGGTTGCTTGGTTGTTAGGAGACGATAATATTAAATTATTATCATTGTTAAGTGAAAGTTGAATGAAGAATTGAAATTATAACCAAAGATTAAGGAATAAATTCATTAACAAAATGAAATTTATAAATGTGAATTATAAATGTGATATATAATTGAAGATGAAATAAAAATTCTAGAGTAATGTTTGAATATAAATTGAATGGATTTGAAATTTGGAATTTTGGGAATTTTAAATTCTTTTGGGTTTGAAAATGGTTTTCAAATGCTTTGGAGAAATAATGATGATAGCATTTGAGAAATATTTTGAGTTGAATTTGAAATCTGGTGAGGTTTGGAATGTAAGAATATTTGAAATGATTTTAAAGAAATAAAAACATTGAACTCTTTCGGTCGCTGGAAAATAACTTCGATGAAGACTGCAGCATCATCGATGTTCATTTCGAGTTTCCAGGAGAGGAATTGCTACCAAATTGTTTTAAATTGGAATTGTTTGCAAACTGGGTTTGGTTTTGAAATTCAAAGGGATAATTGAATTTGCCAAAGAATTTTGGATATAATTGATTTCAAATGATTTTTGAAATACTTAAGGGATTATTGAAGACTCTGGAACTGGTTGAAAATGTTTTTGAGTGTCTAAGTAATGGTTTAAACTCTGGGGTTTAACTAAAAATGTTTATGGATTATAAACAGGTTTGGAAATTTATAAAGTTTGAAATTTCCTGGGGTGAAATTAACTTGTAAAAAGTTAATAAAGTTAGAAAGGTAAGCTAATTAAATACAAGTAAACTAAAGAAGGATAAAATAAAATTTAACTTGGAGTAAAGTGAAGAAATTAAATTTTGAAATTTAATAGAATGTGATTGAATTGGAAGAAAAAAATAAATTAAGTTGGGTTTGAGAAATAAGTATTGAATTGGAATAGATAAGCTTCTGTAGCTTATAAAAGAACTGAAAAGCATTGAAATGAAAATGTATAATTCCGAGTTAAAAAGTAAATGTGAACGGGATTGATTGTAAATGGATGAAAGTATGGATATGAATAAGTTGTGACTTATAAAACTTAGAAGTGGAATAAATAAGCCAAAATAAAACTGTTTTGTTTTTGGGAAATGAATAAAAATCCAAAACTTGAATTATAAAATAGATTGAACTCAAGAAAAATTAAGTGAAGTGATTTTTGAAGGTAAAAATCAAATATTGAATTAAAAGTGGGGAATGAACTAATTTGAACGAATTAGTTAAGTGAGTATGTTAATGGAATTTTGATTGGTTGAATAAAAATTGAATTATGAGTTAAAAATGGATTTTGTGAAGTTAAACTTGAGTTACAAACAAAATTCAACTTGGAGGTGTTAAGTGAATTGAATATGATTGAAATATGGTGAAATGAAAATGTGAAATGAAGTTTAAAATCGATTGAATGAATATACTAATTGAATTTAATAGAATGAAATTTAAATGAAAATGGAGATGAACTTAAGTTGTTAACTTAAGTAAATTGTGAAATGGTTGTTGTCGAGATTTATGAAATAGTTTTGAGTGAAACTAGTTTGGTTAATAAAATGAGATGCAAGTGAATGGATAAAAATTTAAAATGCAGTGAAAATGAGTATGTATGGATTGTGAATAAATTTAAAATGGAATGAAATTTATATAAATAGAGTTGGGATCAATTTTAAAATGGTTATAAGCTTAAGTAATTATTTATTCACATGGATATAGTCGAATTGCGTAGAAATAATTAGTTGTTCGACTTAAACGGAAGTAAATAAAATTCTATGACTTGGTAGAAGTAAATAAAATTGATTTTTGGAATCAATTGAAATAAAAGTGAGTTGTTTGGTTAAAAATGAATTGAATGTAAGCAATTGAGTTGTAAACTATTTAAATTGAATGAAGTTGTATAGGAATTGGTTGTAAACAATTAAAATTATTATCGGGACCCTATACATTGCTTATAAATATTGTTTAACCGGCATTGCTTATAGAAACTCGCATGTTTGCTAGTTAAATATGTAAGATGTTGTTAAGTTACATGATTTTTGTACTTACATGTTTAAATTGAGTAAGTACAGGTACCGGGAAGCCGTTTGGCTGTATTTGGTCGTGCTAAAATGCTAAATAAATAAGCCGCTTGCTTAAAATGCTAAATAAAAGGTACGCCTACGCAATAAAAATAGGAAATATGAACTGTTTTTGTTTTTCCGACCGTGTGGGTCGATATATATATATATATATATATATATATATATATCTTGTCAAATTGCAAAAGCTCCTCCGTACAAAGGAGACTCTGCCAACATTTTCCGAAAATTTTGGGAGTTAGAAAAATTTTGGAATTTTTGAAAATTTTCAATAACGACAAATGATTTAAAATTTTTAAGCAAATAGAATTGAAAACTGAAGTATTGGAATTCATTTTGAATTGGGTCAAGTAAAGTTGAAGAATTAATTCAAAATGGACTAGAATAATAAAAGTTTGGAGATTAAAATGGATGAGATAATGTGAATAGAATTCAATATTTAAAATGGAAGGGACATTGGGTTCAAATGAATTTGAAAATGAAAATTCGAATAGAAGTAAATTAAAACCAAGTGGTATAGTGAAAGTAATAATATAAGGGTATACAAAGTGCCTATATTGAACTTAAGAAATGAATGCAGAAAGTTCTTAAGTAAATTTGGTATTGGAAGTATACTAAGTTAATAATTGGATGAAAATCAAATTGGAATGCTGTGATTGGATATTATTGCAGAGTAGTATATAGGTAATTTAAAAACAAGAGAAATTGGAATTTTGATTGCAGAAGATAAATAAAATTTCTCAACAAAAGGTATGTATTTAAATTTCTGTATGAAATTTGATTGGGTTTTTGATCTAGCCACTTGGCGTTTTGTTTTCTTTTGGAATTTGGAAGCCTGTATAGGCATTTTGTAATTGTACCGAGTTAGCCGCGCAAAGGAGACGCTGGCAAAAATTTTCTAAAATTTAAGGAGTTAGAAATTTTTTTATAATTCAAAATTGATTTTGAATTAAAAATTTGAATTGTTAAGTAAGTAATGTTGTTGGAACTTGTGGATAAGGTTGAAAAGTTAATAAGAGGGTTAGTGTGTCTTAATAAAAGATTTTTTTGGAAAGTTGTTTGAAACTATTTGGATTTGAGAAAATAGTTAACGGGGATTGAATCATTCTTCCTAACTAGTAATTTCGGGGACGAAATTCTTTTAAGGGGGGAGGAATGTGACGACCCGGAATTTTTGAGCATTTGAAATTGGGATATTTAATTGATTTTAAATATTTAAATGTTAATTTCTAACATGAATTTCAAATGCCACTATTTATTGAGTGATTTAATTGTTTAATTAAATAATTGGAAATTGGGTAAATGGTTGAATCTGAAATTTTAAGCTTGTTAAAAATATTTTAAAGGCTTATAAAATTCATATTAATAATACTGAAGGTGATAGAACTTTTAAAATTGAGTTTAAAGGTGTTTTGTTCAGTTTTGAAAATATATAGTTTAAATTGAATTTAAAAAAATAGCCTTCCGGGGCACAGTCTCGGAATTCGATGAAACTAGTTCCATTGGATCCGTAATAGTGTATTATTATTGGGGTTCAATTTTCGTAGTGTTTGGAGTTGTTGTGTGAGCGTACGATAGATAAACGCGCTGAAATCTATATCGAAAATTCAATATAATAACTGGATTCAAAAAGCTATCTTCTCCATACGATCGAATTAGGACTCGAAACATTTTCCATTGTGTTCGGAATAGGTATTTAACATTATGAACGCCTAGTGGCACACCTTGATAGGGGTTCGTGATTATAAGCCACGTAAATCGAAACAATTTGAATTTAATTTAATATATATTTACATATTTAAGTCAACAGCTGAGATTCTTTTCCATCAGCCACCCTTCTTTCATTTCAGCCATCCTATTCCTGAGCAAGCCGACCTACTCCTCTCTGCTTAATCTCGTACTCTTTGTCTTCCATAAGAAGATAAAAATTAAATCGAAAGCCGCCTTCGTTCTTTCTAAAATCGTGCGTTCTTTCCCTTGTTTTCGAATATACATAATCGAAGAGCAGAACGAAATATAATAGTGGCTGCTCCTCGATTTCTTTTCTTCTTCCCTGTTACGAGCGAAACCAATACCCCTCCTTTGACCTTTTATCCTCAGGAAATCATGAAATTTCCTTCTTATCCCTGGCTTTCAATCGGAATAAACAATCTATACCTTCATTCCTTTTCTTCACAGCTAAAATGGCTGAACTCACTTATATAAAAAAATATAATAGCCGAAGTAAATTCGAAATCATCAGACGCGAGTTTCCTTCTTGCTCCAGATCCAATCATCGATTTGTTGGTTCGATCGTGTAGGGCTTCGTTAATTTTTGGATTCGAGTCGATCATCTCGATCGCGAGGCGCACTGAGTTCGAGCACAGTTCGGCGAGGAAGGGCAGGGGGTTTTGTCGTTTGCGTGCGATTTGCGGTAAAGGGGAGATGCGTGAGGCCGGCGGCATCGATGGTCAGTTGGAGCCGAGGCGAAGTCACGATGTGGGGGAAGCAGAAGGGCAGTCACGTTCGTAGGGGCTGGTGGCTGCGACTTGTTTGATCATGCTGAGGTATTCAGCTTCCTTCTTTTTGAATTAAAATTTATTTAACTATTTATATATGTATACTTACAGCAAAAGGAAAATATACATGAGTAATTCGGGGAATATATATATATAGCTCTTGTTGATCTTAACAGTAAGGTCCAGTTTATATATATGTAGTGGTTAATAAAATTTTATATTTCTTACAGTAAGATATATATTGTTTTGAAAAGAATTTTTTAAAAGTTTAACGTATATAAGTAAAGTAGGAAACACATATATATATATATAGTTTAAAACAAAATATTGAAAATTTATCCAAATTTTATTTTATGAAATCTATGGAGAATATTTATAAATATATATATATGTGTGATTCCTAAGGAAAATTAATATACCCTTACATATTTCACTTTACAAGGTTATTCTACAATGGGGGCAATTTATTTTGTTAATTTACTTATTCAATTTATTTTAGTCACTAACGATGGTATAAGAAAAATTAGTTTAAAATTTTAATTATTTGTTTAAGATGAAATCATTAGCAAAATTTAAATAAGTTAATGGTGATTAATTCAAATGTTAATAAACCGTGTAAATGTTATACAAGGTCTAAAAATCATGGAGAAAACAAATCAAGGTTGGATCGGATTGCAAACAAATTCAAAGGTGAGTTAATCTCACTCATTTGGGTTATTTAAATTTATATAGCTAAATTTAAATTGAATGAATGATTGATTGAAATTGATTGGATGTGATATTATATATATAGTAGTATATATATTGGAGTGATTGATTTCCCGCATTATATAGCGGATGAGACCCTATGCGCTGCATAACAGCGGATGATATTTTATAAATCCCATATACCGTGATATTCCACCTCGAAGTGGAATTGGTATTGTGCTAACATCTGTGGATGCAGGGAAACATGTTGGAGGGATCCAACTGGATTCCTCAAAATTATTTAGATTGTTTTAATAATTCTAAGATATGATTATTTGATATTCTATGATGAATTATATTGATAATTGGAGATGATGGATGCTATGGTTTGATTGAATATATTTGGGTATACTGTGTTTCCAAAATATATAGACTGGATTTTTGGAAAGAAATAAAAGAAATTTTTTAAGTAAAATAATTATAGGGAATTTAAAAATAAAATAAAGAATGAAGTGGGAAAGGATAAAAGTGATTTTTAAATTCTATTAAATAAATCCCGAGTATGAAAAAGGGGAATTTGAATAAACAAAGGAATAATGAATTTATTTTAAATTCAAGGTTTAAATTTAATTAAGATAAAAAGAAAAGGAATTTGGAAATCTGAAATTGGTATTCCCAGTTTAATGGGATTTTTAAATCATAATAAAGAAATGAAATTTAAAGTTAATGGATTTTGAAATAAATGAAGTAAGTAAGGAAATTTATTTCAAAGTGAAGTAAATTGGAAATCAATTGGAAATTGATTTAGGTGTTTAAAATTGGAATTTTAAAAGAGAAGTGAGATTTTGGAACTTATAAACTGAGTTTATAAAGTGAAATATAATATCGGTGGATATTTGGAAATATAAATTCAAGGTGGGAATTTATAAAGGAATGTGAATTTGTTTAAAAATAAATAGTGATTTATTTTTAAAGATGTGAAAGAGAAGTGAATTTCCCTGGATAGCCAATTACGTTTCCAAAGCAAACTTTTAAGTATGAGTTAAAGAATTTAAAGTTGTTTTTAAAGTATGTTTAGAAAATTTATTGTTTTAAATGTTAAAAGTTAAAAGTAAGTATTTCTCAAATTTAATTTAGTAGTAATTATTTAAAGGTAACTTGGTATTGTGTTTTAAAAGGATAAAAATGTAGTTTTATATTTTATAAAGTAGTTTATTTTAAATATTCTTAAAGTATCTATTTTTAAATAATGTATTAAAGTAGTTTTAATTTAAATGTTTTAAAGTGTATTTTATAATAAAGTGTTTTAAATTATTTTAAAATCTAAAGTGTTTGTACTTGGACATTTCGGTGGAAATGGAAAATATGTGGGAAATTTATTCTGTGAGAGAAAGATGGATTGAAACTATTTTTCAAAAAGGGTTGAAAATGGGAATATATCTTGCAAAGATATTTGTGAGGTAAATAAATAATTTGGAAAATTATTTATTGTTGATGGATGTTTGTGAATGTTAATTGATAGTTAAATCACCGACCATCAATGTTGGCCAATGCGTTGATCGTTTCGAAGAGACCGGGATCGAGATTAATTTCTCAAAACCCACTTCGATCCGGTTTGTACGTTTTCGTGGGGAAAACGAGTTTGGAATCGAAGATGGAGCAGTGAAGTGCAAGGGCTAGTCGCTACTAATCCGGAGGATGATTCCAAAATGGATGTAGTAGGAATAGTGCCTTCGGTTCCGTTCGAACTCGGAACCGACTTGTATGGATGAATGCTTTTGGAACATCGTCAGGTGGACGGTGGGCATTCTAAGTGATACGTTCTAAAAAGGTAACGCTTAGCCTCAAGCCTCATCAACCGGGAATGACTGAAAATCAGGGGTTATGCAGCAAGGCTATGTGGGTAGCGCCCATTAGGGTAAGGTCATCCCTGTCTAGATGTCCCTTTTTATTTCGGCTTAGTGGTGTGGTTGCTGATCCCAACCGCGGGGTGATCTTACTCGGAATTACCCTTAGGTAGTTCCGATCTTGTGTTGCAGGGGATCGGGCGTGGTCCTCGGTACGCTGATCTAGACCAGGTACTGTGACAGGTGGTACCCCAGTGCCTAGTCATTAGTTGGAAATCCATTCTCCCTACGTGCCTTTTACGATTTTTGTTTGTAGAACCCACTTTGTGGCTAGTATGCTGGAATTTAATCATGTAACAATTTCAGCTATTTGAATAAGTATTTGTATATAGACACTATTATAATATCAGACGGATTTGATAAAAAGTGTTTTGGCTATCGTAAGGTAAAAACCCGACATGTTTATTTGTGGCGTGGTCTTACGAGATGCTTTTGATTTCAAAGGGTTTGGAAAACTTTAATAATCCAATTGAGTGTGTTTTCTCATACCGGTTTTCCAGACTGACTCGAGTGTTATTTTATTATAATGCTCGGGTCAGACCTAGTATTATAGGATACATGTTATGATGCTGTGGAGCTCAGGAGACGAGCTGGATGGCGAGACGTATCACACGTATATGATGTATATTCCGCTGTGTTGTGTATGTTGTGTATTCTGTATGAGGGACAAGTTATTATAACTGTCTTAATTTGTGATGTTGATTATATTGTACTCTGATGTTGTATTCTGGTGATGTATGTATAAACATATATAGTTTTCTTTTCTGTAAAGATCAGTTATTATCTATTGTATTTTATTCCGCTGCGATGGTTAGATTCTGTTGTTATTTTGTTTTCTCTTCTTCTATCTCCTTCTTCTTTAACCCTGATGGTTAGATTTTTCGGGTATGAAAAATCTGGTCGTTACAGTCACACGTGCTTATTATTCAAAATAAAACATAACCGACCATGCTAAACGCCGAATTTTATTGTCTAGGAATGACTCGTCGATCACCTCGATTCAAGTCCGGTAAGGGTACGTCTACTCCTACAGAAGTTGTATCTTCTATTGCTCAGGCCTCTCCAACTATTCCGATTAGACTAGGTCAAGCTATTTCATCGGAATCTCAAGGCTCAATGATTCCAATAGAGCCGGTAGTGAATCAGCCGCCTCCTTTGAACAAGTTCTTAGGTCTGAGACTACTGATCGATCCACCGAAACAAGTGCCAATGATCTTGATGGCCAAGATGCTCCAAAATATCAGTCATCAGAACAAAATTCCCAAAGATGGCGTTCTTCTTCCTACGAGGCCCGAGTTTTCACACCACCCCCCATAGAGATACACAACATGCAACTGATTCATGTGCTTAAGTGGTGTTGTCCCATCTTTCAATCTCTTCCTTCAAATGGTTCTGCAAGAATATGGGTTAGCTCCATTCCAAATTAATCCAAAGGGATATGCTCTTCTTAGCTCCTTCTATGTCCTTTTCATGAATCAGTTCAACCAGGCTCCAACCTTTAATGAACTTACTTGCTTGCTCCACTTCAAGAAAAGATGGGATTCTCCTTCTTTTATGACCCTTGAAGCCTGGTATTAGTGCAAAGTCATCAAAAAGATTCACAACAAATGCTCATACTTCAAGAATGAGTGTTTCTACATACAATGTCCATACAGCTTCAACCGATTCTAGCTTTCTGAAAGTAAGTTTCCTTTCCTCTGCCCCTTCTACACTTGGATTTATTTAACTCAAGTTATCAACCTTATGTTTATTTCCTTACAGGAATTTTGATTCAAGATGACCACAAGGAGCACGAGACTACACTCAAGGGCTTTGAGAAGTTAGGTTCCAGCACCATCGCATTCCTTTTGATGAATGAAAACTTATGGCGATGTGGTTTGCTGAGCCCTGGTAGATTTTCCATCATGGATTCACCTACTCCTAGCGGTTCGAAAGCTCATGCGAGCTCTTCATCCCCACTCACAGCTGCGTTGAGAGTTTTCCTGGGGATGTTGTAGGTCCATTCGAGGCGATGCACTCAAATGAGCTAGTTGAAATAGAGTCCGAAGAGCTCATCGACGCTGATGTCCCGAGTAATAGAGATGAAGATGTTAGGTTGCCTCCAATTCCTAAAGAAGATGAGGGGCCATAAATGAGAGGGAAAAGAACTTATGGTTGAAGAGGAAGGAGAGGGCACCAATGATAGTGGTGGTGACTATCACGCTAGTGAATAAGAAGAGGGAGAAACGTTCCGTGAGACACCTTATATGAGTCCTGATCTTCCCAGCTTGTCCCGTCAGGAGCATAATGCCATAGAAGCTTCCAAAACAGTCAGAGACCAAATTGTACTGCCCTCATAGAGATTTGTCTCGATCTTGCCCCTTTGGCGACATCTTTGTTTGTTTAAGTGACATAGGCGAGATAAACATTTCTATTCATGACATTCTGGCTGAGACAGGCTCTGGCTTCTGCTTCTCTCCGTGAATATGTATAAATGAAGATGGAGAAACTTCATCTTTATGCCCATGCGAACATAATCCGTAGAGTGCTTAAGGGATCACTGGCGCTATACACTTCATTAGGATCAAGGTAACACAATCTTGCATTGAATCTCTCCCAGAAGTTCCAAAACTAATACAGCTTTCTTCCTTGTTTCAAGTTCCATGGCTCATGGCTATTATGAGAAGCTCTTCCACAAGGCTAATGCATACAGAGGCCAAACCTCTGATTGCAATTTGTCTCATTGCCACGAAACTGATGAGGAGAAGCGAAGAATGAACAATCGCGAAGCTAATGAAGCTCGCAAAGCTAATAGAGCAAAGGAAAAGGAGAGAGAGAAGGAGAGAAAGAAGAGAGAGGCTGAGACTGTGTTGTCCCGTAATTCTACCAAACACCTAAGAGAATCCACCGAGCATCGTAGGCCTTCTTCCGTCGATGTTTTGCTACACACAAGCTCAAAATTCTTCGCTCCAATAGGTTCCATCCTCCCAATCCCTTATTGCTACTATTCCTCCTCAATCTAAGAGCGTTTCTGGTACAGAGTTTACTCTTCCGGCTGGTCCTCCACGCCTACAAGCTACATTCCCTCACCTCTTCTTACACGCTGTCAAGGTCGATCTGGACATCTCAAAAACCCTAGTGGAGCGAGATTTATGGAGTGTCCAAAAGCATGTCGACGAAGGATTTAAATGGAAGAAGCTGTGTGCCGCCCTTTCAAAAGTGAATAAAATTAACTATACCAACATTTGCTCTTTCGTATTTGAGAAGGCTGACTATTAACGAATGATTAAGAGTCGAGAGGAAAACTTGTTCAAGGTCACAAAAGAAAGGGACTCGGCTCTTGTAGGGAAATTCCGCGCTGATACCTTGATTGAAGAGATGAAGCGTGGCCAAACCAATGTTGAGCTCGTCTTTAAAGACTAGATAAGAGCCACCATTACTGAAAGTATAGAGTTCAAGAAACATGCTGTCGAGAAGGCATAGGCTCTTACACAAAAAGATGAGATTATTTAGGCCTGGGATCTGACCAACTCAGAGCAAGCTACTGAACTTGCTAAGCTCCATAAGGAGAATCAAAAGCTTGGTGAAGAGAAGAAGAAACATGCCGATGAGATGGAGCAGTTGTCAACTGCTAAATTTTCCAATGACTGTGAACTTGTAATTTCCCAACAAGAGTTTAAAGAGCTTCAAGAAGAGAGATCCAGAACTGGCGATGAGCTTGATGCCAATATGTTGCACTTCTATGCCAGTGTAGTGATGAACCAAAATCCAAGATGGTTGGGGGATGACTATCCCGAGACCCTCACTGGTGTTTAGGAAGAAGTGATGCACAGGGCTGTGCGGGCCAAAGATAATCGGTTTGAGGAAGAGCTGATGGCTATGTACCTTGATGCCGAGGACATAGAATTTCTCTCTATTGGTAAGGCCCTCCAAGATGAAGAGGTTGCTAATGCTATAAGCATTGTTGTCGCCAGGCTTTCACTGGCCCTAGCTCTGGGGTCGACATAAAGTATTTGTTCCAAAGTCTTGAGAGCTGATGGCGATTATTCCTGCTTCCCTACGAGTTAGCTCTGTAACCACCCAGGTGACTCCAACTTCAGCATCAACTTCATCTATTGAGCCTAATATTCCCCCTTCCGCAGGCCAAACTGAGGAGCGCATTACAGAGAAGGGGACTCTAGAAGAAGCCCTAGCTCAGGTATTTCTCTTGTCTCTCCAATGTTTCAAAAGCTTCAATTCACTCCCGAGTCCACTTCTAAACTTTACTATTCTGTTTGTAAACTTGTAGGTCAACTGCATCCACCTCCTCCACCTCCGGTTACCTAGAACTGCAGCTATCTTAACTGCATCCACCACCATCTCTGTGGTGCTTACCATAACTACTTCTGCCTCCAACTCTAGTCTAGGACTGGATTCCAAGAATATTGCTGCCTTGGAGAATTTGGAGGATGTCTTTGTCTCTAAGGAGGAAGATTTGACGATCATAAGTGCTTCAGACCCAATCGCACACAAGACTATTGTCATATGAGTAATTATATATCCGAAGGCAACCATCATGTAGGTCAGTGACACACTATGCCATGATCAGATTTATTTTTCAATCACATACCATCACATAAGTACTGCCATCACCAAGGCAGGCTAGACCATCACATAGGTCTATGGTCCACAGGTAAGAGTCCTCACATACTCCTACCCCATAAAATACACATCACATCCAAAGTTATCAAAAACCCCTTCAGCGAACAACTTGATAGTAGAACATACTACGTTCCACTCCACCACTTTACATCATCGAATGTACCTCCTCGGACCATCATTCGAGTCCTAAAAATACTTCCCACTTAAAGCACTTAACCCAAATGACTCACGTTACCGATTTGTCGAAGTTTAGAATGTTGCGCAAACTTCATAGTGTCTCCAAAGGTAAAACCCGAGATCTCCTATAAATTCCCTAGGTTAGACTCAAAACACAAAGCATGTCTCCTCTTGTCAACCTTCATTACTTCCATCGATCGTCATTGACCCCTATCTCGAAGTCCATAGAACAAATCCAGCAGTAGTCGATTCCTTGAGCTCTAAACATCACCATGATTCCACCTTATCGATTGCGACATCATACAACTATCTCTAATAGATAGGTGTCGAACAATGGACAAGCACTTTGCCAACAATCTTGACTCCCTTTGTCCTTCATCAAAGCCCTTAACCACTTGCCATAAAGTCTCCCTATCAATGCCTCAAAGTAGCATCAGTCGGTGCCAAACTATATAGTTCATCATCAAAGCACTTGCAGTCCCCATTTCCCAAGCCCGAAGTAAAAGTGACTATGCTATAGGATCAAAATGGCCAACAATTGTAAACAATGTAAATGCAGTGGTAGTGCGATATAAAGTAAGTTATCTACTGATGCAGAATATGAGTACAAAAAGTAAATAGTAAAGTAAATGACACCAGGGATTTTTATACTGGTTCGAACTCCCGTTCTACGTCTAGTCCCAGACTCCTTCTGGAATTTAACTATCAACCCTCTCTTAACCCGGAGGAACATGTATTACACTGCTTGAGCAACCGAACAGGACTTCTACCGCCTAGACAATCGAATAAGACTTCTACCGCCTGAGCAACCAAACATGACTTCCAATACAAATAGTAAAGTTGTTTCTGACTGAGTATGCTCTTGAATAGCACTGATAAGTCAATAATGTACACCCTTCCTATAATCTTCTCCTCACGTAAAATATGTATATTTGTGTGTACGTGAAGATAAGGAAGATTAGATTGCTTTAGTACTAGAGAAATAAGTACGCGATTGCTCAAATATTCAAGCAATAAAGCAAGAAACTCATAATTCAAGAAAGTATGAAAATAGAATTAGAATTCTTAATTTAATCTTGAATTGAGTATGTATATATAGAGATTATAGAGTTGCAACTCCTGGTTAAAAGTTCTGTTGAAAAGAAATCGTTACAACTCTTATTGGAAGAGATTCCTCTTCGTTGAAGGGAGGTGTCTTTTCAGGAAATTCGAAAAATTGGCAGTTAGAACATATTCAGGCAACTGAATATTATAGTTAGTCGATTGAATTAAAATAGGGAAAATATAATGCATAAATATTCATATTCAGTCGATTGAAATTTTGGTTCAGTCGACTGAATATTTTGTACAGTTGGGTCTTTGAATATTTGGTCGACTAAGAGTAATTTAAAATATATATGCATGTACACAGGTTCACTCGACCGAATGACCTTGTTCAGTCGACTGAATTCTGTTTATAAACAAAAATTGTCATAGTTCATTTGGTTAGAGCACTTGCTTTCTAAACTAGTGACCTGGGTTCGAGCCCTGCTTCATGCATTTTTTGAAAACTAGATTTTTCATTTAAAATATGAATTTACCAATGACCCAAGTTCAAGTCTTGCTTCATATATTATAATTATTATTTTATTTTGTTTTTTTAAATAAAACTTTTATTACTTTTATGGAATGTTTTGAATGTGTATGTTTGTGACCTACTTGAGGATAGATTTTAACATATGCTAAAACTGGACTTGACTCTAAACAACATACATACATACATACATACATACATACATACATACATACATACATACATACATACATACATACATATATATATATGAACCATACTTTATATTGTTGAGTCCGGCATTCGTAGTTCTTTGTCGTAGATTCATGAATCATCGTGTCGGTTGAATTTCTTGCCATTAATCAAAACATAAGGTCCAACATTCTCCCCCTTTTTGATGATGACAACTCCATTTGTGATATGAATGAATCTCGAAAATATTGCTCCATAGTTCAGTTTCTCCCCCTGAATCTGTGCTTGCATCATTTATTCCTGCAAATAGTGTTAGAGCAATATCTTTCTCCCCTTTTGTCATCGACAAAATGGAGAGTTTATATGATGGCATAAATTATATTCCCCATAAGTGTTAACATAGAACAATATAAAAAAAATAACTACTACTTATAATGTAAGGTATCAAAAAAAAACATTTAAAGCATGCGATACCCAAGGTTCTTATAATTTCCTAATTTTTAGGAAACCATACCCATTTGGGTGTGGTTGAACCTTTATAAATATAATTTTCATTATTAAATACCATATCAAAATAATTATCAATGTATTTTTCTCTATTTTTCAAATTAACAGGAACCCAAATACTTAGATAATTTTTATTCATATTTCCCGTCAATGATTCTGTACTTCTAGAGAAATTATAAACATTATTGGTCATAGTAGTATTTGAATTTCTATAAAAATTGGATTTAGACTTTACTCGAAATTTAGTACTAGCACTAACATTTTTACTATACATGAAAGCGTATCTAGTGCTATTTCTACGATTAGTTTAATTATATCCTAAACCACTTTTATCATGTAATGGTCTAGAACTAGATAAAATCATGTTTTAAATCGTTTTGACCTTTATTAAATTTTGTGACTTCAGTGTTAAGTTTATCAAATTTAGCTTTAAAGTCACAATTATTATTTTCAAAAGAAATATTACTATTTTTCGAAATATCAATTTGCTTGTTTAATTCAGAATTCTCCTTTTTTAACGTACAATTCTCATTTTCGAGAAGAAAAATTCGAGATTATGAATTATCTAAAGATGATTGTAATAAACCATTTTGCCTTTTCAAATCCGTAATTTCTTTTGAAAAAATTTCGTTTTCTCTTTCAAACATGGTATTTTGTTCATCTAGAAAACCTTTAAGAACCTCAAAATTATTTTTTAAAACACCATGTTGATTTTCTAAATCTAATTTCTCATTTTTCAGTTTCTCATTTTCAATTTTGATTGATTTCATCTTTCCAAAAATAAGAAAATTATGCTTTGAGATTTTATCACATATACTAACTAATTCATTATTACCATTTATTGAAATTTGTAAATCAGAAAGTACCTTTTTGTAGTCCTCACTGGTGGCTTTGACTGGGATTTTACCTGTTTTTTTCGATTGGATCATTTTTTGGCCATTATTCTATGATATTATGACGATCGATTGAATTCCAGGCTCTGATACGAAATGAAAGCGACTATGCTATAGGATCGAAATGGCCAACAGTTGTAAAAAATGTAAATGCAGTGGTAGTGCGATATAAACTAAGTTATTTGCTGTTGCGGAATATGAGTATAAAAAGTAAATAGTAAAGTAAATGACACTATGGATTTTTATACTGGTTCGAACTCCCGTTCTACGTCCAGTCCCAGACTCCTTCTGAAATTTAACTATCAACCCTCTCTTAACCCGGAGAAAAAGGTATTACACCGCCTGAGCAACTAAACAGAACTTCTACCGCCTAGACAACCGAATAGGACTTCTACCACCTGAGCAATCGAACAGGACTTCCAATACGAATAGTAAAGTTTTTTCTGACTTAGTATGCTCTTGAATAGCACTGATAAGTCAATAATGTACACCCTTCCTATAATCTTCTCCTCAAGTAAAATATGTATATTTGTGTGTACGTGAAGAAAAGGAAGATTAGAATGCTTTAAAATTAGAGAAATAAATACGCGATTTCTCAAATATTCAAGCATTAGAGAAAGAAACTCAGAATTCAAGAAAGTATGAAAATAGAATTTGAATTGTTAATTTAATCTTGAATTGAGTATGTATATATAGAGATTATAGAGTTGCAACTCCTGGTTAAAAGATCCGTTGAAAAGAAATCGTTGCAACTCTTCCTGGAAGAGATTCCTCTTCGCTGAAGAGAGGTGTCTTTTCAGGAAATTCGAAAATTGGTAGTTAGAACATATTCAGTTGACTGAATATTATAGTTGGTCGGCTGAATTAAAACAGAGAAAACCTAATAGTGCAAAAATATTCATGTTCAGTCGACTAAAATTTTGGTTCAGTCGATTGAATATTTTGTACAGTCGGGTCTTTGAATGTTTAGTCGACTAAGAGTAATTTAAAATATATATGCATGTACATAGGTTCACTCGACTGAATGACCTTGTTCAGTCGACTGAATTCTATTTATAAACAAAAATTATCATAGCTCATTTGGTTAGAGCACTTGCCTGACCTGGGTTCGAGCTCTGCTCCATGCATTTTTTGAAAACTTGATTTTTCATTTAAAATATGAATTTACTAATGACCCAAGTTCAAGTCTTGCTTCATATATTATAATTATTATTTTATTTTGTTTTTTTAAATAAAAATTTTATTACCTTTATAGAATGTTTTGAATGTGTATATTTGTGAACTACTTGAGGATAGATTTTAACATATGTTAAAACTGGACTTGACTCTAAACAACATATATATATATGAACCATAATTTATATTGTTGAGTCCGGTCTTCGTAGTTCTTTGTCGTAGATTCATGAATCTTCGTGTCAGTTGAATTTCTTATCATTAATCAAAACATAAGATCTAACACGAAGTCCACTCCTCAAAATCTCGAAGAAACTTCCCTTCCATCTAAATTCCAACACTTAACTTCAATTCATTCGGCTTTTGATCACAGTTTCAAATCAACCATCCAAATCTCATGCAACTAATCATGTAGCATCCTTAGACCATCACGAACCTCCTCCATCGATCTTAGGTCATTTAGATCATTTTTGATCGATCAGTGGTGATCGATCAGTGGTGATCGATCAGTGGTGATCGATCATCCTAGAAACTAGTCTTCTTTTTTGCATTTTATAAGTAGATGCCTCCTCTATACTGAATGCATTACTTCTTTTGCAATTCGTCTGCGTATATTCGGCTCCAAACTCTCTAGAACCGATCGATACTCCAAATTGCATATCAATACATCATATCTTATCCTAAGCAAACAATACCAAAATACCAAACAGGTATCATATCATCATAATACTATCATCGTATTATAAGAATCAAGTTAAAACTTAAAATAGCGCAACCATAAGAACACATATGAAATCTGCAGATCTAAATCCATTTTTAATCTTTTACATTCGTTGAAAATGTGGGCAAGTTTAGATCTTGTAATAATCACATTTCTAAATTAAAGTCATTTCAAAATATTGTTTAATACTACATAAACAAGTTTAGTTAGGTGATAGACATAAATCACTCACTTAGGTACAAGTAGAAAAAGAATCTAGGTAGATCCGAGATGAATAGTAGATGGTTCGAATTCCATAGCACACAAATTTTAATTGGGTTAATTCCCTTGCTAATATCTTTTTTTTTGAGAAAAATGTGTGGTCCTCTATAAATAGAGGAGAGCACACATGCATATATATATAACACAAAAATGAGGTGCTGCCAACATGCCTGGCAGGTAGCAAAATCTGAATGCTAATATCAAAAGAAAAGATCAGGTACTCCTAAGATGAGTTCCGGCAAGGCCACCGCTCATCTCACCCCGATATCAAGATCCGGCAAGGCCACCCTTCGATATCAAGATGTTAGGAGTACCTAAAAACTGAAGAAAATCCCAACTAAGTAAAGAATCTAGATCTGGATCTGGAGGAATGAATGAAGTGGAACTGAAGATGATGTTGAAAAGGATATCCCGTCTGAAGACTCTTTGTGAAGGAACCACCAAAGATCCTGATATGGAGACTCTACTCTAAAGACTACACTACCATCCGAAAATCAGCAATCTGAAGATACCAATACCTGCAAAAAAAACCCGACCCCCTATAGCCCATACCTGAGCCTGAAAGAGGACTAATATAAAAGATTAGAATAATACATATATATGTATATTTATGTAAATTATATACATATATATGTATTAAGAAGGAGGAAATAAAAACTAAATAAGATAATTTGAACCAATACTAAAGAAATGAAAAATATGAAAACTAAAACCAATATTAATCTTATGAACCTTCAATCGTAAGTAAGCTATGATTAAAAATGGAGTCATCATATAAATTAGAAAAAATAGAAATACTATTATTATAAATGTTAAATATATTGTTATTACGTTTAAAAAGATTAATATTATAACTAACCTTATTAAGATAACCTTTAAATAGATTATTTTTAGCTAATTTATATTTGGGGTTAGAAATCCAATTAAAACAAAATAAAGAGATTGTATAAATCAATTTGTTAAAATGACTACTGTTATTATTAAAGATTCTTTGGTTTCTTTCAAACCAAATATACCAACTAGTAATAATGAATAAAGAGTCAAGTAAGATTCTAATATGCTTTTTGAATCTGAATCAAAATTATTCCAGTAAAAATCACAATTGGAAATTTTAGTTATAATGTTAAAATTAAAAATTTTAAGAGTATTATTAAGTATGTAATAAGAATCCATGCAATCATAATATATATGATTAGTTTCTTCAAGATACAAATTACAAAAATAACAATTATTATTGATTTGAATGTTTTTTCTCTTTAAAAATTCTATTGTATTAAGTTTTCCATGCAGTATTAACCACATGTGTATTTTAGATTTTGGAGGAGCATTAGATTTCCAAATAAATTTAAAAGAATTATTTAGTGTACTCGAAAAATTAATAAATCTGTAAAAATGATTTGAAGTATATTTCTTACTCTTATCCCATTCCCAACTAATAATATCATTATCATTATCAGTATTATATAGATTTAGTCTAGCATAAAGTAAAGCTAGTTGCCTAAGGGTAGAACCTATTAAATACTATTAAAACTAAAATTCCAAGGAGGATCGTTCTCTGGGGAATTAACTTCATTAATTAAAGCAAACTTAAAATTACAAATTTCATAAAGCTCTTTAAATTCCAGCTTGAGAGGTAAAGTCGAAATCCAACGGTCATGCCAAAAATAAGTACAATTACCAGAATGGACTATTATATTAATTCCTAAATTAAAAATCTCATAACTTTTTAAAATATTTTTCCAAAAATTGGAAATACTTTGAGTAACAGGAGAAGCAGTTAAGGTGCTATTTCCATTATAATAATATTTGGAAATGATCTCTTTCCAAATATTGTTATCATTAAAATCTTTAAACTTCCATAACCATTTACCTAGTAAGGACAAATTCATATTACGCAAGTTAATAACACCTAATCCTCCTTCCTTTTTAGCTTTACAAACTGTTTCCCAATTTACTAAACATTTTAAACTATTATTAGGATTATCCCCACACCACAAGAAATCTCTTCTAATTTTATCAATTTTGTCAATAACCCAATCTAGAAATAGATGCATGGACATCCAATACATTGGAAGGGCTGTTAAAACCGAATTTATTAAAACAAGTCTACCTACTCTAGATAAAAATCTACCATTCCAGTTAGAGATCTTATTTTTGATTTTATCAATGATAATGAGCCAGTCCTCATGTTTAAGCTTGGTAGGTCTAATCACGAATCCTAAATATTCAAATGGAAAGTTCATTGTTTTGCAGTTTAAAGTATTAGCAACTAAGTTTTCAACTTTTTCTAAATCATTTAAAACTAAGACTGAACTTTTATCAAAATTTATTTTTAAGCCTGATAAAAGTTCAAAACTATATAAAATAAACTTAAGAGTAATGATGTGTCTAGGTAAATGGGAAGAGAAAAGCAATGTGTCATCGGCAAATTGGAGAACCGATATACCATTACGCGAAATGTCATTGTCAACATTTCCTAGAGTCCCATTTTCTATAGCTCTTTTAATAATTCTAGCAAAAACATCGGCAGCTAAATTAAATAATAAGGGCGATAAAGGATCCCCTTGCCTTAAATCTCCCTTAGATTGAATTTTATTACCTAAAATGCAATTAACCATAATACTGGAATTACCAGTTTTAAGCAAATTCTTAATCCAATTAATCCATCTAGGACCAAAACCTCTCGCTTGAAAGATGTCAATAAGAAAATCCCAATCTACCGAATCAAAAGCTTTAGCGAAATATAATTTTAAGATCGCACTAGTTATGTTATTCTTACAACAATGATTAATATACTCTTGCACAACTGCCACTCCATCAGTGATATTTCTCCCTCTGATGAAAGCTGATTAAGAACAATCAATTAAGTCATTCATTATATTACTAAGTCTGTTAGCTAGAACCTTTGAAATAATTTTAACTAAGCAATTTATCAAGGATATAGGTCGAAAATCTTTTAAATTTTTAGCTCCTACTTGTTTATTTAATAGAATAACATTTGCATAGTTAAATCTCCCTAATTCTAAATTACAATTATAAAAATCATTAAACATATTAACTAAATCAAATTTTAAAACATCCCAAAAAGTTTTATAAAATAAAATAGGAAACCCATCAGGACCAAGGGATTTGTCACCTGGTAAGTCATTAATAGCTTTTCTAATTTCCTCAATGGTAAAAGGACAATCTAGCTCAGTTAAATCTTTAATAGTATCGGATGGATACAAATCTTTCCATCTAACATTAATTCTATGGTTGGTTCTAGTACCAAAAATTCCCTTGCTAATATCTCTTTAATTAGTCGATTTGGCTCTATCTAGTAAGGGTTTAAGATGATTATGGCTAAGGAGATAATTAAAGGAAGTTTACAATAGTTTTTGGGAAGTAGGAAAGTGATTAAGGTTTGTCCAATTAGCTACTATTAGCTCAAATTCCGAAATGGGTTAATGGGCTAATTATGGGCTTGGTCTAACGTCCCGCTAATATATCCCAAAATCATCTAACTTGAAATAGCTATATTTCTTTAACCATAAGGTAAAATATCTATTATGACCACTCTACGAAAATAGAAACCATCGTTTCTTTCGATTGTAAGCGGTTACACACCTTAATTCGGCTTTTATAAAGTTATAGCCCTTAAAGTTTTCAGGGTCAAAACCACCCAAGATAAATTCTATGAGTCAAAAATGCCAGTACCCAACATTCTCAAATTTATAGCCTAATCAGGCCCAATTCAGTTATGAAAATCATATTATTATGATCCAACGAAACGTAAAAATGTGAGTTGTTACATTGTTCCCCCTTTAGGAATTTTGACCTCGAAATCTCAATCAAACAAACATAACCAAGCGGTAAAGGTACCAAGCATGCCTAATAATCAAGCATTCATATCAAACATCAAATACGTGCACATAAGAAAGAAATAAAATCTATGTTAATCTTATCATGCAAGGTATTAAACTAGAAATATGGAGTATCAAATGTGAAAGTAAATGCGATAGGTGGAATCTTACCAAGTGAAAACTTCTGGATAAGCAATCCTCGTTCTGTTTCATTCTTCTAGGTGTTATCGTCCTCACTTTCACCGCACTAGACCATAACTAACTACATTCTCTTCCACCTAAGCTGCTTTGTACTATATTTAACTATACAAATTGGCTTCTGAAGCCTTGATGCTTTAGGTTCAACTTCTATATCATCTAGTTGATTCAGTGCTACAATCATGCTTGAGTTGTGCACAAACTTCCTGACATGTGAAATATTAAACGCATTGTGTACACCGCCATCTTTTAAGGTAAGATGACATTATATTCTAAGTTCCCAATCCTCTCAAGTATCAAAAAAGGACCTATGAATCTCGATCCTAGTTCCCCTTAGTACCAGATCGAACTATATTCTTCAATGGAGAGATCTGGACAAACACCATATTGCCAATAGGGAACTGAAGATCACGTCTTCTCTCATTAGCGTAGCTCTTTTGTCTATCTTGAGTAGCTTTCATTCATTTCCAAATGATCTCGATCTTCTTTGAAGTTTCTCTATTTATATTTGGCCTTAGTATCAATTTCTCGTCCGCTTTCTACCAATATGAAGAAGCACTACAAGGTCGACCATATAATGCTTTGTATGGTGCCATACCAATGCTCGACAAATAACTATTGTTGTATGCAAACTTATAAGATGCAAGTGATCATCCCATGAGCCTCCAAAATCGAGAATGCGAGGTTGTAAGAGATCCTCTAAGATAAAATTCACTCTCTCGGTCTGCCTATCAGCTTGTAGATGATAAGTTGTACTCAAATGCGGCTCCATCCCTTGCACCTCTTGCAAGTTTCTCGAAAATATGCTAATGAATAATTGGTCTCGATCTCTTACAATACTCTTCGGCACACAATACTCTTCAGAACACCATGGAATCATACCCTGCACTGATCCACGGCAGTCCATTGATGGAATCCGTCGATATATATATTCCCACTTCCACTGGGGAACTTCAAGCGGCTGTAGAAGACCACTTGGCTTCTTTTGCTTAGCTTTCACTAGCTGGAAGTTCATGCACTTTGATATGAATGCATCGACATACTTCATCATCCCTTCCCCATAAAATGTCTCCTTTGTATCACGATACATTTTATTACCTCTAGGATGTATGGTCAATCTCGATTAACGGCCCTCACACGGCACGTCATCCTTTAACCCATTAACATCAGGTACAAACAATCTATTATCCTTACGGAGCAAACCATTATAGTCGAGTCCATACCGCTTCGTTTCTTTCGACCCTAGTCTCTATTTTAGCAATGATATCTATAGGGCTAACATCACATCTATGACTAGTATAAATATGCTCAATAGGAGTAGGTCTAATAGTCAAGCCAGAAACCACGTCTGACTCTAACTTATATCTCGGTTGGAAATCATTCCTAGCTATGTACTCTAATTGTGTCCACTCTATGAGCATAGCTCCCAAGCTGGCATGTCTCCTACTCAAAGCATTAGTGACTCATTTCCCATACAGAACATATAGGAAATGTCAAAGTTGTAGGAAGCTAAGAACTCTAACCATCGCTGTTGACGAAGTTTAAGGTCCTTCTATGAGAAGAGGTACTTCAATGACTTGGGGTATGCCTAACTTAAACCTCACCAAGCAAGTAGTGCCTCCATATCTTCAATGCAAACACTATTACTACTAAATCCAAATCATTGGTTTGGTACTTCCTCTCATCCGACTTCAACTGCCAATTAGCATATGCGACGACTTTACCCCTCTAAATCACTTCGCACCCAATCCAGTACCACAAGCATATGTGTATATCATCAACTTCTCAGTCCCACTTGGAATGATTAACACTTGTGCACTCGTTAGCCTCTCCTTCTGACCAATAAACAAGTGCTCACATCGCATATCCCAAGCAAAGGTCTTATTATTTCCATCAAGTTGGTTAATGCTGTCGGTACCTATGAGGAGTCCTTTATGAATCGTCTATATTATCTTGTTGAACCAAGAAAATCCTTACATCTGTAGATATCTTGGGTCTTCTTCAATCTTAGGTTGTTGGTACATTGGTAGGATCCACAGCAATGCCATGCTCATAGAAACATGACTCCGAAATCGCACATCCCTTATCCAGAAGCAACACTTTGAAAATTTTGCCTCTTACTAGTGCTTCCTCGGCACTTTTAGCACAATCCTTGGGTATGCCTTGTATTCTTCCATCCGAGAAAAGACGAGAATATCATCAATGAACACAAGTAAAAACTTATTTAGTTGATCTCTGAAAACACGATTCATAAGATCAACAAAGTATGGCAACTCATTAGTTAGCCTGAACGACATAACCAAACCAGCCACTTGTAGAATCCTGATGGCTTACAAAATGCAGTAATTGTCACACTCTCCTTCGCTACTCTCAATTGTTCGAACCATTTCGCTAAGTCCAACTGAGAAAACACATTCTCACCGTGGAGTTGGTCCAACAATTAATCAATACATTGAAGTGGTTGCTTATTTTTTCTCGTCTCTTTATTTAGCTCATAGTAATCAATATAAATTCCCAGGGAGTCGTCCGCCTTCATATCGAACACTACTAGTACCCACACTTAGATATACTCCTTCGAACAAACCTTTTCCCCAATAAGTCATTCACTTGCAACCCTAGCACATATTCCTCTGTAGGTGTCATACACCTTAATGGCATAACCACTGGCCTCACATCTTTCGCTAAGTCGATGCGAAACTCAATCTTCCATTGCAGAGGTAATTCGGTCACATCCTCGAATACATCTGGATATTTCCTCACCATGGGCACTGACCACAACTCCTTATGCGGGACCTCAAGCGAATATAAGAAGTTAACCATCACAATATTATCAAGCATGCAGCTCCACTCTAGCCTATGCTCATCACCTATCCCAATTGTCGCCAACAATTTTTCATAATCAACTACGACTCTGTATGTCTTCAACCA
Organism: Allium fistulosum; assembly: GCA_030737815.1. NCBI lineage: Eukaryota > Viridiplantae > Streptophyta > Magnoliopsida > Asparagales > Amaryllidaceae > Allium > Allium fistulosum. The sequence continues at coordinate 194,156,118 of CM060903.1, read as the reverse complement.
TTCCATCCCTAGTACGATACCGAATCCACCAAAATCGGGTATAAAACAATCACAAGAGAACACACATCCATTACTCAGCAATGATAAGTCGCGATAAAACCATACATAAATAGGTCGAAAGAACCCCATGGCTCATCACTACTATAGGTATGTCCACTAGTTAGGTCTCAATCCTAATCTCTCTACTAGGTCACTAGATATAAAGGAATGTGTTGCACCGGTATCAAATAAAATACGAATAGGGATACCATAAATAGAAAGCATACCTTAAATAGTAATACTTTTCCCCTTCTCCTTCATCAATGGAGCAATGAAGTTGGAATGACATTAAGTGCATAAGTATACACCACTTGCTTATTCTTCAACAGGTCAAGACGGTCCTTCTTCACATGCCCGTTCTTATAACAATTAAAGCATTTTCTCTCCCTACTCTTCCAGTTTCTACAGTTCTTGCTAAGGTGACCTTTCTCTTTGTAGTTAACATAGATAGCCTTTCATTTGCCCTTCTTTCCCTAGAACCGCTTCTTTCCTTTGCCTTTGTTCCACTTTCCTTTTTACCCATGTTTACTTGTGGCATAGTCTGCCTTGGAAACAACTACAACCATGGACTTAAAATGCAGACTCTCATGTCATAGAGCCTTTTCCACCAGCTTCTTGAAGGGTTCATCTATATGGCCTGCTAGTCTCTCCCCATGATACTCATCCAAGCCCATAATACATTTCTCATTTTTCTTCACTGGAGTTTCCATGAAAGACAAATCGTACTTCAATGACATATCAAATCAAGCCACATATTCTGAAACAATCATCTACCCCTGCTTTAGATACGCAAAATTCCTAAACACCAACTTCTATCCATTGGTATGGACTTTTTCTAAAATTAGGCTTTGAACCACTCCCAATCGAACTGATCCTCAAAAGTAGAATTCTTAACAGCATTCCATGATCCCATAGTCCATCCCTAATGTTTCCCAGATGCCAACTTCCTCTTTATCGCATCTTATAACTCTAAGTTCTCGAAGATGTGTTCGTAGGTGTTCAATAAATCTTGCACTTCCATAGCTGATTCCATTCCAAGGAACGGTTTTTCCTTCAAGGCTTGTATAGTCCTTGCTCAACTTATGAAAGTCGGCTCTGGGAGTTTGCACTAGATCACCACCACCAATAACATTAGGATTAGGTATATTGTAGCCTAGTCCTCATCTCATATTGAACATGTTCTGCCAGTCGGGGTTAGTAGATAACCCTAAGCTTGTTCCCTCTTCTAGTCTGTACACAGAGGTCCTTGCAGCTTTTATTATTTTCTGACTCATTCTTAAATCTGTAATAAGAATGATTAGTCTCTTTAAAGGAAAGCTACATAAATGGTACTCATGTGTGCATGCAACTTATACTATATATACTACTATATAGTTTTGAAAACCAAAATACATAACATGCTCACTCTCTCATATATCACTCGATCCATTATAATGTGATAACTTATTATCTCTAAGTGATCTTGCATCAACTTAGGTCTTATCTCAACCTAATTTATGATACCAAATTTGATGACCACCGTACACCTTCGGTATCCAATATACCTGTATGATGCACTATAACGGTACCCAATCGATGTAGAGTTGTAGTCAAGGGTAAAGTAGCAGCAATCAAAGGTAAAACCTGTCATATATCTCACAATGCATAGGATAACATAAAATAATCACATAGATATAAAATAGCCAACACGGTAATATAACTAGAATGGACTACAGAATTAGAGAAAACAGGTTCACTATAGTTATACAATACATGAAATAGAGTTTATACATCAAATAATAATGTCAAATGGAAACTATCTCTAAGAAGTAAAAGCATAGCACAGATAAAGCTCGTTAGTGCTCTACAACGAAAATATAGCTGATAAGCTCCGAAAATAGATATATGAAAAGTGTAGCCCACTAGTCGTCCTTTACACGGCTCCATATACTATCTCATACATATTATCTATTTTATTCATTTAAAAGTACATGAGATAATAAAAAGTAGCATAAAACCTTGAGTAAAAAAATTGTATGGTATTAGTGATCTACAATCTCAAAATACTATAAAAGTCGATATAGTAAATATAAACACAAGGTATGGAGAATCACACCCAACCTATCCCTGCATCCAAAAAGTTAACACAAAACACAATATGCTAAACTATCATCATATGGGTGCACTACACTAAGTACAGTATGGGTGTCGTGGTATCTAACATAGTAGTACCAACATCACATGACATCATACACAACTATCATAGCAACGTACAATCAGAGTAATCACGGAAACCATCACTATGGTATCACATCACAACTGAGATGCCTTAGGATATATGATCATCTATACAACCATCACGTATGTTCACGTAGGTTGGCGACACTCTACGCCACAATCAGATTCGATGTTTAATCACATACCATCACATATAACTCTGTACCATCCAAATACTATTAATGTTCCTTCATGTGAGACCAAATACCCTTTCAACATATAAGAAGGGTCTGTTCCAAAAACTAAGAATCCAAATCCCCTTTCGCATATAAAGGGGATGTGTTTTTGAAATTGATAAACTGAATTACCCTAGACATATTAAAAGGGATATGTTCATAGAATCGGTAGATTGAATCTCCCTAGATTTCCTTAAGTGAGATGTATCTATGTAATGAATGAAAGAATTATCCTGAAAGAACTTAGAGGTGGGTTCTTACATGGAATGCGAGGTGACGTCCTATACATCTCCACAAAATGGATGTATTCTCTCTTTTATTAGGAATATAAACTTCTTTAAATTCTAATCATGCTAAGAGTAAAAGTCAAGGAGCTATGTAACTTACCCATTCTAGCATAGCTTGTTAGCAACAATCACTTAATAAGCGTGTGGCCGGATAAAGTGCAACATGTGGATTGGGCAACTAAAATAGTATGTCTTCTCGAATGTATAACTAAAGTAAATCCTGAAAAGTATACGAAATATATTTGTACATTATTTGTGATATATATGTGTATGTGTTGGCATTTGTACATGCAATATGGTATAAAATAAGGAAGAAAGTATGTAGAATAATCGCACAAAGAAGTCAAAAAATCTCAATCTCATGTCAGGCAAAACAAAGTCAACACAACAAATTATACATCACCAAACCAAATATCTAACACATTTTTTTATTTTTTATTTTTATTTTTTTATTTGCAAGGCAAGTGGTTTTATAATAGTCGTCCACTTTATATGTAAATAAGAACGATGTAAGGAATAACAAATATAAAGAAACAGATCCTAAGTAGAGTGAGACAACAAATGTCCTATCTACATGCTGAAGAAAAACAGACTAGTCCTCCTCCGTCAAGGAGGAATCACTACCATCTAAAGAAGAATCAGGTCCGCGGACACGTAAATACCCAAATAAGGTGGCATGGCTCTGATCATAATACATTGAACTACAACAATAAAAATATTTCTTATCCCATGTGTCATTAGCTAAAATAGTCCTGTTATTGTCCCCATGGTCTCTTATGTTAGCAAGCGAAGGACCTTCTTAATTAATATGATTTCATTTTAAAATGCTTATAAATACTGCTATTCATCGGATCAAATGTCATTTCAAAATTCACATGTTCCTATACTTTCTTAGAAGTATTTTAAGTGATGATATTTCCTAAAGTACAAACCAAAGGTGGTTCGACTATAAGACTATCTATAGTAGTAATGACAGGGTCAATAGAAGAGTTCAGATCTACCACAGGAAAGGTCTCACATTAACGAACATCAGTAGTACAACATGATAGAATAATGTCATCATTTAGAATCACCAAATGATATAGAGAGAGGGCCTAGGAATAAGGATCCACCTCCTAAAAGGAGGCCGAGGAAGTGGGATTTTTTCTTGGAGGAACGAGATTTCAACGGAGTCATTCTTACAAGAATCCAAAGTGTGGGAAAAAGAGTGACAAGTGGTACAAATATTTGGAGACCAACTATAAAGAACATCTATAATCACCACATGTCCCTCAGCTTGTCTAACCTTAGGCTTCATAGCCAATAGCTTATCTAGAAAAAAATTAATTAGTGCCTTTGCATACACAGGTCTCGTCCTAGCGACAATGTCCACATAATTATTAAAGCTTTCGAACAAGGCTAGCTAGTCAATCTAGCCCAATCATGGGTTGCATGATGGATGCGATATGAGAGAAATATGCCCATACGGGAATGGATAATACATGTTCCCTAGCAATTTCAATCGATAGATTTCATATAACAATGATTAATGGCTTTCCATTAATGAATGTCAGCTCTGCTTCCAAAATACATTATCTTTCATCGGTATTTGAGAATTCGAAGAAGAATATAGAGTCATCGTAGTGCACGTATAGCCACTACCCCTAGAGTTTCCATACACGGCAACAATGATCTCTAACAATGTTATATGGGGGACTAGAATCAAGGAAGAAACCCTCTAAATATTTTGACTAAATTCATTCTATGCTTGAACTAATTTTGTTGGAGGCACGGTCACTCCGTTTATCACTACTATATCAAAGTATTTAGGAGAATACTGTCGAGTTTCTACCAAGATTTCTCTGTTTTACATAAGTGTCACATAACCTAAGCTCTAATACCAAGCTATAATCCTCATTTTGAGAATAAAAAATAAACGCCGATGATGTTGTAGTCATTACCAGAATTATTTTCAAGTGATACTTTAAGATAAGTATTTTTTTCACAACATTAAGTAAACATAGAAGTTAAATATGTTCCATTACATAAATTGACAAATACATTTTTTCCATACTCCTTATCACGCCCATATAGGGATAAAATATAATAAACATAAATAGTAGTGGCATGCCTGATATATGAAGATGTCGACACACACGTAACAAGTTATAAACTCTAGTTTTACAATAGCGGAATAGAAATACAACTTTTGTTAAAAATATGCCTCATGCTTTGTCTTCGACTTCTTTATTCTCTTCCAAAAGAAACCAGTCTAAGACCATAAACTCAGCCTACTCGAATGAGTACCAATGAGTTTATCGAAAATAATAAAAACACATGTCAAACATAATGTTTGGTATGTGTAAAACTTTATCCTAAACATACACATAATGAGACCATCTTGCTATAGCATGGAATAAGTTTTCCCCTTACCGATTCACCACAACAATTAAATCATATTATGTAAACAATCATTACAGCATAAACAGTCATATAACATCATTTTAGTTTTAAGTATTACCTATAGCTAACACTAAAATATGTACCATGTTATAAATGTGTGTATTATTATTATTAAATATACCCTATACTTATTATGAAGTATTTATGAACCACTCCCTACAATCATCATTCACATTCACAAACATCACCTAGACTTTTACTTAGGTGTCGATCTTACAGTTAACATTAACTCATTTTCGTAGTTACCTCCCTAAGCCTATCTACCACTAATTTTCTCTTTCCTCGAATAACGTAACTAATGAAATGGCAACTCATTCCATCATGGGAGCCACCCTGACTCTCCGAGGAGGTTGAATGTAAGAACCCTGAATACATTCTAGTTGTGTCCTTACTAAGCGTCAATAGCCCCTCATAGTCCCGGAACACTCGTTTTCATGTTACTGATCAGTTCATTACATCCATTTTGATATTTTGGAACCCTACCATAAACTAATCCCAGAGTTTAGTTTTCTAAATTAAACCTTATCAATTTCCCAAGTCTTGGCACCCTAACATATACCATTGAATATAGACTTCCCCAAGCCCAGTCCCTAGCCATTTAATAACTTCATGACTCAGTATATTTTACAATCTGATTCGACTCATTTCCTCATTCATTTATTGTGTACTCTACATATATGTTAGATAAAATATTTTCTTATCTTTTATTTAAATGATACAACTATCGTTTATTGTCTTCCCTAAGCTTATTTCATTATTTAATGTTAAATAAGTTTCTATACTAAACTTGTTCTTCTTCATCTCAATTTAATTCCTATAAAATTTTCAATCAACATTTGGAAACTGCCTTCCAAAATGCCACTAAAAATTTTCTTCTTTTACTTAAGAAAGTTTAGCACCACTGGATATAGCACGCCAACGCAGTCGCATACTAAGGCTACCGTATGTCAACCTATCATGCCTCAAAGTTATCACATGTTAAGGCTATCGCAAGGCAAAACTACCATGCTTAAGGATATCCCATGTTGCCTATCGCATCGTAAGGCTATCACATAACAAATCTATTGCATGTTGACCCATGGCACCATAAGGTTATCGCACGTTAAGGCTATTACATGAGAAAGCTTTTGCTTGTCACAATCAAGGCTATCAATGGTCATACTTAAAAGTTATAGATAGTTAAGTTATCACATGCCATATCTTAAAGCTATAGTATGATGAGTTATAGGAGTTATTGCATGCCAAACCTTTAGAGCTATCGAAGGTTGATAAATTAGTGCTATCGATGGTTGATTTCCAAATGTTATATAATGTCAAGACCCTTAAGCTATCAAGCATCTAACATTAAAGTTATTGGGTATTTAACTTTAGAGCTACCAAGGGTTAAGGCTTTAAAGCTATCGAAGGTCCAGACTAGGGGCTGTTGTAAGTCACAATGAAAATTAGCAATTAAGTGAATAATGATATTTTACTCAATAAAGTAGTATCTTTTAACCTTACCTATACACATCGCATTTATTCACATGTTTCTTTTACTTTACACGGTATTTTTTAAATAATCCGAAAATTTATCCCCTTCAATTAGTCTTTTTCCGTAATTATTTTCCATTAATAAAGGTAATATTTTCTTTACCAATCATAACAATTCAAAAATTAGTAGGAAAATTCCTAAAAAATCATCAAGATCCCAAAACATCTTCAACTTCCTCTAGCAATAATTTCAAAATAAAATATTTAATTTAAAATTTTAAAGTATTAATTGTTACCCTAAAATTACTAATTTTTCACGTATAAAATTCATAATTAATTATTGCTTCATCCAAAAACTATAAAATTTAAATCCCGTCTCTATTTTAATATTAAAAACATCATATTAAAATTTTGTAACATTTAGAGAAGATTAATCATTTTTTACCAAAAAAGCAACCAAATTCTATTCATCTGAATCATTAAACACATACAAAATTATCCACTATAAACTCTGGTTCCTTTCTTCTCTTATTGGCATAACTCATCTCCCTTGATTGGGCAACCATAATTCTAGAACGAGTCAACTCTATCTTCTTTATAACTTCTCTTACCATGCTGGTTCTTATGATGAGTCTATCCCCCATGTCTCTATAAAAAGGTGACTTACAATGTCTACCATAAAGTGCCTCAACGGTGTCATTTCAATACTCGATCGGTAACTGTTGTCATAAGAAAAATCCACCAAATGCGGATGATCTCCCCAAGATCCGCCAAAATCTAGGACACATGCCATAAAAAAATCCTCAAGTGCATGGTTCACCCTTTCCGTTTGACCATTTGTCCGTGGGTGGTAATTCATACTCAAGTTCAACTCTTTACCCAAACCGCTCTACAAACATCTGCAAAACTCATTGGTAAACAATGAGTCTTTATCTTTTACTATACTGCTCAGAATCCCATGTAGTCTTACAATATCTTCGTGTATAGCATTGCCAAGCTAGTTACCATCCTTGTCGACTTCACTGGGATAAAGTGGGCAAAGCTAGCATGCCTCAAGGCTAATGCACCTTGATGCTATTGCATCACAAAAGTATTATTTGACCTACCACATCTCAAGGCTATCGTGTGACAAAGTTATCGCATATCGAGGCTATCGCATGGCAAAGCTTTCACATGGCACATTCCAAGGCTATCGAAGGTCATACTTAAAATATATTGAAAGTTAAGCTATCACATACCATATTTTAAAGCTATTGAGGGTTGAGTTCTAAGAGCTATCGAATGCCAAACATTTAGAGCTAGAAGGTTGACAAATTAGAGTTATTGAAAGTTGAGTTCCATATGTTATCAATGTCAAGACCCTTATGCTATCGAGTGTCTAATTTTAGAGCTATGAAGGGTCAAGTCTTTAAAGCTGTTGAAGGTCAAGACTAGGGGCTATCGCAAGTCACAAAGGCAAATCTACAATTAAGGTAATATTGTATTTTTCCTTAATGAAATAGTTTCTTTTAACCTAACATGTACATATGGCATTTATCCACTGGTTGCTTTTACTTTATGCAATATCTTCTAGACAATCCGAAAATTTAGCCCCTTTAATTAATCTTTTCCTTAATTATTTTCATTAATTAAGGTAACATTTTTTTTACCAGTTAATACATAATAATTCGAAAATTAGTAGGAAATTTCCCAAAAATTCATAAAAAATTCAAAACATCTTCCTCTACCTCTAGTAAAAATTTTGGATTAAATATTCAATTTTTTATATTCTTAAATATTAATTTATATCCAAAATTAAACATTTTCCACCCAGAAAATTCATAATTAATTATTGCTTCATCCAAAAATTACAAAAATTAAAACCCTCTCTATTTTAATATTAAAAACATCTTATTAAAATTTTGTGATATTTGGAGAAACTTAAGTCATGTTTGTTCCTAAAACATGACCAAAATTTACATTTAAATCATTAAACACATACAAAATTATTTATAATAATCAAAACATGTTTAACAACATTTGAAACATCGAAATAACATCATATCCTAACCCAACTAGGTCTGGAAGGATTATAGAAAGAACTGTTCACCTAGATTAGAAAATCCTAATTGAAATCTTCTTGTTTACCTTAAGAAATGAAAATCTTTACCTTTGATTTCCTCTTTTTTTCCGTTGAAAATGGTGGTCAACCTAAGGTTTTTATTATGGATTTTTTTTGTTTTAAGAATTTATGGAAGAAAAGATGGGACTAAGGTTATATATATTAATGATTTTGGCTTGGGCTAAAATCCCTCTTATCTAATCTTATTAATCCATTTCCCTTAATACAAGACCCCTTCATTCAACATTCTAATATTAACTTTATTCCTACTTTTTATGGATGAACTTAATTGCACTAATCACAGTGGCTACATTCAATTAATATTTTAGGTGTCCCATACCCAATCAATCATATATCTCTTAAGTGATTTTCTCAATTAAATTATCTTAATTATCACTTATAAATTCTTTATTAATTTAATTTCCTATATTATGGCACTCTAAAATTCAAGGTGTTATAGTGCCTGCGTTACTCACCTGACCCATCGATCTTCTAGTGCTTATCAATCCAACCTAGCAAAGTAAGTCGTTTGCTTAAAGCCTAGAAGCCTCCCTTTTCTCCTTGGAAATTTACCTCAGTTTATCCAACATTTCAGTAAGATCAACCCCAGTAGCCGCTTTGATAACACGAGAATGGAAACTAAAAGTCAGCATAAGAAATGGAGTTGTAAGATGTGATAAAATGCAAAATGAGAAGAGTACTACATCCCAAATGCCATTTGTGAAAGTAGGGTGACTGATCTCAAATAAAGAAGTAAACATTCTCGAATAATTTGTACTTTTAATACAGGTCCTCCACTTGTTAGAATTTGTTACAAGCCTTGAAATAGAAAAACGAGGATGACTCCGACTTTGCTCTTAAGCACATACAAGACTTGGAGCTGCTTGTTTGTGGGAGGGGAGTTGAACGCCCTTATAAAGATGGTGCATTAGGTGGCAAGACTAGCATATCCGTCAGGATGGAGTTGGAGTAGAATGATTTTGAGACCGATAAGGACCACAATGACCAAGATATGTTGCAAAGGAAGTTAATCGGCCAAGCATTGATACCTACTATATGCCATATAACACTTGATGAGGTCATAAGCCCATCGACTGGGAGATGAAAGAAACACATCATCCCTGGTCAACCCGTGAACTTAAGAAATAGTATCTAAATGTTAAATTAGTAAGGGGGTAGTTATGGAGTCTGCTAGGTTTACCAACAGCTGCTATGATAGAAATTTCGCTACCGACAAATGAGCTGATCTGGGCTGATGCCGAGAGTGTAGGAGGTCTAAAGGAGGAACCGAGAAAAGAAGTGGATGAAGAAGCCAAGAAGAGGATAATTGAGTGCTAGACAAAGTGGTAGATCTTGTGCAAAGTCGAAGAAAGGCCATACATGTCTAATATACTATAGAATGATGTGCAAATGGACATATGCAATATGATGATATGATATTTCAACATGTATATGTTTTAATTCCTTATTACTATGTTTTAATTCCATCGGGGTGTTATATTTAAACATGTGCAAATGGTCGAAGAAAGCCATATGCTCATCAATATGTTCAGTGTCTTACATTTAATGAATCAAATAAACATATTATTTGGCTGGGAGCACATAGTAATACAAATGGAATACTACTACATCACTACCAACCAACTATATTAAATAACCATAAATGATACAATGATTGCCTACTATACATTTAATAATAACTCAAAGACTGAACCTGGAGTGGTGGGTCTAATGCTACCATAGTGATAAGGTCACCTAATACACTAACATTTCCGTGGTTACCATACTCCATTTTCTATAAGGGTTAGCTATCAATCACACTATTAGCATTAACCATCCTAAAAACTCAACAAAATGCTAGTATTCAGTTTGGTATTTTATTATCATAATTGAACCAACCTAACAACAAGGACCTGATAACTTGGTGTTCGAACTACATCTCAAATTATAATACGAACATACTCGTTGTCATAATTGTCATTGTGCCCTACCCTTTGAAGGAACCAAGACAATCGAAACTGGGTTAAATGGATGAATTTAATAAAAAATTCATTTTGATCTTTGTTGAACCTACGAAGCCTAAATGGATATGAGATCTAATCTAAATATTTTGAATAAAATCTTCATTTCATTTAATATGTTTGAATTTTTTTTCCTTTTATTTCATTACGAGTATATCAAATACACTTGTTTGGGTAAAGTGCACGTGCTACAAATATGAAGTGTATATAGTTAATGTGACTGTATGTTGATATCGGGATTTACATCGCAACGGATCCATTTCACCCTTACATATACCTTTATTGTTCAGGGTTCTGAATTGGTAGACATGCATAATAAAAGATGTACAATAGTATGCAAATATATATATGTGTGTGTGAGCGTGTTTACAAAAAAAGTTGGCACAAACACCCAAGTAGTTTCAAATAAGAGAATAAAATGAAGAAACCAAAAGGAAAACGAATAAAAACAGCATAACAATTTATAGTTGTTTGACTAAACACTGGTCTACATCCACTTAAACTTTGTTAATGATTTCTGCAATGTTTTATTATTGAGATTTTATGGATCGATAGTTTTGGATTGGTGATGATCCAAAAAACAACTACAATACTATGGAGATTTAGAATGCGGAAAAAGATCCCGAAGTGGTGCCTCTTATCTCCTATTTATAGAGGAAGATCCATGAATTTGTCTCCACTATGTTCTCCTTATGTTCTCCACATCATGGAGAAGGTTGCCTGAAAAGATTGTTGCTAAAACAGCAGTTTTTTCATGGATCGGTATCGAACTATGGCCTATGAATCAGTGACGATCCATGATGATGGTTTGCTGAACTTCAATTCTTGGTTTCTTAAAGTTTAGGGTATGGATCGGTGGTGATCGATAGCTCTTAGTATGCATTACTTGAGATTTCCTTCAACCTTCGAGTGGTTTCAAATATGTCACAATTGGTTTGAAGGTGATATGGATCGGTACCAACTTGAAGGGCTTGGTTTGATACCGATCCAAGACTTGGTTATTGGATTTGGTCTATAGAATGTGGCCCTCTGAAGTGCTTTTTTGAGTAGGCTGCCTTTAAATTTATTTGAGAAATTTGTAACTATACTTCAAGGATTCAATTGAAATTTAAGTTATGTATTCATGTAACATCCTCCTACTTGGAGGCCCAAAACTAGTGGCTACGGATGCTGCAGTCATCCATAGTTTTTAATCCTCGGCGACCAAATACGACGGTGTTAGATTCATTGATACACAAAAACACATGAATATGGAAAAAAATTAAACTTCAGACAAATTCACATTTCATTTCAAAACATTTCTAGTTCATTACATAATCCCACAAACCCAATTCACATTCAGAAAATATATATTTATTACAACATACGCCAAGAGCGACATATGAAGATGCCCCCTTGGATGATCAGAGTATATACAGGCAATATAACAACTTTGCCATTACAACCAACATAGCGGAATCAAAAGAAAAGAGAACTCTAAATAGCTATCTTGCCTCATGCATGTCTCCGAAAGATTATTCGTCTTAAAAGGTACCTGAAAACTTCAACTCTCAAACTACTTAAAATCAATTGAGTACCCGAGAGTTTAACGAGAAAACATAAACTTCGAGTCAGACATAAAGTCTGGTATGAATAATAATCTACCATCTTAAATCATTTAGATACCTAGTGAGACCATGCCGCTTAGCGGAACAGGTTTTCCCCTCACTACTATCTTAAAAACTTTATAAAACCATATACTGTGCTACTGCTTCCACAATGGTTAAAACAATTCAAAACAGTATAATACGATGATATGCAAACAAATGAATTAATTCTGGATTATCCATCCCCATTCATTCTGACTATCTGTCTCAATTATAGTTTCTAGGATTACTACTAACCTATTAGTTTTCATGGGTTGACTAATAACCGGTAAAATATTTAAGGACTCCTTGTCCAATTTCATAGTTTTCATGGGATCACTAAGAACCTATTGGTAACTCCAATATCTATACTCTTATCCTAGTTTTTATGGGTTGACTAGGAACCTATTGGTGACCCCAATATCCTTTCATCTTACCCTAGTTTTCATGGGCTGACTAGGAACCTATTGACATCTGTCAATATCTTATTCTAGATATAGTTTTCATGGGCTAACTACAAACCTACTAGCCCCTACCATTATCAAATCATAGTTTTCATGGGGTTACTATGAACTTGTCTTTCTGACATCTTCCTTTTTACATAGTTTTTATAGGCTAACTATGAACCTATTGGCCCCTGCCAATATCTTTTCCTATACATAGTTTTTATGGGTTTATTGAGAACCTATTGGCCCCTGCCAACATCTTTCTTTTATAATTTAGCATCCTATATTCTGGTCTTCCTGACCTCATGGATGCAATTCTACTGATTCAGTTGTTAACTTAAATTATATTCACTACTGGGTCAACCTAGCTAGTTGTTCTGCCCTTCCCCCAAAATACAGTTATGGGATTTAAAACAATGTGAATATATTTATATTGAAGAAGCAAACACAATAACATAGCTATACCACTCCTGTGGGTTTAATATAAAACATGGTTAATCCCTTTAACCTGTTATTTTATCCAGGAAAGCTTCTTCTCAAAACCATTATAAAACTCCTTTTGACACCATTGGACTTTAGAAGCATAGCTTCAAAACCAGTTGAAAGTACCCCTTTCGACACCATTGGAAGTAACCCTTCCGAAGTCATTGAAAGTCCCCCTTTTGAAACCATTGGGTTTATACTTAAAACAGTATTTGGGTAAAAGTGAATATAGGCGAAAGCAACTCTTTCGAAACCATCCTTTTTCATACATAAAAATATTAGGGAAACATGATGGCGTCGACACCATCCTTTCGAAAGCATAAAACATCTGGGTAACATAGTGGAAGGTTGGCATTGAAACCCCTTTCAAAACCATTACCTTCGAAACCCCTAACCCCTTTCGAAAGCTACAGGAACTAGCTTAAACCTATAAAACAAAGTACCTTTCGACAGCATTGATATCTTCAATACCATCAAAAGGCTAAAGAACGGCAGCAGGGCTTCGACTGGGTTGGAACCCCTTCTTTCGAAACATTCTTTCATACCCATTCGAAAGCAAACTTATGTTAAGGCAACCTTTTAAAACCTCTTTCGAAACCATATGCTTTGACTTCGTCGAAGGCTAAAACAAAACAAAGGCAGGGAGTTTTCTTTTAAAAACAAGCCAAGGTAACGACTCCTTCAGAAGCTATGCTTTCGACACCTTACCTTTCGCCTGTCTCCAATCCACTGCGTACCATCATTGTGATACCTTGTGTATTGGTTTCAGCTTAGTAGGTTTCGACATAGTTGAAGGCGAAAGCTTCTGTCTTTAAAGGTACTTACCAAAGTAGGCGGAACCAACTTTTCTGAGTAAACCTGGGTTAATACTAATTAAAGCAAACTTTTCTCTAACTAACCTGCCACGTGTCAACACCAGATTGGTTGCCTTAAAGTTTTCAAATTCTTTACCAAAATAATTGCCGCTAATTTCAGACCTAAACCATGGTTAAGATGATCAATTAAGCCCTTCCATTAAGCAAAACTAATTTTACAAAGAATTCCCTCTTCTAAATTAATTTAATTTGCATAGCAAATCACTTTGGAAAAATCCCCAAAAATGCCAGAAGTTCACTTTATTCATGTTATCTAACATATCAAAATTCCAGACCCAAATTCTCAATATATTTTCCAAAATAAATTTATAAACCCAAATAACCATATTTTCCTTTGAAAATTCATAATAATCTTTCCATACCATGGAAAATTATCAAAATTGAAACCCAACTCCAAAATTGTGTTTCTCATAACATAAAATTTTCCCATGGCATTTAAACATCATTAAATCTTGGTTTTTCCCTAAAACCATGTATAACCTCTTTTAAACAATCTTGTTTAAACCATATAAATTATAAATCAAGCATATCATCATCCAATATATCATAAAAATGAATTTAACCTTAAATCTAAAAATATACGACTCAAAAAAAAATAGAGATGGAATTATTATTCACCTTGATTTAGATAAGGAGATTGGATTGAGATTGATTTCCCCTAAGCTTGATTCTCTAGCTTTTAATTTGAATTCTTCTTCTTCTCTTAATGGCTGGTCGTTCTTTAAGTTTTTGATGTGCGTTTCAAAATGACGTGAGTAAGGAATGAAATGGTAGGAACAATATATATATATATATATATATATATATATATATATATATATATATATATGGGTAAGGGTTATGGGCGGCTATTCCTAATATGCCCTTATGTAATTTGTTTAACCCAAAAATCATTCTTAAGCCCATTAATTATTATATTAGGCTCGACCTTAATTAAATTAATTCAAGTCTCAATCCCCTTATCACTTAACATTTACATTATAATATTTAATTTATCTAATTAAATCTCCTAAATATTGTTATCAAAATTAGGGGTGTTACAGGCTCCCCTCCTTAAAGAATTTCATCCTCAAAATTCAGTAAGGACTAAATACTAAACATAGCAATCATCTATAACAACTCCTAACAACCATATTAGTCAACCTGACTAGGAATTATCAATATAAATCTAATATAGACATACCCTCAAAGCAGATCAGGATAAATATCTCGAATCCTGTCCTTTGTCTCCCAAGTACAGTCCTTTTCGTTGTCGCTCCATTGAACTTTCACCAACTTGACTGTCTTGTTCCTCAATCTCTTCTCAACTTTCGCTACAACCTGAACTGGTTGTCTAAAAAATGTCAAATTAGGCTCTACTACTAGATCTTCCAATCCTGATGGAGGAATAGTAGCCTCTGGATCATGCACATACTTGCGAAGATGAGATACATGAAATACATTATGGACACCTGCCATACTGCTCGGCAAATCTACTCTGTATGCTAGCTTTCCAATCCTTTCTATAATCTGAAATGGACCAACATATCCCGGTGCCAGTTTCCCTGACTTCCCAAACTGTATCACACCCTTCATCGGTGACACCTTAATGAAAACCCTGTTTCCCACTAAGAACTCTAGGACTTTACGCCTCTTATCTACGTAACTCTTTTGTCTGGATTGAGCTTCCTTCATCTGTTCTCGGATCAACTCAATCTTCTCTGATGCCTCCCTTACCAAATATGGACCTAAGACCAATCTGTCTCCAGTCTCCAACCAACATGCAGGTGATTTGCATGGCCTTCCATACAAAGCTTCAAAAGGCGCCATTCCTATACTAGTCTGATAACTATTATTATAGGAAAACTCAACCAAATGTAGGTGATCCTCCCAAGATCCACCAAAATCCAACACACAAGCTCTAAACAAATCCTCAAGTACCTTATTGACTCTCTCTGTCTGCCCATTCGTCCGTGGGTGATATGCAGTACTCATCTTGAGCTTAGTGCCTAACATATCCTATAGACTCTTCAAGAATTTTCTAGTGAATAAAGCATCTCTGTCACTGACTATGCTACTAGGAACTCTATGAAGTCTTACTATGTTTTTCATGAACAACTTCGCTAAAACAGGTGCCGTCCTGGGTCAACTTTACTAGAATGAAATGGGCAATCTTGGTCAACCTATCCATAATAACCCATATACTCTCATTTCCTCTGCTTGACCTTGGCAGCCCATCTATAAAATCCATGGATATCGAATCCCATTTCCAAACTGGAATCTCTAAAGGCTGAAGTAACCCACTTGGCTTTTGATGTTCGGCTTCACTTGTTGACAGTTTACACACTGCCTAACCCACAAGCCAACATCCTTCTTCATGCCTTCCCAATAGAAGCTCCTTTTCATATCTTGATACATCTTATTCCCTCCTGGATGAATTGTAAACTTGGATCGATGACATTCCTCAAAAACTTCTTTCCTTAAGTTCTTAACATCTGGAACATACCTTCTTTCTCAACCATACTCTATGGTCAAGACAAAAATCTTTCAAATCATCAATCTCAGTTCCAACCTCAAGCCTTCTCATCCTCTCGACTAATAATGGATCCTCCTTCTACTTAGAAGCAATTCTCTCGATCAACACTGGTCGAACTTCTAAGTAGGACAACATGGCAGTACTCTGACTAGAATTAGCAGTCGATCTAAACTACACACCACAACTGGCCAAGGCTGGTAGATCCTTCCATTCTGCAAACATAGCTAACACCATATTCTGATGTCTTCTGCTAAGAGCATCAGCCACTTTATTACCTTTCCCTAGGGTATACTCTATACCAAAATCATAAGCAGCAAAAAATTCCAGCCATCTCTGCTGTCTCATATTCATCTCCTTCTGAGAGAATAAATATATTAAGGACTTATGATCGGTATACAACTCAAATCTCTCCCCTAAGAGATAATGCCTCCAAATATTTAAGGAAAAAATTACCGTAGCCAACTACAAGTCATGAGTAGGATATCTTACTTAATGCGGTCTAAGCTGACTAGATGCATAGGCAATGACTTTGCCCCGCTGCATCAACACTGCTCCCAATTCAGTCCCACATGCATTAGTGTATACTACCAAACCTTGGATTCCATCTGGAACTATCAGCACTGGTGCATTGGTCAACAAATGCTTTAACTTAAGGAATGCTTCCTCACATCTGTCGGACCAAACAAACTTCACTTCCTTCCTGGTAAGCTTAACCAAAGGCGCTGCTATTCGCGAAAAGTCCTTAATAAATCTCCGGTAATAGTCAGCAAGTCCAAGAAAACTTTTGATCTCGGTCATCGTCTCTGGTCTCTTCCAATTGTTCATAGCTTCGATCTTATCTGGATCAACTGACAACCCTTTCTCTGAAACCTCGTGACCAAGAAACTTAACATCTTTCTTCCAAAAATGACACTTGGAAAACTTCGCCTTTAGCTGATTCTGCCTCAGGGTCTCAAGTACAACTCTAAGATGATCTTCATGCTCTCTCTCATCCTTACAGTATACCAAAATGTCATCTATAAACACCAACACGAATCTATCCAAATACTCTCGGAAGACTCGGTTCATCAAATCCATAAAGAAAGCAAGTGCATTCGTCAACCCAAATGGAATTACTAACCACTCATACAAATCATATCTAGTTCGAAATGTCGTCAAAGGAATACTGTCTTCTGCCACTCTCAACTGATGGAACCCTGTCGCCAAGTCCAACTAGGAAAACACTCCGGCTCCACTCAACTGATCAACTAGATCATCAATTCTCGGCAAAGAATATTTATTCTTTATCGTCCTTTCGTTCAACTTACGATAGTCGATACACATTCTTAATGAACCATCTGGTTTCTTCACGAACACCGCGGCTGCTCCCCAAGGCGAACTGCTTGGCCTAATAAAATTCCTTCCTTCCAGGTCCACTAGCTGCACCTTCAATTCCTTCATCTCAGTCGGTGTCATCCTGCTAGGTGGTCTACTCACAGGTTCAACTCCTGGCACAAGGTCTATCTGAAGCTCAACAGCCTATTTCGGTGGCAGTCCTGTGACTAGCTCAAAGACATCTGCAAACTCTCTTGCTATTCAAATCTAACTTATTTCTTCTCCCACCTCCATAGCACTTAACAAAGCACAACTACTCTGGTCAGAAATTCTCTACTGAGAATATAATTCGGTTATGACTATCAGGGTGTCTCAAAGATATCTCCCCATCCCGGCAAAATATCCTGGCCTCATACCTTCTCAACCAATCCATACCCAAAATGATTCCAAAATATACGAAATCGTAAACATACAAACTACATGCAAACTTATGACCTAACAAATCAAGTTCTAACTGGTCACATCTCATCCCCAGAGTTGCATACCCTCCTACTGGATTCACAACCCTTAAGTAAGTAACAAGGTATGTGGGTTCTAAGCATAACCTATAAACCAAATCCTGAGATATAAATGAATGTGATCCACCGGTATCAAATAGTATCCTAACTGGTATACTCTGAATCAAAAACGTACCTTCCATCATAGTCTTTCCCTTATCAGCAGCAGTAGGCTTAGCCGATGATTCAACAGTAAAAACTTTCCCCTTGTCCGCCCTGACTAGCTCTGGACACTGGTTCTTGTAATGCCCAACTTGATCAAAGTTAAAACATTTCACATTCTTCTTGTCTGCAGCATTCTTTCCCTTTCCTGACCGCACTCACTTGCATAATGACCCTTCCTGTCACATTTGTAGCATACCAAATCAGCCTTTGCCTTCTTGGCAGCATCCCCTTTCTGGGCTCCCTTCTTCATAAAGAACTTCCTCTTCTTTCCCTGAGGACCTTGGGATTCAACTGGTTTCTCCCTAGCAGAAAAATCAAGCATCTCTTCATGACTAATGGCTATCTCCACCACCACATTACAAGTTTCTCGGATATGGGTCATGGTCATTCTAGCAAGCTCAGGTCTCAGTCCTCGAATGAACCACTCATTCCTTTTGATGTCAGTATCAACCATAGCATATCCATATCGAGAAAGCTCATCAAACTTAACAGCGGACTCGATCACTGACATCTCTCCTTGAACTAGATCCATGAACTTCCTCATCAATGCCGACTTAGCAACCTCAGACAAAAACCTCTGCTCAAACCTCCTTCTAAAATCAGCCCATGTCAGCTCTTCCTCCGAAACTCCGGCGGTCACACTATTCCACTAGGGAAGCGCTGCCCCTTGCAACTGCCTAGAGGCCAGCCTCCTCTTTTGCCCATCGTCCAAACCTAGATCATTAAAGATCCTCCCACAGTGCAATAGCTAATTCTCAACTTCAACTGCATCCTCTGTTCCAACAAATGGCTTTCCACCCAGAATGGCGTAGTCACTGCTCAACTTTGCATAGTTATTCCCAACTGGAGCCACAGGATTTTCTCCTCCAACATTACCAGCAACCCCAACTTGCAAAAGATTGGCTAACAACCGATACACTATCCCCGCATCTACTGGCATATTTCCAGCACTTATATTGGCTTCAGCATTTGGATTAGCACTAGCATGTCGACCTTGTTCCTCCTGGTATTAGGTCGAGCATTTCCATTGGTTGTTGTGCTTCCTCCACCTAGATTTCCTCTTCTGTTTCCTGCTTCCATATCTTCTTTCTCATAAATCTGCATATGAGCCTTAGTGAGATACAGAATAACGGTCTAAGAGAGAGGAGAACACGTACTTATATATATATATATTAAATACAAGTACGCTACTATAGCTTTAATCCAAACCCTGATCATGTTTTCAAATTCAATGGATAATGTTTGAAATTCTTTTAGGTTTAACTTTCTTTTAAAGTTTCATAAACCTATGCTCCGATACCAATTTGTAACATCCCTCTACTTCGAGGCCCAAAACTAACGGCTACGGATGTTGTAGTCATCCATAGTTATTAATCCTTGGCGACCAAATACGGCGGTGTTAGATTCATTGATATACAGAAACACATGAATATGGAAAAAATTTAAACTTCAGACAAATTCACATTTCATTTCAAAACATTTCCAATTCATTACATAATCCCACAAACCCAATTCACATTCAGAAAATATATATTTATTACAACATACGCCAAGAGCGACATATGAAGATGCCCCCTTGGATGATCAGAGTATATGCAGGCAATATAACAACTTTGCCATTACAACCAACATAGCGGAATCAAAAGAAAAGAGAACTCTAAATAGCTATCAAGCCTTCTGCACGTCTCCGGAAGCTTATTCGTCTTAAGAGGCACCTGAAAACCTCAACTATCAAACTACTCAAAATTAATTGAGTACCCGAGAGTTTAAGGGGAAAACATAAACTTCGAGTCAGACATAAAGCCTGATATGAATAATAATCTACTATCTCTAATCATTTAGATATCTAGTGACACCACGTCACTTAGCGGAATGGGTTTTCCCTTACCACTATCTTAAAACCTTTATCAAACCATATACTGTGCTCCTGCATCCATAATGGTTAAAACAATTCAAAATAGTATAATATGATGATATGCAAACAAATGAATTAATTCTGGATTACCCATCCCCATTCATTCTGACTATCTTCTCAATTATAGTTTCTAGGATTACTATTAAGCTATTAGGTTTCATGGGCTGACTAATAACCAGTAAAATATTTAAGGACTCCCTGTCCGATTTCATAGTTTTCATGGGATCACTAAGAACCTATTGATAACTCCAATATCTATACTATTATCCTAGTTTTCATGGGTTGACTAGAAACCTATTCATGACCCCAATATCCTTTCATCTTACCCCAGTTTTCATGGGCTGACTAGGAACCTATTGACATCTGTCAATATCTTAATCCAGATACAGTTTTGATGGGCTAACTACAAACCTACTGGCCCCTACCATTATCAAATCATAGTTTTCATGGGGTTACTATGAACCTGTCTTTCTGACATCTTCCTTTACATATAGTTTTCATGGGCTAACTATGAACCTATTGGCCCCTACCAATATCTTTTCCCATACACAGTTTTCATGGCCTTACGGAGAACCTGTTGGCCCCTTCCAATATCTTTCTTTTATATTTTATCATCCTATATTCTGGTCTTCCTGACCTCCTAGATGCAATTCTACTCATTCAGGATTTAACTTAAATTATATTCACTACTGGGTCAACCTAACCGGTTATTCTGCCTTTCCTCCAAAATACAGTTATGGTATTTAAAACAATGTGAATATATTTAAATTTGAAGAAGCAAACATAATAACATAGCGATACCACTCCTGTGGGTTTAATATAAAACATGGTTAATCCCTTTAACATGTTATTTTATCCAGGAAAGCTTCTTCTCAAAACCATTATAAAACTCCTTTTATTTAGTCATGGGTCTACCTTTTAAAAATGAGTTTGAGTTATAAAACCTTTCGACACCTTCGAAACCTAGCTTTCGATTTCAAAAGATGACCTCCTTCGAAAGCATTAAGTTCTATCTACAAAACATTAGGCTCCTGCCTTTTAATACTTTAAAATCTTCCTTTCGAAACCTTTCGATTATGTTAAAATATTAACATTTAACTTTAGAAGCATAGCTTCAAAACTAATTGAAAGTACCCCTTTCGATACCATTGGAAGTAACCCTTCCAAAATCATTGAAAGTCCCCCTTTCAAAACCATTGGATTTATACTTAAAAAAGTTTTTGGGTCAAAGTGAATACAAGGGAAAGCAACTCTTTCGAAACCCTCCTTTTTCATACATAAAAATATTGGGGAAACATGATGGCGTCGGCACCATCCTTTCGGAAGCATAAAACATCCGGGTAAAATAGTGGAAGGTTGGCACCAAAACCCCTTTCGAAACCATTACCTTTGAAACCCTTAAACCCTTTCGAAAGCTATAGGAAGTGGCTTAAACTTATAAAACAAAGTACCTATCGACAACATTGATATCTTCAATACCATCGAAAGGCTAAAGAACGACAGCAGGGCTTCTACTAGGTCGGAACCCCCTCTTTCAAAACATTCTGTTATGACCGATTCGAAAGCAAACTTAAGTTATGGCAACCCTTTCGAAACCTTTTAAAACCTCTTTCGAAACCATATGCTTCGACTACGTCGAAGGCTGAAACAAAAAAAAGGCATGCGCTGTCCTTTTAAAAACAAACCAAGGTAACGACTCCTTCGGAAGCTATGCTTTCGACACCTTACCTTTCGTCTGTCTCCAATCCACTTCGTATCGTCATTGTGATACCTTGTGTATTGGTTTCGTCTTAGTAGGTTTCGACAGAGTTGAAGGCGAAAGCTTTTGTGTTGAAAGGTACTTCCCAGAGCAGGTGGAACCCACTTTTCTGAGTAAACCTAAGTTAATACTACTTAAAGCAAACTTTTCTGTAACTAACCTACCACTTGTCAACACCAGAATGGTTGCCTTAACTTTTTCAAATCTTTGCCAAAATAACTGCTGCTAATTTCATATCTAAACCATGGTTAAGTTAATAAATTAAGCCCTTCCATTAAGGAAAACCAATTTTACAAAGAAGTCCCTCTTCTAAAATAATTTAATTTGCATAGCAAATCACTTTGGAAAAATCCCCAAAAATTCCAGAAATTCATTTTTATCATGTTATCCAACGTATCAAAATTCCAAACCCAAATTCTTAATATATTTTCCAAAATAAATTTATAAACCCAAATAACCATATTTTCCTTTGAAAATTCGTAATAATCTTTCCATAGCTTGGAAAATTGTCAAAATTAAAACCCAACTCCAAAATCATGTTTCTCATAACATAAAATTTCCCCATGGCATTTAAACATCATTAAATCTTATTTTTTCCCTAAAACCATGCATAAGCTCTTTTAAACAATCTTGTTTAAACCATATAAATTATAAATCAAGCATATCATCATCCAATATATCATAAAAACGAATTTACCCTTAAATCTGAAAATATATGATTCAAAACAAAATAGAGATGGAATTATTATTCACCTTGATTTAGATAAGGAGATTGGATTGAGATTGATTTCCCCTAAGCTTGATTTCCCCTAAGCTTTTAATTTGAATTTCTCTTCTTCTCTTAATGGCCGGCCGTTCTTTAAGTATTTGATGTGCGTTTCAAAATGACGTGAGCAAGGAATGAAATGGTAGGAACGAAATATATATATGGGTAATGGTTATGGGTGGCAATTCCTAATATACCCTTATGTAATTTGATTAACCGAAAAATCATTCTTAAGCCCATTAATTATTATATTAGGCTCGACCTTAATTAAATTAATTCAAGTCTCAATCCCCTTATCACTTAACATTTACATTATTCTATTTAATTTATCTAATTAAATCTCCTGAATAACGTTATCAAAATTAGGGGTGTTACATTTCATCATTTTGGATTTATGCTTTACTATCTGACCATTCGATCAATCAGACTCGTCAAGATATGGCTTTATGACAAGGCTGGATAAGATTTTCCCTACAAAGTATACTTTGTGTTAACAAGGTATGCTTTGGATCATGAGAAGCTATCGATTTTAGTTCTATTCCTAACAGACGCCTTCTGCTTTCTGGATTGCTTTCATAAAGTAGTACATCCTTTCTAGATCATTGTGTTACTTTGTATAGTTCTGAATTCATGTCTAATAGATAGTATAAGAGTTGAAGCTCATTGCTCGAATTTCATCATTTTGATTCTGGAAGGTCTTCGACAACCTTTTATTTGGATCGATTAGGTAGGATTTCACCCTATTTTGCATTGCACTCCACATTATCGTCCATCATCATCATTCATCTTTTCATTCATTATTTTAATTTTTTTAATTATTGTTATTTTATAAGCGAACCAACACTTGAATTCTTCTCATTTGCTTTCATTTCTTCTAAGTGCCTTCAAGCTTATTTTTTCTATTGCCGAACCAAGCTTTCGACCTTTCCCTTCATCGTTGATTAGCCGCCCCCTCTTCAAAACGTCGCCTTTGGCCCCCGCCTTTATCACTACCTTTGCTTGCTGCCTTTGTGTCTAATAAACAAGGACATGAGTTTCGCCCCGATTTGAAATTTTCCCTTAGATTTATTTTGTAATCCAAATTCATTTGTTTAAATTAGGTAGGGACGACTTTGCTTGAAGTTGCTCGCTAATAGCAAGAGATGGCCCGGCCCACGATCGATTGGCGCCTAAATTCTATCTCCTTCCCTCCTTATATCGGCATTGATCTAATGCTTAGGAGACTTTTTTTTATTGAAAAGAGAGTTATAAAATCAACAAGGTCTTGAAATTCTTGAGTTTGTCCCAAAGTAAACATGTAAATTTCCTATGTATGACTCGAGTTGTTATTTTCTATAGCCAACTCTAGGTTGACTTCAAGTCGTGCCTGATACAAATCTGAGAATTTCAAGCGACCAAGAAAATTTTAGTACATTCAACCTGAAAATTTTGTCCATATTAAAGAGAGGGAGGAATGGAACTTTAATGTGATGTTGGTCGATTAGTGGTCATCAATTCTAATTCATTGGGATGGTTTCAAATAACGATCCCAGTGCACGCCCTTCGGCATTCGAATGGACTGTTTATCAATCCTTTTACACTAGAAAATTCATCCCCGTGTCCCCATAAAGAGAATTCCTATGTCATTCCAAACAACGATTTTGTTATCGTGAATCATACGATAGCAGTTAAAACCCAATACACGATTCCATTGCATAACAGTATTCATTTTTCATTTATAGTGCCTGAACATCAAACACATGCACTGTACGGTTTAAATTGTATATTATTGTCCCTCATTGATGTATAAGATTTGATTAGTCAATACACATTGACATCTGTTGAGTCTTACACATCGACTATATAGGGCTTTATTTCAGAATGAAGGTTAAAGATTTTATCCTACCTGACCTCCCTAATATATGAAGTTTTTAATAGTTATAGATTGTAGATGTTCTTTATGTCTCACCACGATGGCAGCAGGTCCATCGACTTCAAAGTATGTTGAATCAAACATAGAATTTAGGTCTTCGATAATGCCTATGTCGAAAGTGACTTCTACGCCTATTCAGCCCCAACCATCTAGTCATCAGGTGGAGCAGCCTTTAGGTGTGGTTCCTTTCGTGTTAGTAGAAGAGGCTTCAGTGGGGGTTACCCTAAATATCGACATTGGTGATGCCTTTATTTTAGAAAACCCTCAGGATTCTCCAACTTCAAAAGTAGATGAGGCATCTCTTACGCAAATACATAAGACATCTTAGGCAAATACATGAGAGACATGAAATTCCTTTTAATGATGTATTGGTTCCGACATGCTTTCAATGATCAGACGATTCGTCGGAGGAGTATACAGCCTGTAATCGATATATATGTATGGCTGGATGTGTTTCACCTTCTAACCTTATTATTTAATTAGTTCTGCAATACATGAAGCTTGCCTAGATTAGCTGCATCCACATAATTATGCTTCTCTGCATAGTTTGTAGATGATATTTGTTTGCCATTTGAATAAGGTGCCTACCGTTGAAGAGATCTGTTACTTATATGGCTTTAAGTGCCGAAAAGGGACCCCTTCACTCACTTTCCTGGAACCTTCCAGAGGTTATCATATAGTGGTTGGGCTTTGGAACAAATTGTGCTATTTAAAGACGAGTACTACCTTATACGCTGTCTGCTTGGCTTTGCACAAAAATTGTTATCTGGATGTATGTCTTGTACTCACTCTTGACATTATGGTTTTGATTATTGATTTCGATACTCCTTGTATCTGCAGAGGATTCCAAAAGACCCAGTAGTGCGGGTTTAGCGAGCACCCTTATAAATCTTTAAAAGATTCCACCTAAAGAAAGGGATATGAGGCTCCTCCTTACTGATGAGCACCTACGAGATTATAACCTTTTGGAGGAACGCTGTAGTGTAAGCCATGTGCCTGAAGATCAAGAGGATGCTGAGCCTCCACGTAAGGATGAAGTTAATGCTAAAGAGAATCAAGAAATGCCCGTGTTCAAGATATTATCATCCATCCTGGTATGGGGCAAAGAGTAGGAGCCAGCAATGGAGAGAAAGATAGTAATGAGAATATGAATTTGGCTGCGAGTCTTCTAATGGTGAGGATGGTGATGCTCATGTGCAACTCATTTCTTAATGACCAAAAATAAAAGTCATCTCACCTCGCACATCTTTGCAACCTCCAATGGATTATGCGGTAGAGGAAACACATATCCCACCATTTAAGGATATTTATGGATCCTTAAAGAGTATACCGAATGAATTTGGTTCTTTTGGTTTTAGCAACATTAGTATTGGTGTTATCGATTTGCCCATTCGTTTGCTAACTGATGTGCTTATAACTATAGCAGGGGAAATAACTCCTTTGAGCAACCTTCAACTCTATGGTCCATAGGGGGTAGTAGGACACAACAACACTCATACAACACCAAAATTTCGCACTGCATGCACTATTTCTCCATTTTACTAGTGTTTTTTTGAAAACCCAAGAGAACCCGACGGGCTAGTAAACTCCTAAGGAGGGTATAGTAAAGCCGTCCGCTGATCCAAGCCCCCATACCTCCGGGTAAATTATATAGGATAGGGAAGCGCATGGTAGGAATCGAACCTGTGTCTTTTTACCAGAACCCAAGCCTCCTTTCCACTGCGCCGCACCCGTTGACATTTTACTAGTGTTAACTTGTTTGTGTTTTACTTTCAGATTCCATGGAACACAATCAGCTATTTGATGATCTTAAGAGCTATAGAGGCAAGTACAAGAAGCCTGGTTCATCCGATCATCCTCGTGAATCATCTCACGAGTCAGATTCGAGTAGACGCCAAAGGCTAGATTATAGAAGGCAACGTAGAGAATATAGGCCCCGTGATGAGCGTCAGGGAAAGCCTGATAAAATTTTACCTTCTCAACATGGATCTCATTCTCCCCTATCGCATAGTTTGTATAGGTTTTCAACGAGGCCTGACCTCGTCCCATCTATTGAAGTACTGATTACTCCAATCTCAGCCTCACCTACAATGTAACCAATAGTGTCTTCTCATGCGCCCAGGCGATCAGAGTAGCCATCATGGCTGATGTCTTCTGACAATCCCAAGCAAAGGCCTAGGAAGGAGCACTATCGTCAATACTGTAGAAACCAATGATATTTCGAATCGACACTTGGCCATTATGAAGTGTGCCTTTCCAACAGTCTGTTTTAATGACATCATATTTGTCCTGCATTTGAAAGATATTCCTCCATGCATTGGGTGTGATGTTGTGGCCCATGTGAGCAATGTGTATGACCAGTACTATAGGTGAAAGAGGATAGCCAAGGCCATTTCCAAAGTATCTTATAAGAGAAAAGTAGTTCTTAAAGGGATGGAGCATCTCGAGCAAGAAAATAAGCACATTATTGCTACTTTCGACAAGGAAATTGAAGAGCTTAAGGCTTCCATGGTTGAAGCCGAGAAAAAGCTGAAGGAAAAGACTAAGTTCTTTGAAGAAGAATGCCAACCCCAGCAAAGGCAATTTTAGGCTGCGCACCACAGGAATCATACATTTATGTTAGAAAACAAAAAGCTCCAGAAAACTATGGAGGAGCAAGCCTTAGAAATAAAAAGGTTGAAGGGATTGCTAGAGTTCGAGAAGAAAGAGAAAGTTGACACTTACTTAAGTCCATGATTACTGTATTGAGCTATTATACACTTGATAGCTAAGAGATCAAGTCGAGGTTCGAGCAAGGACAACAGATGAGCAAGTCAAGGCCACTAAGGACCAAATCAAATCCAAAATTGAGCCCACTCTCATGCATTTCTATGCGAAATCCTAAAGCATAAATGATAGAATTCTGATGGAGTTGAAATTGATGGAAAGGAGTTAAAGCTTGACCTCTTGGAGGAAGAAGATATAAGGGTACTCGAGGCTGGTAAGATTCTCCTACTTCTCAAGTTTATCCCTTAAACTGGTGCATCTATTGGAATTTAACTGGAACTTGGTTCAAAAGATCCAGGCAAGAGTTCTAGTTCTATTCCTCAAGGACCTACACTAGGAACCTCAATGTCAATGGTGTCAATGGCAGCTATGTCTGGTCCTACCACTTCTTGCACATCGGGGCCGCCAACTACTGAGACTGTTATTCCTCCTAGCTCTACTGTTATTACTAATGATAAGAAACCTTTTAGTATTTCATTTGCTCTAGCATCCTCGTTGGATGCCTATTATAACCCTGAAGAGCTCGGCTTTATAGGTACCGAATCAATTTCGAAGTTACCTATCTTATCTCCTATTTGGAAGGGGGCTCTGTTGGTACTCCATCTCATATGGCATATATATCTCCCAAAGGCATATAATTAACCTCGCATGTATTCGAGATGGCTCATACGACACCGGTTGATATCTCTAGTCTATACTTTTCCATTTTTCAGGTTTCAAGTCAACCTACTCTTGTTTCTTTACCTGAAAAAGGCTTGCCTTTAGGTACATAAGATACATTGATTGAATCAATTACTGTGTCCACCCCTATCCTGACTCTAGCCTCTTTAGCAGGTTCTACTCTAGGTCCCAATGCTAAAATGATCCATGCTTTGTATGAAGAGGTTGCAGATGATCCTCACATGACACGGGGGTCGAAGACATCGTTATCATTGGGGTGTCTAAACATCTGTCTGGGCCTTCGATGCGGGAGATGAAAGAGTCGCAAACCATATTGATCAAAGACATCAAGAAGGAAAAGTTGGATATCGTTCCTTCTCCTCTTTCAATCTCGTTGCCTACTATGACAACTATCATTACCACTTCTTCCCATAACCCCTGTAATATCCAGAGTAAGTCCCTTGAATCTCCAAGCAGTGACTATGATTGGGATATTGAACCAAAAGGCTATTTTTTCGAGGGAGGAGAAGGGAAAAATTATGATAAGGTACATACTGCATAGTCCTTTGGGGAGAAGAAGAAGAGGAGGAAGAGGAGGCGTTCGTAGTTCAAGTCTCGTTAGTTTACCTTTTGTGTAGTTTTTGGCTCCTTCTCATAGGCTATTATCGTGTCGGTGCAGCCCTCATATATGTTTGAAAAGTTTATTTATAATAAATAAAGTAGTTTTCTTCTCAAACTTCACATCCATTTGTCTGTGTACTTTTTTTTATTTAGCCATTTATGCTAACTGCAATTTCATTTGAATCAGAGTGCACTAACCATACGTCATAATTATATATGGACAAAAGATTTCTTACTATCACTTATTTAAATTAGTAGTTTTCTTGGTTTATCTCCAGTCAGGTACCGTTTGATAAAGCTAGATTTTTATATCATTCTTATTGTCAAGGAGTGGCATCTTGGATATCTATCTCTAGATATCCATGTTTGATCTCGCCTGTCTCTAGGCATCGACCGCGATTGTCCACATCAAGTTGTGGTTGGAACGTATATCTTTGGATGTTTACTTCTGACCTTGCCTAACTTTAAGCATTGATCATATTTATCTAGGACGACCACTCTCCCATTGTGTCCTGTCACCAGGACCTAATAAGCAAGACACCTATCTCTAGGCATCACAAGTTGACCATGCCATTCTCTAGGAAATGGTCTTATGCCTTGCCTATCTATAAGAAAAGTTCTTGGGGTGTATCATTTTGATTGACCCCCATGCATTTATACTTCCACACCCGAATCATAGGTTGAAGGAGTTAGCTAACATCTATCTTCGAATACCTGGAATGGTTATGCTCCTTAGATCCAATCATGGATCACAAAATTTGATCGGCGCCTATCTCCAAGCACCTATATACATGCATTTTGTAAACCTAGAACATTCAATTTCATTGTTATTCTCAACACACGGTTATGCCAAGGAGAACACAAATCCATCAATACACGAAGCAAATTCATTTTGTATTCATAAGAATGGAGGACTCTGCCTTGTTACATCAGAGCCTAGTTAAATATTTACAAAGATACATTTAAGCGACATAGTGCCATGGCGCTATTCCACGCCCTCAGAAGTGAGATTCCGTCAACAGTTGCTAGCTTGAATGTTCTATCTCCAAGCTTATGTTCAATTGTGTACGAACCTTCCCAGCTCGGGCCCATATTCACTGGACCGGGGAAGATTCACTTAAGGATGAGATTGTCGACCTTGAAGGCTTGATTTCTGACCTTCGTATTATAATGTCTAGCTACTCATTTCTAGGGAGAAGCAGTCCTTAAATCTGCTTTGTTATGCTTCTCATCAACCATATCAAGGGACACAAGCAAGACTTTCTTGTTCTCCTTAGGATCATAATGGATCTTTCGATGAGAAGGAACTTCTAGTTCAATTGGAATCATGGCCTCTGATTCATAGGATAAAGAAAATGTCTATGACCAGTCGTAGACTTGTGGGTCGTTCGGTAAGCCCAAAGCACTAGAGGTAATTCATCGACCCAATTTCCTATGGCCATCGTCGGTCACTTCTTTAAGATTGACTTGATGATTCACTGCCTCCACACATCAGTTCGCCTATGGATGTGCTACATTCACAAATATTTTCTCTATTTGATATTTTCTGCAAAAAATTTTGAATGCAGCACTATCGAATTAGGTTCTGTTATCGGAAATGATCATTTGTGGAATCCCAAATCGACAAATGATGTTTTCACTACAAAATTGATCACCTTCTTCATGGTGATTATGGCAAGCGATTCCGCTTCGGTCCATTTTATGAAATAGTCAACTACAACGATAACATACTTCGCTCTACTCTTCGAATAATTTGAATAATGATTTGAATAATTAAATGTGTTAGTATGGATCAATAATTTGAATAATGAAATGTTTTTATAATAAAATAAGTTCTTTTATTTTAACTTCTGAAGGTGGCTAACATATTTTAAAAGTATAACTTTTTGAAATTATTTTTGAATTCAGAGAATTTGATTTAGGTTGATAAGTGTTTAGACTGATTATAGTTTGTGTTTCAAAGGACGTATGCTAGCTTGGCATAATCAACATAAAAGGTAACCAGTTGTACCTACTGAAATGGATGTGTATGAATTTGTGTTGAATATTAATTAAATAGATGTATAATTTTCCACGACCAAATGGTAGGACAAAAAGGTAGAATTTTAATCTGCCAGAAAAAGCACATTTATTTCAACCATAGAAAAACTCATTACAAAATTAATGAGTGGACCATGAACCCAGTTCTTGAATTGGCCATGGTGGTTACTTTAGAGATGTACCTAGAAAATTAGCTATTTTTTTACTATTGATAAAGACTTAGAATTCTGTATACAACCAATGTCAAGAGCGACCCCAGTTTTGAAAGTTGGATATAAGTTGGCTCCTATCGGAATGAAGAGTTGAAAGTTGAAACTAAGTACTATAACTAATAGAGAGAAGGCTACATCCATAATATCAAGCACTATTCTTTTGGAAACCTTGTGTTGTTTGTACCAAAAGAGATGAAGCTAAAATAATGTGCGTAAAGTATAGGGAATCAAATGTATTTCAAGATCTTTATCAAGTGAAAATTAAAGAAGATATGCCCAAAACCACCTTTTCACATTTGGTAGTGTCATCCAGTTTGGTCAATCCCTTTGGCATGTTCATGCATCTGTTACTAGTAGGTAGAAGGTTTTCATTGTTTTTTTCCTTCTTTCTCTATGAGGATTGACAAATCTGCTTCTTTTTGTAGAGGCAGAGATGAATGAAATAGTTTGTGGGACAAGGAAGCTGTAATGGTGGGAGCGGAGGAGAATGCGGTGTTCACCAAATTGACAATTGGATTTTGCAATAATAAGTTGTGGTGCATTGTTGGAAGAATATATGCTGCGTGCATGGTTGGATCTTCTAATAATGATAAACTCGGTTTTTTTATTGATACTAAATTTGTCGTGTCAGTATAATCAAATTTTGATTTTTTGTTTATTCGAAATACACAGGTTTTTTATTTGATATTAGTATGGAATTGGCAAACTATGTATTGGTAACTTAATTATGTATTGAACTTCTCTTTTATTAATTGATACTTTATTTTATTACCATAATTATGAATATTGTTTATTGATATTGATTGGGTTATAATTTGCTAAATTAAGATAATATTTCATATTAAATATAGTCTATGTTATATCTTTTAGCATTCACATTACCGATAAGTTTTTATTTGTTTTTATTTATTTGTAACGCTTATAAGCGTTGGGAGATATTTTTCCCCAACCCTTATAAGCGTTGGGGTAAAATATCTCTCAACGCTTATAAGTGTTACAAATAAGTGCCCATGCCCCTATAGCGACACGTATAAGTGTTACTAAAATTCTTAGCAACACTTATACTCATTGGGAATCCTCGGTTTTGGTGTAGTGTAAGTTCTATATTCATCATTATAGATTTCTTATTTACAATCCGACCATTTGATCGTTCTGACTCGTCCAGATATGGCTTGGTCATAAGGTTGGATAACAATACACACACACAAATATATATATATATATATAATCTAATTTCAATTATGGAAAGATATGAAAATAAGAATTAAATTCTGGCATACAAACCATCTTACGAATTTGAATGGGGCAACACACACACAGATATATATATATATATATAGTATGTGATGTTTTAGATCTTAAATCAACTTATTTATGTAAGCATATAATTTTTCATACATGTGCATAGGATTTTTTAGAAGTTAAAGGTAACAATTTTGAATAAGCATTTAATTTATAAAGAAAACAACATATATTGCATATTACTTTAAATTTAGAAATGAAATAAATTTGTTGGATTTTACATAAATGTCCACACATGAACTAAAAAAATTTCCTTTTTATGAAAACAATAGTCAAAACTCCTATATTCGAAAACAACAACAATGCAACAAAACAAATTGGTTTTCAAGGCAAATACATTGACTAACGTATATAGTATAAAATTATAAAGATAGTTTCCAACAAAAAAATAGGTTTTTTAATAGAAAACCAAAAGGAAAACAATGAGGAATTGGACAACTTGGGGATATGTAAATTCATGATAAGAATATTCCACATCAAAATAATATAGAGAACAACTAAATTCAAAGGTGGATCTGAATTAAAAATAACATAATAAACATACTTTTAATTTAGATGTGCAAAAAGAGGTTTGAATTTATTGTTGTAAGATGAACAATAAAAAGGCAAGCTGAATAATATAGAATTCAAGCGAACGAACATGAGAAACACATAGGCAAATTAAATAAAAAATAGCTTAGGATGTTTCCAAAAGGTCACAGCTTCAATAATGAATTAATGCTCCTAGATTCTTGAATTAGCCCTTAAATTTTTCACAGATGAAGAGGTATAAAACAACTTTAAAAAATTGATTTAGTTTTTATTTGATTTTGGAATTTTTATCCTTAGTCTACCATGAAATTTCAGCCATGACTTCATAGGAGGAAGAGAGAAAATAATTCCTAATTAAGTCTCATCAAATCCTGTACTCCCTACCATGCATGGCTGGCTATAGAAAGAGGTAGAGTAGGCCTCAAAAAAATTTAAATTCATTCAACATTTGTTCCATTTAAATTTAATTTAAATATTCTATCAATATTATATATCGACACGTTTATGACTTTTAAACATGCACATTATTGAATACTAATGATATTCAAAACAAATAAAATAAAATTTATTAATAAATTAACTAATTTATTTTATTTTTAATGATTACAAATTAATTAAATCATGAGGTTTATTTGGAGTATTCATCATTTCAGTTGTGTGACTCAAACGTGTAAATTCAGTCAACGATTAATAACGAATAATTCGAACATTAATGTCCACACGTCACCGTAGCTAGTAGCGTGACATTTTGGCCAAATTTATCACTTGCATATCTTTTTTGTAAAATCCAATTTCACTTAATATAAGCGGTACCCGGTAGCAGCGATTATTTACTCCAATTCTCTTTGTCAACACTATATTACAGTAGGACTTATGGAATTTGGTTTTGGTCAAAATTCCAACATTGCCCACATTTAACTTTGTAAGTCTAATAATAGAATCTTTGGTTTAATAATTACTATTAACCGTACTATTCTAGTTAGAGGCTTTGACTTTGAGTTGACTATAGTTGATCTTGATACTTACCCTATATAGGCGAGGGGTCGAATTCCCTATTGAATAGTATTTTATTTTCAATACTTCAACTCAAACCCAACTATAGTCGCTTGATGGACAACGTGCCACAATTTAACTATAATCAAAGTGGAGTGTCAATATTGAAGTTCACTAGTATGCTCAAGTCTAGAGAATTGTGTAACATCATCACTTTGAGATTCTATGTTTGACCTTAGTTGTACTGACCAGAAAAAACTCTTAAGTGAGTCATTCCATACTTATCCAATAACCATCCACATGTAACCTCTTGGTAGCCCCAATGGGCATGACTAATACACTGCTCAACATTTAGAGAGTGTCACATACTCTAGTTTCAACAGATGTATCGATGTCCTATCTCCAAACATCCTAACTGGGAATATTTAAAATAATATGTTATTTTTAATGTGATAAATTTCTCATGACTACAACACATTGTAAATACCTATCACACAACATATCATTTAAGGATTTTCTATTTAATATAGTTTAAATTTATTACTTAATTAATTATATAACAATATAATATATATCAAAAAGAAAACACCCTTTTTTTTGAATAAGATGGGTTATCGAGTTAGATAATGTAACAATTACATAATTGCCCCTTAGGCACAACCCTAACACTATAAATCTCCCACTTGCACATGGCATCAATTATCGAACCTTATTGCAATTTCTTCGACCAGTCTTCTCAAAAACTAATCGGGTTGGGCCCTTAGTTAATGAGTATGCAATTTTGGTTTAATTATATACTATATCAATTAACTATTTGTGATGCTGATAATCTGCCTTTATCACGTGGAACTATTTGGAGTTTGTCTCTCAAATTCTAGCGAGCTCTAGATTCTTATACAAACTTAATCGCAGCATCGTTACCATATAATAATGTCATGGGATTCTTAACATTTGGAATCACCCTAGCTTAGTTATAAATTTGTGTATTTATTTATACTTCTTTTATTATAGCGCTTATTCAAGGCGGTTTATTTATCCTTTGGTTGAATCGATCATTGCTTACTGTTTGGAACATTTTCCAACTTAAAGCTCTCAACTTAAGATTGAACATTAGATCAACATACTATACTCGATATCACTTATTTATATATACACCAAAACTCAAAATCATATCGAGTGATATTCCTAAAAATAAAAACTGAATTAACCTAAGTACATTGAATGATGAATCAGTTACGCTAATTTCAACAATTGAAATTTACAATGTTATTTTATAATTATAGCTTATAATATTCAAACCACATTGGTCTTCTTCTTGGAGTCACTTTGCGATTGACGGATTATTTCTCTTTGGGTAAAATCATATTCTGCTAATTACTTAGAATCCATTCCGTATTTTTGCATCATGCCATACGGTAGAGTGTAACAACTCACACGTGTATCCTTTTAAAGCCTTTTCACAACAAAGATTTCACTTCTTAAAAAACAGGATTTTTAACTCAAACCATTTATTAACTTTTGCATTTAAAAACTAAATTGTTATACCAAACCATTTTTTAAAATGTATTGTTACAGTGTTTCTAAAACATCTTTTATAACTTTTCACAGTAAAAAATGGAGCAGACAATGACAACTTCCATTGTATTATTTTTCTATTACTCATGTCATTTTTAGTTTTAACCTTAGTGAAGACACTATTAGCATATGATGGGGACTTTTAAATGATATATGCAATTACTACATATATTTTGTGGAAACTATCCTTTTTTAAAAGCATCTGCTTTTACACATTTAAAATAAATCAAGCAACTTCATAAATAATCAAGACTTAGTAATTGAGTTAATGCATATGATTGACCCTAGCATTTTAAATTTTAAAAATCCTTATTTTTAAGAAGTAAAATCTTTGTTGTTAAAAGGCTTTAAAGGGATATATGTGTGGGTTGTTCCATTTGGTATCAGAAACTAGGTTAGTCCATCATAGGTATTAGGATACGCTGTGTGAGCATTTTTTTACTTTTCCTATAATTGTATAATATATATGTTAATACCTTAAGGTATTGGTTTTGATGACAACAAACAAATGAGATCATATAAAATATATATACTAATGTTTTGTCAAGTTATATATAGTATATAGTGTAGTATATTAGACAGGTGTTGATTAAGAAGACTGTACAGTATCAAAGCAAACTCGAGTGGCTGGTATAAAGGATAATATAGAGATTCAAGAGTTTGAGATTGAAGAATCGTGAGTTTGAAGGTTCAAGATATCAAGATAAGTTATAGATTCATAGATTATTTTTTTATAGCCTTGGTAGCACTTCTTTTATCTCTTCTCAATTTTTCAATTTTTTTTAAATCTATTCTTTGATTTTAATGATTTTCGAATATCTTGGTTTTCAAAAATTATTTTTAAGAATCTATCTTTTCAAAATGATTTTTCAAACATCTTTTCAAAATAGCTTTTAAGTGATTCTAACCTTTTAATTATTTATGTACAAATTTATTATATTAAATTTTTAAGTATTTTAACATATACTTTTAAATTATTGTATTTAGATATAGATTTTGGTTTTATGTTTTCTAAATGTTTATAATATTTAAAAGTATATTTTGACATTCATTGGTACTTATATATATATATATATTACTTATACTTTATATATTATTTTATTTCTCAAAAGAAATTCATATTTAAATACTTTATATATTAAAATATTTCAAAATAATTTAATAAAGGTTTCTTAAGTTTTATTATGATTAAAATATGTATAAAATATGCTTGAATGATTTTACAAAGTATCAAAATATTTTACAAAGCTTAATATTTTCAAAACAATTTTTATAAAGTAAATTTTCAAAATACAAAGGGATATGTCGACATATCCTCCTATTGTATGTCAACGTATAGGCCGAGATTTTCAAAATTCAAATTTTGAATGGATTTGCCTTTTTGTCGTATCTCTTCATGAATGGACATGACTGTTGTTTCTCTATAAATATGGGTCCTCTTAATGAATTTTGGTTAACTACTTTCTCATATTTTCTCTCCTCTTTCACTCTCTTGATTTCTAAAGAAATTCTACTCAAAATCTTCTCAAACTCAATCCGAATCAAATTCAAATTCTATTGATTTGATTCTCTACTATTTACACTCTAATCTCTCTCAACTCTCTCACTCAAATAAAGATCAAAGTGTTATTCAAGGTCAAGAAATTGATTTTGTAAACTCTATCGAATCATACTTAAATACTCTTGGGTGTGCTTGGTGTTCCTGAAATTCGAGTAGGTGTTCTTGTGTCCCGTTTGAATCAAGTGGGTGTGCTTGGTGTCCTATTTGAATCCAAGTGGGTATGCTGGCGTCCCGTCCGAATCCAGTAACTGTTCCTAGAGCTTGGAAAATATATAAGGTGCGTTTGGTAGCTTGAAATTGAGATTGTATAAACTTTGATATTTGAAAAGTAATCTATACAAAAAATTATATGGGACTGGATGTGTGGTAGCTCCGAACTAGTATAAAATCCTGGTGCGATCTCTCTAACTCTCAAATTTTTAATTTTACCGTATTTATATGTATATGTGTTTGCATCTATGATTGTCAATTTTCAATGATTAAACTATAATGTTAAAAGAATTCAAAATGGTTCATAAAAGTTAGTAAACACTATTCACCCCCCCCTCTCGTGTTAAATTAGCCTTAAGATCCTTACTTCTGCAAACTAACATTTAGTATCAGAACATTGGTTATCAAAGTGTTCATAATTTTGATTTTTGAAAAGTTTAAATGGCTAACAACAGTATTAGTAACATAATTAGTTCATTCGTTATTAACACCTTTGTCAAAGGACAATCTACTGCTAGACTCCTTCTACTTCATGGTTGTAATTACACATATTGGTTATGTAGAATGAAAATCTATTTACAGTCAAATGGTCTAGATATTTGGAATGTCACACAGCATGAGTACACTGAGCCCCAGACTAACTTTTCACAATGGACTGCTGACCAAAAGGCACTTGCACAAAGTAACTCTAAAGTCATGAATAATTTTTTTGGCTCATTAGATAGGAATAGATTCAACAGGGTGTCTATTTATAAGTCCACATATGAAATATGGAGAACACTGCAAGTTACACATGAGGGCACTAATAAATTCAAACAGACCAAAATCTTTATGTTAACTAATCAGTTTCAATTGTCTAAAATGAGTCCAAATGATTCCATTTCTGATATGTTTAGTAGATTTAATGATATAGTACGTTCACTAAATGCATTGGGTAAAAGTTCTTCTAAATGGGATCAATTTAGAAAAAAAATCCTAAATTCACTTACTCCCGAATGGGACCAAAAGACTCTTGCAATTGAAGAACTAATGACACTAGCACTTTGTAAATTGAAGAGTTAATTGGCAATTTAATGTCATTTAAAGCACAAATGCAGGGCAGGAGAGAAAGCAAGGCAATAGAAAAGTAATCCATAGGTTTTAATTCAACAACAGTTGATTAGGATTCAGACAACGATGATGATGAGGAAATTGTTTTGATGACCATAAATTTCAGAAAATTTTAGAAATACAGAAAAATGAATAATCACAGGAAAAATGATAACAAAAATCCAAGAGATGGAAATATTGTTTGATGTTTTAATTGCAATGAATTTGGCCATATGCAGAGAGATTGTCCACAACCGGAGAAACCGAAATTCTCAGCAAATACTAATTCATCCAGAAAACAGAGAAGAGCTTATACAACAACACTAGACGATTCAGATACTTCGTCAAGTGATAATAAACCAGATACAGAAGATGTCGCTATGTGCTTCACAGCAACAATCAATTTAATTTTGGAAAGATCGAAGAAATGGAGCAAAAATAGTTATGCTTTTAAAATTTGAATTTTTGGTTGGATTTTTGGTTGCTTTTGATTGTTTGGAATAACCTATAGATTAATAATGTTGGATGAATATAATATATATATATATACAAAGAAAATTTTATAAAATTATTTTGATAAGACTATAATTTGAAAAAAAATAATATAAAATATATATTTAAATAATTTTTAGATTATTTAATAAGCATACAGATTAGCAATAATTATAGGATAATTATATATGTAAATTTATACATATATAAGTAAATAGGAATAATTTATTCAATTCCTCCTTTTGAAATTCATGGCCTATATGTCGACATACTCTCTACCCATACGTCAACATATGCATATGAATTTCAGAATTTTGAATTTTCATTTCAAATTCAGAATTTGAAATTCCCCCCACTTTTACGCTAACTCCAATGTCCTGAATAGGTGTCTCTTGACCAGAACATGTCTATTGATTCTCTACTTAATTATTCTATCTCCATCCAATCTTTTCACTCTCATTTTCAAAATTCAAATATTCATTGTCTCTCTTATCCCTTTAAACAATTCATCAATGGCTTCCTCAAGCAACACTCCAAAAACCATAAGCTTTCTAAGAAAATCAAAGGCTGTCGTTTTCAGGACAAAGAGGCCATAGAAACCTATATTGAATATGTTTCTTTCGGAAAAGTCTCTCCTGGATTATTCGCCATATTCGATGATTTTCCTTCTTATAATCTTTGTAATAAAAATGGAATTCTTGGTTTGATTGATGCTTCCCAAAATGATTTTGTGTGTTTTCCAAATTTAGTAAAAATGTTTTATACTAATTTGAAAGGAAAGTTTTATGAATGAAATGAAGGTGAAGTTTGGAGTAGTGTCAAAGGCACTCAAATTGTTTTGAATTATGAAATTTTAGGTAACAATCTCGAATGCAAATATGTGGAATGGACCTTTCGACTTTTAAAATTGAAAATCAAAATCATGAAGTTATTCACGATTTTTTTGAAAGTAATAATGATTTTGAGTTTAAACATAAGAATTTATGTCATAAAGCAAGAATTTTGAGTCTCATTTTGCAAGAAAGCATAACTCCAAGGACGGAAAATTATAATAACTCGACTCAAAAGGTTTTCGCAGGATTTTTTACAATTTATGGTCATTACGACATGAATTGGGCACAAGTTATTTTGGATGAATTCTTACCTAAGAATATCTCCAGGCATGAGAACACACTTTTCATAGTGTGTATCTAAGTAGAATATTCACATATTTTGGTGTTAATGTAACAGGAGAGGAAACCATTCCTCGAAAAAACTACGACAAGTCCAACATCTCTTTCATGCACATCTCACCCATCTTTAAGCTATATGAAACTCTTACAAAGAAGGAAGCAAGATTGGTTTGGGAAGAAGAGCATGAAATTAGAGAAGAGGAGAAAGAGGAAGAAGGAGAAATGGATGTGGAGGAGGAGAAAAAACAAGAAGAGGAGGAAGGCACTTCATTGGAGAGTTTCAAAAAGCCATCTCATCCATCGACAAAGGAGATTCTCAAGAACCAAGAGAAGCTTGTTAATAACCAAAAGAAGCTTAAGAAATCATTCAATTTTCTTTCCAACAAAGTAGACAAGTGCTTTGGAAAGATTATTCCCAAGATTAGCGGGAAGCCCTTATCTTCATCTACTTCTTCCTATCAACAATCGAAACCCCTTGGTAGCCCCAGCTGGCATAAGCAATACACTGCTTACATTTGGAGAGTGTTACGTACTCTAGTTTCAACAGATGTATCGATGTCCTATCTCAAAAAATCCTGACTAGGAATAGTTAAAATAATATGTTATTTTTAATGTTATAAATTTCTCATGATTACAACACATTGTAAATACCTATCACATAACATGTCATTTAAGGATTTTTTATTTAATATTGTAACAACCCAGAATTTTAGTCATTTGAATTTGAAATATTTAATAAATTTTAAATATGAAAATATTAGTTTTATAAGCCAAATAGAATAAATTTAAAATATATGGATTTATATTTGATAATGGGAATTTTTAATTTAAAATTTTGAATAGTAATTTAAATAATTGGAATTTGTTTAAATCTTGAATTTAATGTAAATAAAAATGGTTTCGAAGTCTTATTTAAATTCAGAATAAATAAGAATGGAATGATAAATTTTTAAAATTAGATTTAAAAGTGATTTATTTGGTTCTAATAATAATTCGTTTTAACTAACGTGTGAAATTACCATTCCGGAGCACTGTCTCGGATTTTAACATAACCAACGCCATTGGAACCATAATAGCGAATTATTGTATGCTATCGAATTTCGTAACGATTGGACGTATCATGTGGTCGTGCGTGTTCGAAACGCATAGAATTAATTATAGGAAATTAATATAATATAACTTGATTTTGAAAAGCTAACTTTTGCATATGATTGAATTAGGTCCTGATAATAGTTCCATTGTGCTCAGAATAGGGGTAATTCGTATTGAATGCCAGTCCGTAAACCTTGTTTAGAGTTCAAGATTTTATGGTGCCTAGTGTTAGATATTTTAAATAAAATAATATAAACACATTACTTCATAGTGATACTCCACACTATTCACTCCATACTTCAGCCTATACTTCTCACACCAGACCCGCTTCTACTGTTCGAAACATACTCCCCCTTCTCTATAAAATCGCGTTCAAAACTAGAGATAATGAGTTTGAAATATCAAATAAAACATCTCCTCCAATCCAATGATCGTTATCATCTTGTACCACTACGGTCATTATCGGGGCTAGTCACCAACTACGAATTTGTAGAGGACGACGAAGTGAACCAAATCAACTGTGGGATCATTTTGGATAGAGGTGTGGTGGCTAAAATTTGGGGAGCGACGTGACCATATTGGGTGGCATTTTCCAACAAACGAAGGCGACCGGAAGGTTCGGTCTGGTGGCACTAGAGATGTGGTGGATGGAGTGTGCTATGGTGTTCGTGCGGTCGGCGGCGTTGGACGGTGGAGGAGGCGCGATGGAGATATGTTTGATGATGGGTTTGAATCATGGTATGGAATCGTGATTTAAAGAAGATAATTAGGGGCTAATTTAGGTGATTAATTAATGTTAATGACGTGTAATTAATATTAATTATACTATTTGATTTGTAAAATTTATAAAATCCAATTAGCTATACTAGGTCGGATTCAAATGCGACTTTTTGCATTGCGTTCGTAATAATGTTAGCTACGCAATGGAGTTGATTTGGTGATGATTGGAGCTAGTAGAAATTTTGTCCTAAATCGAGCGTCGTTCGATTTAGACAAAATTCAAAATGCCTAAGCGATAACTGGAATTTCGGTGAGCTAAACTCACCTTTTTGGTTAACCAGTAATGTTATATAGTAGTTATAATTTTTTTTATTGATTGCTTGGATGATTTACTGCTTTATCAGTTGGTTTGGATTCATTCCCGCCGTTGGAGCGGATGACCCATATTATATGATTATATATGAGTTGTGATACATGGGGACAGGTTGGAGGGATCCAATATGATTCCTCACCACTTTTGATTTTATTTACATATATATGTGAGGATATATATGTATATAGATGAGTTGTGATGCAGGGGGACTGGTTGCGGGGATCCAATAGGATTCCTCACCACTATTGATTTTATTTACATATATATGTGATATATATATATGTGTGTGTGAGTTGTGATGTAGGAGGGATCCAACGGGATTCCTCACCATTGTTGGTTTATTGGCAATAACATTCCTGTTATATGATTATTGAATATCAAACCTGATTGTTTGGCCCTATTAGTTATGACATTATTATATGTTCAAACTTAACCCCGTAGTAATAGAAAACCATTAACAGTGTTTGTTAAGTGATGTGTTAACCCATTATTGAAGTAATTAACTGAGTTGCTTAATTATATTAAATGGTAGCTTATTTAAGTACCATAGTGATTGCTAAGCCTCCGTCTAAACTCGAAAAGTTTTATAATCAAATTAATTTCCGTTTATAACAATTTAAAGGTGAAATGTTTTAATATATTATTATAATTAAATGTTTTATATGAATATCGTTTTAAAAAAAAGTAATTACTTTTAATTAAAGATAATTGTTTTAGTTAAAGGTAAATATTATATTTAAATTGTAATTACTTTGTTTTAAAGTTAATACCTGGTTTTAAGTTAATTATTGTGCTTAAAGTTATTAATTATTTTGAGATTAATTGTTATTTAAAAGTTAATAATGATTTAAAGTTAATTATTGTTTTAAAGTTAAATTGTTATTATATAAATATTTTTCAAAGTTAATTTACATTTATATTGTTTAAGGTTAAATTATCTTTATAATGATTTTGGTTTAAAGTTAATTTAATAATATACTAATATTATTTTAAATATAATTTATGTTATTTTAAAATTTAATTTAAAAGTATATTATTTTATTAATATAACTTGGTTTAAAATTATTATTATTATTTTATTTACAGTATTTCCGGTTAATCATTTTATTTAAAATGGTTTGGAGTAATCTAATACTTTTAAATGATTGTTTGAAACCATTATTTTATTAAAGAGATTTGAAGATAGAATATAAATGGAGAATGTTTTAAAACAATAGCCTACTTATTTAAAAAGGTGATTTAATAATTGATTTGATATCAAAGAAAACTTTATTGATTAAGTGAATAAAGAAGTTTTGTTTTAAAATAAGGAAAGTTTACAAAGGAACTTTATAAAAGGTTTTACTATTTTTATATAGAAGTTT
This sequence comes from Allium fistulosum, assembly GCA_030737815.1. Taxonomy (NCBI): domain Eukaryota; kingdom Viridiplantae; phylum Streptophyta; class Magnoliopsida; order Asparagales; family Amaryllidaceae; genus Allium; species Allium fistulosum. The sequence goes on along the minus strand of CM060903.1, from coordinate 194,112,221 downwards.
TATAAATGAATTTTGGGCATTTATGGAAGTAGTTTTTGAACAGAATTTTAATATTTCTAAAAGTGTTTTTAAAAACAATTTTGAATATTTATAAAAGGGTTTTCTATAAATAAACATGGAGGTTTATAAAGTGCTTGCAATGGATTTGGGTTTAAGTAAAGGAGATTTCATACATGAAGGGGATTTATAAAAGGATTTGTTGAAGTTAATTATAAAGAATTTGAGGTTTGGGTTTCAACTGACCATTTAAACTGGTGGTATGGAACACCGGTTCCCCACTTAACACCAAAGGAATATTATTTAAAGTTATCATTATCTCCAATTTAAGTAATGTGTTTTAAAATCCTTCTAAAGAAATTTGGAAATAAGAAATCTTTATAAATGTTTTGTGAATATACTTATGTCAGTGAGATAAATATATGAATGTTTCCATAAATGTATTAGAAAAAGATTTAATAAATGAAAGTTGTGTTTTTAAGGCTCAGTGGTTGCTATGGGTAATTAAATCCCTGAATTTGTTGTTGTGTATTTGATAGTTAAATAACCGACTATCAGTTCTTGGCCAGTTTGACTTAGGAAGTATGATTGTAAATTTGAGTTTCCTAGTGAGGACTCGAATACTTACTTCCAAGAGAACTGAGATCGAGTCAACCAGAAATTATCAGTTGTTGGTTCGGGGAGACCGGGATCGAATGTATTATCCGAAAACCTCTTCAAACCAACATATGTGTTCGAGTGGAAGACATCTTGATGATGTATTGAAGAAAAAGTTCTTTGAAGTGCAAGGGTTGCTTGCTACTAATCCTAAGGGTGATTCCAAAATGGATGTAGTAGAGGTGGTGCCTTCGGTTTCATTCAAACCCAGAATGAACTTGTATGGATGAATGATAGCTTTGCATTGTCTGCTTGGAGGGCAGTGTTAGCATTCCAAGAGGGAATTTCTAGGAGGAAGTGGTAAGAGCATAGCTTCTCAAAGCCTCACAATCGGAAAATGAATGAAGCAGGGATGTGCCGTAGGGCTATATGGGTCGCACCCATAAGGGTATGATCATCTCGAATCTAGTGTTGATATTCATGTATGCTTAAGGGCTCATTAAGGTTGTTTGATCGCAACCAAGGGGTGATCATATTCGGTACTACTCGAGAAGGGAGTAACGCTGGTCCTGAGTAGCAGAGGTGCAACATGTTGTAGCCTCGCATACATTTTAACTAAAGGTGTACGAATTTGGTGGGTAGACCCTTACCCTTTCATGGTTGGAATCCATTCTCTAATACGAGCCTTCGAACTTGATTGTATACCTACTATCCTGGAACGTGAGATGCAAGCATTTCAGCTATATTCAATATTTACTTTAAACTTGATTGTATACCTACTATCCTGGTTATCGTAAGGTAAAAAACAGTTCGTGTTTATGTGCAGCATGGTCTTACGAGATGCCTTTGATTTCAAAAGAGTTTTTAAAGTAAAAATTCAGTTGTTTGGAGTTTACTCACACCAGAACCAAGATGATCCGGAGTTTCTTTTTCCTAAAACTCTTAGGTGCTCAAATTTGTATGGGCAGCTGTAACGACCCCAGATTTTAATTTAATTTAAATTAATAATTTATTGAATTTTGGAGTTAAATTAATAATTAAATAAATTTTTGAATAAAATTGTGAAATTAAATTGATTAAATGGAGCGAGTTTTCCCGATATCCAAGTATATTCTGTATAAATCATTTGAGATTAAAAGATTGTAAATAGTGTATATGTGAGTATATGTGTGTATATTGAATGTATATATATATTTAGGTATATACGAGCAAATTTAATATATATTTGAATTGATGGTTAAAGATGGTTTGAGTTTATAAAATAAATATAAGACAATAAATATTAAGTAAATAATGATAATTAATATTTGAACTAGGAATTGAAATTAATATAAGGTAAGTTTTAATTAAAATAGAAGTAGAATATTTGTTAAAATCTAACAACAATTTAGAATAGAAATTTATTTACATTTCAAAGTAGTAAGAAAACTAGAGAAAACAAATAAACAAGAAATAAAATCAAGTGTGAAAGCAAACCAGGTTTGTGTAAAATAGAAATAAATCAAAGTATAAATAAATGAAGACACTAAACAAAAATAGAACAAATAAAATACACTCAAGTTTGTAGACAAAAGAAGAAATACATGCTCAACCATAAAGCAAAGGAACAAGACAGCAAATATCTCTTGTACATATAAGCAAGATAAAACCAATACAACATATCAGCCGAACTAAAATTCTTCATATCAATAAACAAAAATGGAAAAGCCAACAAGTACAAGATATATATCTTTGTACAGCCGAGACAAAGCCTAAGTATGTAGACAATTATATGCAAATTTGTACAAGTAATAAATGCCATGCCCTATAGCCATCACGTTCAAGCACATCAGCCACCCTATTGTATAAATAAAATAAAAATAGCCTGTAAACATTTTTATATATCAATCTACCTCTTCTCGTTTACAAAGACTTAGCATTTTCATTCTTTCAAAACTGAAGCAAGCTACAATTCAAATATAAACAACAATTCAAATCAACTGCAAAATCAAGTATCAGATAAATCAAAACAATTCAGTTTTTAAAGTCTTCCAGTTCAAAACCAATCAAGGCTTCAACAATTTAAAGTTTCCAGATTCAAGCATCTATCAATTTTCCAGTTTCAATCTGTTTTCAAAAACAAGGTGTTCTGTTCTTCTCTGTTAATTGGTGAGTAACATTTTACTTAAACTTATAACATAAGCTAATATGATATGTTTCCATCAGAGATGTTATGTATTTGTATATCTATAACTGTGCAAATCTATGTGTGTTTGTTTCCTCTGTTACCTGTATTTGTGTTCATGGGTTGGTAAATACAGAAACTCACCTCCATCTCATGATCCAACACTTAATTGTCTTTGAGTTGTGAATAAAAACTGTTGGACAATTGTAGTTTAAGTATTTAAATATGTTAAGATTAAACAAAACTGCAATTTCCTCTGGTAATTTAAGGAAAACAGTATAACGTTTAAATGTGTTAAAAACAAACTTTCTTATTTTAAGAAATCAGGTATATAAATTGAAACTACATACCAATTCATGATTTTTAGAACAAGAACTACAATTTTTAAACAAGGGTGGGAAGAGCAGTTCTTATTTCACTGATTTGAACGTTTTGAGTTGCCGGAGACGTTCGAATCGACTGGAGTCGACGTAGTTGGTCGAGGGGGTAGAGGAGTGATGAGGGAAGCTAGGAAAAATGGAGTCGAGGTCGTCAGATCAACATGGAGCAGGCGGCAACGTTTTCTTACTTGTAAACCTAGTTTTGTTCGAGGCTGAGAAGTTTGTTTCGTTCGTTCCCTGTGATGGATCGAGCGTGACCGGACTTTGGGAGAGGGTGGAGGAAGTATTGACGCGTGAGTGACCGGAATTTCAGCGCCCCCAGTGGTCGAAGCTGCGAGCGTGGTGCATTGACAGGCTTGATGATGGAGTCAGTGATGTTTTCCAGGTTTCGTTTTTTTAGCTCGATCTCGATATCACGTTCGAATTAATTCTTGGGCAATCGGGATCGATGGAGGAGGCCAAAGGTGACTTGTTGGCGAAGGCGTTGGTGATCAGAGAGGTTTCGCCACGTTGTACATGTGCACGAACTTCTGATGGGTATCAGTGGTATACGTTTGGAGAAGAAGGAAACAGAGGAGAGGAAAGAAACTCGAAGCAAGCTTCGGGATAGTGGCGTGATAACTCGAGTTTAACTCGAGTAAAAATGTTGACGTGCCGGGTAAAAATACTTAGACAATTTTAAGTTGAAAAAATTTTGGAGCTCGGGTTGATTTTTGATATAACCCGAAGTAAACAAACAAAATTTTCGAGGCTGACTCGAAGCAGGTCTCGAGCCTGATATATTAGGCAGGCTTTACTTTAAAGATTTTCCAGTTTTTTTTAGCAACTTTAAAACATGTTTTCAAATTTATGATTTTGACTTAAGTTTGAATAAATTAAGAATTTAAGTGAGTTGTTTTCAAAATAATTAAATTTTTATTTAATAGAATTATGACATTTTATTATTATTAATTAATTATTCCAAAATGAATTGAAATGGGAATTAATTAGGATAAATTTATATTTTGATTTAACCTTGATTTCTTGAATTAATTAATGTGTTAATAATGATAAATTGTAAGGATTAATAATTGATTAACTAAGTAATTAAGTCATTTATGAATGGATAATTAAGTTTTATTAATTAAAAATTAAGGTTATTAATAAATAATTAAAGAATAGTTAATTAAAGCTAAATACCTTGATTTAAGAAGAAATTAATTAAATAGTGTGAACAAAGTAATTAAGTAATTAAGACTTAATAATTGATTTAGAATTGATTTGTTAATTAACTAATTTGAAATGAAATAAGTAATCAATTGATAATTAATGATTAATTAAACAGGATTAATAAATTAATTCTTAAGTAATGGATTAAATTTGAATTAATTACAATAAGAATTAAAGATGATTGAATTAATTGATATCCCTGATATATGATGCTTTGTGATACATCCTGATTTATGTTGTGATCTGAGATGTAAATTTCTATTTCTGTGATATGTTACTATGTGAATATGAAACCCTTGACCCATAGAACGACATTTGAATTTCGATGCGACAGGGAGTCGGATTCCAGTTGGTTATCCGAAACCCACATCGAATTGTAATCTTTGGGACTGATATATTTATTTTATCTATGAATCTGTGAATGAAGATAAGCGTTATCGATTATACCGCTTATCGATATATCTGTGATGATTGATGCTGCACTATTGTGTGTAAAACCCCTAGACTACACCATACACACACAAATATGGATTTCACGTGGAAATCGGTTAAGTCACAGATGATTTAAATTTGATGTTTTTTTTGAAATGTAAGTTTTAATTTCAATTGATTTTGAAATTAGAAATTCGGGTTGAAAAGTGAAAAGCTTTTGAAATAGAATTTCAAAGATAAAAGTCATTTTGAATAACTTAACCGAGTTTTTGAAAATTTAAATAATTTGATTTAAATTTGAATTCAAGTTTGAAATTAAATCTATGATTGAAACTAGGGACTAAAGATGATATAAAATGTGTTTGTATGAATTTAACCATTTTAAAAAGTATAAGTTGGGAATTTGGATTTAACCCAAGGATTTCAACTAGTATGAATGAATCAGATTTCCAAAGTAAAAACTGTTGTTTTTAAATGGTAAAAGCTTTCAGATAAGAAATGAAATTCCAGTTAATTAAAGGAATTTCAAGTAAATTGAAAAATGGATTTTCCAAGTTATGAATTGTTTTGAAAGCTATGAATCAAATCTGTTATTTTTAACAGATTTAAAATGATGTTTTGTTTAAACCATTTGAAATGGAATTGTTTTGAAAGCTATTAGTTAAATCTTTGATTTAAAGATTTAACGAATTAATTAAACTGAAATGGAAATCGATTTGGAAAATCTGTGAAGGAATCTTTGTGAAATTAAGTGAACTTTGTGAATTGAATCTTTTTGTTTAAAAAAATTAAAATGGTAATTTGTTAAACCATTTGAAAAGAAAGTTTGGGTTTAAGTTGTGACTTAATTGAAATCCCAATATCCATATGTTTTTAAATATTTCGCTCACTATTCGGGTTAGCCGGGAAAAGACCTTTGGGTCATATAACCCATTCCGAATAGTGATACGTCGTATATGGATAGCATTTTAAGACCGGTGTTGAAGACCGGATATTTTTCGAAAATGAAAGGACAACCTGTCGAATGTCTCTGCACTGAGTCGCGCCGGTATAGAGATTTATATCACTCTTTTTGTGACGGGAAGTCCGGACGTGATTGAAAGTTATCCGGAATTGCAAGGGCTTCGTGAGAAGTGCCTTCGGTTCTGTTCGAACCCGGAACAGACTTGTATGGATACATGTCTGACATTACACTTTGAGATATAAAGCCGATTTCTTTCAAATACATTTCTGTTTGGTGGCGGAGAATTTATTCTCTTAGCTTAACACCCTTCTCTGAGACGTACGAGCTCAGAGGTTATGTAGTTGAAATTTATCAGCGATATATCCCAATTTGGTAATGTGGCATGCTGAGTGTTGCTGTGTGATGATCAGTGTTTGATCATTTGTGATATGATCTTTTGTTTGATCATTTATCTTTGTGATCATAGGTTGATCATCTGGATCGCATTTGCTATATTACAGCATGATAGGGGGTTCTCGCTTTGCAGTTTGGTGGCGAACGGGGGACTCTTACCTCTACATGTCCCTGAGAGGGATGGGTTGGTTAGGCGAAGGCCGTGACAGTCGAGAGGCTGGCCGTAAAAGTAAATGCGAGGTGCCAATGTAAGCCACGGTGGGGCTGGGATGGTTGCAAAGCCTACCGGTGCCCACTGTCTCGGTTCGTTACATTTGGTATCGGAGCTAAGGTTGAACTTTAGCTCAGGAGTGTAACACATTAAGTAGCTCATTAGAGATAGAGTGAAGTAAACTCTAGAATGAGTAATCTCTCAGATATCCGTCTGAATGTCTCAGTAAATTCTCTTACTATCCACTGATAGTGAGTATGAGTGCAAGAAGAAGACGAGATAGGGGACAGGAAATACGACTATAAATGGTCAATACCCTGCAATAGTGGAAACAATCTTTCTCTATCAATTTTCTTTGATTAGATTCCAAATTCTTTTGATTGCTTCGTATCAGCTACAAGAAGTAGTTTCGGTGTAATGGTGGCCCTACAAATCGTTGTAGAAGATCTTACTTCGTATCTTCATCAATTTTTATCAGCTTTTTGATTTATATCTTAATGAATTTGAAATTGAAAATTTTAAATTGAGTTAAATTGATTAATAGGATATGAAGCTAAAATTTGAATTTAATCAATAAAACGATTTCGTTTGAAAACCAAAATTTGAAATTCTATTGAAATTTCTTGTGAATACCAAAGTCCGAAGAGGGATAAATTGGTATGTATTCTGAGATATTCCGACTTGAATTCGGAATCCATATCTTGTGTTTGAGGAGTTATATGAGATCGAATCTGTCTATCTCTGTTGTTTTCGTGCCTGCGAATTTCGAGGACGAAATTCTTTTAAGGGGGGAAATTTGTAACGACCCCAGATTTTAATTTAATTTAAATTAATAATTTATTGAATTTTGGAGTTAAATTAATAATTAAATAAATTTTTGAATAAAATTGTGAAATTAAATTGATTAAATGGAGCGAGTTTTCCCGATATCCAAGTATATTCTGTATAAATCATTTGAGATTAAAAGATTGTAAATAGTGTATATGTGAGTATATGTGTGTATATTGAATGTATATATATATATATTTAGGTATATACGAGCAAATTTAATATATATTTGAATTGATGGTTAAAGATGGTTTGAGTTTATAAAATAAATATAAGACAATAAATATTAAGTAAATAATGATAATTAATATTTGAACTAGGAATTGAAATTAATATAAGGTAAGTTTTAATTAAAATAGAAGTAGAATATTTGTTAAAATCTAACAACAATTTAGAATAGAAATTTATTTACATTTCAAAGTAGTAAGAAAACTAGAGAAAACAAATAAACAAGAAATAAAATCAAGTGTGAAAGCAAACCAGGTTTGTGTAAAATAGAAATAAATCAAAGTATAAATAAATGAAGACACTAAACAAAAATAGAACAAATAAAATACACTCAAGTTTGTAGACAAAAGAAGAAATACATGCTCAACCATAAAGCAAAGGAACAAGACAGCAAATATCTCTTGTACATATAAGCAAGATAAAACCAATACAACATATCAGCCGAACTAAAATTCTTCATATCAATAAACAAAAATGGAAAAGCCAACAAGTACAAGATATATATCTTTGTACAGCCGAGACAAAGCCTAAGTATGTAGACAATTATATGCAAATTTGTACAAGTAATAAATGCCATGCCCTATAGCCATCACGTTCAAGCACATCAGCCACCCTATTGTATAAATAAAATAAAAATAGCCTGTAAACATTTTTATATATCAATCTACCTCTTCTCGTTTACAAAGACTTAGCATTTTCATTCTTTCAAAACTGAAGCAAGCTACAATTCAAATATAAACAACAATTCAAATCAACTGCAAAATCAAGTATCAGATAAATCAAAACAATTCAGTTTTTAAAGTCTTCCAGTTCAAAACCAATCAAGGCTTCAACAATTTAAAGTTTCCAGATTCAAGCATCTATCAATTTTCCAGTTTCAATCTGTTTTCAAAAACAAGGTGTTATGTTCTTCTCTGTTAATTGGTGAGTAACATTTTACTTAAACTTATAACCTAAGCTAATATGATATGTTTCCATCAAAGATGTTATGTATTTGTATATCTATAACTGTGCAAATCTATGTGTGTTTGTTTCCTCTGTTACCTGTATCTGTGTTCATGGGTTGGTAAATACAGAAACTCACCTCCATCTCATGATCCAACACTTAATTGTCTTTGAGTTGTGAATAAAAACTGTTGGACAATTGTAGTTTAAGTATTTAAATATGTTAAGATTAAACAAAACTGCAATTTCCTCTGGTAATTTAAGGAAAACAGTATAACGTTTAAATGTGTTAAAAACAAACTTTCTTATTTTAAGAAATCAGGTATATAAATTGAAACTACATACCAATTCATGATTTTTAGAACAAGAACTACAATTTTTAAACAAGGGTGGGAAGAGCAGTTCTTATTTCACTGATTTGAACGTTTTGAGTTGCCGGAGACGTTCGAATCGACTGGAGTCGACGTAGTTGGTCGAGGGGGTAGAGGAGTGATGAGGGAAACTAGGAAAAATGGAGTCGAGGTCGTCAGATCAACATGGAGCAGGCGGCAACGTTTTCTTACTTGTAAACCTAGTTTTGTTCGAGGCTGAGAAGTTTGTTTCGTTCGTTCCCTGTGATGGATCGAGCGTGACCGGACTTTGGGAGAGGGTGGAGGAAGTATTGACGCGTGAGTGACCGGAATTTCAGCGCCCCCAGTGGTCGGAGCTGCGAGCGTGGTGCGTTGACAGGCTTGATGATGGAGTCAGTGATGTTTTCCAGGTTTCGTTTTTTTAGCTCGATCTCGATATCACGTTCGAATTAATTCTTGGGCAATCGGGATCGATGGAGGAGGCCAAAGGTGACTTGTTGGCGAAGGCGTTGGTGATCAGAGAGGTTTCGCCACGTTGTACATGTGCACGAACTTCTGATGGGTATCAGTGGTATACGTTTGGAGAAGAAGGAAACAGAGGAGAGGAAAGAAACTCGAAGCAAACTTCGGGATAGTGGCGTGATAACTCGAGTTTAACTCGAGTAAAAATGTTGACGTGCCGGGTAAAAATACTTAGACAATTTTAAGTTGAAAAAATTTTGGAGCTCGGGTTGATTTTTGATATAACCCGAAGTAAACAAACAAAATTTTCGAGGCTGACTCGAAGCAGGTCTCGAGCCTGATATATTAGGCAGGCTTTACTTTAAAGATTTTCCAGTTTTTTTTAGCAACTTTAAAACATGTTTTCAAATTTATGATTTTGACTTAAGTTTGAATAAATTAAGAATTTAAGTGAGTTGTTTTCAAAATAATTAAATTTTTATTTAATAGAATTATGACATTTTATTATTATTAATTAATTATTCCAAAATGAATTGAAATGGGAATTAATTAGGATAAATTTATATTTTGATTTAACCTTGATTTCTTGAATTAATTAATGTGTTAATAATGATAAATTGTAAGGATTAATAATTGATTAACTAAGTAATTAAGTCATTTATGAATGGATAATTAAGTTTTATTAATTAAAAATTAAGGTTATTAATAAATAATTAAAGAATAGTTAATTAAAGCTAAATACCTTGATTTAAGAAGAAATTAATTAAATAGTGTGAACAAAGTAATTAAGTAATTAAGACTTAATAATTGATTTAGAATTGATTTGTTAATTAACTAATTTGAAATGAAATAAGTAATCAATTGATAATTAATGATTAATTAAACAGGATTAATAAATTAATTCTTAAGTAATGGATTAAATTTGAATTAATTACAATAAGAATTAAAGATGATTGAATTAATTGATATCCCTAATATATGATGCTTTGTGATACATCCTGATTTATGTTGTGATCTGAGATGTAAATTTCTATTTCTGTGATATGTTACTATGTGAATATGAAACCCTTGACCCATAGAACGACATTTGAATTTCGATGCGACAGGGAGTCGGATTCCAGTTGGTTATCCGAAACCCACATCGAATTGTAATCTTTGGGACTGATAAATTTATTTTATCTATGAATCTGTGAATGAAGATAAGCGTTATCGATTATACCGCTTATCGATATATCTGTGATGATTGATGCTGCACTATTGTGTGTAAAACCCCTAGACTACACCATACACACACAAATATGGATTTCACGTGGAAATCGGTTAAGTCACAGATGATTTAAATTTGATGTTTTTTTTGAAATGTAAGTTTTAATTTCAATTGATTTTGAAATTAGAAATTCGGGTTGAAAAGTGAAAAGCTTTTGAAATAGAATTTCAAAGATAAAAGTCATTTTGAATAACTTAACCGAGTTTTTGAAAATTTAAATAATTTGATTTAAATTTGAATTCAAGTTTGAAATTAAATCTATGATTGAAACTAGGGACTAAAGATGATATAAAATGTGTTTGTATGAATTTAACCATTTTAAAAAGTATAAGTTAGGAATTTGGATTTAACCCAAGGATTTCAACTAGTATGAATGAATCAGATTTCCAAAGTAAAAACTGTTGTTTTTAAATGGTAAAAGCTTTCAGATAAGAAATGAAATTCCAGTTAATTAAAGGAATTTCAAGTAAATTGAAAAATGGATTTTCCAAGTTATGAATTGTTTTGAAAGCTATGAATCAAATCTGTTATTTTTAACAGATTTAAAATGATGTTTTGTTTAAACCATTTGAAATGGAATTGTTTTGAAAGCTATTAGTTAAATCTTTGATTTAAAGATTTAACGAATTAATTAAACTGAAATGGAAATCGATTTGGAAAATCTGTGAAGGAATCTTTGTGAAATTAAGTGAACTTTGTGAATTGAATCTTTTTGTTTAAAAAAATTAAAATGGTAATTTGTTAAACCATTTGAAAAGAAAGTTTGGGTTTAAGTTGTGACTTAATTGAAATCCCAATATCCATATGTTTTTAAATATTTCGCTCACTATTCGGGTTAGCCGGGAAAAGACCTTTGGGTCATATAACCCATTCCGAATAGTGATACATCGTATATGGATAGCATTTGAAGACCGGTGTTGAAGACCGGATATTTTTCGAAAATGAAAGGACAACCTGTCGAATGTCTCTGCACCGAGTCGCGCCGGTATAGAGATTTATATCACTCTTATTGTGACGGGAAGTCCGGACGTGATTGAAAGTTATCCGGAATTGCAAGGGCTTCGTGAGAAGTGCCTTCGGTTCTGTTCGAACCCGGAACAGACTTGTATGGATACATGTCTGACATTACACTTTGAGATATAAAGCCGATTTCTTTCAAATACATTTCTGTTTGGTGGCGGAGAATTTATTCTCTTAGCTTAACACCCTTCTCTGAGACGTACGAGCTCAGAGGTTATGTAGTTGAAATTTATCAGCGATATATCCCAATTTGGTAATGTGGCATGCTGAGTGTTGCTGTGTGATGATCAGTGTTTGATCATTTGTGATATGATCTTTTGTTTGATCATTTATCTTTGTAATCATAGGTTGATCATCTGTTGACCCAAAGCGTGGCTTTTTGAAAAAGCGTAGCTTTGTGGACGAGACTTCGTCGAGCCTCACAACCCGGTAATGGTCGAAACAGGAATGTTGCGGCAAGGTTTCAGGGGTAGCTCCCCTAGGGTATGACCATTCCTTCTGGAAAAGGGTAGTATCATGGTATGGAGCCCAGATACTTACTCATGTGGACACACTTTATTTATGACGTGTGATGTTGGATTAGAGGTACCTCGGTTAAAGGTCCCAAAGGACCGGGGGTGGCATATCTGAGGTTTCTTTTATCCCTTGGGAAAAGGGGTTGCCGGCCTTGTTTGGCAGAGAACAGTTGGTTCTCGGAACGTCCCTCCAGAGGCGTTTCTTTCGTGGAATAGGAAGTTCCTTAGCCTGACCATTGGTTGGAAATCCAAACAAAACAATACGAGCCCTGTACGGTATTAGTTGTATTACCTGCCATGGAATGTGGTGGTAACCTGCTATTGAACATGGTAGCTATAGTAGGCATAAGTGCGAAATGTCTATGCTGGCTAAGATTTATATTCTACTTTCGAAATTGTTTTCTGCACTATGCACTAGTAATAATATCAAATGATTTGATTTTTGCGTAGTAAACATCTTTGACTATCATAAGAAGAAATCTCCTCCAATTCTGCGTTTGCATTGTGTGTGTGGTGGGAGGTCTTATGGTAGTTTCATTTTCCAAAAGCATTTCGAATTGACTTTAAATTCTCTTGCTATTTGTTTTTAAAGATAAACTGTTTTTGTTGCTCACACCAGTCCCATGACTGATCTGGAGTTTATTGTTCCTTTCCTAAACTCTGGGTGCTCATAATTTCCTACACGAGCAGTCTAGAGTTGGGGTTTTCAGATATTCAGGTTTAGTAGATTTTCTGGAGTTGGTTCAGTCTTTGGATCAGACTGCACTTGCTTATCTTTGTGCCTCGTTATTGGGAGTTCGAGCTATTTCTGGATCGTGCTTTGGAGATGAAGATTATCCGCTGCTGATGTTATCTATTTTTCTTTCCGCTGCAATTTATTGTATCATATCTCTGATGTATATAGATATTCATTGTATCATCATTGTATCTGGATATTGTATCAGATGTTGTATATCTATATTCTTTTTATTCCGCTGTGATATTTACTTAACTGTGTTATAAGCTCCGGCGACTCGGATTTGAACGCTCGAATCTACGACATTCGAGTACGATGTAAAGTATGGATGTCGATTTTCGAACGGGCAAAATCCGGTTCGTTACAGCAGCCAAGTAGTTCAGGTTTTCCCAAGGATGCATTTGGAGGAGCATGGAGCATGAGGCTTCATCATTAGCTATCTATATATCTTATTTCCACTGTGTTGTATTAAGTTGTATCAGTTAGGTGGGGACATGCTAGTTAACTATCCTAGGATAAAATTGATATTAGTATGACTTTGATGTATCATATTTGAAATGAATTTGTAAATCATTATGTTGATTAATATATATTGTTCCGTTGCATTGTGAGATTCTGTGTTTATGTAGATTGTTGTGTTCTTTCTTCTTTCTTCACCCCTAACAATCTGTCTTTCCAGCACTTGGTTGTTCGACACATGAATACCAAGGATGTATTAGCGTCGACTTCTAAGGGTCGAAAAGGCGGGTTGTTACATGTGGTATCGGAGCTTAGTTGAGCGAACACCTAGGCTTTGGTGGGGATTACTCATTAGAGATAGAGCCAGTAGCACCCTAGAATGAGTCTGATTGTATTATAGATATGAGGGTGTATTTTTTAGTGATACTAAAATGTTTTATATTTTGTTGATTAATTTGTTAAGTGGCTTATAGATTCTGGTCAATAGTGTAATTAACGTTATTGATAGGGATCTCAAAACACTTGAACATGACAATTCGACATAGTATTGTTTCAAAATTGGGTAAGTGAAATAATTTTACCTCAGATTTTATTTTCTATATAAAGAAACGATTTTCCAAAATATAATATAGTTATTATTGATGTGTTTGGTTGGTAGGTAAATGATAATAATAATTTATTATCATTTAATTGTTTGATTAGTCATGCTCACCTAGTTAGGAGCATCGATTATTATTTGTTCATTGGGCAGTCATGCCTTTCCAGCTTATGGGTATTGACTATTGTGCTAGGTTAGGGGTATTTTTTATCCTTTTCTCTGCATAGGTCGGGTAGATCAGTGATTATGGGAACATTAAAAATGAACACCTTGTGAATTTAATTTCACAATTTGACTATAAGGCGTTCGAAGATAATATTGGGCCAGAATTTGATTTTTAAATAAAAAGTTGTTATAACTTAGCAAAGTAACATTTGTGAAATGATCTTATATAAGAAGTGAAACTGTAGAAGTATAATTTATTAATGTGATTTATAAATAAAAGGAAAATAAAATTTTATAAGTATATTTATATATAGGAGTTATAATTGAAAATGGATTTAAACTGAGAATTTTAGAATCTAAATCTCGAAGATTTTGAAATGTTTTCCAAAGTGCTGGGGAAAATAATCATAGTATTATCTTAAAGTATTTTTTTAATGTGATAAAATGGATTTTTGAAAGCGATAAAAAGCATGGAACTCACTTTGGTCGCTGGAAAATAATTTGGATGATGACTAAAGCATCATCAGTATTCATTTTCGAGTTTCTAAGTAATGGATTGCTACCATAAAAATTTTATTTTGGCAAACAAAGAATATTTTAGATTTTAGAAATATGATTTGATATACAAAGGAGTTATGTCTCTGTGTGTGTAATTTCAGAATGGTTTGAAAAAAAAACTGAATGGTTAATTCTGATGTTTTCAATCAGGTTATTATATGGATTCATGTATCTTATGCATTAGATAGATTGGATTTGCATCTCTGTTTGATATGTGTTGATACATCTATTAAAAATGAAATGGAATTTTCGACGATTTTGGACAGTCGAAAACTTCTGAGATAAATTAGAAAATTTAGCTAAGTGTTTTGAGACAACATAAGATAATAAGTTCTGCTAACATATGAATTTGAGGAAATAGTAAGTTAAAAACAAATTTTAATTTGTTAAATATTCTGGTTAAGTAAAGTAAACTGGAAATTTTATATACTCTTAGGATGTAGAAGAGTGTGAAATGAACATACTGTAAAGTGATTTTATGATCGTAAGTTGTAATTATGGGATATGGATGAACTTAAGGATTTATGGAATTTGAATATATAAGTTTGTATAACTTATTAATTTGAGGAAATGGGAAGTGAAACCAGATTTTAAAGATGGTTAAACATATTGGCTAAGAAAAGAAAATCTGAAACTAAGTTATGAAATAAAATTGAATTTAAGTAAAGTTAAATGAAATTGATTTTGATTCAGAATGAATATGAACATAAGTTTTGAAGTGATAATAAACATAAGTTGTGTTGTGTAAAATGTTTATAATAGACTTAAGTAATGGTTTTATGGAATGGTTCCTAAGTGTTATTAGTATTAAAGAAAAATGAATGTGAATAAAGTGAATATGAATAAAAAAGTTGTTATAACAGGAAACCAATTAAATGAATACATAAGTTGCATGTAGATCATTTTATTCGCATAACTGTTTGATCCAATTTCAAGTATACGATTTCGAGGTGATTTGCACGGGTCCGAGTTAGGATTTTCCACTCGATTCATGATGGCGAATACTTAATAAATATTTTTGATTGCTTCTGAAATTCTCTATCATAATTTATGGCTATGCAAGAAGAATGGCAGTTTCTAATCAAGGAACCGGATCAAAGTCCACACTAGAGAAGTCGATTGGATGATACTAGTTTGTAAGTGAAATTGTGTGATCGAACGAGCGATCAGATTTGATATTGCTTACGGATGATATATGTACAACGTATGGGATTTAATAAAATAAATGGTTGACATTAGAAAATGCAAAATAATATGGTTATGGATTTTGTAGTTGGAAACTACTTGTAAATAAGATGCAGGTATATAGAAGTAAAAATATAGTTTGATGCCTTTGGTTTTCTGAGTAGAGTTTGGTTGCCCGACAAATAGGTACATGTTTATGTTATTATTTGATTTGATGATTTGATGACTATCCACTTGGCTTTAGTTTTTTTGGTTGGCTTGGGTCCGTAGTGACGATTTGTAGTTGTTTCGATCTAGCCGCGCAAAGGAGACGCTGTCGAAATTTTCTGTAAAGTTAAAGAGTTAGAAAATTTTAATAACAAGTTTCAATAAATTGGTTTTGAAAAGTTTAAAGGGGTAGGGACATTTTTATTACCTTGGAAATTTCGGGGACGAAATTCTTTTAAGGTGGGAAGAATGTAACGACCTAGAATTTTAGTCATTTGAATTTGAAATATTTAATAAATTTTAAATATAAAAATATTAGTTTCATAAGCCAAATAGCTTAAATTTCAAATATAGGGATTTATACTTGATAACGGGAATTTTTAATTTAAAATTTTGAATAGTAATTTAAATAATTGAAATTTGTTTAAATCTTGAATTTAATGTAAATAAAAATGGTTTCGAAGTCTTATTTAAATTCATAATAAATAAAAATGGGATAACAAATTTTTAAAATTAGATTTAAATTCATATTTTGGAACTACCTTTTTTCCCTTCAACAATGGGGTCCATTCCAAATTCTTCTTTTCCCGCTGACCCATCCCATCCCTCTTCCTCTCTTCAACCTTGTCCATCATCCCCTATCCTTGTACCTCCCTCTGCCACACCTCGTCCTTCACTGCCAGACCTTCTTTCTTCTTCCATTCCTTGTGTCAGTGTCCTTCCCTCTGCCTTCACTATTGAACCTTCTTCAAAGCCTCCAGCCCCGATTCTCTCATCTCCTCCTTTGCTTCCTCATTCTCAAACTCATCTTGCTTGGAACTCTCTGTTCAAAGCCAAACCCAATAACGCTGGAAATTATGTTCCACGCGACATTCAACTTGTGTACAATGGTGATGCTATTGTGCCACCTGCTGAAGTAGTTAAGGCAGGAAACTCAATTTGGAAAGAATACCTTGTTGGTTTTTTTCTTGACAACCCTTTACCTTACTCCACAATATTGTATTACCTTAAAAAGGCTTGGAAATTACATGGATCTATTTCTGTCAAATCAGACGGGTTCCTGTTCCTGTTCAAGTTCGCTAATGAAGATGATAGGAAAAGAATTTCTGAATCTGATCCAGTAGTGATGAGGAATAAACTTTTTATAGTGAAGCTATGGGATGAAAATATAGGCAATAGTTGTAGTAGCATCAAATCAGTGCCAGTGTGGATTAAGTTATCTAACATTCCCTTGTATGCTTAGTCACCACTGGGTATTAATTGGTTAGCAACAAGGGTTGGTAAACTTCTTTGTATGGATGCATCAACTGAAAAATTTGAATGTATCTCTTTTGCCAAATGCTTAGTTGAAGTATCCCCTAAGAATGAGTTACCTGAAAACTTCACAGTAAAATTACTTGATGGGTCTGAACAGGTTGTTAATGTTGATTACCTATGGAAACTAGAAATATGCACTAATTGTAAGGAGTTTGGGCATTTGGTTAATACCTGTAAGAAATTTGTAAGTGAAGAGAATGATCAGCAAGGTGATACTTATGTTCAGCAGAAAATTGGTGATGAGAATCAGAGCAAGGTGAAGAAGGGAAAATTTACTGACAAACAAGACAAAGTAAAGCAAGTCTGGCAAAAGGTCAATAAGAGCAAAGGAAAAAAAGGAATCATATGTGAAGATTTGGAGGACACAGCAATGAAAATGCTAGGTACTAAGGAAAAAACTGTCCATGTTGGAAAGGATGAAAGCAGAATTGAACTTATTGTTCAGGAAAAAACCCAAAGTGATGCGCAAGCTTGTACTGTCACCACACATAACAAATACAACTTGTTACAAAATGATGAGAATGAGCAAGACATTGTGGAAATTATAGAAGAGGAGGAAGGGGAAATTCCAGTTGAAGTAAATAGTAAAGAACTACACAAGGATACAACCTTGAATATCACATACTCTGTTGTTGGTGAAGATCCTGAAAAAAATCTGCATTCATTGAATCCGCTGGTGCAGCATATTCACAAAAATGTCTCTTCTACTTGTGGCAATTGCAAGGTTGGCAATTCTACTTTTGAATTGCATGAACAAGCTGATACTCCTGTATCAGAACTTGACAGAACCTAGTGCAAAACTTTTGAATCCAATATTACTCAATTAATCACTTCCATGCACAATTCTAATGTAGTCGTTCAGCCTCTTGAATCACCTCATTACAACTTTTCCATTGAGTTGCCTGGATGGCCTTCAAGCATCCCATCCCCTCTTCCTCAAACTGTTCCATCTCTTGAACCTTCCACCTCCTTTGCAAATTCTCACCTTTCCACCCCTCAAGCTCTTCCGCATAGGAAAATAGAAACTAGATCTCTTTCTACTAAGAGAAGAAATAACTCCTCCTTACCTCAATAATCATTTAATGTATAAAAAAATTGCTTCTTGGAATCTTAGAGGTGCCTAAAGTAATTTGAAGCTTGATCAAGTGAAAAGTATTATTTCTACTTATGATATATGTCTCTTTGGTTTGCTTGAAACTAAGCTAAATCTTTCGTTATCCATCAAAGCTGCAGCATATATTAACCCTAATTGGGCCTACTATCATAACCTTGAAATGGCTTCTTATGGTCGAATTCTCATTATATATGATCCTGCAGTGTTGACTTTATCCCTAATTCTTACATCAAGACAATTCATCCACTTTCATGTCTTTGATATTCAATCTCAATCCTCCTACTTCACCACCTTTGTATATGCTGACAACTCTGTCCTATCCAGGAATTCCTTCTTCAACTCCTTACCTCCTCTTAGACAATCTTCTCACCCCTGGGTTGTTTTGGGTGACTTCAACTCTTGCTGTGACTTTTCTGACAAATGTGGGTGTATATCCCTTATCCCTGGAGATATTGCTCCATTCAATCTTGCTGTATTTGAGTCTGACTTAATCTTGGTTAACAAGTCAGGTGCCAAGTATTCTTGGAATAATAGAAGTCGTAGCGGTGTTCGTACCTTCACTACTATTGATCATGCTTTCAGTAACATCCAAGCTCTTAATCAATGGCCATCCCTGTCTATCTTCTTACCTCAACCCATAATGTCTGACCATTCTCCTTTGATCTTAACCCTCGGTCACCATTTAAGAAGGGAAAAGAGAAGTTTTAAATTTTTTAATGCTTGGGTTAAGCACGAACATTTCCTTAAGTTAGTAAATCAAGTTAACTCTGAGTTTTTTTGCTAGGGTAATCCTATGTATAAGCTTTGCAGGAAATTAAAAAGAATCAAACAGGAGATCAAATTGTGGGCTTCTTCCACCTTTGGCACTGGCAGTATGCTGTCAACCTCACTTAAGGAAAAGTTGAAGAAACAACAAGATTATATGATGGAGCATCCTTTTGATGATCATGCTGCTGATGAAGAAGGAAAATTATTCAGGGAGGTTAACAATGCTCTTAGCTTGGAAGCTAATATGAAGAGGCAACAATTGCATAAAAGATGGATTGTTGAAGGCGACAAGAATACTAAGTTCTTCCACGATTCATTAAAGGTCAAGCATGCAAGAGATAATATTTTTAGCATTTATGATGAGCATGGTACTCTATTTTCTACTGCTGATTCTGTTGACCAGGCTTTTTTAGATTACTTCTCTAATCTGCTTGGCAATTCTACTGGATTCATACCTGATTTAGAACAAATCTCATCTCTTGCCCTCCCTCGCATTACAACTCAGGATGCAGCTAACCTTATTAGGCCTGTATCTGAGGAGGAAATTAAGGCAACTCTATTCTCTATGAATCAGCAATCATCTGGAGGCCCAGATGGTATTAATGTGACTTTCTTTATTTCTACGTGGAGTGTGCTTGGACATGATTTTTGTCAAGCAATACGCAATTTTTTTTCCAAATGCAAGTTACTTGGGGAAGTTAACTGCACTAATATAGCTTTAATCCCTAAAGTCACTCCCCCAACTAAGGTCTCCTCCTTCAGGCCTATATCATGTTGTAATGTAGTATATAAATGCATCACTAAAATTCTTGCAACCCGTCTGGTCAGTGTTATGCCAACTGTTGTCTCTAGTAACCAAGCTGCCTATCTTCCTTCCGGAAATATTCTTGATAATGTGCTGCTTGCTCAAGAATTACTAAAAGGTTATAGTAGAGGTAAGGTGGCCCCTGCTGCTGCTCTCAAAATTTATATTTCCAAGGCTTATGACTCAATTCATTGGGCATCAATTGTTAGGATAATGGTTGTTATGGGATTTCCCAAAAATTTTGTGTCTTGGATTTGTGTGTGCATTTCCACACCCTCCTTCTCTGTTGTTATTAATGGTAGAACTGTTGGTTTTTTCAGAAGTAGCAAAGGCATTCGACAAGGTGACCCTATATCATCTTTCTTATTTTTGTTGGTCATGGAGGTTTTTACTGTTATCCTAAGGGTTAGCTACTCTCAAAAGATTATTAAGTACCATCCTAAGTGCTCCAAACATCAAATAACTTCTATTATGTTTGATGATGATGTAATGTTGTTTACCAAGCCTGAAATTCTCTCTTTGACTGGTTTATTAGAGGCATTGCAGTCATTCTACTGTATGACTGGTCTTTCAATTAATCAAGCCAAATCTACTATGTTAGTTGCTGGTGTTAGTGATGTTCATGCAGCTGCTCTACATCAACATATTGGCTTCTCCTGTATGGACTCTGATATGAGGTATCTTGGTCTCCCTTTAATAACTAAAAGAATCTCAAATGCTGATTGTGTGCCACTATACAATAAAATAACTTCTGTTATGTGTGCTTTGGCCAACAGGCAATTGTCTCAAAGTGGTAGGCTTGTCCTGATTAAAACTGTTGTATTTTCCTCATTAGTCTATTGGGCCCGTACTTTAATCCTCCCACCAAAATTGATGCAACTTGTTAGGTCTGCCAGGAATAGATTTTTTTGGACTGGTAGTATTCACAATAGGAAGTTGCTGCCATGTTCATTTACAAAATTTGAAATTTCCATGAGATTGGGAGGGCTTGGAGTTATTAATGCTAGGAAGTGGAATATTGCAGCAATAAATAAACAGTTTGATGATCTCATCAATAAGAGAGGTAGTTTATGGGTTACCTGGACTTGGTATTACAAAATTAAGACTAAATATTTTTGGTGTATGGATATACCTCAAAGCTGTAGCTGGAGTTGGAGAAATTTGTTGAAGTTAAGAGAAGTTTATCTCCCTATGATTCAATATCAAGTAAATGCTAACTCTGTATTTAGTTTCTGGCATGATCCCTGGGTTAGTAAAGGGCTAATTCTATCAAAAGTGTGTGACTACTCTCAGATTATACAATCTGGAATACACTGTAATGCAAAGGCTAATGAATTCTTGCAAGAAGGAAAATTGCAGCTGCCATATAATAGTAATCAGTTGCTCAGGCAGTTGTGGAGTGATATTCAGCAAAAATTCTGCAATGCAACTCAAATGGAACCTGTCACATGGGACATGAAGCCACACTCTGTTAAGGGTGTATTCAAGCTTCTTGCTGATGATGCTCCTCTGCCTTCTGCCAGGTGGAACACTGTTATTTGGACCAGTGATTCTGTCCCTTTCTGATAACTTGATGTTGTGGAAAGTAATTAATCATGCTTTACTTACTAGAAGTGTCTTGCTCAAGTATGGTTTGGATTGCTCACCTCTATGTCTCTTTTGTGAGTTGCATGAAGAAACTCCTGCGCACCTCTTTTTTGAATGTCCTGCCCTAAAATTCATGATGATTAGAATTAGTGGCATTATTGGGATCAATCTATCATCTGCTAACTCTTCAATAGTCTGGAGTATAATTTATAAAGCCACTAGATGGAGAAATGATGGATCTAGAGTGCTAGCTGTTTGCTTGAAAGTTTACTTGTGTGTTATATGGAGGGAGAGGAATGCCATTGTTTTTGAAAATCAAAGAAAGTAACTAGAGGATCTTTGGCATGAAGTTAAGACTGGCATTGTCAAGCAATTGAAGAATAGCAACAGACCTTATCCTGATTCCTTGATTATTGGTTGGGCTTGATTGTTTGTTGTTTTTTCAACTGTTCTTGTTTTTTTTCCTTATCTGTTTTTCTTCTGTTTCTATACTATTTTATTGTGTTGTAATAAAACTAGTAGGGGTCCAGTCAACCCCGCTGGCTTTGCCAAAAAAATAATTCATTTTAATTAACGTGTGAAATTATCATTCCGAGGCACTGTCTTGGATTTTAACGTAACCAGTGCCATTGGAACCATAATAGTGAATTATTGTACACCATCGAATTTCGTAACAATTGGACGTATCGTGTGGTCGTGCGAGTTCGAAATGCGTAGAATTAATTACAGGAAATTAATATAATATAACTCAATTTTGAAAAGCTAACTTCTGCATATGATCGAATTAGTTCCCGATAATAGTTCCATTGTACTCAAAATAGGGGTAACTAGTACAGAAAGCCAGTCGACGCGCCTTGTTTCGAGTTCGAGGTTTTAGGGTGCCTAGTGTTGGATATTTTAAATAAAATAATATATACACATCACTTCATAGCCATACTCCACACTATTCACTCCATACTTCAGCCCATACTTCACACACCAGACCATGCTTCAACTATTCGAACCATACTCCCCTTTCGCCATAACAAGTTCGAAATTTCAAATAAAACATCTCCTCCAATCCAACGATCATCGTCATCTTGGACCACTATGGTCACTATCGGGGCTAGTCACCAACTACGAAGTCGTAGACTACGGCGAAGTGAATCAAATCAACGGTGGGATCATCTTGGATAGAGGTGTGGTAGCCGGAATTTAGGGCGCGACACGGTAGTTTTGGGTGGCATTTTCTGAAGAACGAAGGCGACTGGGAGGTTCGGTTTGGTTAAGTTAGAGATGTGGTGGATGGAGTGCTATGGTGTTAGTGCGGTCCGCGGTGGTGGACGGTTGAGGTGGCGTGGAGGAGATATGTTCGGCGATAGGTTTGAATCACGTTCTGGAATCGCGATCTAAAAGAAGATAATTAGTGGCTAATTAGGTGATTAACTAACGTTAATGACGTGTAATTAAATATCAATTATACTATATGATTTGTAAAATTTATAAAATCCATAGCTTATTCATACTAGGTCGGATTCAAACTCAACTTTTTGCGTAGCGTTCGTAATAATGTTGGCTACGCTATGAAGTTGATTTGGTGACGATTGGAGCCATTAGAAATTTCATGCTAGGCCTAGGCGATAACTGGAATTTCGACGAGTTAAACTCAACTTTATGATTACCCAGTAATGTTATATAGTAGTTATAAAATTTTTGATAGATTATTTGGATGATTTACTGCTTTATCGGTTGGTTTGATTTTATTCCCGCCCTTGGAGTGGATGACCCATATTATATGATTATAAATAAGTTGTGATGCTGGGGGACATGTTGGAGGGATCCAACATGATTCCTCACCACTGTTGATTTTATTTACATATATATATATATATATGTGATGATATATATATGAGTTATGATGCAAGGGGACAGGTTGGAGGGATCCAACAGGATTCCTCACAACTATTGATTTTATTTACATATATAAATATATATATATATATATATACGAGTTGTGATGTGGGGGATAGGTCGGAGGGATCCATTTGTTTTCCTTACCGTTGTTGGTTTATTTGCAATAACATGCATGTTATATGATTATTGAATATCAAGCCTGATTATTTGGCCTTATTGGTTATGACATTATTATATGTTCAAACTTAACCACGTAGTGATAGAAAACCATTAACAATGTTTGTTAAGTGATGTGTTAACCCATTGTAGAAGTAATTAACTAAGTTAGTTAATTTAATTAAATGGTAGCTTATTTAAGTACCATAGTGATTGCTAAGCCTCCTTCTAAACTCGAAAAGTTTTATATTCAAATCAATTTCAGTTTATAACAATTTAAAGGTGAAATGTTTTAATATATTATTATATTTAAATGTTTTATATGAATATCATTTTAAAAAAAGTAATTACTTTTAATTAAAGATAATTGTTTTAATTAAAGGTAAGTATTATATTTATAAATTATAATTATTTTATCTTAAAGTTAATACCTGTTTTAAGTTAATTATAATGCTTAAAGTTATTAATTATTTTGAGATTAATTGTTATTTAAAAGATAATAATGATTTAAACTTAATTATTGTTTGTAAGTTAAATTGTTATTATATTAATATTGTTCAAAGTTAATTTACTTGTATATTGTTTAAGGTTAAATTATCTCTATAATGATTTTTTTTAAAGTTAATTTAATAATATATTAATATTATTTTAAAGATAATTTATGTTTTTTTAAAATTTAATTTAAAAGTATATTATTATATTATTATAACTTGGTTTAAAGTTATTATGATTATTTTATTCATAGTATTTCAAGTTAATCATTTATTTAAAATGGTTTGGAGTAATCTAATACTTTTAAATGATTGTTTGAAACCATTATTTTATTAAAGAGATTTAAAGATAAAATATAAATGGAGAATGTATTAAAACAATAACCTACTTATTTAAAAAGGTGTTTTAATTATTGATTTGATATCAAAGAAAACTTTATTGATTAAGCAATTAAAGAAGTTTTGTTTTAAAATAAGGAAAGTTTACATAGGAGCTTTATAAAAGGTTTTGGTATTTTATATAGAAGTTTTATAAATGGTCTTTGGGCATTTATGGAAGGAGTTTTAGAAAAGAATTTTAATATTTCTAAAAGAGTTTTTAGAAACGATTTTGAATATTTATAAAAGGGTTTGTTATAAATAAACATGGAGGTATATAAAATGTTTGCAAATGGATTTGGGTTTAAGTAAAGCAGATTTCATACATAAAGAGGACTTATAAAAGGATTTTTCTTATGTTAATTATACAAAGAATTTGAGGTTTGGGTTTCAACTGACCATTTAAACTGGTGGTATGGAACACCCGTTCCACACTTAACACCGAAGGAATAGTGTTTAGAGTTATCCTTATCTCCGATTTAAGTAACGTGTTTTAAAATCCATTTAAAGAGATTTGGAAAAAAGAAATCATCACAAATGTTTCATGAATATACTTATGTCAGTGATATAAGTATATGAATGTTTTGATAAACGATTTAGAAAGAGATTAAATAAACGAAAGTTGTGTTTTGGAGGCTTAGTGGTTGCTATGGATTATTAAATTTTTGAATTTGTTGTTGTGTATTTGATAGTTAAATAACCGACTATCAGATCTTCGCCAGTTAGACTTAGGAAGTATGATTGTAAATTCGAGCTCCCCGGTGAGGACTCGAATACTTACTTCCAGGAGAACTAGGATTGAGTCAACCGGAAATTATCTGTTGTTGGTTCGGAGAGACCGGGATTGGATATATTATCCGAAAACCACTTCGAACCAACATATGCATTCAAGTGGAGGGCATCCTGATGATGTATTGAAGACAAAGTTCTTTGAAGTGCAAGGGCTACTTGATACTAATCCTGATGGTGATTCTGAAATGGATGTAGTAGAGGTGGTGCCTTCGTTTTTGTTCAAACCCAAAATGAACTTGTATGGATGATTGCTGGTATTGCATTGTCTGCTTGGAGGGCAGTGTTAGCATTCCAAGAGGGAATTGCTAGGAGAAAGTGGTAAGAGCATAGCCTCTCGAAGCCTCGCAACCAGAAAATGAATAAAGAAGGGACGTGCCGCAGGGCTATTTGGGTCGCACTCATAAGAGTATGATCATCCCAAATCTAGTGTCCATATTCATGTATGCTTCAGGGCCCATTAAGGTTGTTTGGTTGCTACAAATGATCGTATTTGGTGCTACTCAAGAAGGGAGTTGCGGCGGTCCTGAGTAGTGAGGTGCAACGTGTTGTAGCCTCCCGTACATTTTACCTAGAGGTGTACGGATTCGGTGGGTAGACCCTTACCCTTTTATAGTTGGAATCCAATACGAGCTTTCGGACTTGATTGTATACCTACTATGCTAGAACGTGAGATGCAAGCATTTTAGCTATTTGCTAGAACGTGAGATGAAAGCATTTTAGCTATTTGCTAGAACGTGAGATGCAAGTATTTAACTATATTCAATATTTACTTTAAACTCTGGACACTATTATAATATCACTAGATTTCTATAGCAATGATTTGGTTATCGTAAGGTAAAAACCTGTTCGTGTTTATGTACGGCGTGGTCTTACGAGATGCTTTTGATTTCAAAAGAGTTTTTAAAGAATTTTTTTAGTTGTTTGGAGTTTAATCAATCCAGACCTATGTCTGACCCGAAGTTTATTTTCTTTTCCCTAAAACTCTTGGGTGCTCAATTTTGTATGGGCAACTAAGTAGTTCAGGTTTTCCCACGGATGCATTTGGAGGAGCTTGGAGCAGGAGGCTTCATCATTAGATATCTATATATCTTATTTCCACTGTGTTGTATGTAAGTTGTATAAGTTAGGTAGGGACAGTCTATTATAACTGTCCTAGGATAGAATTGACATTAGTATGACTTTGATGTATCATATCTAAAATGACTTTGTAAATCATTATTTTGATTGATTTATATTGTTCTATTGCATTGTGAGATTCGGTGTTTGTTTAGTTTCTTCTGTTCTTTCTTCTTTCTTCATCCCTAACAATCTGACTTTCAGGTACTTGGTTGTTTGGCACGTGAATACCGATGATGTATTAGTGTCAACTTCTAGGGGTCGAAAAAGTGGGTTGTTACAAATATAGTTTAAATTTATTACTTAATTAATTTTATAACAATATAATATATAACAGAAGGAAAACACCTTTTGAACAAGATTGGTAATCGAGTTAAATATACGTAACAAATTACATAATTGCCCCTTGGGCACAACCCTAACTCTATAAACTCTCACTTGCACTTGGGTCAATTATCGAGCCCTATTGCAATTTCATTGATCAGTTTTATGAAAAACTAATTAGGTTGGTCCTTTAGTGAATAGGTATGCTATTTTGTTTTAATTATATACTCTATCAATTAACTCCCTTTGATGCTGATAATATGCCTTTATCATGTGGAACTATTTAGAGTTTGTCTCTCAAATTCTAGTGATCTCTAGAATCTTACACAAACTTAATCGCAGCATTTTTACCATATAACAATGCCATGGGATTCTCAACATTTGGAATCACCCTAGCTTAGTTATAAATTTGTGTATTTATTTATACTTCTTTTATTATAGCACTTATTCAAGGTGGTGTATTTATCCTTTGGTTAAATCAGCTGTTGCTTATTGTATGGAACATTTTCCAACTTAAAGCTCTCAACTTAAGACTGAACATTAGATCGTCATACTATACTCGATATCGCTTATAAAGTTCAAGTCCATGCACTCCTTCATAAGGAGTTCGAGGTTTCTATAAAAAATTCTCTAGTATTTCGCAAATACTTGAGCACTCTAAACGGTCATTTAGTGATCTTAATTCGGATTTGATACTTGCTCTATGTGTCAAATACGTAAGTGAAATGTGATATTGTGGACTATATAGCATATATATAATTGTTGCTGCTAATGCAAAAGGAACTCATCTTACATGCTCCATATTAAATAATTTAATATAGTGTCTTTGTATATTGTTTTAGGACATTTGCCTCATCCTTTTATACTGATTATAAAAGACGTCTTTTCAAATCCTATATTGAGAATGAAACAATCAAACTGATATGATTTTAACATGAATACATCCTTAACAATCATGAGTTTATTGTTTACTTTTTAGAAATATTTTAGCATCTATTAAAATTCTTTCTTACAGATGCATGCTTCCTCTACATTTTTGACTGAAAATTGAACTATTTAATTTCCCTATCAAAATACTTGCTTAACTCTGATGCTTATCGAATAATACTTTCATATCATTTCTTCAATTATATCCAATAACCACACTTGAGTCGCTCCCACTTACTTCGAGACTCTTTGGTTATTAAGCACAAACAACGTTTTCTAAATCATTATTTAGAATTCCTATTTATATACACACCAAAACTCAAAATCATATCAAGTGGTAATTTGGCAAATAAAATCTGAATTAACCTAAGTACATTAAATGATGAATCAGTTACGCTAATTTCAACAATTAAAATTTATGATGTTAGTCTATCAATATAGCTTATCATATTCAAAACTAATTGGCCTCTTTCTTAGAGTCACTTTGTGACCGATGGATTATATCTCTTTGGGTACAACTATCAAAATCATATTATGCTAATTACTTAGAATCCATTCCGTATTTTTGCACCATGCCATATGGTAGAGTGTAACAACTCGCACGTGTATCCCTTTAAGCCTTTTCACAACAAAGATTTTACTTCTTAAAAAGTAGGATTTTTAACTCAAACCATTTATTAACTTTTGCATTTAAAAATTAAATTGTTATACCAAACCATTTTTTTAAAATGTATTGTTATAGTGTTTCTAAAACATCTTTTATAACTTTTTACAAACTGGAGCAGACAATGACAACTTCCATTCTATTATTTTCCTATTACTCATGCCATTTCCACTTTCAACCTTAGCGGAGACTTTATTAGCATATGAAGGGGACTTCTAATAGATATGTGCAATTACTGCATATATTTTATGAAAACTATCCTTTTTTTAAACACAAAATTTCAAAAGTATCTGCCTTTACACATTTAAAATAAATCTAGCCAATTCTCAATGTAATCAAGACTTAATAATTGAGTTAACGCATATGATTCACTCATAGCATTTTAAAATTTAAAAATCCTTTTTTTTAAGAAGTAAAATCTTTGTTGTTAAAAGGCTTAAAGAGATATACGTACGGGTTATTCCATTTGGTATTAGAGCCTAAGTTAGTCCATCATAGGTATTAGGATACACTGCGTGAACGTATTTGTATTTTTCCTATAATTATATAATCTATATGTTAGTACCATATGTATTTGTTTTATGACAACAAACATATGATATCATAAAAAATATTGATACTAATGTTTTATCAAGTTATATATAGTATATAGTGCAGCATATTGGACAAAGTGTTGATTAAGAAAACTGTACAGTATCAAGAGCAAGCTCAAGAGGCTGATAAAATGGCTAATATAGAGATTCAAGAGTTAGAGATTGAAGACTCGTGAGTTTGAAGATTCAAGATATCAAGATAGGTTATAGAGTCATAGATTATTTTGTTAAAGCCCTGGTAGCACTTATTCGATCTCTCTTTAATTTCTCAAAAAGGTTTGTTAAACCTATTTTTTGGTTTTAATGATTTTCAAATATCTTGGTTTTCAAAAATTATTTTTAAGTATCTATCTTTTCAAAATGATTTTTCAAACATCTTTTCCAAATGGCTTTCGAATGATTCCTAACCTTTTAATTATTTATGTACAAAATTATTATATTAAGTTTCTAAGTATTTTAATATATACTTTTAAATTATAGTATTCAGATATAGATTTTGGTTTTATGTTTTCTAATTGTTTATAATATTTAAAAGTATATTTTGACATTCACTAATACTTTGATATATATATTCACTTATAATTGTATATTATTTTATTTTTAAAAATAAATTCATATTTAAATACTTTACACCTTAAAATATTTCAAAATAATTTAATAATGTTTTTTTAATTTTCATTATGATTAAAATGTGTATAAATAATGCTTGAATGATTTTACAAAGTCTCAAAATATTTTACAAAGCTTAATATTTTAAAAACAATTTTTATGAAGTAAATTTTCAAAATGCAAAGGGATATGTCAACATATCCTCCTTATTTATGTCGACATATAGGCTGGGTTTTTCAAAATTCAAATTTTTAATGTTAGTGGCTTTTCATCGTATCTCTTCATGAATGGACATGACTATTATTTCTCTATAAATAAAGGTTCGCTCAATGAATTTTGGTTGACTAATTTCTAATATTTTCTCTCCTCTTCCACGCTCCTGTTTTTCACTACAAGAAAAAGCATTTTTAGTTGCATTTTTCATTAGCGTTTATTATCAAGTGCAATCAAATAGTTATTTAATTGCAACCAACTATTTACGGAATAGTGTTTATCTAAATGTAAATAATGGAGGGAACAAAAATTGAAGGGGGGACTTAATTTTTTTTGTGGCCACACAAAAGCACTTCCTTCCTCTTTTATTTTCATTCACCGCTTAAAACTTATTTTTCTTTCTCCCTAAAATAAGTAACCCTAAATCACTTAACATTGTCAAATCCAAATTCATTGGCTGTTCCAATTCATTCATGACCTAATAGTTTTTCATTGTCGATTGAAAGCTACCACCGAAGCTGGTAAACGATGCGAGCCAAACTAGTCAGAACTCTATTGTCGTAAGCGCTAAAACAAACAGAAATGCGGTGTGAGCTGTTATAGATATGCTGGAATGAGCGAGAAGATTGCCTTATGCTTTTCTGGCTGTTCAAGTCCACTATTCAAGGCATTATGAAATGTTAGATGTGAGTTTAAGGTGCTCATTAATTCTTTCATGTTAATGAAGAATTGTTTTTGGCTGTTTCTCTATTCTGATGTGCTCCTTATAGATACCATCCATAAAATAATCTTCCAAGCAATAAAATATATTACAGTAGTAGAATCTCTAAACTTGTTGTTAAAGATTCACTGGTTCCTTTTAATCCATAAGCACCAGCTGGTGATAATGTACATTATATTTATGGTACTTTTTTATGGTTGATATGGTTAGTTCGAAATCCAATCCAGTAATGGAAGGGTGAGGGAATGGTATAACTTAATTGAAAATCCTATTGGCTGATTAGTGTATTAATGATATTTTGCATGTAGTTGCATTCATAGTATGAATGTGTCGTTGTTTCTGGGGTGAGTTACTGAAGTAGAACAAATCATTAACATTACTGTTTGGGATTTTGTTCCTTATACTTACATATGTGTTAAGTTTGTTATGCATCACGATCTATATAAGTATTTTAGTTTGGGAGGTGCGTGAGTTTTCAAAAAACAGTTAAAGTGATTTAATTTTACTCTTGTAAAATTAAAATAACTATACATTGGTTTTTAGGAGCATACGTTATTCTTGTTCCAAACCCAATCCAAGTTGTCATGTTATTCGTCCAAGTTTACATATTCGATTTTAGTTATAAGAATCTGAAATTTTCTAAAAGATTCTTGAGATAATTTAGTTACATGTTATAAGATTGGTACTTCACATTGTTATTAAGATGGTTTGTATATTTTTTGACTGAAGAAGAAATTATGGATATATGCTTAGTGGTAAGAATGGGATTTGGAACATATGCTTCATAAGAAAACTATTAAAATAAATGATCTGCTCATACCTATGGACTTCTAAATCAAAAGCTAATACTACAATTCAATCTATAGACACACTAAAAATTTAATACTTAAAAAATGTTAAAAATAACAGCAAATACACTCATTCAATCAAACTTCTTAACTGAGTAAAAGGAAAACACTGGGTGGTAAATTAAAAGAGAGAAACCAAAAGAATGCTTAGAAGAAGATCCTTGTTGGAAGAAAGTTCTTTTGAAGCAAGAAAAGAAATACCATAATAGATCGTGAAAAATTCTTTTTATAAATGGAAGGTTGATTCAGATACATAAAAGACGTAAAGCAATAATTCATGATTTTCTCTCTATTTGGTTGAGAAAGATCGGAATTTAGAGGAGAATACAAAAGTTGAACTGCATATGAGTATGGGTATTGAGGTATTTTTTTTCTTTAGTTTGTATATGAAAATAAAAAACAAAAATACAACAAAGCATTGTTAACTCAAGACATGCACATATGGTCCTATATTCTAGTAAAGTAATCATATAAACTAAAGCTCAAATTTATCTCTAAACATTCCCTACCTCAAGTTGTGGGCTAGCTCTACCACTATTGCTGGTCCCAAATGAACTTATTTTTAGCAATAGTTCTTCGAGAATTCTACGATGCAGTCGCTATTATTCTCAAGTTTGAATGCATTCTTCTTTGGTATACTGATTATTTACTTTATACGTGGTTAGTAATTGTTCAAAATATTAATGCTTTTTATACAATTCAGGCATGATGTAGATGAAACTATTCATGAAACTAATTCTTGTTTGCATAGATGAAACTGTTGATGGAGGGTATGCATATTTACTCATTCTTTTGTTTGGGATTTGTCTACATATTATTTAAATAGTTTTGGTAATATATTTCAGGTTATCTTTTATTTTGTTTCAAAAGATGGATTG
Organism: Allium fistulosum; assembly: GCA_030737815.1. Lineage (NCBI taxonomy): Eukaryota > Viridiplantae > Streptophyta > Magnoliopsida > Asparagales > Amaryllidaceae > Allium > Allium fistulosum. The sequence continues at coordinate 194,080,157 of CM060903.1, read as the reverse complement.
TTTATTGTTAATTTAGGTAATCGTTTTAGTTATCAACATATACCATAGCACCTTTAATATCCATCGTTGGGATCTGAACTACTTGTTTAGTTTATCTTCAATGTTAGATTTTTAGGTAACACTTAAATTCTTATTATAATAGATTTGATGAGAACAAGGTAATGAAACTATGACATACAATTGTCATATGTTTAAGATTTGTATTCTATTCTCACTCAATATTTTTTCAGTTAATAACATTTAGATTAAGCACTACATAATACGGATAGGCACATTAAAATATGAATTTGGTCATTATATGTCACATTGCACCATAACTCATACTACCATCATAAAACTAAACAATCAATAACTCATTTAGTCTACTTTAAGCATACAAATCTATCTAATTTGGATTCAGTTGTAATAGGTTCAGTTCGTGAAGATTGAACATTAACTCAAACATTCTCTCCATAAATTTGATTTTCGAGGATTTGGTACATAATTGCAGAAATAAGTCAGTCATCATATATCTATCTCAGAACAGAGGAATTTGACAAATGTTCTTGCTAACTTGATCTTCAAAATAGGTGAAGAAGCATGCGAAGATTCATTTTGTTTCATTGCAAAGTGTTTGCGGTTATTATCTTCTTCCTATACCAAGTAGAGGAGGACAGGTAATATTTCAACCTTCATATCATTTAAAGTCGGCCAAATACTTCAGACTTGAATGGCTATTAGTTGGAATGTCTTCTTAACATACCTCAATTTTCATGGCAAATTAGAATCAAAACGCAAAAAAGGGTACAAACATCTTGCTTAATGCACCTTCCTTTTTGGCATTGACCATGACATTTCAGGTTTTCAGATTACTAATGTTGTCGAGGAAGGCTGTGCTTCCTATGATGCTCATCTGTGAAAGTAATCAAGTCTTTCTGTTGTCTATACTATAACATACAGATTGTTGATATATTTACTTCACCTGTACTGATGATTTTCTTCCTTTGGAGGAATATGCAGGAGATTTGAAAATATAAAAAGCCTTTCCTTTTGACATGTTAGCATAGAGGTAGTTTGGGATAATGTGGATGTTATTTTACTGTTATTATAGTTTTATTTTCATTTGTATTAACTTTTTTGTTTAATTTTTATGCCACGGAGAAGAAAAGGAACTTGGGATATGTTTGGTAAGTAAATTACTCATCTACCCAATGATTCTATTATGTATATTATTTGCATATTGCCAAAGTAGGTTTTAATAATAATAATTATTATATATATATATATATATTTACTAAGTTTATTAATAATAATAATATAACCAATTTAACAAAGTTTTACAAATAATAATAATGACGACGATGATGAATTAACTAAGTTTACAAAAATTAACTAAATTTATAACAAAAACAACAACAACAACAATAATAATAAAAATAACAATAATAAATTAACCAAGTTAGTAAAAATTAACTAAGATTTGTTAAAATTAAACAAGTCTTATAAAATTAACTAAGTTTAAGTTAACCAAATTTTAATAATAATAATAATAATAATATAACTAATTTAACAAATTTTTATAAATAATAATGATGATGATGAATTAACTAAGTTTACAAAAATTAACTAAGATAATAATAAAAATAGTAGTAATAATATAATTAAGTTAATCGAGTTTTAATAATAATAATAATGTAATAATAATAATAATAATAAATTAACTAAGTTAACCAAGTTAATAAAAATTTACTAAGTTTTGTTAAAATTAAACAAGTTTTATAAAAATTAGTTAAGTTTAAGCTAACTAAAATTTATAAATAATAATATAATTAACTTAACAAAGTTTTATAAATAATAACAATGATTATGATGATGATGATGATGAATTAACTATGTTTATAAAAGTTAACTAAGTTTAAGTAACCAAATTTTAATAATAATAATAATATAACTAATTTAACAAAGTTTTATAAATAATGATGATGATGATGAATTAACTAAGTTTATAAAAATTAACTAAGATAATAATAATAATATAATTAAGTTAACTGAGTTTTAATAATAATAATAATGTAATAATAATAATAAATATACTAAGTTAACCAAGTTAAAAAAATTAACTAAGTTTTGTTAAAATTAAACAAGTTTTATAAAATTAGTTAAGTTTAAGCTAACTAAATTTTATAAATAATAATATAACTAACTTAACAAAGTTTTATAAATAATAACAATGATTACGATGATGATGATGAATTAGCTATGTTTATAAAAATTAACTAAGTTTATAATAATTATAATATAATTAAATTAACCGAGTTTTAGTAGTAATAATAATAAATTAACTAAGTTAACCAAGTAAATAAAAATTAACTAAGTTTTGTTAAAATTAACTAAGTTTAAGTTAACTAAATTATATATATAATAATAATATAACTACTTTAACAAAGATTTATAAATAACGATGATGATGATAAATTAACTTAGTTTATAAAATTTAAGTAAGCTTATTATTATAATAATAATAATAATAATATAATTACGTTAACTGAGTTTGAATAATAATAATAATAATAATAATAATAATAAATTAAGTTAACCAAGTTAATAAAAATTAAATAGGCTTTGTTAAAATTAAACAAGTTTTATAAAATTAACTAAGTTTAAGTTAACTAAATTTTATAAATAATAATAATATAACTAATTTAACAGCATTTTATATATAACTGTAAGATTGGACTTTATTTATTTCATTTCGTTTATAACTTTGATTATTTATATGACATTATTTTTAATATGATATACTCGTACAATGTTGTAGATGTTTGATATTAGATTTGAAGCCCTACGAATTAACATAATTGTTTGACTATATGTTGTGCTTTCACTTCTGCAGGCATTGGATTTCCGAAGAGAGCAAGGTTGGACTTTTATGGTGCTAGCTTTCACTCTTGCTTGCAACAAAGAATTATGGGTAATCAAGCGTTTTGTTAGCACCAGTTTGGTATAACATTTTATTAGTACTAGGTGTGTAAATTTTTATATGGTTATTGTATGTGAGTTTGGTCATTTTATCAAAAAACTATTGTATTAGAATGGTTATGGATATCTTATTTGATTATATGTTTTTTAATTGTTTGAATATGATGATTATGTGAGTGATTTTTGATTGATATAGTAGAAACAAAATAGACATCAACGGGAAATAATAGCATGAAAAAATGGTGCAAAATGGTCAACAACTTTTAGTAGCATTTCAAAAACACTACAGAAATACATATAGTGGCGTTGAGTAAACGCAACCGTAAAGTAGGGGTAAAGTTGGAAACTCTATTGGTAGGGCAAAAAACCTTTCAGTGGCGTTTTTAAAACGATACAAAGTTTTATGGTGGCGTTTGAGAAATGCTGCAATAAAAGGATTTATAGTGACGTTGAAATAAATGCAACTAAAAACCATGGATTTTTAGTTGCGGGCTTTATCACGGCGTTTATCAATACGCTACCATAAGTTTTGGTAGCGTTTTTTGTGCGCCACCAAAAATAAAATTTCTTATAGTGTTTAAAAGAAATTCTACTTAAAATCTTCTCAAATTCAATCAAAATCAAATTCAAATTCTATTGATTTGATTCTCTACTATCTACTCTCTAATCTCTCTCATCTCTCTCGCTCAAATAAAGATCAAAGTGTTATTCAAGTGGTCATAGGATTATTTGTATTTACGATCAAGAAATTGGTTTTGTAAACTTTATCGAATCGTACTCAAATACTCTTGGGTGTGCTTGGTGTGCCTGAAATCCAAGTAGGTGTGCTTGTGTCCCGTTTAAATCCAGTGGGTGTGCTTGGTGTCCCGTTTGAATCCAAGTAGGTGTGCTGGTGTCCCTTCCGAATCCATTGAGTCTACCCAGAGCTCGGAAAATCTGAAGGGTGTGTCTCGTAGCCTTGAAAACGAGATTGTATAAACTTTGATATTTGAAAAGAAATCTTTACAAGAAATTGTATGGGACTGGATGTGTGGTAACTCTGAACCAGTATAATAATCTTGGTGTGATCTCTCCAACTCTTTACTTTTTAATTTTACTACATTTATATGTATCATTGTTTGCATCTATGATTGTCAATTTGCATTAATTAAACTATAATGTTAAAAGAATTCAAAAAGGTTCATAAAAGTTAGTAAACACTATTCACCCTCCCTCTAGAGTGTTAAATTAGCCTTAAGATCCTTACTTTCGCAAACTAACATTAGTATCAGAGCATTGGTTTTCGAAGTATTCATAATTTCGGTTTTTGAAAAGTTTAAATGGCTAACAACACTATTAGTAAGACAATTAGTTCATTTGTTAGTAACACCTTTGTCGTTGGACAATCTTCTGCTAAACTCCAACTGTTTAATGGTACACATATTGATCATGTAGAATGAAAATCTATTTGAAGTCAACTGGTTTAGATATTTGGAATGTTACACAGAATGAGTACACTGAGCCCTAGACTAACTTTTCACAATGGACTACTGACCGAAAGGCATTTGCACTAAGTAACTCTAAAGCCATGAGTATTTTGTTTTGTTTATTGGATAACAACGAATTCAATAGAGTGTCTATTTATAGGTCTGCATATGAAATATGGAGAACGTTGCAAGTTACACATGAGGGCACTAGTAAAGTCAAACAGACAAAAATCTCTATGTTAACTAATCAGTTTCAATTATTTAAAATGAGTTCAAATGAGTCCATTTCTGATACACTTAGTATATTTCAAGATATTGTACAATCAGTAATTGCATTGTGTAAAAGCTTTTCTAAAGAGGATCAAATTAGATAAATCCTAAATTCACTTTGTAACAACCCTGGTTTTGGTGATTACCTTTAATGTTAAATTATAACGGTGGTTATAATTTAATATTGAGAAATAAAATAAATTGGAGATTTTAAATTGTTTATTTTATATAAACAATGGATTTTAAATATAAATGAGAAAATAAAGTTTTAAAAACTTTATATTGGTTGTTTGTGTTAAATATGAGAAATATATGGTTTTATTTTGAGAAAATGCAATAATTCTAGTAATTATTGCCAAGTGTTTCTTTTATTGATTTTTAAATGAAGAATTTGATTTTATATGTGTATATTATAAATAAAAAGAAGGAATTTTGTTTAAAATAAGTTTTGGATGTAAAATCGAGGTTAAAATGGTTTGTTGTATTTTATTACACAAGAAAATAATTTTTATGCAATTTTTAGGGATAAAATAAGTGTTTTGTGTAAATATTTGTGTAAATTGGGTATTTATTTAAAAATAAGTGTTTTTGATAATAAAAACATTTTTATAACTAAATTATCTTTTTATTAGTTGTAAAATGTTTTTTTAAACATGGAAATATATTTGTATAATTTTATTGTGTAGAAATCTTGTTAAAATATGATTTTTACATAAGTGTATTTGTGTTGAGTGATAAATTTGATTTTATTTAGGCAAATTAATTTGGTTTTAGGTCTAAGCCCATTAACTTGCACAAGTCTGAAGGAGAAAACATCTTTATCTCCTTCCTCGTTGTATGTTCACTTTTCATTTTACTGTAAAGAAAAACCAGAAAATCAAAAGAAGAAACCGTTCCTCTTTTAAAAATCCAAGCTTCAATCTCCAAATTAAATCAAAAATTTGCTGTTTTTATCAAATTAAAGCTTCACTTCAATAGGTAATCAACTCCAAAAATAAAAGTATTTCATCAAAATTCGATTTTGTGATATTGGGTTGTTTGTAACTTTGTTCTACTATGTTGCATGTCTCCGTTCTTCTTATTTACAGGTTATTGAAGCTTTCTCTTGCCAAAAGATTGCAACTTCCTTCAAGTTTGTTCAATTTGCTCTTCAAAATTGCAAGGTGAGTTAGTAACTCACAATTTCTAGCTGAAGCAAAGCTTCAAAAACCAAAATCTATGCATTATTTAGCCTCTGTTTACTGATTCCTGTAGTTGTTTTTTTCTGTGATAAACTGGTTTTGGGTTGCTACTTTGTATGACTATATCTTCTTATTCCTATGTCAAAATCCATTGACTCTTTTTTATTTAAATGTTAAAGTTTTCTACTATGTGTGTACCAATTTTCAGTTCAATATGAGGTCGTTTGGTCCTCTGTTTCATGCCTGTAATTGAACCCGAGATGGCTTTCAGGCCTGTATACATTTCCTTTTTCTGAGCAGCTGCAAACATGGCTTGAGTGCATGTTTGAGACAGTTTACCTCTTTCATTTCCTGTCGGAATTCATCGATTCTTTTTTCATTTTAAAGTTAAAGTATTCTGCCATGTGTATACCTATTTTCAGTTTAATCAGAGGTCGTTTGGTCATCTGTTTCATTCCTGCAAGTTGAACCCGAGATGGTTTTCAGGCCTGTGCACATTTCCGTTTTCTAAGCTGTTGCAAACATGGCCTAAGTCCATGTTTGAGACAGCGTATCTCTTTCATTTACTGTCGGAATTCATCGATTCTTTTTTATTTGAAAGTTAAAGTGTTCTACTATGTGCAGAACAATTTTGAGTTCAATCTGAGGTCGTTTGGTCATCTGTTTTATGCATGTAATTTGAACCGAGAGGGTTTTCAGACCTAGGCAGAATTCAACATGGCCTGAGTCCATGTTTGAAATTTCATATCTTTACCCTTTCATGTCGGAATTCAGTGAATCTTTATCTAGTTCATAGATAAATTGTTCTACTTTGTGTGTATCAAATTTCAGACCATTCCGAAGTCATTAAGCCATTCAAATTATGTCTGAAAGTTGAACCCGGAGAAGATTTCAGACCTGGGAGGTTTTTTGGCATGTGCAATTGTTATGTTCTGTCTTCATTTCCAGCTTGCTTTCCGACTTCTACATTTTGTATTTGTGATAATTTTGAGCTGTTTTGAAGGCCATGAAGCCTATCAATAGGCGAGCCTAAATTTTGGTGTATTTGTGATCGAAATTGAATCATTTTTGAATGATTTCGAATGTCGGTTTTTGGTGTTTTTCAATGATTTTCCTTGATTTCGAGCATGGGTTTTTCTAAATAATTTTGAAATGATTTTTGAAATAAAATGGCTTTTGAAAATATATTATATAATATTTATAAATTATTTTAAAGCTATAAAAACTATATATTCCTTATAATAAGGGAATTTCAAAGATTGTTTTCCAAAAACGATTTCGAAAATTGTTTTAAAAGCTTGTTTTCTCAAATAAATTATTTTCTATATAAAATACACATTTTTGCACTATGTAAGCGAATGAGAAGGAGAATTAAACGATTTGGTAAAACACGTGGTATGGGATACGTGCGTTTACCTTTTCGGTTAATTCCTGACTTGTCCGTTTGAATGTTTTGACCTTCAGGTCGTATTTGCCGATGAGATGAGGCAATTATTTGTGATTACTGATTTTGTTTTCTAGTTTGGAATTGACTAGCGGTTAGTAAACTGATAAATGAGAACGTGTGGTATGGGACGCACTGTTACCACTTTTCGGATTCATATCTAAGAGTTTGTGACACATTCACGAGTTATTGCCAGTACTTAGGCTGTTGGGCTGCTTATTGGACTGTTGGGTCCTATGTGTGTATATAGCTGTTGGGCTAATCATGGACAGTTGGGTCCTATTGAGACTGTTGGGTCTCTTATACACGGTACTTGGCAGGCTGTTGGGCCACTTATTGGACTGTTGGATCCTATTTTCATATAGCTGTTGGGCTTTTATTGGATTGTTGGGTCCTATTTTCATATAGCTGTTGGGCTTTAATCGGACTGTTGGGTCCAATATTCATATAGCTGTTGGGCTTTTATCAGACTGTTGGGTCCTATTTTCATATAGCTGTTGGGCTTTTATTGGACAATTGGGTCCTATATTCATATAGCTGTTGGGCTTTTATCGGACCGTTGGGTCCTATTTTCATATAGTTGTTGAGCTATTATTGGACTGTTGGGTCCTATATTCATATAGCTGTTGGGTCCTATTTCTTATATTGATGTTTTCTAGATTTCTTTGTGATGATTTCTAGAATTTTGATGATTTATATATGTTTTCACCATAGTCGCCTTTGTTGAGTTATTTATTTAGCCTAAGTGCCATAATGTTGACTATATGGTAATTACTTTTGGAGTTTCGAACTCTTAGTCGAGTTCAATTTATATTGTGATTCATATTGTCATTCTTTGGCGTTTTTGAGATTTGTATATGCTGATGAGATGAGGCGTATATTTGTGGATAATAGATGTTGTTGTTGTTTAACTTAGCTATTGGATAAAGCCGATGAAATGAGGCACATTTGTGGATATTTGAGTTTGAGTTGAATTTATCTCTGCTTAGAAACCCTATTAACTTAGACATTGTGTTGCTTCTTCTCTTCGAGAAGAATTGTTATCTTTTATCCATATGCTTTACTCCTATCTTATACTAACCAGTTGTTTAAGCTAGAATGACCCGTGTATTTTTATATACTCGGGTCAGACCGAGTTGTTTTAGGTTAGATACCTGTTATTGGACTTTGCTTTGTTGCTTCCGCCTTCGATATCTGCTTATCTATTTTTGTGTAGTTTTGTAGTCTTTTTGATTAACTCTGATGTGTATCAATATTTTTGACTTGTTGTATATAGCGTGGTCTTAGTACCACTTATGATGTATCATTTTGTATTGTACTGGGATGTATCAGTGTATATGTATATATGTACATTTTGTGGTTGTGTTTTGTTCTGATAGATCCGTTAGCCACTGTAGTTTTGTACTAGACATTTATTGAATATATCGATCCACTTGAGATAGAAAAAAAATAGAACACTAAGTCGACGTATTCAATAGATGTTTAAGACAAAGCTATAGATGGTCGCTCCTAACCAGCCCTATTCTCCACATTAGCAGACAATATTACCCAGTAATACTCTTTGTTAATGTGGGTCTCGGGGTGGGGCGTCACACACTTACTCTTGAATGGGACCAAAAGTCTCTTGCAATTGAAGAGCTAATGACATTAGCACTCTAAAAATTGAAGAGTTAATTGGCAATTTAACGTCATTTGAAGCACAAATGAAGGGCAGGAAAGAAAGCAAGGCAGTACGAAAGAAATCCATCGCTTTCAATGCAACAATAGATTATCTGGATTTAGACAACGATGATTGTGAGGAAATTGCTTTCATGACCTAAAATTTTAGAAAATTTCACAAATATAGAAAAATGAATAATCATAGGAGAAATGATAACAAAAATCTAGGAGGTGGAAATGCTGTTAGATGTTTTAACTACAATGAATTTGACCATATGTAGAGAGCTTGTCCACAACCGGAGAAACCAAAAATCTCACCAAATACTGATTCGTCCAGAAAACGAAGAAGAGCTTATACTACAACATTAGATGATTCAAATACTTCCTCAAGTTATAATGAACCAGATACAGAAGATGTCAATATGTGCTTCACAACAATAATCAATTAAATTCAGAAAAGATCAAAGAAACGGAGCAAAAATAGGTACGCTTTTAAAATTTAAATTTTTTGTTGGATTTTTGGTTGCTTTTGATTGTTAGGAATAACCTATAGATCAATAATGTTGGATGACTATAATATATATATACATAAAGAAAATTTTATAAAATTATTTTGATAAGAATATAATTTTAATAAAAATAATATAATATATATTTAAAATAATTTTTATATTATTTACTAAGTATATAGATTAGTAATTATTATAGGATAATTATATATATATATTTATACATATATAAGTAAATAGGAATAATTTATTCAACTCCTCCTTTTGAAATTCACGAGCTATATGTCGACATACTCTCTACCCATATGTCAACATATGCATATGAGTTTAGAATTTTGAATTTTCATTTCGAATTCAAAATTTGAATTTCCCTCCACTTTTTCACTAACTACAATGTCCTGAAAAGGTATCTCTTGACCAGAGAACATGTCTATTGATTCTCTACTTAACTATTCTATCTCCAACCATTCATTTACTCTCATTTTCAAAATTCAAAAATCATTATCTCTCTTATCTCTTCAAACAATTCATTAATAGCTTCCTCAAGCAACACTCCAAAAACCATAAGGCTTTCTAAGAAAACCAAAGGCTATCTTTTTCATAACAAAGAGGCCATAGAAGCCTATATGGAATATGTTTCTTTCGAAAACATCTCCCTAGATGATTCGTCATATTCGATGATTTTCCTTCTTATGATCTTTGTAATCAAAATGGCGTTCTTGGTTTGATTGATTCTTCCCAAAATGATTTTGTCTGTTTTCCAAATTTAGTAAAAATGTTTTATGTTAATTTGAAAGGAAATTTTTCTGAAACGAAATGAAGGTGAGGTTTGGAGTAGTGTTGGAGGCACTCAAATTATGTTGAATTGTGAAATTTTAGGTCATATTCTCGGATGCAAATCTAGTGGAATGGATTATTCGACATTTAAAATTGAAAATCAAAATTGTGAAGTTATTCATGATATTTTTGAAAGTGATGATGATTTGAGTTTAAACATAAGAACTTATGTCGTAAAGCAAGAATTTGAGTCTCATTTTGCAACAAAGCATAACTCCAAGGACGGGAAATTATAATAATCCAACTCAAAAGGTTTTCATAGCACTTTTTCAATTTATAGTCATTACGACATAAATTGAGCACAAGTTATTTTGGATGAATTCTTTCCTAAGAATATCTCTAGGCTAAGAACACACCTTTTCATGGTGTGCATTTAACTAGAATATTCACATATTTTGGTGTTGATCTAAGAGTGGAGGGAACCATTCCTCAAAAAACCTTCGACAAGGCCAACATCTCTCTCATGCACATCTCACCCATCTTTAGGCCATATGAAACTCTTTCGGAGAAGGAAGTAAGATTGGCTTAGGAGGAAGAGCGTGAAATTAGAGAAAAGGAGGAAGAGGAAGAAGGAGAAATGGATATGGAGGGGAAGGAAGAAGAAGAAGAGGAGGAAGACACTTCGTTTAAGAGTTTCGAAAAGCCATCTCATCCATCGACAAAGGAAATTCTCAAGAACCAAGAGAAGCTTCTTAATAACTAAAAGAAACTTAAGAAATCATTCAATTCTCTTTCCAACAGAGTAGACAAGTGCTTTGGAAAGATTATTCGCAAGATTAGTGGGAAGTCCACATCTTCGTCTACTTCTTCCTAGTTGCATTTCTATGATTTTCTAGCTTTTAGTTTGTATTGTTCTAGTTTTCCTCCATGTATCTTTTATGTTTATTTTAAATTTCATGTACTCATCTATGGTTATCAATGAAATCTTGTTTCTTGCTATTATAATTGTTATTAGTCTCTGGGAAGTAATAAAAGTACAATAGTTTAGGCTAATCACAAAAATATAGCAAATAAGTTGATTTTGCAAAATATGGTACATACGTATACACTATATGTCAACATATAATGGGCAGATTGCAAAAAAAAATTAAATTCAAAATAAAATAACTACCATCTATTCATCTTATTCAAACGACTTTTCATCCTTATATAACCTATTAACTCCAGAAAAACACCATTCCTACTTTCATTCTTCTCCCTTTTCACTTATAAACTTAACTTTTCAAATATGGCTTTTCCACACTAACAATTGTATGAAATTCTTGAACAAAACCTTCAATCGTTTAAGAATATCCTAACATTTATCCTTAGAAATCAAACACACTTAGAATTAAGTCAAATTTAAATGATAAAAGAACAAGATAATGCCATCAACAAAGACAATAAAGATTGGGATGCCATCAAAGCAGATCCAATTTTCGGTTCCGATGGTTGGGTAGAAGTTCCTAGGGAAGTTTAAGTTGTTTTGTTAGTCTTTAAATATATATATATAGGATTTGATTTAAATTTGTGTATATAAGAAGTATGGATTTGTGTGTATGAACTTATTTAGAATTAGAATTGGTTTGGATTGATTTGTTTGAACTGCGACTGGATTAAATTTTATTGACCTTAGTTTGATTTGAATATTTGCATGTATTGGATTGGATTGATTAATAAAATTGATTTTTCTTTTTTATCAACATATCACTCTTATATATCACGAGTACATATGCACACCCAAGTGGGCCTGCATTTAATCACAACATGCATGCAATTTTAGTTGTACCTATGGAAGTAGATTTTATAGTAGCATCCTTATATTCGAACTCCGCCTAAGCAGAAGCCGCTATTTTTTTTGTTCAGACTGCAATAACTTCTTCATACTAACTTGGAATCAGGCGAGACTTCGACCGATGAACTCCCATCTAAATTACAGACAATAAGGAACACTCAGATACTTCATCTAGTGAACGTATACCGTAGTTCTCCATGGTGACTAACAGTTGTACTTAGAAAATAACAGGCTACATCCCCGTATTTGAACTTCGCCTAGGCAGAAGCCGCTATTTTTTTGTTCATACTGCAATAACTTCTTCATACTAACTCAGAATCGGGCGAAACTTCGACCGATGAACTCCCACCTAAATTACGGACAGTATGGTAAACTCGGATACTTCATCTTGTGAATGCATACTGTAGTTCTCCATGGTGACCAACAGTTGTACTTAGAACATAACAGGCTATATCCCCACTTCAACGCTTACTGTAGTTCTCCATGGTGTCTAATAATTGTACTTAGAAAATAACATGCTACATCCTCATATTTGAACTCCGCCTAGGCAGAAGCTACTATTTTTTTCTTCAGACTGCAATAATTTCTTTATACTAACTCGAAATCAGGAAAAACTTCGACCGATGAACTCCCACCTAAATTACAGACAATATGGTATACTCGGATACTTCATCTTGTGAACGCACACTGTATTTCTCCATTGGGACTGACAATTTACTTAGAAAATAACATGCTACCACATCCCCATATTTGAACTCCGCCTAGTGCAGAAGCCGCTATTTTTTTTATTTAGACTGTAATAACTTCTTCATACTAATTTGGAATCCGGCGAGACTTCAACCGATTAACTCCCACCTAAATACATACAATATGGTACACTTGGATACTTCATACATTGTAGTCCTCTATGGTGACTGACAGTTGTACTTAGAAAATAACTGGCTATATCCATACTTCAACGCTCACTATAGTTATCCATGGTGACTAATTGTTGTACTTAGAAAATAACAGGCTACATCATCATATTCGAATTCCGCCTAAGCAGAAGCCGCTATATTTTTGTTCAGACTGCAATAACTTCTTCATACTAACTTGGAATCAGGCGAGGCTTCAACCGATGAACTCCCATCTAAATTACAGACAATATGGAACACTCAGATATTTCATCTAGTGAACGTATACTGTAGTTCTCCACGGTGACTAACAGTTGTACTTAGAAAATAACAGGCTACATCCCCGTATTTGAACTTCGCCTAGGCAGAAGCCGCTATTTTTTGTTCATACTGCAATAACTTCTTCATACTAACTCAAAATCGGGCGAAATTTCGACCGATGAACTCCCACCTAAATTACAGACAATATGGTACACTCGGATACTTCATCTTGTGAATGCACACTGTAGTTCTCCATGGTGACTAACAGTTGTACTTAGAACATAACAGGCTATATCCCCACTTCAACACTCACTGTATTTCTCCATGGTGACTAATAGTTGTACTTAGAAAATAACAAGCTACATCCTCATATTTGAACTCTGCCTAGGCAGAAGCCGCTATTTTTTTCTTTAGATTGCAATAACTTTTTCATACTAACTTGAAATCAGGCAAAACTTTGACCGATGAACTCCCACCTAAATTACGGACAAAATGGTACACTCGGATACTTCATCTTGTGAACGCACACTGCATTTCTCCATGGGGACTAACAGTTTACTTAGAAAATAACATGGTACCACATCCCCATATTTGAACTTTGCCTAGTGCAGAAGCAGCTATTTTTTTTGTTCAAACTGCAATAACTTCTTCATACTAATTCGGAATCCGGCGAGACTTCGACCAATTAACTCCCACCTAAATTACGGACAATATGGAACACTCAGATACTTCATCTTGTGAACGCACACTGAATTTCGCCATGGGGACTGACAGTTGTACTTAGAAAATAACTGGCTACCACATCCCCATATTTGTACTCCTCCTAGTGCAGAAGCCGCTCAGACTGCAATAACTTCTTCATACTAACTCGAAATTAGGCAATACTTTGGCCGATGAACTCCCACCTAAATTACAAACAGTATGGTACTCTCGGATACTTCAGCTTGTGAACGCACACTGTAGTTCTCCATGGTGACTAACCGTTGTACTTAGAACATAACAAGCTACATCCCCACTTCAACACTCACTGTAGTTCTCCATGGTGACTAATAGTTGTACTTAGAAAATAACAAGCTACATCCTCATATTTGAACTCTGCCTAGGCAGAAGACGCTATTTTTTTTCTTTAGACTGCAATAACTTTTTCATGCTAACTTGAAATCAGGCAAAACTTCGACCGATGAACTCCCACCTAAATTACGGACAATATGGTACACTCGGATACTTCATCTTGTGATCGCACACTGTATTTCTCCATGGGGACTAACAGTTTACTTAGAAAATAACATGGTACCATATCCCCATATTTGAACTTCGCCTAGTGCAAAAGCCGCTATTTTTTTGATCGGACTGCAATAACTTCTTCATACTAATTTTGAATTTGTCGAGGCTTTGACCGATTAACTCCTACCTAAATTACGGACAATATAGAACACTTGGATACTTCATCTTGTGAACACACACTGTAGTTCTCCATGGGGACTAACAGTTGTACTTAGAAAATAACAGGCTACCACATCCCCATATTTGAACTCCGCGGAAGCCACTATTTCTTTGTTCGGACTGCAATAACGTCTTCATACTAACTCGAAATGAGGCAAAACTTCGACCGATGAACTCCCACCTAAATTACGGATAATATGGTACACTCGGATACTTCATCTTATGAACGCACACTATAGTTCTCCATGGTAACTAACAGTTGTACTTAGAAAATAAAAGGCTATATCCTCATATTTGAATACTATTCCTCTATGAGATATAAAAGGATATATTTGGAATTTCAAAAGGACACTGAGTAAATCTATTCAATGAATTCTCTTTATTAGTAGTAAAGATAAAGATA
This sequence comes from Allium fistulosum, assembly GCA_030737815.1. Classification (NCBI taxonomy): domain Eukaryota; kingdom Viridiplantae; phylum Streptophyta; class Magnoliopsida; order Asparagales; family Amaryllidaceae; genus Allium; species Allium fistulosum. The sequence continues at coordinate 194,065,059 of CM060903.1, read as the reverse complement.
AAGTACTTAAGTTAGGGGGAGTTTTGGTTATATTTTTGTTGATGACAAAGGGGGAGAAATATATAAAATATCCAGGCATAGATCAAGTGGGAGTTTTGTAAATCAGGGGGGCTATATCATATTTTATATACATGGTTGTCGTCATCAAAAAGGAGGAGATTGTTAGTACCTTAGGTATTGGTTTTGATGACAACAACAATATGAGATCATAAAAAATATAGATACTAATGTTTTATCAATTTATATATAGTATATAGTGTAGGATATTAGACAGGTGTTGATTAAGATGACTATACAACATTAAGAGCAAACTCAACAGACTGATAAAAAGGCTAATACAGAGATTCAAGGCTCATAAATTCAAGATATGAAGATAAGTTATAGAGTCATAAATTATTTTGTTAAAGCCTTGGAAGTACTTCTTTGATCTCCCTCCATTTTTTCAAAAATGTTTTTAAAATATATTCTTTGATTTTAATGATTTTCAAATATGTTGGTTTTCAAAAATGATTTTTAAGAATCTTTGTTTTAAAAAAAAAATTTCAAACATCTTTTCAATACAGCTTTCAAATGATTACTAACCTTTTAATTATTTATTTAATAAATTATTGTGTTAGGTTTTTAAGTATTTTAATATATACTTTTAAATTATTGTATTTAGATATATATATTTGTTTTGTGTATTCTAATTGTTTATGATAGTTAAAAGTATATTTTGACATTCATTAATACTTATATATATATATATTCACTTATACTTTATATATTATTTTATTTTTCAAAATAAATTCATATTTAAAAGCTTTATATATTAAAATATTTCAAAATAATTTAATAAAGTTTTCTTGAGTTTATGATTAAAATGTGTATAAACTATGCTTGAATGATTTTACAAAGTATCAAAATATTTTATAAAGCTTAATATTTTCAAAATAGTTTTTATAAAGTAAATTTTCAAAATACAAAGGGATATATCGACATATCCTCCTTATGCATGTCGACATATAGGCTGGGATTTTCAAAATTCAAATTTTGAATAGAAGTGTCTTTTCATCGTGCCTCTTTACGAATATGCATGACTGTTGTTTCTATATAAATATGGGTTCTCTCAACGAATTTTGGTTAACTATTTTCTTATATTTTCTCTCCTCTTTCACTCTCTTGATTTCTAAAAGAAATTCTACTCAAATTCTTCTCAAATTTAATCTGAATCAAATTTAAATTCTATTGATTTGATTCTCTACTATTTACTCTCTAATCTCTCTCATCTCCCTCACTCAAATAAAGATCAAAGTGCTATTCAAGATCAAGAAATTGACTTTGTAAACTCTATCAAATGATACAAAAACATACTTGGGCATGCTTGGTGTCCCCGAAATCCAAGTGGGTGCGCTTGTGTCCCATTTGAATCAAGTGCGTGTGCTTAGTGTCCCGTTTGAATTCAAGCAGGTGTGCCGGTGTCCCTTCCAAATCCAGTAAGTGTACCCATAGCTCGAAAAATCTGGAGAGTGTGTCTCGTAGCCTTGAAATCAAGATTGTATAAACTTTGATAGTTGAAAAGAAATCTGTATAAGTAATTGTACGGGACTGGATGTAGGGTAACTCCGAACCAGTATAAAAATCATGGTGCGATCTCTCCAACTCATTAATTTTTACTATCACTGCACTTATATCTATATGTGTTTACATCTATGATTGTCAATTTGCAATGATTAAACTATAGTCTTGAAAGAATTCAAAACGATTCATAAAAGTTAGTAAACACTATTCTCCCTCCCCTTCTAGCGTTAAATTAGCCTTAGGATCTTTACTTCCGCAAACTAACACTATATATTTGTAACACCCCACCTTGAGACCCTCACTAACAATGGATATTACAGAGTAATATCGTCTGTTAGTGCAGAGAATAGGGCTGGTTAGTAGCGAACATCCATGAATTTTACTTTAAGCGAGCATCGATACCTCGATTAATATGCAAAAAAAAATTTCTACCATAAGTGAAATCGACATATGCGATCCAAGCATAAAACAAAACTATGGTGACTGAAATGATTCCCCCTAATAATATACGATATATGCAAATCATAGAATCATAGATCACAGAATATACACAGTGGAATACAAATAGATACATGATGATAAAATCAAATAGGTACATAAAGTCGACTTACAAAATTATGGTCATTACGAACCATAGAATAAACAAGTATTACATCCCGTATGTACAAATATGTACGATAAATGAGTCTAAACTTGATATAAGATACAACACTCTACGAATATGTACACATATATAAGATGAATGTAAGATGAACGATAACTTGATGACTAGAGTGATATCCTTTCTAGAACTATAAAACCGAGCACCTGAAATATCTTGGCCCGATCCGAGTATTATAAAATAATAAACTGGTTAGTCTAGACTATAATGAATGAGTTAAGCAAGATAAATAATAGATAAAATGAACTATAACTCAAATATAGCCATCAATTCAAGTATCGATAAATACCAAGCATACTTCAATAACTTCAAGAATGAAATCACCAAATATCAAAGCTCAAGATAGCTTCTACAAGTAAAATTCCCAAAACTTTTTGGTGATAACACAATCACATAGAATCTAGAAATCATAAACAGAAATCCAGAAATCTCATAAAAGGGGAAAAAGGTGCCAAACTCCAAGGTTGGTGAATAACTTCACCTACATGCATGTAACTCCAAGATAGAAATGTGTGTCTATAAAACTCCAAGATGGTTATAACTCCCATAGTAACTTCAAGGTAGGTGAGAGCCTATAGAACTTCAAGATACGTGCAAGACCTATAAACTCCAAGATAACAAGTCCTATAAACTAAATGATAGGTACAAGACCAATGAAAACTCCAAGATAGGTACAAGACCTATATAACTCCAAGGGCGATTCATAAACTCATCGATAAGTGTCATGTACTCTCAAGTAGCAATCGAATAAGTAACAACTGTGTGTCCCATACCACGTGGTTTTACCTAAATGTTTACTATAAGCTAGTAAACTCCATTCGTGTGTATAAGAGGCTCATTGGAACAAGTTGGGGAATTAATCGAAAAAACAAACACTAGCGTTCCATACCACTCATTTTATTAACCCGTTTAAATTGTCCTCATTCGATCGATGTGTGCAATTTTATAAAATAGTTTACTTTGAAATCCTTCTTGAAAATATATTTTTATGAACTAGAATATATACACACACTTACACATGTTAGAAAGCCTTTGTTAAATATATATATGTAAGTACAATTTTTAAACCAATTTTCCAAATCAACTTTAGAACCATTATTAATGTAAATAAATAATATATATATATATATATCTACATATTCTTTATAAAGAAATTAGATTTATACTTAAAGGGTTTATGAGAAAATGGATTGATTTTTGAAATCATCCTTTTATAGAATTTCAGTTGAAAAAGTGCGATGAAAATTGTGTGAATTGCCAAAGACCCATAGAACAATCCAATGGTATAATTACTCCAAAATGAATTCACAACTTCATAATTCAAAATCCCAAAATAGCAATGAGATTGACATAGGAAGCAACATCAACATCAAGAAAATAGCGAAGAGGATCCGAACGGACGGGTGAGCAAATGGCTCGAACCGGAGGGTCGAACAAAGTGACCTGGGGTTTAGCCTAGGTCACAACTGGTGCACCACTCTGGTGGGACCGGTTCATCGGTGTGCATGCCTGGAGTGAGCTCCAGGCGGCTCCGATGGTCCGCCGTTGCTCGTTTCTTCATCGTTGTTCCTCTCGACTTCTGGAGCACGGATTTAACACTCATGCAAGCACCAAAACATCTATAATTGGATGCAAATCATGATTATATAAGGTGGGTTTTTAGCAAATAGAAAATCAAATTCGAAGTGACAAGAAAATCAACACCAATTGAGATCATATTCACTATAGATTCAACAAATTCATCTAATAGCAACATGCATTCCATTTAAGCCTAAAAGTGTGAGATAAACTCACCTAAATAAATCCAAAATTGAGGATTAAAGCTTGGATTCCCTTATGATTTTTTATTTCAGCTTCAACCCAGGTTAATTTCAGAAATTGGAGATGAATGATTACAATCATAGACTAAAACTGAAATTGATCAAAACAGATACACAAATAGGTGTAAGAGATTACCTTTTATAAATCTACACTAGAATTATTCACAAGCCCTTCGATTTCAGTTTTATTTGGCGATTGAAATAGCAAGGGTTTTGAGACTTAGGAGATTTTGTGCTTTCAATTTACGGGAATAAAATGACAATAAGGAATACTATACGTATATGTTTCTCATCTCTTATTTCTCCTATTTGGGCAAAGAGGGTTGAGATATGGATCTAATAGCAAGGTGTTACTAATTTTCTAGGAGAAGTTTTACTGATTCCTTTGTTTTCTCTTTAAAGCACTAATTTACATTACAAACAATGTTCTATAAAAATATAAATTGATTTATCAAATTCTACAAACTACCAACATGTTAAAAATTCCTATTTCTATAAATACTAAGATATTTTGCAAAATTAAATATAACTTTTGAAATTAAGAGTTATTCTCATTATTTTAATAAATAAACTATTAATTGTAAAATTTCCTTTTAAACAATAAACCTTAATATTAACATTTAATTAAATTTACAACATTTGTTGTAATAATTATGGAAAATATTTATCATAAATCTCCATTTAAAATAAATAGGTGAATAAACCTTGAAAAAATTCACATTTTAAATCACAAAATTATTTCCATATATCTTATTAACTCTTATTTTCCCCAAGATTATTCTTATATTATCAAATAGAAGAAGTTAATTTACACAATTTTTAATATTAAACAAATTTTCACAAATTTATTTATTGCCTTCTAAAAAGCCATTTAAATTTGGAAATTATAACTAATAAATTTCTCAAATTTACCTTAAAACTAATTAAGGTAATTATAAATCATATTTTAGATTTAATTCCAGGTAATCTCGACCAGGGTTGCTATAGACCCCTTATAAAAATTGCATCCCCGTAATTTCCTTAAGGGAAAAGTCCACAACAATTTTCAAAGAACGTATTTTCTCAAAGGAAATTAAGTTATGGACGAGGGATAAATCAAAACAAGAAACTTATCACAAATGAATTTAGGAAAATACACAGGATGCGTTCGCTTGATGAACTCTCTAGCTCTACAAGAATAGTATTTAGGATCATTGGGCCATTGGACTTAGATGAGCGAAATGTCCATATCTCGAAGGCACTCTACCTCCAAGGCAAAAAAACGAATAAAGCGTTGTTCATAAGTAAGATTTTGTGAGATCTCGGGTACAACAAGGATTCTATGCTCAAGAATGGAATCAGAATTTCTATTACATGGAGGTTTAACCAAGTAACTAGAGGCACAACATAAACATCGTTCAGCATTGGAAGTACCGTTCGGCATTCAGAGGTCGTTCGGCATCGAAGCCCCGTTCGGCACAACAAGTTTGTTCGGCATCGGAAGCCTCGCTCGACATTCAACCTCGTTCGGCATTCAAAGGTTGTTCGGCATCGGAAGCCTCGTTCGACATTCAACCTCGTTCGGCATTCCAGCCTCGTTCGGCATTCCAGCATCGCTCGGCATTCCAGCATCGCTCGGCATCCAAGCCTCGACCGGCATTCCAGCCTTGTTCAGGATTCCAGCCTCGTTCGGCACATGGCCTCGCTCGGCGTAAGCATGTCGTTCGGCATCTCCCCTCGATCGGCATTGGACCTCGTTCGGCCTACACATTTCACTTAACACACTACCTTGTTCGGTTTGGAGACATGGCTCGGCATTTGCCATTCGGCATTTGTGGCTCGGCATGCAGAAGTCACTCACCACGGGCCGAGGTGTCTGGCTGCTAGGCCCGTTAGGGAAGTCCAACCCATCTTCGTCTATAAATAGAAGGGCAAGGGCACAGTGAAAGAGGACCTTTTTCGAGAACACCGGGGAAACTCTGCCGCTTTCAAGACCTATTATTTTCAATTCAAACTTGTATTCAAGTAATTAATATACGGATTGTATCTGTAGTTAACTGCTTGTGAACGCAATAAAGATCAAAACTCAAAGTGGATGTAGGCAGTTACGCCGAACCACTATAAATCTGGTGTTCTAGATTTCTACAGTTAATTTAGTCTATATCTCTCTGTTTTAATTTATCTTCTTCATTTATCTCTCTACACAGTCTTTCTAAAGGGGGTTAGTGACCAATTTTGGTGCTAACACTTTGGTGCTTTCACTAAGAATCGAATTCTCAGGCCACAAGGTTCTGCTTTGTAGCTACTGGATTGAATACATCCCCCGAAGGAGATCCAAGTCATTCACAAGACGTCCGTTGATTCTACTCAGAGTTCTTATCGATAACTCTACTATGGGAAGACCACGTACCAGATCAGCCTCTCATAATGCGGACGTCAACGAGACCGCTAGCGTACAGCAAATCGGACCAGCAATCAGCAAGCAAATCCGGGTGCAGGAACTACCATCCAAAATCAAATGGAAGTTGTCACTAGAATAGAGTTCAACGACTTGATGAGAGAACTCATGGAAAGCAGCAGACAACTTGGAGAGCAGATGCAAGCCAACGCCAACCTTATGGCTCGGCTCACTCAACAACAACATCAGAATGTTGGGGGTAGTCCAGCTCCTTACACTTCATCTGATAGCTCGACTTCATTTGATGAACCCCCTAGGCGTAGACGCTGCAAGACTGAAACTACACAGGCAGGTGCTGCTGATCGATCAATTAGGGATCACGTACACCTCAGAGACCGCAACCAAGTAGGAACGGGAAACTTAGGATCTGGAGCGCGCGTGGAAACTGGACTCCCGGCTCACCAAGATGCCAATGATGTTGAACCTCAAGATACACGTTTGGTAGATCGCCAGCAGAGGAGGCATCAACCTGACCGATCCCGTAGAATAGACTCCAACCTTCCATCTTCCATACAAACCCCTGACCTGTCGGCTATGGTCATACAGCTGATGAGAGAAAATCAAGGCCTGAAAAATGAAGATTGGGGGATATCCAAAAGTCATACTCCATTTGCAGACACTGTTCTACAGGCTGAGTACCCCAGAAAGTTTAGCATGCCAACTATCCCGGCCTATGAAGGAAAGACCGATCCCTGACAGCATGTGATGAGATACGAGTGGATGATGGATTCAGCTAGAGCGAATGATGCAACCAAGTGTAGATGCTTTCCAATAACTCTATCTGGGATCGCTACCATGTGGTTCACCTGACTTCATCCACGGTCCGTATCCAGTTTTGAGGAGTTAGCAACGAAATTTATAGAACAGTTCAGAATACATGCTACTCGTCCAAAGGACGTGATGTCTCTATCAAGTGTAATCCAAGCTCCAGGGGAGTCGTTGAAGGAGTATTTACAGAGATTCCATGTTGCGGCTACTGAAGTTAGCAATCCTAATGATCACGCAATTCTCATGTCTATGATGCGAGGTGTGGATCTGGATTCAGAGTTTGGAGATTGGTTAGCAGGAAAACCTCCAACTACGCTAGAGCGTTTTTACTCAAAGGCTCATCAATTCATAAGAAGAGAGGAAGCCAGGTGGATAAGGCGAGATAAGGCACCAGGGCCTGTTCAGGAGACCATGAAAAGCAACATCGTTGTGAAGCAATCCGGAGACAACTCGGGGAAAGTTCAGGTTAATGTCCAAAACAAGCCCGGGCAATCTAAGGAGTCCAGAGGAAGAAATCAGGGAAAAAAACGAGAAGCGGGGAAATGGAAGCCGAGGATTCCAACCTACAACGAATACACCCCACTGAATGCATCTCTTGAGAATATTTACATATCAACTTGTAATACCTTTCAATACAAAAAGCCACGCCCAAAGGAGTCAACCGAGGAGCAAAAGCGGACTGGGAAGTATTGCCGCTTTCATGAGACTTATGGGCACAATACTGAAGAGTGCAGGCACCTACATGACTCTATAGAAAAGTTGATTAGACGGAAAAAGTTGCAGGAGTTTGTAAAGAATCCTCAAGAGGGTGGACAGAAAACGTCCAATCCCGGTCCCGCACCAGCTCCACGTCACCCTGAGGAGTCTGCTCGGACCGTGGGTAGACTGGTCATAAACACGATAATAGGCGGACCTCACCCTGTAGATAAGAACTGGCAAGAAATGGAGCGGTATGCTAATTCCTTGAGGCATGCAGATTTTGAGTGTTGCTCCAATGTGGAGGATGGGACCCCCGCTAAACAGCAGCGCATGATGACGGACGATTTAGTATTCAGGAGCAGAGATGCTGACCGGGTAGAGGCTCCCACCGTTGACCCGATGGTCATATCTACAACAATCGGGCCGGCCTTTGTGAAAAGAATTTTGATTGATTGTGGAAGTTCTGTCAATATCATCTTCAAGAAGGCTTATGACCAAATGAAGATGGAGACAAAGGATTTGAAGCCATCTAAAGCTCGTATCCATGGCTTTAATGGCGCAGCGACTGATGTAGTGGGATACGTTGAGTTGCCAGGTGAACTGGGACAAGGTGAGCGTAGGAGGGTGCGAATCCTATCTTTCGTAGTTTTGGATGTAGATTCTCCATACAATATGTTTCTGGGTCGACCGGCCCTGGCTAAGTTTAGGGCAGCATTGGCCCCGTGGTGTTTGACTTTAAAATTTCCGACTGACAAAGGAGTAGGTGTTGTTCATGGCGGCCAGGTGACCGGTCGTGCATGTTATGTGGCTGAGCTCCGAGAGGCCCAGTGGAGAGAGAAAGGAAAGGTTGTGGACAACTCCGTCCGCATTCAGAATACTGACAATTGACAAGTAATGCCCGAGCCCTGGCTTGGGCAAAATTCTCGGATCTACAGAGACATCGATCCGAGAGATGACGATGAGGAACCCAGGGAAGAAAAAGCAGCATCGGCTGAACTGACGATAGACATTTCAGTCAGCCGAGACGATCCGTCGCGAATACCGAAGATTGGATCACAACTCAGCCCCTCGATGACCGAGGACCTTAGTGATTTCCTCCGAGCGAATCTCGATGTTTTCGCTTGAACACATTCCGACATGTGCTGGATCTCTCCCGCTATTACGAATCATATGTTGAACATAGACCCGAGGTACGTCCCAGTTAAGCAAAAAAGGATAGGAATGGACCCGGAGAGGTCCGCCGCCCTCAGAGAGGAGGTGGACAAACTCAAAGCCAATGGGTTCGTCCGCGACGCCCTCTACCCTGAATGGGTGTCAAACCCCGTGCTAGTGGAAAAAGCGAATGGGAAGTGGAGAACTTGCGTAGATTATTCCGATTTAAACAAAGCGTGCCCTAAGGACAGTTTCCCATTACCTAGAATTGATCAGTTGGTCGACTCTACTGCAGGACACGAGTTATTGTCGTTTATGGATGCGTACTCGGGATACAATCAGATCCCGATGCACATTCCGGACCAGGAACACACTAGTTTTGTCATAGACGTTGGGCTATATTGCTACGTAGTGATGCCTTTTGGATTGAAAAACGCGGGAGTGACCTATCAGCGTTTGGTGAATCAAATGTTTAAAGATCAGATTGGTAGAACAATGGAAGTCTATGAGGATGACATGCTCGTGAAGTCACGGCAGTCAAACGATCACATTCGAGGCTTAGCAGAGATGTTTGGCATACTCAAATATTATGGGATGAAGATCAACCCTCTGAAGTGTTCCTTCGGCGTTGCGTCAGGGAAGTTTTTGGGATTCATTGTTAATGCCCGGGGAATTGAAGATAACCCGGAAACGATTCAAGCTATTCGAGACATACAAGTGCCCAGAACTATAAAATAGGTACAAAGCTTGAATGGAAAGGTGGCTGCACTGAGTCGATTCATATCCAGAGCCACAGACAAGTGTATTCCCTTCTTCGATATAATAAAGAAAGGAAAGAGGAATTTCGAATGGGCATCCAACTGTGAGGAAGCGTTCCGAGCCCTGATAAGACATTTTGAAAGTCCTCCAGTGCTGTCGAAACCAGTAGACCATGAAAGTGTTGTACGTATACTTGGCCGTATCCCCGCATGCTATAAGTGCGGCTTTGGTCTGCGAGGAGGACCGAGTTCAAAAGCCGGTGTATTACGTTAGTAAACGTTTAACGGGGGCAGAAAGAAATTATCCTAAAATTGAGAAATTGGCCTATTGCTTGGTGATTGCATCACGTAAGCTGCGTCCATACTTTCAAGCACACTCAGTCAGTATTTATACCGATCAGCCCTTGCGACAGGTACTCCAACGACCAGAAACTTCTGGAAGGATGTTAAAATGGAATATCGAGTTGAGTCAGTTCGATATTACCTACCTACCACGAAGGGCCATACAAGGGCAAGCACTAGCAGACTTCATCGCTGAGTTTACTGTATCAGACAAACTAGATAGTCATAGTGTCATCCCCTCCCATTCGATGGAAATTGTACACCGATGGGACGTCAAACGACCGTTGCTCTGGGCTGGTGTAGTTCTTGTGACTCCAGAAAATCGATCGATTTGTTATGCTTTGAAGCTCAATTTCCGGGCTATGAATAATGAAGCAGAATATGAAGCATTGATTGCTGGTTTAAAGCTTGTTGGAGAACTCGAGGAAAAATAAGTTAAAATATTTTGTGACTCGCAGCTGGTGGTGTACCAAGTGCGAGGAGATTACCAAGCAAGGGGACAAAAGCTTGCTCCGTACCTTGCACTGGTTCAGGAACTATTGGCGAACTTTGAACATTATGACATTTCGCATGTCCCGCGTGAACAGAACAGGGAAGCCGACTCGCTGGCCAAATTCGCGAGTACCAACGATGCACAACAAATGGGATTAGTTCCCGTCGAAACCTTACATGCTCCAAGCATAGATGTGATGGAGATCGATTTTGTGTTGGAAACGGGAATCGAGAAGGAGTCATGGATAACCTTATTCAAACTATACCTGCTAAACGGGACTTTGCCCGAAAGAAGGAGCGAAAGACGACAGGTCATTCGCAAAGCCGCGCGATATGTGATGCAGGGAGGAGTAATGTATCGGAGGGGGTTCTCGGTCCCCTTATTATGGTGCATTGCCCATGATGAGACAAAGCGGGTCTTGAAGGAAGTTCACGAAGGAGAATGTGGCGACCATACTGGGGGGCAGACACTAGCAAAAAAGATCTCCGCTACGGATACTATTGGACAACTGTGAATCGGGATGCTGCAGATTATGTAAGAAGATGTGACAAGTGTCAAAGATACGCGAAAATCCCGAGAGCTCCGCCAAAGGAACTCACGCAAATGGTTAGTCCCTGGCCGTTTGCAACCTGGGGAATCGACATAGTCGGTTCTTTGCCTATATCCAAAGGTGGTGCAAAATACGCGATAGTTGTGGTCGACTACTTCACCAAATGGGCCGAGGCAGAGCCTCTAGCCACAATCACCTCTAAGAAGGTCATTAATTTCGTTGTGCGGAACATTATATGCCGCTTTGGCCTCCCGCGAACCATCATTACAAACAACGGAACTCAATTTGAAAGTAAGGAATTCAAAGATTTCTGTTTAAAGTACGACATTGAGAAAAAGTTCGCCGTAGTTGCTCATCCGAAGGCTAATGGACAAGTTGAAGCCGTGAACAAAATAATCAAGTCCATATTGAAGAAGCGTTTGGAAAAGGCTGGAGGCAAGTGGGTATATGAACTTCCAACAGTGCTATGGGCTTATAGAACTACCCACAAGTCCGCGACTGGCCACACTCCATTCGCATTGGCATATGGCTCGGAAACTGTTATACCCGTGGAGCTTGAAGTTCCATCGCATCGGGTGACACATTATGATCCTAGGACGAATCAGGATCTCTTGTTGGAATCACTGGACTTCGTTGATGAAAAATGTGAAGAAGCTGAGTTAAGGGTGGCAGCATATATGCACCGAGTTAAGCGATATTATAACGAAAAAGTCCGCCCGAGAATCTTTGATGTGGGTGATCTCGTTTTGAAACGAGTTTTTCCGGTACCATCACGTATGAATCCCAACTGGGAAGGTCCATATGTCGTTGAACGGAAGCTTGGAGAGGGAACTTTCAAGCTAGCGACCGTTGATGGCATGACACTCCCCCGAGCGTGGAATAGTGAACATTTGCGACGTTATTATATTTAGCCTGTTTCTTTCGTGTTTTAGGTGCAATTATTTCCCGTATGTTTTTATTCCATTGATTCTTAGTTTCTTTTTAAGCATGTAATCGGACGATTTAGTTTGTTTTCATTAATAAAGGTTTGAAGCCATCTTTTCCAAGAATTACTGATGTTTATATGCATGATGACCTGAGGGAAAAGAACTAGGGTTACGTTATTCTGTCTGATGTACGAACTCGCATAAACGACTCAAAATCTCTAAGTCCCCTGAGTATGGACTGGAGTACTCTAAGTCCCTAGAGTGCGGACTAGAGTATAAACGACTTAAATCTCCAAGTCCTCGGAGCGCGAACTGGAGTACGCTAAGTCCCCATAGTGCGGACTAGAGTATAAACGACTTAAATCTCCAAGTCCCCTGAACGCGGACTGGAGTACTCTAAGTCCCCAGAGTGCGGACTAGAGTATAAACGACTTAAATCTCCAAGTCCTCTGAACACGAACTGGAGTACTCTAAGTCCCCAGAGTGCGGACTAGAGTATAAACGACTTAAATCTCCAAATACCCGGAGCACGGACTGGAGTACTCTAAGTCCCCAGAGTGCGGACTAGAGTATAAACGACTTAAATCTCCAAGTCCCCTGAACGCGGACTGGAGTACTCTAAGTCCCCAGTGTGCGGACTAGAGTATAAACGACTTGAATCTCCAAGCCCCCGGAGCGCGGACTGGAGTACTCTAAGTCCCCAGAATGCGGACTAGAGTATAAACGACTTAAATCTCCAAGCCCCCGGAGCGCGGACTGGAGTACTCTAAGTCCCCAGAATGCGGACTAGAGTATAAACGACTTCCCCAGAGTGCGGACTAGAGCATAAACGGCTTGAATCTCCAAGTCCCCTGAACGCGGACTGGAGTACTCTAAGTCCCCAAAGTGCAGATTAAAAAATATACTAAGTACCGGAAATGTGAAATAAGAGATGTACAATTCCAAAGAATCTCCGAGCAATGTGAAAGTGGATTGGGGGTTTATGTAACTCACAAGAACTTGAGTTTCGACCACAGTTATACCGAAAGCTAAAAAACAGAAGTCATTTGAAACACAAAGAAACTAAACTTTATTTATTAATCCAAAATGGGGTTCTACAACCACTCCTCCAAAACTCGGAGTCAAAAGTCTGCCTACATTGACTATGAAAATAAATAAATAAAATTAATTACATTATCTAAACTAACTCTCGTTGAACGAGTGTAGTGACTACTTCTTTGATTTCTTTAGCTTCTTTTCCTCCTTTGTTTTCTCAGACGACTCCTCCCCCACGCGTTTTCTCTTGGACGTTTTGCTCGCCAGAGAAACGGTGTCAGGAGTGGGAGGAGGAACATCCAGTGATTTGGTTCTGCCAGGAAGAATGACTTTTAGAGGCCTGTTCAACAGGTCGTCAAGTTCTACTACTTGGGACTCGACCTTGATCTCAACTTTCTTCCTTTTCTCTTCCGCAAGTTGCTCCTTCATGCTCACTTTCGAAGTGTGTCCTGAGGCGCCCGTAATTTCAATTTCATAACTTCCTTCGACGGGGGACGAAGTTTCAGACTTATCCTCATCGAGCGCCTCAATCACCTGAGCATCAGGACCAGGGTTCATTCCCGCGTGGGTAGCCTCGCTTGCTTTCCCCTTTTTCTCCTCGGCGTCGTCACTCCGTGGAGTCGGATCAGGATCAGAATGGCCTGCGAAAAACCACAAGAGACAAACGTTAAAATATGATAGCCTCTCACCAAAAACGACAGTTTTTTGAAGTTTAAGAAGAAGAGTCATATACCAGTTTCTTGCTGGCTTTCGACCATTCGAGGAGTCTCGCCCTCTAGAATGGGAGATAGCACATGAATGCCAAGGTCAGGGTCCTCTGGGTCATAACCAGCATGTTGCTCGAATGGATCAAGTACCGGCCGATCAGTCGATTGAGTAGGAGGAGGAGCTGGAGACTCGGTTCCAAACGGACCAACGATGTCATTTTTCTCCTTTGGTGGAGAGGAGCCTTTGCCAAAGAGAGCCATTGCTGCAGACAAGTCTGAAGGCTCGTTCCCCCTGAGAAACTCTTTTATTAAAGCATCCTCGTCAACCTCCTCGATACCTGATTCCACCTTTTTAATCTTTATCAAAGTTTCCCATGCCTCGGCTAGAGATTTAAGGTAGCCCTCGCCAAGAAAAGTTAAGTCCCGATGCATGAGGACACGGGCATTGTATTCGGCTATCAGTGGGTCGAACATGCACTTAAACTCCTCTCTGCCGGCCTCTGCAGCCGCCTCAAGGCGAGAGTCAATCTCCGCGGATGCTATTTTCCTGCCCTCTTCACGGGTTTCATCCTTCACCGTCATGACCTTAGAGAGCTCATCGTCGAGCTTTGCCTTCAAGAGTCGCGTAGCAACAATCTCGTTGCAGTATCGTTGGGACTCCTCTTGAGTAGCTATCTTCTCTTCCTTCTCCTTAGAGAGTAGTTCTTTCAACTCTTTAACCTGCAGGGCAAATGCATCCCTTTCTTTTTGAACAGAGTCCTTTTCTAAAGCCAGGGCCCCACAGTGTTGGACCGCTTCGTCAATTTCCTTCTTATGAGTCATCTCTGGACGAGTGACAGCCTCCGCGGTATCTTTAGCACTTTGTTCGGCAGCCTCGAGTTGGGAGTTGTAGGAAGAGAGCTCTTCATCCTGATTTTTGATAATGTCTTTATCAAAAATGGCTTCAAGCTTCAGGCGGTCGATTTCAAGTTGACGCTCAACAGAGACTTCCGAGACTTTTTCGACTAGATGGACAAATGCGTCATGTTGAACATAAACGTCGTTGTTGCAAGCGATGGCACTCTGTTTGACATGCCCCGGAATGTGATGGATCGCTGGAAGGAACTTCAGACCATCAAAGCAGATTTTGGGGAATTTAACTTTAAGCTCGGCCAGCTTCTCCGATATCGTCGGATCTATTGCGGGAACAGGGGGAGGTGGCTTTGAAAGTTCTGTTTTCTTACGATGTTCTCAAGACTGTCATGTGCTAGATGAGCCAGAGTGTTGATCACGGGGAACATCAGATTGAGACCCCTTCTGCGAAGACTTCTCTCTGCCTTGCTCTGATTGAGAAGGAAGATCGCGGGAATATAAAGACTGGCTGTATGATTTCCTTCGATAAGTCGATTCTCGAGGGCGATTGTCTCGGTCTCCAGAGTCATCTCTGTCTCGGCACTTGCCGGTGCCCGAATCCCGACCAGAATGATGAAAGATGGATGAGCCGCGAAGACGATCGAGTCCGTGGGTGCATCCCATGTCACCTGCATAGAATGAGAATAACGACAGGTTAGAAAAGATCAGGGCGATGGATAAAATTGAAGTGTAGGGTGAAGTGAACGTGTCCGTGTGTCCTAGTGTTCCCCTCGACGGACCAGTTTCTTTATCTTTACTAATAGGAGTTTTTTCTCCCTGGACATGAGCTTGAGCGCCTGCATCGCCTCTGGTGGGCGAATGAAGTTTAAGCGCATCTGAGTCGTCGAAACCATAATTGAGCAGATCATCAAGGATGGTGAGGTTCGACAGACCTTTTAGCGAACTTTCTAAGGGTTGGGGGGGAAGTTCTCTCTCCTCTGGAATAAGGGTAACTTTAGAAGTTCCACCCACTTTCTTCCTCCTCAACTTATAGGTCCTTCTTTCCTTTGGAAGGGGAAGACGACGTCTCAATATCGTGAACCTCGACTATTGGGTCCCGAGTTGGACTAACATTTTCACCCGGTACTTCGGGCGTCTTGCCTTCTCTAATTTCTCCCTCCTCTGGCGTGTCAGGGGCGTTACGTGCTGAAGGCCCAACCTGCTTTTTTCCTTTCCCCGAAGCAGGTCTGGATAGAGTGACACCTTGGGGGAGGCTTATTCGGGGACCTTCCGCCAGCAGCCCGAACTTCGTAAGTGACTCATTTGAAATGAGAGATCTGATGTCCCGATCTTCTACGGGGAGGGCCTGGATAGTCTCAACAGCTTCAGAGTACACGGAGCCTTCGGGACGTGGATTGATACCTGAAAAAGTGGATAAAGAGTCAGAAAAGATGCAAATTTCGCCAAATTCAAGTGTTGATCTAGAAAATGAACTTACTTCCTTCTACCCATCTCCTGGCGAAATCGGGAGGACAACGCACGTAGAACCACTCTTGCTTGTACTGGGCAAATTTGCTCCATGCCCCAGTCAGGATTTGGCATTTACTATGTGGCTCTAGAAATATAAAAGACGGGATGTCCGACCGTCTCTTGAAGCGATAGATATAACGAATATCGCCGGAAGTAGGAAGCCTGAAAAGGACACTCATGAAGAGAATGCAAGTCCCGTATATGAAGTGGCTATTTGGATGTAATTGTGAGGGGGCAATCTCGATATATTATAGTACGTCACGAAGAAAAGAATTGAATGGCGGCACGCTGCCGACCCAGCACATGAACCTATTGCAGGCTGTATATCCGATTGGGGGCAGGTGCGGACGATCATGCTCCGATGGGACTAACACGTCATCGAAGGGGATTCCATGGACAGAGCATATCCGACGGAGTGTACTTTCATTAATCTTTGAGGCATGTGAATCGATTGGGTCATCTAAGAAAATTGCTTCCTCCAGAGCGTCGGGAGCCAAGTCGACAGACGCCGTCGCAGGACTCGGTAAGTCTTGAGCAGGGGTAGTTGACGGGTTTGAGGTTCCTATAACTTCTTGTCGAGAGGATGGCCTGGGTCTATCCGAGATCGTAGCAGAGCTAGATTTCCTAGACATCTCTGATAAAGATTGAATCTGACAAAGCACCTATTTGAACTATATTTGAAAAACAATTAACATTAGACTTAACGACATAAATATTCCCCCCGTGTGGTGTGTGAACTAGTGCGATCATTCAGATATAAGTGCCAAGCAGTGAAAAGACGCTGGATTGAGTAAATAAGTTTAAGCTTTGAATTGTCATCTTCGAAGACCGTCATCGCTGACCGTTTACGAAAGCTTGACGTAAGACGGTTTATATTTTGAACTCGACGTCGTCACTGCATTTGAAAAGTTATTAACTAATAGGCAAGTTAAGTCTAAGTTTTCAGTTGTTTAAACACGGGAGTTATCAGTCTGGATTGTCCAATATGCTTTGTTGTTTAAGTCTGTCCTTGTCCATTGTCATGAATTCAGGCATAAAATATGTGTTGAGTCAATTATACATTAGGTTCGACTGGTGTTGCTGTTGTACACGACCCTCCTACCTAACCACTTCGTCGTTCGGCATTCAACTAGTCATGCCGAACCACAATCACGCCGAGCCACGTCTCTCGGCACTCTACTTTCAACACCAACGCTCTTCCACCGATCCACTTCACCATTCGGCATTCGTCTAGTCATGCCGAACCGAAGTCATGCCGAGCCGCTTCGCTCGGCATTTTGCCTAGCACTAACTTTCCCGCAACACTTCCTCCCTACTGCTCGGCACAAACGAGTTATCCACCAAGTTATGCCGAGCCGCCTCATTCAGCATTCTACCCGACTCCATTCTTTACTTACACTCCCACTAAAATCGTTCGGCATAAAAGAATCATGCCGGGCCGTGGTTGTGCCGAGCCATATCGCTCGGCACGCTGAACCTAACTACAACTTCACTCCAGTACTTCTTCTCCAATGTCTTTCGGCATAAGGAAGTCATGCCGAGCCACATCGACATGTCTTCCATCCTCCACTCCACCTAATCCTAAGGCTTCTTTAAACCTCGAATCCACCTTCCTAATCTACACGACTATCATTGTTTGTGGGTTAGGGGAAGGGCACGGGTTCAAGTTTTGTCTTAAGTCCTTAATTAGGAAGAGTCGAGCGAATGAAGGGTTAGTACCTAGTAGAAGGGGCGAGGTCTGATGGAGTGCTCGAACTGGAAGTAGAGATCTACTCGGGTTTATTGTTGAAGGCAATCGAGGAGTAACCAAGGGAACTCAAGGACGAAAGGAGTTGTTGAGATGTTGACAAGAGTTTGGGAAGAGGCAAGTTCGTAAGTTCTGCGGTGTGGAGGTAAAAGTAAAAGAGAAAGAAAAGAAGTATCGCCTTATATAGAGAGAAGAGAAGTCGAAGGGACAGTGATCGGTAGAACCGGTCAAAGCACTTCCCTCGCTCGGCATTAATGTCGATCGGCATTTGTATAACATTCGGCATTAGTATGTCGTTTGGCATACAATGTATCGATCGACATTCAGAATAAGGACTCGAAGAAAGGCACGGAAGACACGTGATTCAAAGTGCATCATGCTCATCCACATGATGCACTTTGGGGGGCAAGTGTTACATGGAGGCTTAACCAAGTAGCTAGAGGCACAACATAAGCATCGTTCGGCATTGGAAGTACCGTTCGGCATTCAGAGGTCGTTCGACATCGAAGCCCTGTTCGGCACAACAAGGTTGTTCGGCATTGGAAGCCTCGCTCGGCATTCAACCTCATTCGGCATTCAAAGGTTGTTCGGCATCGGAAGCCTCGTTCGGCATTCAACCTCGTTCGGCATTCCAGCCTCGACCGGCGTTCCTGCCTCGTTCGACATTCCAGCATCGTTCGGCATTCCAGCATCGCTCGGCATCCAAGCCTCGACCGGCATTCCAGCCTTGTTCAGCATTCCAGCCTCGTTCGGCACATGGCCTCGCTCGGCGTAAGCATGTCGTTCGGCATCTCCCCTCGATCGGCATTGGACCTCGTTCGGCCTACACATTTCACTTAACACACTAACTTGTTCGGTTTGGAGACATGGCTCGGCATTTGCTGTTCGGCATTTAAGGCTCGACACGCAGAAGTCACTCACCACGGGCCGAGGTGTCTGGCTGCTAGGCCCGTTAGGGAAGTCCAACCCATCTTCGTCTATAAATAGAAGGGCAGGGGCACAGTGAAAGAGGACCTTTTTCGAGAACACTGGGGAGACTCTTCTGCTTTCAAGACTTATTATTTTCAATTCGAACTTGTATTCAAGTCATGAATATACGGATTGTATCTGTAGTTAACTACTTGTGAAAGCAATAAAGATCAAAACTCAAAGTGGACGTAGGCAGTTACGCCGAACCACTATAAATCTGGTGTTCTAGATTTCTATAGTTAATTTAGTCTATATCTCTCTGTTTTAATTTATCTTCTTCATTTATCTCTCTACACAATCTTTCTAAAGGGGGTTAGTGACCAATTTTGGTGCTAACAATTTCTAAACCGTTTCCACGGTCGAAACACATGAAGGACACCACGAATGCCAGAGAACTGGACTGGTAAAGGAACTTGGTAAGAAACAGGACCACTACACTCAATGGTTGGGTAGGGTCCCACATATCACAGAGTTATCTTCCCCAATTGACTGAAGTACCAGTCTTCTAATAAGGAAGAAACACGGATAAAGACCCGATCTTCAATAGAAAGTTTCAAGATCTTACAAAAAGATTCAAAAATAGAGTGGGACTTAAGATCAATTTCTTTCCCTAACTAAAGCTAACTAGAGAGTGATCGATATGGTTTCCCAAATAAATCTCAAAAGAAGCGATACCAATACCAGATTAGAAACAATTAACAATGGGAAAAATTCAATCAAGGTAGTCAAGATCCTCCTAGCGCTACCAAAGTCAAGAATACAATCATGAGGTAGATTTCTAAGATTTTATCAACATTTAAATCTCTTAGAAGCTCTCTTTTTAGTTTTCCCCCATGAAATTCAGTTTTGTTTATTAATTATTTGAGATAAAATCAAATGATTGATTTGAGTTCCTAAAAATTTCTACAAATTTCAACTTCATTCAATCAAACAAAGGTTATAACCCTAAAGAGGTTCTTAGTTGTAAATTTCTAAGCAAGTTTTAATCTAAATTTTCATATCCTAATTTATTAGATATATTTTCTCTATTCAAAATGCATATCATTCTTAATATCCTAGGATACTTTGCTTATTTAATCATATCAAAAGGTTGTGGTATAATCCTTGGATTTCTCTTTAATATGAATTCTAAATCCATAATATAAATTTATATTACCACAAAAATCCTTCTCTATGTGTTTTAAATTTTCAAAATTCACACAAACCCCATTTACACATTATTTTCTTTTTAAATTCACCTCTTACTTATTTCTATGTCAAATAGCCTCTACTTGGTTTTTAATTTTAAAGGCTCAAATTATATAATTCATTTTAAAGTATTCACGTTACTTAACTAAATTTCCTTTATAATTTTACACTACAAATTTCATACTAAAGGATCCCAATTATTTTTCTTTGCTAAAGATTTATTTTCCTTTTATAATGCACTACACTGACATTTTAACCATATAGAGAAATAGCATTTGGTTATTCCCAAGATTAATGTTAAGTCTTGAAAACTTAAAAATTTCCAAAAAAGGTTTTTGTAGTCAAAGCCTTTAGAGTTCAATCATTACATTTATTAATGCCTTACACTTTTACTGCACAATGTATATTTATCAATAGGGTCCACCAATTAGATTTTATCCTATTCAAGAATTTACTAATTAAATTTTCCATTTTCTTTTATGATAAAAATAAAAGAATTAGCTTCCTAAGAAATTATTATAATTTAAACAGGTCTCCAAAAATTTATTTTCCCATTAGAAAATGATTTATATGAACTCCTTCCTTAATTTCCCAAACTCCATTTTAATTTAGAAATAAAATTTTCAAATCTCTTAGTTATTTACTGGCCTCAATATTCAACAAAGCTTATATTGGGTAAAACCCAAAATTATAAATCTAGTCTTATTTCTCATCATTGTATTTTCTATTTACAATTTCTCATCTTTTGGAATCCCTAAAAATGTTTTCAAATCCCTAATTATTTTTATTTTGAAATAAAGCCTTTTCTTAGTGCAAGTTTGAAACCTTAGACACTACCTAATTTAATGTTAAATCAATACACACAAACACACACAATACATATATATCGCACGGATTCAATTCACTAGCCTCTTCTTAGGAATACATTAAATTTCCTTTAATATTTTAGTTAATATCCAAGAGATAAATTAATCCATAAAATCATCATTATAATTTTCAAGATACTTTGAAGCTCTTAACTTGTTAAATTTAAATAGTTATTTTTCTAAATACCAAGTTTGAATAGTATGTCAACATATATAACATATGTCCCACAAAGCATTACCAAAAACTTCTTTTAATACCATGATTAGTATCCAAAAGATGAATTTATTTATAAAGTTATTTCCACAAATTGTTGTTTCAAATACAATTAGAGATGACATCTCAAAATCACATATTATATAACCTAAACTTATTCCCGAGCTTAGAAGTTTGCCCCTTTTAACATTCAGAATTTGCTTCCAGTTGATTTAAGTAAAAGAATCATGTTTCTATTTAGCTTCTGTTGATTTGGCTATTTAAGGATATTTACTTATATGCTTTTACTTCGATTATAATGGTCTTTCATAGCCTATCTAAAGCATTATATCAAATTTAATTTTTAGAGCAAATCTTAATACAATTCCTAAATCTCATAATCAACACATAATGTTACCTCTCTATTTATTCATAACAAACCTTTGACCAGTGGCTGCGGTGTTGATTATAAAATCAACATCGCCTTGCTATTGTTCTTGGCCATTTCTAAGATTACGCATCTAAGCCCATTATTGAATTATTACTCATATAATTTATCTTTACTGATATTTCTATTCTTCTTATAATAATATTGAAATACTTTTTATATCTCCAAAACCTTAATATATAATTATATACATAGCTTCGTATGCATACCATTTTATTCTAAACCACATTAGTTTTCAAGAATATTTTTATTCCTTCTGGAATTAACATATGTCCAAAATATGACTTCCCAAAACACTTACTTTAATAAAAGTGCATGTCCAATTGTCTCGTTTGAATGTTTAGGAATCCCTATCGAGTATGTTAGCCAAACGCCCTAACTAAAATCCTTTAAGCATCTGAAAGACAATTTAACATCCATATATATATATAGACACACAGTCTTTTAAAATGAAGAATACTTATATCTTTAAATACGCTAGTTTATATATATAATAACAAGCTTATAGTCATCACCATTAAACAACTTATTGAAAACTCATAGGATGATATTTCCTATTTAGGTGATGATTACATCAAAACAATTCTCAATCAAACTCCTGGTTTAGAGTAAATAATTAATCATTTATTCTTGGTAAATTGGTAATCAAATACCAAAACTTATCTCCATTTCCAATTGATTTGTAACAACCCATAATTTTGTAAATATTTTTAATTAATTTTTATTTGAAAACTTTGATTTTTAAATAATTTAAAATTTTAAATATTGGAAAATTTTCAATGTAACTTTGGAATTTGATTGTAATATATTTTCCAGATACAATAAAATAAACCTTTTCTGTAAATTTCATGTTTTGGTCAACTTTGGTCAAATTTTGAATTTCAGTTTAAATTTTTAAATTTGAATTTTAAATTTTTAATCTTTTTCTTTGGAGCATAATATAATGCTGATATCCGTTCTACTTTTTGTTTCGTTAAATTCTGATTTATACTTTTAGAATTGGATAAATTACAGTGTTTTACACACAATTAAAGTTCTGTATTTTATTTTATATATATATTCCTATATTTTTCCTATATCCATCTCTTTGTTTATGTCTCTATTTATTTGTCTAGGCTTTTATTGTATTCATTGGAATTTATTTGTTTATATCTTTTTATAAAGAGCTGGAGAAAATCAGGGAGACATGCGTTACATTGTTTTAATTCTTGCCTTTTTATTTACCTACCCTCTTTATTACTTACCCAAGCATTCACTCCTTTGCTTGCCATCCAAAATTTCTTTAGCCCTGCATTCTTACTTGTTTACACGTACAAAAAAAATTATTTCCCATCTCTCATTTTCATTTGCATTTAAGAATAAAATATATACAAGATTCTTTTCCTTTTCTTACCATTCAAAACTCATTATTACTTGCCTTTTTCCGTTTCCTAGCATTTACTCCTCCTTAGCCGTTTCTTTTTATTTCCTTCTAGCCGTAAGAAACCTTCATTATTCACGTGCAAACATTTCTCATTTCCTAACAAATAAAAAGAATTAAATACATCAAGTTATTTGTTGCCTTTTTATTTTCCAAACCATTCAAACTCTTGCCTTAATTGCCTAGTCTCTTTATTTCTTACCATAGCCGCCACTTACTTTTGCAAATCACGTACAAAAACATCTCATCCCATCTCAATTCTCATTTTCTTTCTGAAAAAAAAAATATACAGTAAGTTTTCATAGCCTCCACCTTCTTCCTCTTTTTCTATTTTGTTTTACTTTTGTTTTTCTTCCTCTTATGCTCGGCCTCTCCACCATATTTCCGACCTCATCTCCTCTCCTCCACTTGTAACTTCCACCTCTTCAATTTACAAACCATGGCCGTGCATTAACTTGCTTTGAATCATCTTGGCTGAGTAAGAAACATGATGTGGCCGAGCCACATGAGGTGGTCTAGCCTATTAGACCATGGCCGAGCCCACTTAGTGGTTGAAACCAAGGTTATGTCATTTAATTCATCACTTTTCAATTGTTTAATTCATTTGTTGTTTGTATTGAATCATATTCTTATGTTGGTGATATTTGTGTACATACAAGATTTGGATCTGACTCTTCATCCACTCAAAAATATAAACGTGCCTTGTCGTGCTTTTCGGAGTTTGTTATGTACCTCTAGTTTGTCAATTCTAGCTTTAAAATGTGAGTTTATCACTCTCGACATACGTACTTTTATAATTGTGAAATAATGGCATGTGAATTGTAGGAAATTTATATGTTATGTTATTATGTTCATATATGCCTGTGATATGATTATATGATGCTAAATTCTATTTATATATTTGTTACATCATCTGATATGATTATATGTTCTACTGTTCATTTATTTACTGATTCTCACACTGCAAGTTCCCTATCAATATGGGTTGAAATGATACATACCCGAACGGACATTAGAATAAAGAAAAATCTTTATGAGCTGAAATGATAGGCTCGAGTGATTTTTATTGTATTTGTTTTACTTGGGATTGCGGGTTTGAAATGATAGAACCCGGATTTTTCTTTTTAAACTACGGATTGAAATGATACATATCTGTATCACTTGACCTAGGTTAGAAAATATTATACAGGCCCATGGTCATACTTTAAATAATATTTCCCTAATATTTATTAAGAATTTTTAAATAATATTTTCCTAAAAGATTATTAAGTATTTTGGGTTTTATAGATATATGAAATTTTAACTTAAATTTTGATTTAAAGCTTTAAATTATAAAGGTGTATTGGTTTTTCTATAAGTTAAATTTTTATAAGTTAATAATTGGTTTTAAGTTAAATTAAGGATCTTTATTGATGATAAGTAACTTAATAATTGAATTTGACTTAATATGGAAGTTTAAATCTAACCTAGTAATTGTTATGAATTTTACTTTATGAAACGGACATGTTTTGTGTAATAAATAATGTATTTTGAACTGATAAAATGGAATACAGTTTTAATTGGACATTTTGTAATAAAATTTATTTAACTAGAAAATCATAGTTAATTGATGTCTAAATGAATAGATCTAAAAGAAAAAATGGATTGTTATATTAACTATGATAAAATATTCTTTTGTGAAATGTTATGTTTTGTAAAATAAATAAC
The DNA here is from genome assembly GCA_030737815.1 of Allium fistulosum. Classification (NCBI taxonomy): domain Eukaryota; kingdom Viridiplantae; phylum Streptophyta; class Magnoliopsida; order Asparagales; family Amaryllidaceae; genus Allium; species Allium fistulosum. The sequence continues at coordinate 194,040,252 of CM060903.1, read as the reverse complement.
TATGATTTAAATGGAAAAATGTATCTTAAATTATGACTTAACTTTATAATGGGAAATATTTTTTCTATTGGAAATGTGAAGTTTGACTTATTAAAGAATATTTTATTTATGAAATGGATAATTTTAAAATAAAGTATTAAGTTATTTGTGGAAATAAAAAGTTAAGTAAATAGTGTACTTTTGACTTAATAAATGAATTATAGTTAAATTTGGATATTTATTTATAAAAGGTTATTTTATTTAAATCACAAGTTAATTGATATCCAAATGAATATTTCTGAAATGTGAGATATGTTTTATAAGTTAAATTGGCTAAAATTGAAGTTTTAATGTTTCTGAAATGTTATAATAAATCTGGAATTGTATTGGCAGCATTTACAAAGTGCTGCTGTTTCTGAAATTTAACTATGTTCTGGAATAACTATAATACTACAGCACTTTGTAAGTGCTGCTGTTTTTGAATTTGAACTATTTCTGAAAATACCAATATGTCTGCTACAGCACTTTATAAGTGCCGCTGTTTCTGAAACTGAACTGTTTTGCAACACTAAAATAACTACTGTAGGACTTTATAAATGCTGATGTTTTGAATTTGTTAATATTTTTGAAATGTTAATATATTTACCGTAACACTTTATAAGTGCTGTTGTGGCTGAAATTTCAATGAACTTTGTTAATGAATATATTTTGGAAGATTTTGACATTGAATTTAAATGGCTTAAATGAATATGTTTTGAGGTGTAATATAAACCATTTTTGAAATTTATAAGTTAATACAATGTTTTCGAAATTGGTATAATTGAACGAATGAACTTAAAAATGCTATAACTTTGGTAATGAATATTTTTTTAAGGGTGTTATGACTTTGCTAAATATTATGATTTCCAAATGATAACATTTTAAATTGATATGGTTTCAAAGTCTTATGGTTTCAAAGTGTTTGGTTTCAAAGGTGTTATAACTGTGAAAGAACTATGATTTCGGAAATGAATTTATTTGAATAGTATTTAATTAAGAATTTTCTTTGAATATATTGATTTGCAATTGAAGTTTTAAGAATATGACTTTATAAAGTGAGATGTTTTAAAAAGGAATATTTCAAGTTTTAAAAAAGGTTGAAAGAAATATTCAGTGATTGGAAATTTGGGTTTATTCAAATGATATTTTGGTTTTGAAGTATAAACTAGTTGAATATTATATTTTGGTTCTGAAGTATAAACTAGTTAAATATGATATTTTGGTTTTGAAGTATAAACTAGTTTTGAAATGGATATGATATTTTGTTTTGAGGTATAAATTATTTCGAAATAAATATCCATGGGTTATAATAACGATTGGTTGGCAAAGAGACCGGGATCAGATATGGGCATACTCTCTGTCGATACCGAAAACCACTTTGACAACCATGTACGCGGTGGAGATTCCATAATGAAGTAGGATGGTGGCGACGATTCTTTTTGAGGTATATACGTGGACCCAACTCCCGTGAGTTGGCATAAGGTGGCTAAAACAGGAGCGATTGATGGGCCAATGAGGTAGCAACTCTGATCGGTCGCATTTCTTCGATACCATTCTATTACTTTGTGATTGATTTGGTGGCCACCCTCGATTTTTGATTTGGGAGTGTGTTCCGAGGTGGGCGGTAGTGGCTGCTATGCGTTTCCACCAGCCCGGATGCGTAATTGGTATATCTACCCTGGCATTGCCTAGTTGTGCCGTGCCACCTACCATATCGAGCTTTACTACGAGTTTGGATTTGTGCCGTAGCCTGTGGAGTATTTAGGGTAGCTCCCAATCTGGGGGTATGCTGATACTGGATAGACTACTGGGACTATTATTTGTTAAGGTGGAAAATGTAAAGCCTTAATGCTATTTAAAAGTAAGTTTATTTTACTATTAGACATTATTATAATAGCAAATATTACTACATAGTAAATAGTTTAACGGATCCTTAGAGGATGGACGGTCCCAAGCATCCTTTAAGTTACTTGTACCTTTATATTACAGTTCACTTGAGTTGGTTTACATTGTATAAGTATGTATGTCCTGACTCGAGTGTTTTGTGTTTTGCTTTACGCTCGGGTCAGACTGAGTTGTACCAGTATTCGAGACTCACCTTTGGAGTTGGAGCTTCACTTGGATCCATCCATAGATTTTGCTTCTAGTTATCCAGTTGATTCCAGTAATGTATTCAGATCATGTATTTGACTATTGTATTGAGACATCTTTGTATTCGTGATTTCCGTTGTATCTTTTTAACTCTGATGTATACATATATAGTAGCTTCATGAACTACTATTTCTTTGCTTCCACTGCATTTGTTATATTACTCTGTGTTTGTGATCCGTTATTTATTTACTGTATATTCTAATTTTTGCCAAATTTATATTTACAATTCGGTATTTTGAGCAATTCAAGTCCGACATGTGCGGATGCGAATGGTTGAAAATATCGGGTCGTTACATTTGGTATCAGAGCTTTTGCTCTAGGCAAAGCTTAGCATATATGGTAAATTTATTTACAGAATCACTTTCGTTCGAACTTGAATCTCTTCCTTTTGACTCGACTTCTTTTGAATTTTGGAACGTTCCCTGCGGTTCCAAACCCATTCTTGTCTCTCCCTATTTGTCTTCTTTTGATTCTGGAGTATCCCATAACTCCACTTCGAATGATCCTTATAATGAATTGGTGGTCTCCCGACCTTTGAATGATTGTAAAGGGGTGAACTCCTTTACAATTAGCATTGATTCACTGAAGATTTCTGTATCCTCGGTTTACAATAATATCTATCTCTTGTTATCCCGAATTCTATCTCTTGAGATTGGATGTAGGTTTGCCCCAGAACCACACATCGATCTTATTCTTTAAGTCACGTTTGACCCGGTTAAGGTTGCCCGCGATTTATATAAGCTTATTCATTCCCTTATTTTGTTATTTAATCCTCTTGTCTTTTGTTTTCAACTTATCTTCAAATCATTATTGAAAATATATTTGTAAACTAATATTTAAAATGTTTTATTATATATTGTGTTGTTTGAGTTGTTGATGTTGATTTGGGTTTCCGATCGATTCGTCTGATCAACGCTATCGACAGGATCTCCAAAACACTTGAATAGAGCAAACTAACACCATATTATTTTCAAACTTGGTAAATGAAATAAATTTTGTATAATTATATTTTATATATATGTCTAATTTTCTGAATTTTGATAGTCAATTGATTTAGTTGTTAAGAAATAATATTTGACTCTGTATATATCTTGTAACCATTGACTTTTGTTTCATATATAAATAATTTAACTATAAAATATGGTTATAAATTAATTTGGAAATTTAAATGAATTTAAAATTAAGAATTTGAGAATTTAATTTCTGAATATTTCAAAATTTGGGTTTTAAAGTTTTAAAAGGATATATTATTTAAAGTATTTTCGAATAGAAATTGTTCCAAAGTGTAACGACCCGTAAATTTCAGTGGTTTTATTTATTTAATTAAACGAATTTTGTGAAATTTTAAACGATAAAATTTTGAAATATAAATTTGATATTTGGAATGCATCTAATTAAACATAGCAACTGGTAAATTTTCGTTCGAAAATATGAAAATTTATTTCGCGCGTAAATTTACTTCAATTTAATCAGTTAAAAAGTGATGAAAATAAAATGTTTCCGGAACCTAAATATTTTTACATAGAAAAATTCTAAACCATCTTCTGAGCAAGATGTCAGTTTGTCGTTTTTCCAAATTTGGACATCTATTGCTCCGTCGATCTTATTTTCGACAAAATAGCAGCATTTCGTACCGATATCGATTTTTGATCGGATGATCCTACCACTGATATTTGTATACCGTTTTGATCGTCTTGTCGTGCTGATCTAAGCGGTATATTTATTTCTATATTTTGAGGTCCGGTAGGTGACGAAAACGATGGTAACGTTCCATTGTAGCGGTACAAAATTACCTTCTCAAATTTAGACGTGCTGTCCAATCAAACCATTTATTTGCCTTGAAGGAGTCAGCTAAATTTGAGGTAACCGTTGCTATTCAATTCACTTTATATTTTATTCATGACTTTCAATATCCTACCGTTCATTTGCATTTAAACTATAATTTTGCAACGTGTTACTGTGAGCTATTCTTATTGCAAATCTCCTCCTCTTTTTCACTAAGACCTTTCCTTCCTCCACACGACCCCAGATCTGGACGAAGTCACCCAAACACCTAACAGCTCACCTCCCTTGACTGTCGCTACCCCACGCGGCGAGCCTCCGCCACCCTCCACCGTGAAACACCACCATGCTCTCGCTCTCCCCAGCAGCTCCTGCCGAGCCCAAGTTCGCAGCAACTCGCCCGAGCTAGATCTCCGCGCACCTGACCTCGACCACGCACCCTCCACAGCTCGTCTCGCTACCTTCACCTTCCCGGCCTCCCCCTACTTCGTGCCTCACAACCCACGACCGCCCTGCCTCCACACTTTCCCCACGTCTCCAGGTCGAGAGCCTCCTCTGGCTTCCCCAGTTGGGCCTGGCACCGCCACAACCGGAACCACCATCTCAGCCTTCAGCTCTCGTCTCCCCTCACCTACTGCTCGAATGAAGCCAATCACCATGCGACCAACTCGATCCACTCACCTCCATCTACACCTCACGTCTCTGACAGCATAACCGAGCCTCCCTGTTTTATATTAGGTAAATATATATAGCTTTTGATGTTATTTTGATTGCATGCGTATATAATAGTATATGTGTGTATATATTTTGTTAGTATAAAACAGTATATATTTATACATATTTATTTATAGGCAGAGTTTTATAAATAGTTGATATGTAGGATACTTTGTTAAATAGCTGAAAACAGTTTGAAATATATATATACAAGATCTGTTTATATATAAGTATTATTTCAATAGGTATAATGTATGCAAGTTTTAAGTCATAGGATAGCATATCTATGAGTCGTTTTCATTCTTACTTGACTTATTTGTGTAAGTGCGGTTGTTCATATCAGTATGTATGCCCGGGTTAGTCTATATGTTTATGTTATAGATTCATTATGGTAGTTCATATAAATTTCAAAACATGTTGAGTATATAAAAATAGTGTGACAATCTATATATGTCAGTATATATATGTTTATAGTTTTATGAGTTTAGGACACTAATCTATTATTAATATTACGTAAGTTTTGATGCGGTCTGTTATATATATATTTGTTAATAAATATTCTGTAGAGTTTTGAAATAGGCATGTTGTTATAATTTGGATATATATAATATACATTTATATAACTAGAATGAGTCTGCATATTTGGTTGTCTGAGTACAAATATAATTGTGAGTTGAGATATGCACATATATAATTAGTTGTCTGCATATGAATGTTCTGTTGTATTATTTGGCATGGGAGTTGGGTAGTTGCCTGCATTATATGAATTTATATAGTCCATATTTGTTTAAGAGTTTAGTTTTGTACTGTTATATAGTTATTTTCTCTCTACAGCTTATATACCAATTTATATAATAGTATATATATATATATATGTTTAAAACTGAAAAGTTTCTCGAGTTTATGTGATCTGCTTTGAGCCAGTATATTTATTTTAGCAAAGCAAGTTTGTATTAATATTCTTATGAACATTAGTTTTGAATTTTAAAATATAAAGATTTTTCTTTTTTTTGGTTTGTCTGTATATTGGGTTAAAATATATATGTGTGTGTGTATATATATATATAGATGTATTTTGATTGGTGTTTAAGTTAAATGTAGATTTTAGAAAATATAAATTATATGCAATATATCTTGTTCTTATCGATTTCCCATTTATCAGCTTGTCCGTCAAATCGTGCCAATCTAGCTTCGTTTTGGAATTCATGCTTGGGTTGTAACTCATTCCATTGTCAAATCTATCTAGCCTTGAAAGGTGAGCAATCACTCACGATTAACGTTCTTATATTTATTAAATTTGATTTCAATTGAAACGTTAATTGAAATATGCTGCTGTTAGTTATTTACATTGTTATATATATATATGTCATTATCTGTATCTGTTCACCTGTGACACCTGACACCATTATCTGTTATTTATATTGATGATATATTGCCTGACTATTGTTATTTTATTATCATATCTGTTATCACTATGCAAGTTCCCTGTTAGTATAGAATCACTATGGGTTGAAATGATACATACCCGAATGATCTGTAGAATAGGAGAAAATCGTTATGGGTTGAAATGATAAACCCAAGTGATTTTCATTGAATTGAATTTGGGATTTCGGGTTGAAAAGATATATACCCGAATATGTTTTAAATTTCGGATTGAAATGATAAATATCCGTATCACTTGACCATATGATAGAAAATTTTTATACAGACACCGTTGGTCTATATATAAATGTTTGAAAATGATTTCTATGGTTTTGAAAAGAAATATATGGTTTTGATAAATACTGATTTTAAAGATTTATTAAAGTTGATTTAATAAAGTTGATAAATAATATGTTTAAGTATTTATTTAATATCTATATTTTCGAATATAGAATTTATAATGATTTGAAATTGATTGAAATTGTATTTATTTAAGAATTATACTTAAATAAGTTTGGTTTGAAATATATTGAATTTGAAATTTAAAGAAGTGATTTACAACTTGAAATTTGAAAAGGTGACTTAAATGGATATTTCAAACGTATAAATATTTAAATGAGATATTTTTGTTTATTTAAATTGTAAAATTGAAATGGTATTCAAATGTTATGGAAATGATTAAGTTAATATTTCAAAACGAAACAATTGTAAAGTGAATCTGATATGTATATAAATTTATCGAATTTAGTTTTGAAATGTTGAATATTTAAAGCTTTGAAATAAATTCAAATTTGAAATGGCTTATTTTATGGTTTAGATACGTATTTGAAATTGATAATTTGAAATGGTTCATTTAGAAGCTGAATCGAGTTGAAACGGATGATTTGAGATTTTGTTTAAAATAAATTTTTGGAATTCGAGTTAATTTGAATCGATTTGTGAAATTTGAGGAAACTAATTTATTTATAACGAAATTTTAATATCTTAACTGTTAAAAAGGAAGTGTTATGATTTCCAAAATACTGTGATTTCCAGACTATGATTTCGAAAGCATTATAACTTTTGAAAAGTAATATGATTTTGAAAATGGATATATTTGAAGTGAAATGATATCGTATTAAAGTGGGTCTTGAAACGATAATGATATTTTGGTTTTAAAATATAAACTATTTTGAAATGACCACGGTGTTATAATAACGATTGGTTGTTAAAGAGACCGGGATCGGATATGGACATACTCTCTGTCGATACCGAAAACCACTTTGACAACCGTGTACGCGGTGGAGATTCCAGAATGAAGTAGGATGGTGGCGACGTTCTTAAGGTATGTTACGTGGACCCAACTCCCGTGAGTTGGCATAAGGTGGCTAAAACAGGAGCGATCTCGGACCAGTGAGGTAGCACCTCTTCTCGGACGCATTTCTTCGATATTATACTCTTACTTGTGATTTGACTAGATGGCTATCCTCCGATTTGGGAATGTTGTTCGAGGTGGAACGGTAGTGGCTGCTATGCGTATCCATCAGTCCGTGTGCGTAATTGGTATATCTACCCTGGCATTGCCTAGTTGTGCCGTGTCACCTACCATATCGAGCTTTACTACGATTATGATTTTAAGATCCGACCGCGTTAAGGTTCTCCATCCCCTTAACGCTATTTTCCGATATGATTATACTTTACTTATTTAGACACTATTATAATAGCGAATATTACTACATAGTAAATAGTTTAACGGATCCTTAGGGGATGGTTATCCCAAACATCCTTTAAGTTACTTGTATTTCAGTTGATATTTCACTTGAGTTGGATTTATTAATATAAGAATGTTAATCCTGACTCAAGTGTTTTGTATTTTTCTTTACGCTCGGGTCAGACTGAGTGATACAGCATTGGAGACTCACCTTTGGAGTTGGAGCTTCGCTTAGAGATCCAGCTATCTATCGATCCTGCTTTCAGTTATTCCGTCGATCCATTGATGTATTCAGATATGGTATTTGATTATTGTATTGAGACATCTATTGTATTCGAGACCTCTGTTGTATCTTGTTTAACTCTGTTATATATATATAGTAGCTTCATGAACTACTATCCTTTGTTTCCGCTACAGTATTGTTATATTACTCTGTGTCTGTGATCTGTAATTATTTTATTTACTGTATATGCTGAGTTTTTGCCAAATTTTATTTACAATCCATCGTTTTGAATTATTCAAGTCCGACATGTGTGGATTTATTGTCGATTTGAATGGTCCAAAACACTGGGTCGTTACACAAAGAGTTTTAAATGTTTAAATCGGTGCTCTTTTTTTGTCATTGGTAAATAATTTCGGTGATGACTGCAGCATCATCGACGTTCATTTTCGAGTTTCGAAATAAAGAGACCATTCTGTAGCTTTGCTACAGTTTTGCTTTGAAGAATTAAATTTATTTGGATTTCTAAAATATGATTTGATTTATAATATATATTGATATATGATTTAAAGTTGATTTGATATATATTATGTATATATATTTATTTATCTCTAGTTTGAAGTTAATCGAAAATTTAATTCTTAAAATTTCTTAAAGGATGATTTCAATTATAAAATGAAGCCAAAATTTGAAGAAATATTTAAGCTTGAATAATTGAATTGGAAAATTTTATTTGTATAATATTCTACTATATTCCAATATAACTTACCTAAATTAATAAGAAGTTGAATATGTAATTGGATATTATACAATATAAAGGATTTTATAAATAAAATTTGAGTGGTTATAATAAATGTTATACGCTTAAATTTTAGTTATAAAGAGATTTATAGGGGTAAACAGAATAAAAGTTAATTGAATAATTTACAATTAATAGTGTTAAAGGGATTTATAAATAAATTGGAGTAGTTACAATAAAAGGTAAACATACTTAATATATGTGATTAGATACATTAAGTGGAATAAACTTACTAATAATTTGGAATAAAGAAGAATTAAAATTTAGTGAATAAATTATGAGTATAATAAATGATTTTCAAAAGTCATGACTTTGGAAAATTGTTAATTTAAGATAATTGTATGATGAGATAATGAGACTAAAAATAGTTAAGATTTATTTAACTTAAGTGAAATCAAATGGATGAAATTAATTATTAATGTAAGTTGAAATTTTCATGGTTTTAAATTTATTATCTTATTCTGTTTTCCAATCTATTTTTCCTTTTGGTTGTTTCCATTCTCCTACCTTCTAAGTGGGAAATCGAATTTCGAATTGGTCAGCCCATGGAGCTATTGTTTTCTCTCAGCTTGATCTTGCCACTGATTTTCACCAGCTCAATGTTGCTGAGGAAAGTGTTCCCGAGACTGCTTTTCGTACTGAGAATGGTTTTTTCTATGAATGGTAAGTCATGCCTTTTGGTTTGACTAATGCCCCTGCTTCCTTTGTTGATTGATGAATTGTGTTTCCATGTTGTGCTTATCAAGTTTGTTTTAGTCTTTTTTGATGATATCCTTGTCTTCTCCAAGTCAAGGAAAGAACAGGAGTCACATTCGAAATCTGTTCTGGAGGCTCTTAGGAATCATCAGATTGAAGGCTAAAATTTTGAAATACCATTTTTGGAAGGATGAAGTCCAATTTCTTGGGCATATTGTTTCTAGTAATGGAATTTATGGTGATCCAGTTAAGATCGCTGCGATCAATGTAAATCTTTCTTTATGATTTCATATCATAACTCTATCATTTCGGTTGTCCTTATCTCTCCCTATCTTGTTACGTGATTGGGAAGGTTATTTGCTTCTGCCAGTCTGCTTGAAACTTTTCAAGAATCTTTGGGTACTCATATGAATCTGAGCACTGCCTACCATCCACAGACTGATGGTCAAATGGAAAAAGTGAATCAGATTCTAGAGGATCTTCTTCGTGCCTATGTTTTAATTTTTGGACATCTTGGGAAGATCATCTCTATCTTATTGAATTTACCTATAACGATCGTTATCATGTATAATTTCAATCTTCTTTTCATTTTGTCTTAGTCCTATCTCATTTTATCTTGTTTTCCTTGTTTTCCCTGCCTTGTTCCTTTTCGAGGACGAAAATTTTTGAGTGGGGGAGAGTGTAACAACCCATAATTTTGTAAATATTTTTAATTAATTTTTATTTGAAAACTTTGGTTTTTAAATCATTTAAAAATTTAAATATTGAAAATTTTTCAATGTAAGTTTGGAATTTGATTGTAAATTATTTTCCAAATACAATAAAATAAATATTTTCTGTAAATTTCATGTTTTGGTCAACTTTGGTCAAATTTTGAATTTCAGTTTAAATTTTTAAATTTGAATTTTAAATTTTTAATCTTTTTCTTTGGAGCATAATATAATGCTAATATCCGTTCTACTTTTTGTTTCGTTAAATTCTTATTTGTACTTTTAGAATTGGATAAATTACAGCGTTTTACACGCAATTAAAGTTCTGTATTTTATTTTATATATATTTCTATATTTTTCCTATATCCATTTCTTTGTTTATGTCTCTATTTATTTGTCTAGGCTTTTATTGTATTCATTTGAATTTATTTGTTTATATTTTTTATAAAGAGCTGGAGAAAATCAAGGAGACATGCGTTACATTGTTATAATTCTTGCCTTTTTATTTACCTACCCTCTTTATTACTTACCCGAGCATTCATTCCTTTGCTTGCCATCCAAAAATTCTTTAGCCGTGCATTCTTATTTGTTTACACGTACAAACAAAAATTATTTCCCATCTCTCATTTTCATTTGCATTTAAGAATAAAATATATACAAGATTCTTTTCCTTTTCTTACCATTCAAAACTCCTTATTACTTGTCTTTTTCCGTTTCCTAGCATTTACTCCTCCTTAGCCGTTTCTTTTTATTTTCTTCTAGCCGTGATAAACCTTCATTATTCACGTGCAAACATTTCTCATTTCCTAACAAATAAAAAGAATTAAATACATCAAGTTATTTGTTGCCTTTTTATTTTCCAAACCATTCAAACTCTTGCCTTAATTGCCTAGCCTCTTTATTTCTTACCATAGCTGCCTCTTACTTTTGCAAATCACGTACAAAAACATCTCATCCCATCTCAATTCTCATTTGCTTCCTGAAAAGAAAATATACAGTAAGTTTTCATGGCCTCCACCTTCTTCCTCTTTTTCTATTTTATTTTTCTTTTGTTTTTGTTCCTCCTATGCTCGGCTTTCCGACCTCATATCCTCTCCTCCACTTGTAACTTCCACCTCTTCAATTTACAAACCATGGCCGTGCATTAGCTTGCTTTGAATCATCTTGGCCGAGCAACAAACATGATGTGGCCGAGCCACATGAGGTGGTCTAGCCTATTAGACCATGGCTGAGCCCACATGGTGGTTGAAACCAAGGTTATGTCATTTGATTCATCACTTTTCAATTTTTTAATTCATTTGTTGTTTGTATTAAATCATATTCTTATGTTGGTGATATTTGTGTACATACAAGAATTGGATCTGACTCTTCATCCACTCAAAAATATAATCGTGCCTTATCGTGCTTTTCGGAGTTTGTTGTGTATCTCTAGTTTTTCAATTCTAGCTTTAAAAGGTGAGTTTATCACTCTCGACATACGTACTTTTATAATTGTGAAACAATGGCATGTGAATTGTATGAAATTTATATGTTATGTTATTATGTTCATATATGCATGTGATATGATTATATGATGTTAAATTCTGTTTATATATTTGTTACATCATCTGATATGATTATATGTTCTACCGTTCATTTATTTACTGATTCTCACACTGCAAGTTCCCTATCATTATGGGTTGAAATGATACATACCCGAATGGACATTAGAATAAGGAAAAATCATTATGAGCTGAAATAATAGGCAAGAGTGATTTTTATTGTATTTTTTTTACTTGGGATTGCGGGTTTGAAATGATAGAACCCGGATTTTTCTTTTTAAACTACGGATTGAAATGATACATATCCGTATCACTTGACCTAGGTTAGAAAATATTATACAGGCCCATGGTCATACTTTAAATAATATTTCCCTAAAATTTATTAAGTATTTTTAAATAATATTTTCCTAAAATATTATTAAGTATTTTGGGTTTTATAGATATATTAAATTTTAACTTAAATTTTGATTTAATGCTTTAAATTATAAAGGTGTATTGGTTTTTCTATAAGTTAAATTTTTATAAGTAAATAATTGGTTTCAAGTTAAATTAAGGATCTTTATTGATGATAAATAACTTAATAATTAAATTTGACTTAATATGGAAGTTTAAATCTAACCTAGTAATTGTTATGAATTTTACTTTATGAAACGGACATGTTTTGTGTAATAAATAATGTATTTTGAACTTATAAAATGGAATACAGTTTTAATTGGACATTTTGTAATAAAATTTATTTAACTAGAAAATCATAGTTAATTGATGTCTAAATGAATAGATCTAAAAGAAAAAATGGATTGTTATATTAACTATGATAAAATATTCTTTTGTGAAATGTTATGTTTTGTAAAATAAATAACTTTGATTTAAATGGAAAAATGTATCTTAAATTATGACTTAACTTTATAATGGGAAATTTGTTTTCTATTGGAAATGTGAAGTTTGACTTATTAATGAATATTTTATTTCTGAAATGGATAATTTTAAAATAAAGTATTAAGTTATTTGTGGAAATAAAAAGTTAAGTAAATAGTGTACTTTTGACTTAATAAATGAATTATAGTTAAATTTGGATATTTATTTATAAAAAGTTATTTTATTTAAATCACAAGTTAATTGATATCCAAATGAATATTTCTGAAATGTGAGATATGTTTTATAAGTTAAAATGGCTAAAATTGAAGTTTTAATGTTTCTGAAATGTTATAATAAATCTGGAATTGTATTGGCAGCATTTCCAAAGTGCTGTTGTTTCTGAAATTTAACTATGTTCTGGAATAACTATAATACTACAGCACTTTGTAAGTGCTGCTGTTTTTGAATTTGAACTATTTCTGAAAATACCAATATGTCTACTACAGCACTTTATAAGTGCTGCTATTTCTGAAACTGAACTGTTTTGCAACACTAAAATAACTACTGTGGGACTTTATAAATGCTGATGTTTTGAATTTGTTAATGTTTTTGAAATGTTAATATATTTACCGTAACACTTTATAAGTGCTGTTGTGGCTAAAATTTCAATGAACTTTGGAAATGAATATATTTCGGAAGATTTTGACAGCGAATTTAAATGGCTTAAATGAATATGTTTTGAGGTGTAATATAAACCATTTTTGAAATTTATAAGTTAATACAATGTTTTCGAAATTGGTATAATTGAACGAATGAACTTAAAAATGCTATGACTTTGGTAATGAATATTTTTTTAAGGGTGTTATGATTTTTCTAAATATTATGATTTCCAAATGATAACATTTTAAATTGATATGGTTTCAAAGTGTTATGGTTTCAAAGTGTTTTGTTTCAAAGGGGTTATAACTGTGAAAGAACTATGATTTCAGAAATGAATTTATTTGAAATAGTATTTAATTAAGAATTTTCTTTGAATATATTGATTTGCAATTGAAGATTTAAGAATATGACTTTATAAAGTGGTTTTGGTTTAAGATGATTTAAAAAGGAATATTTCAAGTTTTAAAAAAGGTTGAAAGAAATATTCAATGATTGGGAATTTGGGTTTATTCAAATAATATTTTGGTTTTGAAGTATAAACTAGTTAAATATGATATTTTGGTTTTGAAGTATAAACTAGTTTTGAAATGGATACGATATTTGGTTTTGAGGTATAAATTATTTCGAAATAAATATCCATGGGTTATAATAACGATTGGTTGGCAAAGGGACCGGGATTGGATATGGGCATACTCTCTGTCGATACCGAAAACCACTTTGACAACCGTGTACGCGGTGGAGATTCCAGAATGAAGTAGGATGGTGGCGACGATTCTTATTGAGGTATATACGTGGACCCAACTCCCGTGAGTTGGCATAAGGTGGCTAAAACAGGAGCGACTGATGGGCCAATGAGGTAGCACCTCTAATCGGGCGCATTTCTTCGATACCATTCTATTACTTTGTGATTGATTTGGTGGCCACCCTCGATTTTTGATTTGGGAGTGTGTTCCGAGGTGGGTGGTAGTGGCTGCTATGCGTTTCCACCAGCCTGGATGCGTAATTGGTATATCTACCCTGGCATTGCCTAGTTGTGCAGTGTCACCTACCATATCGAGCTTTACTACGAGTTTGGATTTGTTCCGTAGCCTATGGAGTATTTAGGGTAGCTCCCGATCTGGGGGTACGCTGATACTGGATAGACTACTAGGACTATTATATGTTAAGGTGGAAAATGTAAAGCCTTAACGATATTTAAAAGTAAGTTTATTTTACTATTAGACATTATTATAATAGCGAATATTACTACATAGTAAATAGTTTAACGGATCCTTAGAGGATGGGCGGTCCCAAGCATCCTTTAAGTTACTTGTACCTTTATATTACAGTTCACTTGAGTTAGTTTACATTGTATAAGTATGTATGTCCTGACTCGAGTGTTTTGTGTTTTGCTTTACGCTCGGGTCAGACTGAGTTGTACCAGTATTCGAGACTCACCTTTGGAGTTGGAGCTTCGCTTGGATCCATCCATAGATTCTGCTTCCAGTTATCCAGTTGATTCCAGTAATGTATTCAGATCTTGTATTTGACTATTGTATTGAGACATCTTTGTATTCGTGATTTCTGTTGTATCTTGTTAACTCTGATGTATACATATATAGTAGCTTCATGAACTACTATTTCTTTGCTTCCGCTGCATTTGTTATATTACTCTATGTCTGTGATCTGTGATTTATTTACTGTATATTCTGAGTTTTGCCAAATTTATATTTACAATTCGGTATTTTGTGCAATTCAAGTCTGACATGTGCGGATGCTGTTTGGACAAAAAATGGACAAACACCTCAAAGTCGTATGATTTAGTAGATCTTATGTTGTTCTTAGTGATTTGGGTGATTTATGCAAATATATGAAAAACAGGGGCTAAACTGTAAAAAGACACGCAGATTTATAGTGGTTCAGCCAGAATGTGCCTACGTCCACTTTATATGTTATTTCTCTTCTCTTGTTTAGATTACAAGTACAAAGCTTTGATACAAGTAAAAGAAAGTTGTTTGAAAGTTCTCTCCGTGCTTGAGCTCTCAAACTTGTCCTCATTGTTGTACCCATGCCCCTCTATTTATAGAGTGAGGCTGGGGGTAGGGGTCTTGGATGTATATAGCCGCTGGTGGGCCTGGACTGATGTGATCTGGCCTGGCACATCTCGGTTCGGTAGCATTTGGTCCGGCGATGGGTGGTCTGGCATGGAGTTGGTTCATCATTGAGTTGGTCCGGCATCAAGTTGGTTCGGTATTGAGTTGGTCCGGCATCTTGTTGGTTCGGTATTGAGTTGGTCCGGCATCTTGGTCCGGTGGAAGAAGACGAGTGGATCGGTGTACCTTGATCCGGTGGTAGGAGTGTGGTGGTTCGGTAATGCTTCATTCGGTGGTTGAACCGGTGATGCTGGTTCGGTATTGACGTGGAGATGTTTGGTTCGGTAGGTGTTGGTTAGGCAGCCTGTAGACTTTGGTTCGGCTAGGGTTGGTCCGGTGGTGGAAATTCACCCAACATTTGCCCCCCAAAGCAGGGCATATGTTTAACATATGTTGTGCTTTGTTTCAGTTTGTTGATCTCATTCGGCCTGAGAACCGAACCGGCTGGTCCGGTCAATCAACCTCCCCCTATAAGTATGGGCCTTATGTCTCCACCATTCCTTACCGTTTGAAGTCAGCCAAATCGAAATTCTCGTCTGCCGAATCAAAGTCATTGCCGGATCATCCTTGACTACCGAATCAGGTAGTTACCGAATGGCTCTTATACTTTGAATTACCGAATGAATCTGCTCCATAGGTACTTGAGTGCAGAATGAGTTTTGATATTGGGAATGCCGAACGAATCGTGATATTGGGGATGCCGAATGAACTGTAGTATTGGGAATGCCGAATGAACTGTGATATTGTGGATGCCGAATAAACTGTAGTATCGAGAATGCCGAATGAACTGTGATATTGGGGATGCCGAATGAACTGTAGTATCGGGAATGCCGAATGAACTGCCAGGCCTCTCGGGCTTTTTAAATCACAAACGAAAACCCCAGACTGTTCGCACTTGCTTGTTTCATACTTCTGCATTCTTCGTTCTAACAACGTGCTTTTTTGTGTTTGCAGATAAATGTCTTAAAGAGTAGAAACCCGATCAGAAAAAAAGAGATCTCATGACAAAGAAGAGCCTTCCGCCGTGCCCCCAGCTCAGCCAGGACCTGTCCGTCACGGGCCTACCCCGAGATCATTAGTGGATGGATATGGTCCTCAGGAACTTCTTAATTCGCCTCCCGATTGCTTTCCTAGCTTACTTAAGGGCGAGCAACTCGACGTTATATCTCGCTCCTTCGGGATCGACCGAGCACGCATGTTATTACCGGATGCGGGAGTGATGCCGTATGATCCTCCCGAAGGATATTTTGCCTACAGCAGATACCATTGCATGTGTGGTGCCATCCGGCCTCTCAACGCCTAGGTAATCAGCTTTCTCACATATCTAAAGGTAGCTCCATTCTAGCTTCAGCCCAACTCTTATGCCATCCTGGTGAGTCTCTTCGTCATCTTCCAGAGGAGATATGGGCGTCCTCCTTCCAACCGGGAGATCCGGTATTTGTACAACCTGAGAGGCTACAAGAAAGGGTCTCCCTACATCAGCTTGGAATCGGCCGTAACCTTTAAGCCGGTCCTGGATTTATACTCCAAGTACAGCATGTTCAAGAAGGAATGGTTCTTTGTCAGGGATGACTCTGTTTCTATTCGGCGCTTCACCTCCGGATGTAAGTCAAAGCTTTATCTTTAATTCCCGTTCTGGTTGCAATACTCTTTCTCATGTGTTTTTATTTTTGCTAGCGACAGGTGGTTTTGCGGTCGTGGAGAATGACCGCCTGGTTCAGACGGCAGTAGAAATAGAAGCTATTACTGGGAGAGATAGGTCGGCTGCCTACCTGATCAGGAACGCTACACTCTTGGAGTACAACTTGATCCTTCCACAGCAGTCCGTGGTCAAGCAGAGGGACACGGCTGAAGAGAAGGTTGCCCAAGCCAAAGAAGGGGTCGAGTTGAAGAGCAGTAAAAGGAGGCCCTTTTCGAAACACCCGGTTGCCGGGGGGAAGAAGCTCAAAAAGTCTGATGGTCCCTCTCCCAGCTCATGTCCAGATATCCCGGAGGAGGGAGACGTGGAGGAGGGGCAAGGCGAAGATGGAGGAGAAGGTGCTGGAGGTGGCGACGGTGTCGGGGCTTTGTCTTCCGGGCAAGTAGGCGAGATGCAAGAGTGGATGGATGACGCTTTCCGCCAAGCCTTCAAGGGTTTGGAGGGGACGGAGAAGCCCCAGAAAGCCGATAACGTTGGGACCGGCGTCGATCTGTCTTCCGAGAGTGCCTCTACCGAAACAACTTCGGCGGTTAAGGGTGAACTTCACTTTACTTTTTTATTCTTGAGTGATGGCCCAATACATGTTGGTAACACTTGGTTTTTATATCAGGAGTAGGTAAAATGGTCAAGATCTCAGATCTTCGGCACATGCTTGAACAATACAAGCTCTCTAATGCTTCCGCCAAGCCGAAGCCTCCGACCCACCGTTCTGGGGATGTAGTCGGCTACCGTCCTCTTCTCGGGGTTATTGGAGAGGATATTCAAAAGAGAAAGAGGAGTCGCTCCCTATCCGAGCCTTCACCTGGTCCTCAGCCCCCATTTCAGCCTCTTCATGATATTACTGAGGGGGATACTGAATTCACACCCTCTCCGCACCCGTCTGAAAACCCTACCGTTACTCAGATTGATCGCCCTGGCTTGGCTCGTAATCCATTTGCAGGTCATCCTGATTTGGATCCAAGTTCTCATGATATTTCCTTCGACGAGGTTACCGGTGAGCACCTTCTTCCTCGCAACCCTATGGTAAAGGTGCTTGACGAGGCCAAATCTCTGGACCTTGATTTCCTCACTACTCGGGTTGTCGCTATGGGGAACGAAGCTAAAGCAAATATCGACCGGGTTGCTGAGGAGACCAGGAAGTTGATGGGGCATCATGCCCGACTGGTCAAGGCCGGGGAGGAGATTGGGAGTGCCAACATAAGACTGCGGTTAGTGGTTTCCGACCAGGCCAAGCAACTCGCTGATCAAGCCATCCAGATCTCCCAGCACGAGGCCGCCTCCGGACGTCTAAAGAAAACTATGGAAGAGGCCAGCCGGGCCGAACTGCGGAAAATGGAGGCTACTTGCAAGGAACGGATCGATATGGCCATTGCCACGGTGGACGAGGTTCGGAAAGCGGATCTTGAGCAGATAGAGGAGTTGTCTGGGAAGCTTGAGGCTGCAGAGCTTGCTCAAGCCAAGTTGAGGGAGGAGATGGAGGCAATGCAGAAATCCCTTCGGGTTGACTGCTCGAGATACCGATTGGAGAGAGATGCCGCCGTCGTAAGGTTGTCGGATTCCGAGGCCCGGGCGAGGGAGTTTGAAGAGAACGAGGAGCTGGTGGAGGGGATGCTCCAGGATATGTACTTTCATACTTGGAGGCAGGGTAACTTGTCCTGGATGGATGATTACCCTCGGGTTATGGCTAGGATCTATCTCAGGGCTCTAGAGGAGGCCCAGGCTGAGGCAGATAAGGAGGGTGGCGTGGCCTTTAGGATGGATGCTGTTACCGCCCAGTTTACCAAAGAGGAGAAGGTGGCGGTGAAGGAGGGCATGCGGTTGCTTGCAGCTGATGAGACAGGTGTGCAAGCGGAGGATGATGATCAAGCTGATCAAGGAGCAGATGCTGGTAAGTCTTCCTCTCTAGTCTTTCCATTAACTTGGTTGCTTATCACTAACGAACCCTTTTTCTGACCGGACAGGTGGGCAACAGGACAAGGATAAGACTCCGACGCAGCCGGCTTCTTGATTAGACCTGGAAAATTCTTTTTTATGGACTTGACATGGTTGTATATGTTAGTCTTAAAACAGTAGAGTAACTCTTAGGTTTTAATTGTTGCTACTTGTAATAAATAGCTCTATTCTTGACGTGTAATTCTTTAACTTAAGCTGATTTTGTCGTCTTTTGAATGTTTTTTGCTATTTTGACATGTTGTATGAGAAATATAGCTATGCATATTCTTGTAATCAAATTGTGTTTGATGTCAGGTTCTTGTTTAAAACATAATTTCATGATTTGCAATGTTAGCGTGAGGTGTGAATAAATTATAGTCATGTGTTTACATATGAAAGAAGGAAATACCACCCTTTATATTTTGCTTGTAGATGGCAGCTTTGAATATCCTGTGTGACCGAGTAAGGGATGCGGTCCAGTATCTTGCTGTGAGTATCCGCTTCTATTAGTGAGTGTCTCCTGTTCTGTGTCCTGTACTTCAGGGATTGTTACAAAGGATAGGAGAAGAGTTTCTTAAGTAAAATTGAAATATGTGAAAAAGTAAAACTTCCAATCACGGAAGGCCGTCGATGTGCTTAAGTTTGTGGCAAACGGGCTTTGTAGTCACTTTCCCTAGCTGTGGGTCTTGGAGACGTTTGTCACCCATCTTACGCCTCCGCGGGGAGTTAATTCTTTTTTACCACAGCCGCACTTAAGACACATCGGAGCCGAGATCGCGCACAGTAACTACCCGGGCCATTATGGCCCATAATCGTGGGTATTATTCAATTTACTGTGGGCGGCTAGCGTGGGTGCCGATCGTCAACCGTGAACTGCCCCTGGCTGGCCACACCTTATGTTGGGGCTTATAGTCGGTTCACAGTTGCCGGCGAGCCGAACGCCGTAATGAGCTGCCTCGGCTATAATCGGCCTTCTTGGTGGCTTATAATCGGCTCATTACAGTTGGCTTTAAGGGCCGTCGCGAGCAATGAGTTAACCCGCAGCAGAGGGATGCTGGAGTAAAAGTGTCTCATTGGCGAGGGCATAGATTCATATAGTACCTGTTAGGTCTTGTCCAGGTGAAGTTGCGCTGTGGAGTGCATTGAGTGGAAATGCTATACACATAGAATTTTGTTCAACAGAAAAGGATAAAGTTAACAAGCAGCCAAGATATAAAGGAACAAGTTACAAAAGAGACAAGGTTTTTTAAAGTGGTTCGGCACGAAAAGGCCTACGTCCACTGATTCTCTTTGTTAATTCACTTCATATGGGCAGTACAAGTTAAGAAAAGTATCGACGGAGGTGTTGGATGTTCCATGCCCTCTGGAACACCTCTCCGTCCACTGTTGACAAAATATAAGCTCCATTGTGGAGATCTTTATGAATTACATATGGTCCATCCCAGATTGGGTCTAGTGCTCCAGGGCGAGGGAAGATTCGCTTGAGGACAAGATCCCTTTCTTGTAAGGTACGATGCTTGACTTTGGAGTTGTATTGTGCCACCACGTTTTTCTTGTGGGCTGCTGCTTTAAGGATTGCATCATTTCTTCTCTCCTCAACTAGATCCAAAGACATGTGAAGGAGTTCTTCGTTCTCTTCGGGGTTATAGTGGATCCTACGGTGGGAAGGCACGATGGATTCAACTAGGAGCATAGCCTCCGATCCGTATGCCAAAGAGAAAGGAGTATGCCCTGTTGATGTTCTGAAAGATGTGCGATAGGCCCACAGTGCCGTAGGGAGTTCATCCACCCAAGCGCCCTTTGATTTTTCGAGTTTCTTTTTTATTAGAGTTTTCAAAATTTTGTTGACGGCTTCGACTTGTCCGTTTGCTTGGGGATACGCCAAGACGAGAAGCTTTTGTGAATTCCGTGCTCTCGGCACCAGTTGGCGAATCCATCGCTGTCAAACTGAAGCCCATTGTCTGATATGATTTTGAGTGGGACTCCGTACCTGCACAGAACATTTTTGATCAAGAAGTTAATAACTTTTGTTGAAGATACTTTATTCAGAGGTTCCGCTTCCACCCATTTGGTGAAATAGCCGACTTCCACTATAGCATATTTGGCCCCGCCTCAACCCATTGGTAGCTCGCCGATTAAGTCAATTCCCCATATTGCGAAGGGCCAAGGGCTGGTCATTTGAGTAATCTCAGTTGTTGGTAGCCGTGGAATCTTAGCAAACTTCTGGCATCTATCGCACTTTTTGACGAAATCTAAGGCGTCCTTGCTTAAGGTGGGCCAGAAATATCCATATCGGAGTATCTTTTTCGCTAATGTCCGCCCTCCGGTGTGATCTCCACAGCTTCCCTGATGAATGTTGAATAAGATTTCCTTGGCTTCCCTCCCAGCGACACACCTTAATAACGGGTTAGAGAATCCGCGCCGATAGAGGATGTCTTCTTGTATTGTGTAGCGGGATGCTTTCCTCAAGATTTTCTTGACTTCGTTACGCCCGTTGGGGAGCGTGCCGCTTTATAGGTAGTTTCGGATGGGAGTCATCCAAGTTGCTTCTTCGGTTGCGACTATCAGATTCCCTTGCTCAAAACTTGGGGCCAGTTGCTTTGAGATGGTTACTGCTCTGAAGATGGCGATGTCTCTCACACTTGCTTGCTTTGCCAATTCGTCGGCCTCTTGGTTCTCTTCCCGAGGGATGTGTTTGACTAAGTAGTGGTCCAATCGGCTGAGAAGTAACTTGGTCTTCTTTAAATATGCTATGAGTCGTTCTTCTCGAGCTTGGAATTCTCCTAGTATTTGATTAACAATAAGTTGAGAATCGCTATGAAGACACAAAGAATTGGCTCCGATTTCTATGGCAAGTTCTAATCCAGTTATCACTGCTTCATATTCTGTATCGTTGTTGGTGGCAGCGAACTCCAACCTTATAGCATAGTGCAGCTTATTTCCCCTGGGAGTGATTATTACCACACCTGCCCCCGAGTCTTGTTCGTTTGATGCACCATCCACAAAGAGGTTCCACTTGATATCTTCTGCTATTTCCAATCGCTCCTTATCTTCGTTGGTAGTGAATTCTGCAATGAAATCAGCCATGGCTTGTCCCTTGATGGCGGTGCGAGGGTGATAGGTGATATCATACCGACTTAGTTCGATGCACCATTTAAGTAGTCGCCCAGAAGTGTCGGGACGATGGAGTACCTGCCTCAGTGGTTGATCGGTCATAACTTTGATGGAATGGGACTGGAAGTAGTGACACAGTTTCCCTGATGTGATTAGTAAACAGTATGCTAGCTTCTCAAGTTTAGGATATCTGACTTCTGCCCCCGTAAACCTCTTACTGACGAAGTAAACTGGCCGCTGCGTGCGGTTGTCTTCCCTTACCAAGGCAGCGCTTAGGGCGTGAGATGACACAACAAGGTATAGGTATAATTCTTCGCCTTCGCTTGGAGTCGAGAGTACCGGTAGTTTCTGGAGGTGTTCGATTAAGTTAAGGAAAGCGGTCAAGCATTCGTCGGTCCATTCGAACTTTCCTTTGTCTTTCTTTAGAGCTTCGAAAAAGGGGACACACTTGTCCGTTGCTTTGGAGATGAATCGGCTTAGGGCGGCCACTTTTCCATTCAGGCTTTGCATTTCCTTTCGATTGGAAGGTATCTTGATATCCCTTAGCGCTCGGACTTGTTCCGGGTTTGCTTCAATCCCTTTGGCATGGACGAAGAATCCTAAGAACTTTCCTGATGACACTCCGAAGGAGCATTTTAGAGGATTCAACTTCATTCCATACTGGCGAAGTACTTGAAACATCTTGCCTAGGTGGCTTACGTGATCGTCGGCTTTCCTTGACTTTACCAACATGTCATCCACGTATACTTCCATAGTTTGCCCTATTAGCCTTGCAAACATCTTGTTGACGAGGCGCTGGTAGGTGGCTCCTGCATTTTTAAGTCCGAAAGGCATTACCTTATAGCAGTATAAACCTCGGTCGGTGATGAAACTAGTGTGGTCTTGGTCGGGAGCATGCATAGGAATTTGGTTATACCCTGAGTATGCGTCCATAAAAGATAAGAGCTCGTGCCCGGCTGTGCTGTCTACAAGTTGGTCGATTCGGGGAAGTGGGAAGCAATCCTTTGGGCAGGCATCGTTTAGGTTGGAGAAGTCAATGCATGTTCGCCACTTCCCATTAGCCTTCTTCACCAGTACCGGGTTAGCGATCCATTCCGGGTAGATGGCTTCTCGTATGAAGTCATTGGCGAGTAGATTCTTTACATCTTCATCGAGGGCTGCCGATCGCTCTGCTCGCATACTTCTCTTTCTTTGTTTTACGGGCGCCTTGGTAGGATCAATGTTTAGTACGTGGCATGCTACGTCGGGGGAGATTCCGGTCATATCAGCGTGTGACCATGCGAATACATCCAAGTTGTGGCGGAGAAAGTCAATGAGTTGCTCCTTCAACTCTGCTTTTAGTTGGGACCCAATTTTCAACAGTCTACTTGAGTCGTGCTTGTCTACAGATACAAACTCCATAGCCTCTGCAGGCTCGGCGGTGGCCTCCTCCTCTTTGTCCCTAGGGTCTAATTCATTGAAAGGGTCGCTGGTATATCGAAGAGGAGGGGCTTTCTTTAGTTGCTACGCTACTAGACTTTTCGTGCAGAGGGCAACCTCTACACCCTTCTCTTTATCCTTCCTGTGGTTGTTGCGAAGTTCAGACATAGCAGTCTCGAGCAACGTCCTGGTCTCCTTCTACTTCCCCTATTCCATTGTCCGTTGGAAATTTCATCTTTAGGCACCATGGGGCTAGGACAATTTGGAAGTCAGACAAGGCTGGCCTTCCTAAGAATGCATTGTAGGCCGAATGGTTTTCTATTAGCACAAACGTCTGTTTCCGTACAACGGAGCGGGGATGGCTTCCAATCTCAACAAAGAGGTCCAGTTGCCCGAGGGGCATCTTTGCATCCCCAGTGAAACCGTGTAGTGGTTTATCGCAGGGAGATACATCCTTCATTGATAGCTTCATTTTGTCGAATGCATGTTTGAACAGGATGTTTACTGAGCTTCCAGTGTCTACTAGGATTCGGTAAACTTCGGCGGGGCCGAGCCGGGCAGAGATAACCATGGGATCCATGTGAGGGTATTGCCTTCCTTCTAGGTCATGCTTACCGAATGTGATGTCATCACTTTCTTTCCGCTTCGGGTGGCGCTCTTCTATAACCGAATTGACACAGTTTTTATTGTCTCTAAGCGACTTTCCATATCTTTCCATCTCTTTCCAACTTCTGTCTGCGATGTGCGGTCCTCCCGAGATGGTATGGACCACTATCTTCTCTTGACTAGAGCTGCTAGTGTTGCGGTTTCCTCTGCCGATCTCTGGTGAGGGTAGCCTTGGGTTCTCATTGGCAGGAGCTGGAGTCCTGTCCTAACCTTTTACATAGCGTTCCAGTTTCTTCCTTCTGATGTGTTCCTCAATCAAGTCCCGGAGATGATGGCATTCATTGGTATCATGCCCATGAGATTCGTGGAAGCGACAGAACTTTCCAGACTTCTGCGCGTTATCTGATTACTTCTTGTATGGTGGGCGTTTATATCTAACTTTGCCTTGGGTGGCAAGGAAGATATTTTCGACGGTCTCGTTCAAAGGAGTGTAAGTGTCGAATCTCGGTCCTGGCCGATATAGGCGCTTTTCTCCCTTCTTGCCCCCAGCATTGTCTCTGGAATCATTTCTTCGAACGTCCCTTGCCACAGCAGGGGCGTTGCTATGAGTTGCCTTATTTTGCTGTCCTGACTGCCCCTCAACGGCAACATCCTCAAGCCTCATATATTTCCCGGCTTCATGGAAGAAATCGGGTAAAGTAGCTGGTTTTTCTTTTGTCAACCTTCTAGCAAATTTAGTGTCCGGATGCACACCACTACAGAGGGCCATTAGGATAAGCTTCTCATCGGCATCTTGGACTGCGGCTGCTGCGGCATTGAATCGGGTTAGGTATTGCTGCAGTTTCTCTCCAGGTTTCTATTTGACGCTGGATAAGGAATAAGCGTCCTTAGGTTGTTCCACATGAATGCGGAACTGACTGATAAAATTTTCTTTCAACATTTCCCACGAGCTGATGGATCCCTGGGGTAGATGACAGAACCAGGAGGTAGCGAGATCTGCTAAGAAGAGCGGAAAGCATTTGCACAGTACTCCCTCTGTCGCTCCACTCATGAGCATATGTTGTGTGTACCTCTGTAAGTGTACAACGGGGTCGGAGGTTCCTTTGTAAGGTTCCATAGTTGGCATCTTCCATTCTCGGGGGGTGATAGCAATTTCGATATTGCGAGCGAAAGGGCTGGTTACCCTAGCGCCTATCCCTCGATCTCTTTGCTCTCGTTGGACACACTCTCTGAATAAGCGTGCCATCCTTTCATCAGAATTTGGAGCAGATAGAAATGAGTTTGGTTCTGTTCTGTGGGATTGATTCCGTCCAGATGACCTGTAGGGATGGTATCGTCTATCACTCCTCATATTTTCCAGTGGCTGCCTTTGATCTTCTGGGAGCATGCTAGGGTCAGCTACAGTTGGCCCTTGCCTTGATCTTCCCCTGCTGGGTTCTGATCTAAGCACTTCCTCGGGTCCAACTTCGGGCTGGACTCTAGCTCGGCCCCGTTCACTGGCGTTTCCGTGGTTAGGCAGTATGACAGGCTCAGCTACAGTTGACCTTCGTCCGGTACCTCCCCCGTTGGGTTCGGTACCAAACGTTTCCTCAGGCCTAACTTCGGGCTGTGCTCGATCTCGGCTCCTACCATGGCTACTTTTGTCGTTAGCTCCTTCGAAGAAGGAAGACCTTTGTTGTCTCTGAGATCCTCCAGACTGGGACTCACCCCATGATTCAGTGTTGCGGTTGGACTCTTCAGCATCCCTTAAGCGTGACATGAGATGGTCCACCAAGGCTTCCTGCTGGGACGTGAAGGGGTTAGTTACTTCAACCACAACCCTGTCTAAATCTGCCCTAGTAATTGCTGCGGGCTGTTCTGTGGCAGGGATTAGCCTGTCCTTCATTTGGTATTGGTGCTGGAGGAGGACGATTTACTTGATTCGTGACAGCTGGATCTGGAAGACTGCTGGATGCGATGTTCTTTCCTTTGTTAACATCTTTTCCCTATTTGGGAGGCATGTTTTCCAAGTGGCGAACGACGCTGTTAGGAAAAATGTTGAGTGGATGAAGCTGAAGCTTCGAGCTTCTAGCTCTCAGTGAAAGCACCAAAAATGTTTGGACAAAAAATGGACAAACACCTCAAAGTCGTATGATTTAGTAGATCTTATGTTGTTCTTAGTGATCTGGGTGATTTATGCAAATATATGAAAAGCAGAGGCTAAACTGTAAAAAGACACGCAGATTTCTAGTGGTTCAGCCAGAATGTGCCTACGTCCACTTTATATGTTATTTCTCTTCTCTTGTTTAGATTATAAGTACAAAGCTTTGATACAAGTAAAAGAAAGTTGTTTGAAAGTTCTCTCCGTGCTTGAGCTCTCAAACTTGTCCCCATTGTTGTACCCCTGCCCCTCTATTTATAGAGTGAGGCTGGGGGTAGGGGTCTTGGATGTATATAGCCGCTGGTAGGCCTGGGCTGATGTGATCTGGCCTGGCACGTCTCGGTTCGGTAGCATTTGGTCCGGCGATGGTTGGTCCAGCATCAAGTTGGTTCGGTATTGTGTTGGTCCGGCATCTTGTTGGTTCGGTATTGAGTTGGTCCGGCATCTTGGTCTGGTGGAAGAAGACGAGTGGATCGGTGTACCTTGATCCAGTGGTAGGAGTGTGGTGGTTCGGTAATGCTTCATTCGGTGGTTGAACCGGTGATGCTGGTTCGGTATTGACGTGGAGATGTTTGGTTCGGTAGGTGTTGGTTAGGCAGCCTGTAGACTTTGGTTCGGCTAGGGTTGGTCCGGTGGTGGAAATTCACCCAACAGATGCGAATGGTTGAAAATATCGGGTCGTTACATGATTAATTTTTATAATTACAGGATTTGGTTCTTTATTATGTTATATCCAAGAAATTCAATATCTCTTGCATTGATTTCCAATACGAAGATACCACAAGATTCAATTATTAACCTTCAAATAAAATTCTAATTATCAAAGGATAACTCTTAATTTAATTTTAATTGTCACTAAGGTCCTATGCAAATAAACATCTAATTAACCAATCATATAGTCATAAATTTATTGGCTAATGTGCCCAACAAAACCATCTATCTACTTCCGCTGGGAAACTCTGATCGTATAAAGATCGACAACAAACTTCATGGTTTGCTGGGTGGATAAAGCATAATGTCTTAAGTCAGCTTGCTGGATGGCCCAATACTAGTACGAGTGACTCAGCCGCCAGCCAACGACACTTCTTGATAGATAAGATTGGATCAAAGATTGCTTAAGAATCACATGATTCGATAATAGGAAGATCTAAGAGTAGAAACGAAGGAAAATGTTCTAAGAATCTCAAAAGACACTTTCTTATTCTAAAAGACATAATTCCTACCATCTACCCCAAGAATCCTGAAGGATAGATCCTAAAGCTTTACT
Source organism: Allium fistulosum (assembly GCA_030737815.1). NCBI lineage: Eukaryota > Viridiplantae > Streptophyta > Magnoliopsida > Asparagales > Amaryllidaceae > Allium > Allium fistulosum. The sequence goes on along the minus strand of CM060903.1, from coordinate 194,012,685 downwards.
GAGAAGATTTTTGTCCCTGATATCAAATTTTGTTTTGAACTCAGCTCTAATACCAAACTGTAATGCCCCACCCTGAGACTCACACTATCAAAGGATATTACAGAGTAATATTGTCTGTTGGTGCTGAGAATAGGGCTGGTTTGGGGCAACCATCCATGAATTTTACTTTAAGCGAGCATCGATATGTCGATTAATATGTTTTATATATTTTTCTGTCACAAGCGAAATCGACGTACGCGATCCAGGCTTAAAACTTAACAACGGTGGCTAAAATGATAATCCATAACAATATATAATAAATGCAAATCACAGAATCACAGATCACAAAATATAGACAGCTGTAACGACCCGCCATTCCGAACCATTCAAATCGACAATAATCCACACATGTCAGACTTGATTTGCTCAAAACAACAGATTGTTAATTTATACTTGGCAAAACTTAGCATTGACAGTAAATAAATAAATCACAGAATCACAGACATAGAGTAATATAACAATAAGCAGCAGAATAGATAAATAGTTGTTCATGAAGCTACTACACAAACATCAGAGTCTAAAGCAAATACAACAGAAAAGACAATGTACATAGAAGTCACTAATACAAAAGCAACTGACAAGTCCGAAAATAAACAAATGGAAATAACTGAAATAACTGAAAGCTAAGTAGATGAAACATAGATCTCCAAGCAAAGCTCCAAGCTCCAAAGGTGAGTCTCAAATGCTGTGACACTCAGGCTGACCCGAGCATAAAGCAAACACAAAACACTCGAGCCAGGATTAACATTCTTATGCAAGTAAATCTACTCAAGTGAAATACAAATAACTTAAAGGATGTTGGGATTCCATCCTTTAAGGATCCGTTAAACTATCTACATACATAGTACAATACGCTACATAGATAATGTCTACAGTAAAGTAAACTATTAAAAGAGTGTTAAGGTGTTACTCAATCCCCCTTAACGCATTTTATATAAATGCAATAGTCTATACAATACGATAATTCCTTCGTAAACTGGAGGGCTATTAGAGGGCACTCCATAGTGTACGACACAAACCAAACTCGTTGAGGGCGCGATAAGGCATATGTCAAGGCACGCGAGACAATGCCCAGGGTAGGATACTACCGTTTTGTAGAACCTGGCTAGTGGTAGCGCATAGCAGCTACTACCGCCCACCTCGAGACACACTCCCATAATCAAAGGTGCACCCAATCAAATCACAAAGTAATAGAATGGTTTCAAAGAAGCATGCTCGATCGGAGGTGCGACCTCACTTGGCCCGGGTATAGCTCCTGTTTTAGTCATATCAAGCTGACCCGAGGGGGTCAGGGCTGCGTTCATACCTCATACAGACGTTCGCCAAACCATCCTACTTCGTTCTGGATTCTCCACCACGTGCATAGTTGTTAAAGTGGTTTTCGGTATTCGTAGAGAATATGACAATATCTGATCCCGGTCTCTTTAACAACCAAACGCTTATTTCACACCGTGGTCATTTTCATTTCAAATAGTTTATACTTTATATCAAAATATCATATTCATTTCAAAATCACATCACTTTCGAAATCATATTTACTTTCGAAATCATCACTTAAAATCATATCAGTTCCAACTTAAACAGTTTGAATATTGAAAGTAGTTTATATATTGGAATAGTTATATATTAAAAACTGTTTATATTTAAAAATAGGTTATAGATTAAAATAGTTTATATATTAAAAATAGTTTATATATTAAAAAGAGTTTATATCGAAAATAGTTTCAAATTAGAATTGTTTCTTCCAATTTCACAAATCGATTCAAATCAATTTTAGTTCCAAAATTCAATTTAAATCAATCTCAGTTCAACGATTTCAATTAAAAAGGTTAAAGGTTCAATTCAAATTCTCATTAAATCCATTTAAATTTATATCTATTTCAAATCCAGGTTTGAACTAGAAATTTAAACCACTTCCAATTCAATAGGTTTCATAGTTTAAATATTCAAACAATTTACAATAACTCAATTTGATAAATTTCATTTATATTTCAAAATTCAACTTAAATTTTATTTAAATTTGAAAATATTACTTAATCATTTTTAATAACATTTAAATAAAAATCTCAAAATACAAATTTAAATCAATATTAAATATTCAATTTAAATTTTAAATTTGAAAATATTCATTTAATCACCTTTAATCAAAATCCGGTTATCAAGTTATAAAATCATATCTTTAAAATCTCAAAATCCATAAATCCAAATCAATTCTTATTTAAATTCAATTCTTAACAAATTAAATTACAAATCAATTTTAATTTATCCTTCCAAACTTAATTAATTAAAGTTATCACAAAATCTAATTTCAGAATATTAATACAATTTTAAATAAATACTTAAACATATTATATATATATATATATATTAAAGTTATTTAAAAAAATCTATTTTCAAAATATTAAAAAAATTTATATAAATAGTTTAAAAAATATTATATATATTAATTAAATTAAATTTTTATTAAAAATTTTTATATTAATTTTTTTTATTAAATTAAAACTTATTATTAAATCTATTTTAAATCCTATTTTAAATATTTAAAAAAAATAAAGTTATAAGTAAAAATCTTATAATTTATATTATCAAAACTTAACTTATAATTTTAAAATTTCCAAAACATATAATTTAAAATCTAAATTTTACACACATATTAAAATTAAAATATCTATATATTATATTCTAAAAATCAAAATTTATTAAAACCCGTATATTTTCAAAAAAATTGGAAATCATTTTAAAAAAATAGACCAACAGTGTCCGTATATAATTTTCTATCCTATGGTCAAGTGATACAGATATTTATCATTTCAATCCGCAATAATTTAAATTTTACGGGTATATATCATTTCAACCCGCAATCCCAAAATCCAAAATCAACAAAATCGCTTGGGTTTATCATTTCAACCCATAACGATTTTCTCATAATCTATAAGATCGTTTGGGTATGTATCATTTCAACCCATAGTGATTTCCTAAACTAACAGGGAACTTGCAGTGTGAGAACAATACAATAATGATAATAAAATAGCATAACATATCAATTTCAAGCATTGATCATAACTAACAATTTAACTATAATATATATACAACACGTGATGGTGTTATATGTCAATTAACATAGGTTATCAATTTGAATAATAATAAACCATATTCAACAATTAAATTTCTAACCAATTCAATTTAATAACATATTTCAACAATCATTTCATGTGAATATAAATTTACTAAACATAAGAATGTCAATCGTGAGTGATCGCTCACCTTTCGAGGCTAGAGAACAACGGGTGTAACGACCCAGAATTTTGAACAAATTAAATTGAGAATATTTAATTTATTTTAAATATTTGAACGATGATTTAATTTGAATTCCCGATATAACTTTGAAATTTGCGATTAAACTTTAAAATTTAATCGATTGAAAGTTGAATAAAAATTTGAATCTTCAATTTTAAGCTGAAGAAAAATATTTCGAAAGCTTTCAAAATTTATATTGATGATACTGAAGGTAATAAACTTTCAGAATTGAATTTGAAACTGTTTTGTTCAGTTTTGAAATTTAATCGTTCGAATCGATATTTAAAAATAGCCGTCCGAGGCATAGTCTCGAAATTCGACAAAACCAGTTCCATTGGGTCCGTAATATCGAATTATTATCGGATTCCAAATTTCGTAATTATCGGAGTTGTTATGTAACCGTACGGAGAGTAAACGCATTGAAATTAAATCAAATTCAATTTAAATTTTAAATCTAGTCAAATTCCTTTCAACTCAGCCACCCTACTTCTGAGCAAGCAGACATGCCCTCTGCTTAATCACGTTCCTTTGTCTCCCATTTCTTTAAACGCAAGGAACAAAGCGAAATCATTTCGTTCAGAAATAATTATGGCCGATAGAAGAAAATGAAAATCTTCCTCTCGTTCAATTTTAAGTATCCCTCTCCTCCGTTCAGTTCAAAACGAAAACTCTTCGTTCTCTTTCAAACTTTAAATGGCGACTGAGTTCACGAACTCTCATATTCCCCTCCTTTCCCTTTTCTATTCAAAGCCGAACGAAAAAAATAAAATACGGCAGCTCGTTTTCAAAAGAAAATCTATCACGCCCAAAATCTCCTGCAATCGAACGAATTTCGCGAGACCGTTCGTCGCGATCGAATAGGCAAGGAAGCACGATTGATCTGGGCGACGTTCGAACAGCGCTGGGCTAGGGGAAGCAGGCGACGTCGAGCTTGTGCTCGTGGGAGGCAGCGGCGAACTTCGTGGAGGCAGCCTGGTGGATGCTCGCGAGTAATTTGGGGCTGAGCGCCTCGAGATGGGATCGGCGACGAGGGCTGATGGCGACCACGGTGAGATGACGAGTCGAGATGTCGCGACTGTTCGTGGTGGTCAATCGATGGTGGCTCTTCGACGAACTTCGAGCATGCGATCGACTATGAGGTATATTAACGTTTATTTTGGAGTTTTGATTTTGAAACAGTAAGATTTAAAGGAGAAATCTGCTAAATTTATATATATGAAAATATTTATGTATATAGAAAAAAATTTACTATTGTGTTACTGGAAAAAGAAAACAGTTTTTTTTTTATAAATTATTTTATACAGATAAGAGTTTATAAAAAGTAGATTTTTTTTGAAAATGTATATAGCTTGTTCCTTAGTATGTGTAGTTTAAAAATAATAATAATGATAATTATACATCTTTCAACTTACTAGTTTATTTTAAAAAAATATGTATTTTTGGCAATTGATTTATTTAATAAGCTTGTTTAGCTATCTAGTTGCTAAAAGTAATTTATATGGAAAAGGAAAGAGTAGGAAAAAAAGGGGGATTTGTTTAAAATTTAATCCTTTGATTTAAAATTAAATCATTAAGTTAAATTAAATCAATAGTTGATTTAATTGGTTAAAATGGAATTTAACTATTCAATTTATTCGAATATTGATAAATTGTATAAATTATTATACAAGGTTAAAAATCAAGGAAACGAACTGGAAATGGAAATGGATTGCAAAATAAAAGAGCTAAGGTGAGATCTTCTCACTCAAAAATTGAAAAGTGGAATTTTCAGTTATTGATTGTTTGCTATTGGATGTGATATTAGATATAGTAGGATATATCTATATATATAGCAATATATACATATTGGCATATGTATATATTGGATTGATGATTTCCCGCCTCGTATAGCGGATGAGACCCTATTGCGCCGTTAGTAAGCGGATGATTTTATAAAACCCATATACCGCGATATTCCACCTCGAAGTGGAATTGGTATTGTGCTAACGTCTGTGGATGCAGGGAAATAGGTTAGAGGGATCCAACTGGATTCCTCAGCAGTATTTATTTATTTACAGATATTGATGTATATTCTGTTATCATATTGATATATGATGTTTGTTGTTGTGATTGACTAATTGGTGCTGTTGCATCATCGGATTCAGTTTTGAAGTTTAAAAATAACGACTTTACTTTAAAAGGATTTTTAAAGTGATTTTTGAAAATATACGTTTTATGGAATTTTTGAATTGATTTATAAACATTAAGATTTTAAAGTTATAAAAGTTAAGATTTGTGAATTATAACCAAAAAGGTAATTTATTTTGAAATAAATAGTTAAGAAATTTATAAAATGGTTTTAATTGGAATTTTTGAATTATTAAAAATGATATATGTAAAAGATGTACAAGATTGATATTTATAACTTTAAAATGTTGGTATTATAAAACAAGTTTTTATAAGCGTTAAAATGAATTTTTAAGAATTTATAAATAAATGAAATTTATAAATCGCGAACTTATAAATGGAAATGATTTTGTAAAATAAAGGAATTATAAGTATTTAACTTATAATATGGATTGTTGGTATAAGATTTGAGTTATGAATCGAATTGTTAATAAAGGGGATTTATTAAATTGAAGTTGTTACAAAATAGAAATGGAATTTATAAACGTTGTTTTATAAATTCGAAAATCAATCAAATTTGATGAATTTAATATAGAAGGTTATTAAGGGAATTTTTTCCACGATTTTGGATAGTGGATAATTCTTGGAATAAATGTGTAGAAAAGATTGAAATTTGGTTAGTGAAGTATATTCACGATTTTGGACAGTGAATATATTTTTGAATAAAATGGTTATGTTTGGGAAAGCGATATTATAAAATGAAGTTAATTGTTTTAAAAAGATGTTTTAAAACGTGTTAAGTATCGAATACATAGATTTCAACATTCATTGTTGAAATAGGCGTTTTCGAGAAATAAGGAAATGGTGGACTATAACACTGTTGTTATAGTAAATGATTTCCGAAAGGAAATATTTTTATCTAGTACTAGTATGGGGATTCATATATCTATCTTAATTCCGAATCCCTATACTAGTGATTTTGAGTTGTCGTAACGATGTTTTACGTAACATTCGTTTTGACTCAAATAAAGGTGTTAAAAGAATGTTTTCCTTAAAAAAATGAATATATACTTAATTTGATTTAAGTATATCGAATATTTTCAAATGTTGAAAATAAATAGATTTGTGAAATACTTATTATTAAATAAGTATGGAAATGCTTTTCCAATATGAAAATGAACCGCTTTAGAAAATTTATCTCCTTAAAGATAAATTAAAAGTGAATATTTGAAATCGATCTGAATTCGTATATCAGTAGATATTTTGAAATATAAATTCACTATGGAATTTATAAAATGGAAATTCGTTTTAAAAATAAACGTTGGTTTATTTTTAAAGTGTGGAAATTTTATATCTTGTAAAGATATTTTTGAAGATGAAATAATTTGGAAAATTATTTGGAATCTGATGATGTTGCGCATCTTTATTGATAGTTAAATAACCGACTATCAATAATCACCTTGAATGGTATTTGTTGTGAATTGGATGAATTTGAATGCCACACTTATTTTTGAATAATCGCTCACTATTCGGGTTAGCCGGGAAAGGACCATGGGGTCGTATAACCCATTCCGAATATGTGATACGTCGTTATGAATTGCATTCGAAGACCGGTGTTGAAGACCGGATATTTTTGAAAACGGAAGGATTACCGTCGAGTTACTCTACATCGGCTGATCTCCGATTTAGAGGTTTTATCACCCTTAGTGACGGGAAGTCCGGACGTGATTAGAAAATTATCCGGATGTGCAAGGGCTTCGTGAGAAGTGCCTTCGGTTCTATTCGATCCCGAAACAGACTTGTATGGATTGTGTGTCTGACGTTACAATTTGAGATATAAAGCTGATTTCTTTCAAATACATTTCTGTTGGTGGCGGAGAATTTATTCTCTTAGCTTAACACCCTTCTCTGAGACGTACGAGCTCAGAGGTTATGTAGTTGAAATTTATCAGCGATATATTCCCAATTTGGTAACGTGGCATACTGAGTGTTGCTGTGAAATGATCAGTGTTTGATCATTTGCGATATGATCATTTGTTTGATCTTATATCTTTGTGATCATAGGTTGATCATTTTTTTGACCCGAAGCATGGCTTTGTAGAAAGCGTAGCTTTGTGGACGAGACTTCGTCGAGCCTCACACCCCGGAAATGGTCAAAACAGGAAGGATGCAGCAAGGTTCTAGGGAGTAGCGCCCCTTAGTGTATGTTATTCCTTCTGGATAGAGGTGGTATCATGGTATGGAGCCCAGATACTTAACCTATGTGGTTGCTGCATTATTATTATTATGTGGTTTGTTGCGAATCGGGGATCCTCGGGAAGATCGGTTACGATCGGAGGATGGCATACGCATGTCAGTAGTTACCCATTTTTGCAGAGGTAACCCGACCTTGTGTTGGCAGAGATCCGGTTAGGTTCTCGGGTCGTCTATTCCAGGGACGTACCCATCGTGGAAAAGGAAGTTCCTTGGCCTGACCATTTGTTGAAAATCCAAAGAAACAATACGAGCCTTGTACGGTTTTAGTTGTAGAACCTGCCATTTAATATGGTAGCTATAGTAAGCATACTATAATGGTACCTATGCTGGCTAAGATTTATATTGTACTTTCGAAATGATTTCTACACTATGCACTAAAAATAATATCAAAAATGATTTGATTTTGCGTAGTAAGCATTTTTGACTATCATAAGAAGAAATCTCCTCCAATTCTGCGTTTGCATTGTGTGTGTGGCGGGAGGTCTTATGGTAGTTTCATTTTCCAAAAGCATTGCGAATTTGTTTTAATTTCTTTGTGAAAAAATAACTGTTTTACGATCTCACACCAGTCACCATGACTGACTCGGAGTTTATTGTTCCCTTCTAAACTCTTGGTGCCCACAAATTTCCACACGGGCAGTCTAGAGTTAGGTTATCAGGATATTCTGGATATTCTGGAGCTTTGGAAGCAAGCTGGATGGTGAGACGTAGTATTTGTATCTGATATATTTATTCCGCTGTGTATTCTGTATGAGGACAAGTTTATATAACTGTCCATTGTTGTATATTGACTCTGATTGATGTATGTATAAAAGGCTATAGTTCTTTGTTTAAAGATTATTAATTTATCTATTATATGTTGTTCCGCTGCGATGTGTAAGATTCTGATATTGTTTTCTGTTCTGATGTTGTTTTGTTGTTCTTCTTTCCTTTTCTTCTATCTTTTCTTCTTCTTCTACTTTTTCTTCTATTTAAAACCATCACTATTGGAGTTTCCGGCACTCGATTGCTCGGCAGTCGATAAAGTGAGTATCGATGTCGAATTTTCGAAAGTCGAAAATTCCGGTACGTGACAACGTGGTATCAGAGCATATGGTTAAGCGACAACCCTGCTCTGTTGGGTGTTACTCATTAGAGATAGAGTCAGTAGTACTCTAGAATGAGTTTGAGTGTAATAATAGATACGAGTGCGTATTTGTTAGTGAATATGAAATTGTTTTGTATTGTGTTGACTTATCGGTTGATTGTTTATAGATTCTGGTCGATGCAGTCTAGCTAACTGTAATCGATAGGGGTTTCTAAACTCTTAAACAAGTTAAACCGACACAGTATTGATTTTAAAATAGGGTGAATGAAATAATTTTACCCAAAACTATTTTTGTATAGAAAAGAAATGATTTTCTATGAATTATCATAGTATATGGATGCATGTTTGTTAGAAAGTGATAACATTGAATTATTATCATTATTATATGAAATTGAATAAGAAATTGAAATCATAACTCCAAAGTTAAGAAATAAATTCACATACAAATGAAATTTAAGAATGTAAATTATAAAAGTGATTTGTAATTTGAAACGGAATTCCAGAGAAGTATTTGGAAATGTTTTGAAAAGAATTTGAAAATTTTGAGATTTGGAAAGTTTAAATCATTTTTGATTTAAAAATGAATTTCAAAGGTTTGAAAAGTATTTTGGAGAGATAAAAGCTCTAAACTCTTTTTGGTCGCTGGAAAATAATTCCGATGATGATCGCGACATCACTGGTGTTCATTTTCGGGTTTCCAAAAGAGGAATTGCTGCCAAATTGTTTTAAATGGAAGTTGTTTTAAAAATTTGTATTTTGTTTTAGAAAATTCAAAGGATAATTTGAATTGTTTTCAAAATGGTTTTGAAAAGGTTGAAAAGACTCTGGAATCCTATTTAGAATAAATTTTGGGAATGAACATAAGAATAAAACTGGAATTGAAACTGATTGTTGAAAACAGATTTGAATTTGTAAGTGGATTAGAATTAGAAATGAATTAGTAATTGAAACTAATCTAAAATAAGCAGTTGTAAATGAAAGCTAATCGATAAAATTCAATATTCAGAAGTTAAATTGAACTCAAATAGAATTGAAATGGTGAATTAAATTCAAATGAAAATTGAAATGTAAAATTGAATGAAAATAGATATATAACTTCAACAGTGAAGTAAAAATGTATAAGAAGTAAGTATCAAAAATTTTTGTAATGGAATTTGCAAAATGGTTTGAATGTTGTAACTAGATATTATGGCTAGTAGGATATACAGGTGTAAAGGAATTGGATTTGATTCCAAAGATAATTTGAATTGCTCGACTAAAGGTATGTATTTGAATTTCAATATGAGATTTGATGATTTCTTGTCTAGCCGCTTGGCTTTTTCTTTTCCTTTTGAAATCTGAGAGTCCGTAGGGACGTTTTGTAGTCGTGCCGTATTAGCCGCGCAAAGGAGACGCTGGAGAAATTTTTCGAAAATTTCGAGTGTTAGAAAATTTTTGAGAAAATTTTGGAAGTTTAAAATTTGAATTTAAATTTAAATTTGAATTGTTAAGTAAACAAAGTTGTTTGAAACTTATAATTGAAGTTAGAAATTTAGTTGAATTGATAACGAATCTTTAGTAGAAAGATTTGTTTTGATAAATTGATAAAACTATTGAATGTTGAAAAATAGTAGACGAGTTAAGGACCATTTTTCCTAACTTGTAATTTCGGGACGAAATTCTTTTAAGGAGGGAAGTTTGTAACGACCCAGAATTTTGAACAAATTAAATTGAGAATATTTAATTTATTTTTAAATATTTGAACGATGATTTAATTTGAATTCCCGATATAACTTTGAAATTTGCGATTAAACTTTAAAATTTAATCGATTGAAAGTTGAATAAAAATTTGAATCTTCAATTTTAAGCTGAAGAAAAATATTTCGAAAGCTTTCAAAATTTATATTGATGATACTGAAGGTAATAGAACTTTCAGAATTGAATTTGAAACTGTTTTGTTCAGTTTTGAAATTTAATCGTTCGAATCGATATTTAAAAATAGCCGTCCGAGGCACAGTCTCGGAATTCGACGAAACCAGTTCCATTGGGTCCGTAATATCGAATTATTATCGGATTCCAAATTTCGTAATTATCGGAGTTGTTATGTAACCGTACGGAGAGTAAACGCATTGAAATTAAATCAAATTCAATTTAAATTTTAAATCTAGTCAAATTCCTTTCAACTCAGCCACCCTACTTCTGAGCAAGCAGACATGCCCTCTGCTTAATCACGTTCCTTTGTCTCCCATTTCTTTAAACGCAAGGAACAAAGCGAAATCATTTCGTTCAGAAATAATTATGGCCGATAGAAGAAAATGAAAATCTTCCTCTCGTTCAATTTTAAGTATCCCTCTCCTCCGTTCAGTTCAAAACGAAAACTCTTCGTTCTCTTTCAAACTTTAAATGGCGACCGAGTTCACGAACTCTCCTATTCCCCTCCTTTCCCTTTTCTATTCAAAGCCGAACGAAAAAAATAAAATACGGCAGCTCGTTTTCAAAAGAAAATCTATCACGCCCAAAATCTCCTGCAATCAAACGAATTTCGCGAGACCGTTCGTCGCGATCGAATAGGCAAGGAAGCACGATTGATCTGGGCGACGTTCGAACAGCGCTGGGCTAGGGGAAGCAGGCGACGTCGAGCTTGTGCTCGTGGGAGGCAGCGGCGAACTTCGTGGAGGCAGCCTGGTGGATGCTCGCGAGTAATTTGGGGCTGAGCGCCTCGAGATGGGATCGGCGACGAGGGCTGATGGCGACCACGGTGAGATGACGAGTCGAGATGTCGCGACTGTTCGTGGTGGTCAATCGATGGTGGCTCTTCGACGAACTTCGAGCATGCGATCGACTGTGAGGTATATTAACGTTTATTTTGGAGTTTTGATTTTGAAACAGTAAGATTTAAAGGAGAAATCTGCTAAATTTATATATATGAAAATATTTATGTATATAGAAAAAAATTTACTATTGTATTACTGGAAAAAGAAAACAGTTTTTTTTATAAATTATTTTATACAGATAAGAGTTTATAAAAAGTAGATTTTTTTTGAAAATGTATATAGCTTGTTCCTTAGTAAGTGTAGTTTAAAAATAATAATAATGATAATTATACATCTTTCAACTTACTAGTTTATTTTAAAAAAAATATGTATTTTTGGCAATTGATTTATTTAATAAGCTTGTTTAGCTATCTAGTTGCTAAAAGTAATTTATTTGGAAAAGGAAAGAGTAGGAAAAAAAGGGGGATTTGTTTAAAATTTAATCCTTTGATTTAAGATTAAATCATTAAGTTAAATTAAATCAATAGTTGATTTAATTGGTTAAAATGGAATTTAACTATTCAATTTATTCGAATATTGATAAATTGTATAAATTATTATACAAGGTTAAAAATCAAGGAAACGAACTGGAAATGGAAACGGATTGCAAAATAAAAGAGCTAAGGTGAGATCTTCTCACTCAAAAATTGAAAAGTGGAATTTTCAGTTATTGTTTGTTTGCTATTGGATGTGATATTAGATATAGTAGGATATATCTATATATATAGCAATATATACATATTGGCATATGTATATATTGGATTGATGATTTCCCGCCTCGTATAGCGGATGAGACCCTATTGCGCCGTTAGTAAGCGGATGATTTTATAAAACCCATATACCGCGATATTCCACCTCGAATTGGAATTGGTATTGTGCTAACGTCTATGGATGCAGGGAAACAGGTTGGAGGGATCCAACTGGATTCCTCACCAGTATTTATTTATTTACAGATATTGATGTATATTCTAATATCATATTGATATATGATGTTTGTTGTTGTGATTGACTAATCGGTGCTGTTGCATCATCGGATTCAGTTTGAAGTTTAAAAATAACGACTTTACTTTAAAAGGATTTTTAAAGTGATTTTTGAAAATATACGTTTTATGAAATTTTTGAATTGATTTATAAACATTAAGATTTTAAAGTTATAAAAGTTAAGATTTGTGAATTATAACCAAAAAGGTAATTTCTTTTGAAATAAATAGTTAAGAAATTTATAAAATGGTTTTAATTGGAATTTTTGAATTATTAAAAACGATATATGTAAAAGATGTACAAGATTGATATTTATAACTTTAAAATGTTGGTATTATAAAACAAGTTTTTATAAGCGTTAAAATGAATTTTTAAGAATTTATAAATAAATGAAATTTATAAATTGCGAACTTATAAATGGAAATGATTTTGTAAAATAAAGGAATTATAAGTATTTAACTTATAATATGGATTGTTGGTATAAGATTTGAGTTATGAATCGAATTGTTAATAAAGGGGATTTATTAAATTGAAGTTGTTCCAAAATAGAAATGGAATTTATAAACGTTGTTTTATAAATTCGAAAATCAATCAAATTTGATGAATTTAATATAGAAGGTTATTAAGGGAATTTTTACCACGATTTTGGATAGTGGATAATTCTTGGAATAAATGTGTAGAAAAGATTGAAATTTGGTTAGTGAAGTATATTCACGATTTTGGACAGTGAATATATTTTTGAATAAAATGGTTATGTTTGGGAAAGCGATATTATAAAATGAAGTTAATTGTTTTAAAAAGATGTTTTAAAACGTGTTAAGTATCGAATACATAGATTTCAACATTCATTGTTGAAATAGGCATTTTCGAGAAATAAGGAAATGGTGGACTATAACACTGTTGTTATAGTAAATGATTTCCGAAAGGAAATATTTTTATCTAGTACTAGTATGGGGATTCATATATCTATCTTAATTCTGAATCCCTATACTAGTGATTTTGAGTCATCGTAACGATGTTTTACGTAACATTCGTTTTGACTCAAATAAAGGTGTTAAAAGAATGTTTTCCTTAAAAAAAATGAATATATATATACTTAATTTGATTTAAGTATATCGAATATTTTCAAATGTTGAAAATAAATAGATTTGTGAAATACTTATTATTAAATAAGTATGGAAATGCTTTTCCAATATGAAAATGAACCGCTTTAGAAAATTTATCTCCTTAAAGATAAATTAAAAGTGAATATTTGAAATCGATCTGAATTCGTATATCAGTAGATATTTTGAAATATAAATTCACTATGGAATTTATAAAATGGAAATTCGTTTTAAAAATAAACGTTGGTTAGTTTTAAAGTGTGGAAATTTTATATCTTGTAAAGATATTTTTGAAGATGAAATAATTTGGAAAATTATTTGGAATCTGATGATGTTGCGCATCTTTATTGATAGTTAAATAACCGACTATCAATAATCACCTTGAATGGTATTTGTTGTGAATTGGATGAATTTGAATGCCACACTTATTTTTGAATAATCGCTCACTATTCGGGTTAGCCGGGAAAGGACCATGGGGTCGTATAACCCATTCCGAATATGTGATACGTCGTTATGAATTGCATTCGAAGACCGGTGTTGAAGACCGGATATTTTTGAAAACGGAAGGATTACCGTCGAGTTACTCTACATCGGCTGATCTCCGATTTAGAGGTTTTATCACCCTTAGTGACGGGAAGTCCGGATGTGATTAGAAAATTATCCGGATGTGCAAGGGCTTCGTGAGAAGTGCCTTCGGTTCTGTTCGATCCCGGAACAGACTTGTATGGATTGTGTGTCTGACGTTACAATTTGAGATATAAAGCTGATTTCTTTCAAATACATTTCTGTTGGTGGCGGAGAATTTATTCTCTTAGCTTAACACCCTTCTCTGAGACGTACGAGCTCAGAGGTTATGTAGTTGAAATTTATCAGCGATATATTCCCAATTTGGTAACGTGGCATACTGAGTGTTGCTGTGAAATGATCAGTGTTTGATCATTTGCGATATGATCATTTGTTTGATCTTATATCTTTGTGATCATAGGTTGATCATTTGTTTGACCCGAAGCATGGCTTTGTAGAAAGCGTAGCTTTATGGACGAGACTTCGTCGAGCCTCACACCCCGGAAATGGTCAAAACAGGAAGGATGCAGCAAGGTTCTAGGGAGTAGCGCCCCTTAGTGTATGTCATTCCTTCTGGATAGAGGTGGTATCATGGTATGGAGCCCAGATACTTAACCTATGTGGTTGCTGCATTATTATTATTATGTGGTTTGTTGCGAATCGGGGATCCTCGGGAAGATTGGTTACGATCGGGGGATGGCATACGCGTGTCAGTAGTTACCTATTTTTGCAGAGGTAACCCGGCTTGTGTTGGCAGAGATCCGGTTAGGTTCTCGGGTCGTCTATTCTAGGGACGTACCCATCGTGGAAAAGGAAGTTCCTTGGCCTGACCATTTGTTGGAAATCCAAAGAAACAATACGAGCCTTGTACGGTTTTAGTTGTAGAACCTTCCATTTAATATGGTAGCTATAGTAAGCATACTATAATCGTACCTATGCTGGCTAAGATTTATATTGTACTTTCGAAATGATTTCTACACTATGCACTAAAAATAATATCAAAAATGATTTGATTTTGCGTAGTAAGCATTTTTGACTATCATAAGAAGAAATCTCCTCCAATTCTGCGTTTGCATTGTGTGTGTGGTGGGAGGTCTTATGGTAGTTTCATTTTCCAAAAGCATTGCGAATTTGTTTTAATTTCTTTGTGAAAAAATAACTGTTTTACGATCTCACACCAGTCACCATGACTGACTCGGAGTTTATTGTTCCCTTCTAAACTCTGGGTGCCCACAAATTTCCACACGGGCAGTCTAGAGTTAGGTTATCAGGATATTCTGGATATTCTGGAGCTTTGGAAGCAAGCTGGATGGCGAGATGTAGTATTTGTATCTGATATATATATTCCGTTGTGTATTCTGTATGAGGACAAGTTTATATAACTGTCCATTGTTGTATATTGACTCTGATTGATGTATGTATAAAAGGCTATAGTTCTTTGTTTAAAGATTATTAATTTATCTATTATATGTTGTTCTGCTGCGATGTGTAAGATTCTGATATTGTTTTCTGTTCTGATGTTGTTCTATTGTTCTTCTCTTCTTCTCTTCTTTCTTCTATCTTCTTCTTTTTCTTCTATCTTCTTCTTCTTCTGCCTTTTTCTTCTTTCTTAAACCATCATATTTCGGGTTTCCGGCATTCGATTTCTCGGTAGTCGATAAAGGGAGTATCGATGTCGAATTTTCGAAAGTCGAAAATTTCGGTATGTGACAACGGGAATAAGCAAACAGACACGGACACGCACACGGATATGCAACAAATCACCAAATGGATACGGATAAGCACGGATCGATAACGGGACAACAACAAAGCTAGATATGCTGCTGTAATAATCTCTGGACAGCAACGAACAAAGCCAAACAGAGAAGACAATTTTTGTATGCACAATTAATAACTTTTAAAAGCATTGGTGCTCTCAAAGTGAACTGTGTGCAAACAATAACTTCAAAAAGCATTGTAGTTTTATAAAACATAAAGGTGTATCAAGTGAATCAAGTTATGTCCCTATAATATTAAATAAGAAAATAAACTTAGAATATGTATATAAAAAAAATTTAGATGTTGTCCATGATTGGAGAAAACTCAAGCAGAGGAGCTGCGGTGGAAAGTGGCTGGAATGGGTGCTGCAAGGCGAGGGGATGGCCGATGGTGTGGTTTTTGGCAGGGGTTGTCGCGTCTCAGGTGGAGGAGTGAGGCGGTCATGGAGGAGGTCGAAGGTTCTGGGCTGGGTACGGTGTGCAGTCGGGGCTTCGGTGTAGAGTTTGACAGCGGAAATGGGAAGGTGGGTGTTCAGATTCGAAGCAGGCTGTGGAGCGATGGCTTCTGCTTAGTGGTCAGGTGGATGAAGGTGGCTGAGTGAGGCGGAAGGGACAAGGTGTGACAGAGAGGGAGACGGGTATCGACAACTATGAGGCTGGGGAGAGAAACGGATGGCTATGGCAGTGGAGCAAGGAAGGCGAGGTGGAGAGATACTGGCGTTTGGTTTTGAGCTGTGAAGGGAACGACAATTGTAAGGTGGTGGTGCTGGTGGCGGGTTCGGCGATAGTAGGGTGGGTAAAAGTTGGAGGTGGTCACTTGGGTAGGCAGTGGGGTTGTGAGAGAGTGTGGCGAGCGAATGAAGGGTTGATGGGTTCGGCGTTCAGGAGCGAGGCAAGGTGCTCGGTTAGACGACTGGGTGGGTGAGTTGCGGGTCTGAATCGAGGTGGCTGAGGGAGAGGTGGCGGCTGCTTCAAGGTGGCGTTAGATGGAAAGGTATCGACAATGAAGGAGGGAAATTGAAAAGGAGATGAACAAGCTACAGGTAAAATATATATAAACTTTATTATATTTTTTTTTTTGAGAACGAAAAGGAGCAAAAGCATATTGAAATGGAACGAATAGAAAATGGAACGAACCAAAAATTATATTGAATATATGGAATAGTGAAGGTCTGGGATTTAATTTCTGGGAATATTAAAAGCTAACGTCCATTAGCTTTACCTGATGGACAAATGAAAGGACACAGAAAGCCCAAAAGGCCCAAAATAGGTACCGATATGAGTGACATGACCTACCTATCAAAACTCGATTTTCTCTGCCAACACTACTGCTAAAACGCCGAAAATAATATAAACGGGGCTATAGCAGTCCAAATTTGGCGAAACGAAATAAGGCGTCTCACTCAGAAAATGATCTACATTTTTATTATGTAAAAATATTCAGATTTCAAAAATATTTTATTTTCATCAAATTTAACTGATTTTAAATTTTAAATTGAAATTTCACAACTAAATAAACTTTTATATTTTCTGATGAAAATCAGACGCTTACTACGTTTAAAAAGACTATTCCAAATATCAAATTTTCATTGCAAAATTTTTATTGTTTATTTTCATGAAAAAATTTAGTTAATTACGTTATTTAAATCGTTAAAATTTTCGGGTCGTTACACTCTCCCCCACTCAAAACTTTTCGTCCCCGAAAAGGAACGAGATAGGAGAATAGAAGCAACAGAAAGGAAAGATAGATTCGAAATACATAGTACCATAGACCATAATTAATTCAAAACCATATAAATTCCATTTTTTGAGATCTTATTACTTACATTTATATTGTATACTATTCAATTACATATTCTAATTACATTCAAACTTTTTGCCAGGTAAGTTTTATTAATGTTTCCGAATGTAGTTGAACACTATACAAATTTATCTTTTATTTACAACATTTCTATTAAGCAAAATTTAGTTTGAACATTTTTTGAAACACCCTACACCCCTTAGTATACCCAAGAAGGGCACACTAAAAGACGTGGTGCGTTATAGGTATAGCTAAAGCATTACAGAGACTAAGATTCACTAGACAAATAAATAAAAACAGCGGAAACATTTTAATAATAACTAGACATTTAAAATTAAACTTCATTTCAAAACAGAATATGTCTTAAAAACCAAATACACATGTCTCGCGAAAAATACAATCTCAATCACATCATCAGAGTACATAAATAATAAAAATCATCCCTCTCATAAAGTACCAGTACATCTAAAGTCAAATGAAAAGAAATATTAAAAGAAGAAGAAGAATACATGAAGAACTCCAAGAACATATCTCCAAGCGGTCTGAATCTACCGTCCTCGATTCTGCTGGCCTATGGAGGAAAAGGGGAAAGAGAGGAGTAGGTCAGACTATAATTCTGGTGAGTGAAAGTAATTACTAGCATTCTTAAGCAAGATAAAGATAATAGACTAAGCAACAGTTCTAGTATGAAAGGAAAATACAGATGTAACAACCCATAATTTAACAAATATTTTAAAATTAATTTATTTGAAAACGTTGATTTTAAATCATTTAAATTTGAAATTTTGGAATTTTCCAATGTAATTTTGGATTTTTTGTTTATAATTTATTTTCCAAATATAATAAAATAATGATTTTCTAGAAATATTATATTTTGTTCAACTTTAGTCAAACTTTGAGTTCAGTTGAAATTTTAAATTTAAATTTTATTCTAATCTTTTTCTTTGAAACGGTAATTGTATCTGATATTCGTCCTGTTTTTTGTTTTGTGAAATTCTGTTTTATACTTTTTAAATTTGATAAAATTCAACGTTTTACACGTAATTATTTCAGTATTTTGGTTTATTATCTATTTCATATTTTCTATTTCATTTCTATTTTCTATATTTTTCATTTTATTATTTTTCATTCTCTACTTTCTATTTTTCTTTTATTTGATTTTGGCTTGGAAATTCAAAAGACATTGGTGTCTTCTTTTTCTTTAATTTATGACTTTTCATTTTCTAGCCTCTTCATTTCCTAGCCGTGCATTTACTTCCCATTAGCCGTTCATTTTACATCTAACTCACGTACAAAAGTTTCTCACCTCATCTCACTTCTCATTTTATTTCCTGAAAGAATATTTTATAGTAAATTTCTATTGCTTCCTCTTCTCTTCTTTTATTCTTTTTCAATTTTTTTTCTCCTTTGTTCTCAAGGCTATGCTCGGCCACACCTCTTCTAGCCGACCACAACTCCTTACCACCACCACCATGATCGGCCTTCACCCCTCCTCATCACCACCAAGCCCTTGCCGTGACCCATAGATGCAAAAACCCCATCACCAAATTGTTACAAACCCTAGCCGAGCCATATTCCTTCACCAATTCCTATTTGTTCGCCTCGGCCACCACCCACACCATCACCTCCTTGCATGGGCGTGACTGACATGACCACTGGCCGCACCTTCAGATGATGACCAGACCACCTGACCCTTGCCTTGAACCAGACCGAGCCATGTAGCCATAGGGCCGAGCCAATAACTCATGACCATTCACCTTCCTTGTCCTCTTGCCTTCCTATTGTTTTAACTTGCGATCTCTTCATATTTCCTGACCAAGGCCGAGCCTAGTTGCTTCAGATTTGACCATGGCTGAGCACAAACCAAAGTGGTCAAGTCTATTTGTGATGTGGCCGAGCCCACTTTATTGAATCAAGTCATTTGTTCCACTTGTTCTTTCATTTTTGCTTTGTTCAATTCATATATTCTTGTGAATTAATATATTCTTATATTGTTTTATTTTAATTGTTGTTGCAAAATCTGAATATTGTCTCATCAACTTCTCCTCGAATCTAGTCGTGCTTGTCATGCTTTGCGTAGTTTGGATTTGTGTTTGAATTTGATCTCTAGCTTTAAAAAGGCGAGTTTATCACTCTCGACAAAATCGTACTTATATAAGTGTGAAACAATGTCACTTGAATTGTAGTAGTTGATATGCTATGTTATATGCTCACATCTGCCTGTTATCTGACATTATATGATGATATTACCTGATTATATACCTGTTGCATCACCTGACATCATATGATATGTTTTACTGTTTATTTATTTTCTGTTTCTCCCACTGCAAGTTCCCTTTCACTATGGGTTGAAATGATATATACCCGAACGGACCTTAGAATAAGGAAAGGTCGTTATGAGCTGAAATGATAAGCTCGAGCGATTTTTATTTTACTTGGGATTGCGGGTTTGAAATGATAAAACCCGGGATTTTAATTTATTACGGATTGAAATGATATATTATCTGTATCACTTGACCTAGGTTAGAAAATATTATACAGACCCGTGGTTAATTTTAAATATAAATATTTTTTGAATTTTTTTAAGTATTTGGAATATAAAATATATGAGATTTTTAACTTAATTTGATTATAAAATGATTTAAATAAATTCTATAGTGATTTCTATAAGTTAAAAATGTATAAGTTATTAAATGATTAAAAATGTAAAATAAAATGTGAATTAACTTAATAATTGAAATTTGGTTTAAAATGAAATTTTGGCTTAACTTAGAAATAAAATATTTTATTTATGAAATGGATATTTTTAAAAAGTAAATAAAGTATTAAGATTTGTTTGTTAAAATGAAAAGTTAAGAAAATTTATAATGAATTTGACTTAATAAATGGATTATAAATTAACTGGATATTTATTAATAAAATGTTATTTTAATAACAATTATAAGTTGAGTAATATCCAAATAGATAAATTTGAAAAGTGGAATAAGTTTGATAAGTTAAAAATGAGAAAAATTGAAAATATATTGTTTTAAATTGTTATAATAAACTTATAACAGTAATAGTAGCGTTTCAGAAATGCTGTGGTTTTAATGTAGTGTTTTCCAAATTACTATTATACCTACTGTAGCAGTTTATAAATGCTGTTGTTTCTGTAAATGAACTGTTTTCTGAAATAATACTACTACCTATTGTAGCAGTTTATAAGTGTTGCTGTTTCTGTAAATGAACTGTTTTCTGAAATAATACTACTATCTACTGTAACATTTTATAAGTGCTGATGTTTCTGAAAAGATAATATTTCTGAATACTATATCTACAGTAACATTTTCAAAGTGCTATGAATGCTAAAAATACAATGTTTTGAAAATGGATAGTTGAATGAATGAACTTATAAATGATACGACTTTGGAAATGAATATTATTTTGAAGGATATTAACATTGAATTTAAATGGTTTAAATGAATATGTTTTGATTTGAAATATAAACCATTTTAAAATTTATAACCGCGGGTTATAATAACGATTGGTTGTTAAAGAGACCGGGATCAGATATGGACATACTCTCTGTCGATACTGAAAACCACTTTAACAACTGTGTACGCGGTGGAGATTCCAGAATGAAGTAGGATGGTGGCGACGATCCTATTGAGGTATATACGTGGACCCGACTCCCGTGAGTTGGCATAAGGTGGCTAAAACAGGAGCGATTGACGGGCCAATGAGGTTACTCCTCTTATCGGACACACTTCTTCGATACCATTCTATTACTTTGTGATTGATTGGGTGCACCCTTTGATTTTTTGGGAGTGTGGCTCGAGGTGGGCGGTAGTGGCTGCTATGCGTTACCACCAGTCCGGATGCGTAATTGGTATATCTACTCTGGCATTGCCTAGCTGTGTCGTTTCACCTACCCTAGCGCGCCTTACTACGAGTTTGATTTGTGTCGTACCTATGGAGTATCCTCTGGTAGCCTCCCGATCTGGAGGTATTACGGTACTGTATAGACTATTGGCACTATATATGTGTTAAGGTGGAAAATGTAAAGCCTTAACGCTATTTTTAAGTAAGTTTACTTTACTTTAGACATTATTATAATAGCGTATATTACTACATAGTAAATAGTTTAACGGATCCTTAAAGGATGGGCGATCCAAAGCATCCTTTAAGTTACTTGTGCATTTCTATTACAGTTCACTTGAGTTGGTTTACATTGTATAAGTATGTATGTCCTGACTCAAGTGTTTGTACTTTTTTATTTACGCTCGGGTCAGCCTGAGTATCACAGCTTTGGACTCACCTTCTGGAGCTAGAGATTGCTGGAGTTATCTGTCAATCTTGTTGTCTATTTCCATTTCAGTTATTTCATTCAGCTTTGCTTATGTATTTGTGAAATTATGTATTCAGATTTCTGTTGTATCTGTTTTTCAGACTATGGTATTTTGTATCTGTTTTGAAACTATGTATTGTATTGGCTTCATGAACCACTATGTATTATTCTTTCCGCTGCGAGTTATTCTAATATTCTGTGTCTGTGATTCTGTGATTGGTTTTATTTGCTCCAAATTTATTTACAATCTATGGTTTTGAATTATTCAAGTCCGACATGTGTGGATTTATTGGCGATTTGAACGGTCCAAAATAGTGGGTCGTTACAACAGAAAAGATAAAACTGGGATAAAATACTGTTTCTGATTCTATTTGCTTTGATTGTGATTTTTTGCACTTGTCTTAGATTACTGTGATTAGCTTGAAATCCTAATCCTATTTTAATTAGGCTGAAATCCTAATTCTACCCGTTGATCGGCCTTCTATCTCTATTGTGCCACTGTAGACCAATCCTGTCGGTCACAGCAAAAGACACCTGTTTAGCGCTTGGAACGCAGTAGCGAATTATTTACCCTAGTCGATGTCGCACGCTCGCTTATCGTCGGTACACACTAACTGTCGCCCCCTCTTTTGACCTCTTATTTACCCTAATCAGCATAAGCGTGCCCAACCTCACCTAATCTATTGTGAGACCATCAAATCCTAGTCTGAAAGGGATGCTGCCCAGCCTCACCTAAGTGTTGTGAGACCATCGGTCCTAGTCTGAAAGGGAATGCTTCAAGTACTAGTCCTAACAAACAAATTCTAGTTTGCTCCCCTTGCCCAAATCCCCAGATTTGAGCCTCTATCTATTGTCCACTTATTTACCCTAGTTAGCATAAGCGTATCTGGTGTGCACGTAAATGTGCATATATACACATCCATATTTTATCTCTTTTTATTTAAATAAATATCATATTTGGGCATTTTAACATGTTTAAAACCAAAATTCAATTAATTTCAAATCATCATATATTCACCTTCATTCAGGGGCAAAACAGACATTTTTGTGCATGTGTAAATTTGAGAATTTTTACTTGGACATTTTTGATGATTTTTATAGGAATTTGGATGCATATGAAAGAGGCTTATATGAAGATACATGCATGCACAAATGAATACAAAGGAAAGAAGAGGGAAATAATTCAAAGTGAAGATCATGGAGGACCCCACCTACCCACCTACCTTAATAAACAAATTAGAGGCTAATGAACATGCTTATGAAACTAATGGCTTCGTGTACACTTAAATGATGATTAGTAGAAGCTAACGATTACTTGGCCTCCACAATTCCTAAGGGGTATTTTGGGAAGCTCCCTAAAAATAGAATTAGGTTTTATGCATGTATAAATAGCCCTCTTATGTACATGTAAATCATCTTCTACTCTTTGATTTTTGTTAGGAAATTAAGAAAGTAAGTTGTAAACACAAATCAAAGTGAAATAAAAATGGCTTCCAAGCCTCTTTCTTCTCTCTTTTCTACATGCTTTTCCTTGCTTTTATGTTGATGTTTATTTTTATGCTCTCTTTCTTTTCATGTTCATAGTTTAGATTTACATTTATGCACTAGTTTAATACATTTCCTTCTAGTAGTTAATCTTCTTTTTCTTGTTGGTTCTCTACTTTACTTCATTTTCAATGTTGAAATCTTTATGTGTTGAAATGATAACACAAATGAGGAGCTAAACCCCTTCAATTTAGGAGTAATGAAGCTCTCAAATATTATGTGATTTCAACATTTCTATGATTTATGATTTCTTTGTCTATGCTTCATGAATGTAAATTTGATGTAAGTTTATACAAGTGGGATTGATAGCTTATATTGCTTATGCAAATGAGCTATTCTTATTCAACATAAACACAATTTACATCAACATTTGCTAATTAATTTTTGATTTTGAAATGAAAGTAAAAAAGAAATTTGATGATCTATATTACTAGTTACAATAGTGAATAGATCATGCTTAAAATAGCTTTTGCTTTGGCTTCATTTTCATAAGAATTATAAGTGGTATAATTATTGTATTATAGTTTGATGGTTTGAGTTATGTTAATTAATAACATAAACAAACCATACTTATGATAAATACAATAATTATTTCACTCAATATCAAAGCTAGAGATCATAAATCATTTATTTATTGATTTAAAAAAAATATGAGAGTGGATTTGCCTCTAAATTGTTCTCTAGTCTAATTGTTTTTAAATCACATTTTAATTCTACTTTTAGCTTCATTTTATTTCTAGTTAACAATTCCTCCTCCATTTGGTCTAATTTGATTGAATAGATTTTTAAACTCTAACAATTCCCTGCGGATCGACCCGTATTTGCCACATACTATGATAGTACGCCGTGCGCTTGCGGTAAATTTAATTTGAAATTTTCCGACGGTACGGGCCCTACTTCTTATTTTTGCTTATTAGCTTAGTGTAGGTTTAAAAATAAGCCTCTTCTGTTATTTCTGCTATATTTGCTTTGCTTATTAACTTAATCTATGTTTTAAAATAAGCCTCTTCTGTTCTTTCTACTTAATTATAACCTACGTTATAATTGTTACTCTTCTAATTTCTCTTTTTAGTTATAACCACTAGTTATAAACATGCTTGCAAATGTCTTAAATTTGCCTATTTTAGTCTATCTTCTTTTTATTATAGTCTTTCTTATTTTACATATAATTTCTGTAAATTTAGTGTTTTTCTATATTAATCCATATTTGTGAATTCTTCTCTTTTTAAAATTCTATTCGCGTAAAAAGGAATGAAAAGAAACAAACATTTACAGGATAAATTCTAACATAAAAAGGATGTAAATAAATGTAAATAACTATAAATAACTGTAAATAACTGAATAAAATAGCTCAATAAAATAGCTGAATAAAATAGAATGAAAAGAACTTTAAAAAAGACTGTAAATAATCTTACATAAAAGTTATAGAAAAACAACAACTATTGAGAACCCTATTATTTTAAATTACTTAAAAATCTAAAATAATTACAAAACACTCAGTTATGGTCCTTAGCTCTATTTCTTGGCCTTCCCGGATCCACTTCTAGGGCGTAGAATATTTTTATTAAAAAGATCTCCTCCCAAGAAAAATTTTCTTTTTAGGGTCCAGCCTCAGGTAGTGAACCCAATTGGAAGAAAATCTGAATGAGAAAAATAGCTAGGCCTATGGTCTTATTTATAGTGTGACTTAGGGATCTCAGACCATTGGATTTGAAGAATAAATCTGGTGCAACCACGTCATAGGCTCGCTAGGAACTGTCGGATGGAAGCACGAACGCACGGGATTTGAAGAAAAATCAAAATATGACGTTACGCTTCGACCTGGACGTTTTCACGTCCGAATACAAAAGCGGGTCGACCTGCATGTTGACCTATGGCCTTGGAGGTCGACCCTAGGGTCGACCTGGCCCAGGTATGGGTCGACCTGACCATTTGTATATATTTTTTTCGTTTTAGTTCAATTCTTGTTTCTCTCCTATCTTCTTCATATTAACTCGGATTTTGACAAATTATATATGGAAATTGACCAAAACATTACCATGGACACAATGGTGCAACTCCCGTGGCTCAATTCTAACAATTTCACAAACTTATTTTATTATTTAATTAATTCGTTAATTAATTATTATAGCTTAAATTTTGGGTTGTTACATTCTCCCCTCCTTAAAGGATTTCATCCCCGAAACCTCCGAGGACAGAAGAATGAAATAAATATTTTCATCCAAATTCTACAACCAAATATTCAACCATCATCCATTACATCCATTGCCCTTAAGCTTTCTAATGCAATTTATGATATATGCAATAGTGTAGTGTCAATGTCCCTAACTAATGCAAAAGATTAGGCGGGGTACTGATTCAGTCGGCCTCCTTTTTATGCAATCATGTCCGTGCCATGTATCCAAATGAATGCAAATTCCCTAATGATAACTGATAGTTCTATATGCGTGCTATAATCATCATCCAAATGCAACAATCATATGATAATCATCCATTTATAGCAACCATGGAAAATAAAAATGCAAATGCACACACATCCATATGCATATGTTTAGTGACGTAGTTAGGTCGTTCCCTAAGAGATAATAGTGCCTAGTGTATGTATATGCATCCATTAGCATCCACTAGCAAACACTTGCAACCACTAGCGTCCATCATACATAACATGTTCTAGTAACATGTTTACATTCAATCCTACCATCCATAGCTTAAATCACAACACCAGAACTGTCATTTTGTAACGGTTATAACCGTTGGTAATCTAATTCCCAACGGTTATAACCGTTGGTAGCAGGTACGTTACAATTTTTTTTACATATTTTGTAACGGTTATAACCGTTGGGAATTTTGGTCATTCCCAACGGTTATAACCGTTACAAATTTCGGTCATTGCCAACGGTTATAACTGTTACAAATTTTGGTTATTCCCAGCGGTTATAACCGTTGGGAATTACTTCACATTCCCAACGGTTATAACCGTTGGAAATTACTTCACATTTCCAACGGTTATAAGCGTTAGGAATTCCTTGTATAAGTAAATAGCAAAATTACCAACACTTATAAGTGTTACCAACACTTATAAGTGTTACAAATTTGGTATACAGAACCATCTTATTCAGCATCTAATAGTATTTCATTCAACTATATCTATACGAATATATAACAATAGAAAACACGAAACTAAAATTCAAAACTAATATATCATCAAATTGTTAAAAAGCATCAAACGTACAAAATAGTACATATCAAATTCTACAAAGTTCATTGTGACAACTTCAAATTTCACTACAACATATCTAGAAGCTTACAAACAACGAATACGACACTCCGGCCAAACTACAAAACCACCATCAACCAACTCGGACAATGTATAATGACCATTTTGAGGTGCATCAAAAAGTGGCTCATCCGGATTAAGAACATCCTCCACCCAAACAACATTTTCTCCATCTCCAACCTTTCTACCATGGCAAATCTTCTGCACTCCAAGATGTCATTTAACTACCACTTCCATTTTTCGTGACAATAATTGCACCGCTTGCCTTTCAACCATAGAAGATCCAATACCAGCAGTAGATGGAGTAGGAGTAGGGCTAGGATGGTGCTCGGTATGCGAACCAATTTCTGTTCTTAGTGCCATCGCATTCGTTCCAATCTGACTAACATGAAACAAATATCATTTCTATGTGCAATTAAAACTCTTTACAAAGCCCATTAAGCCACAACTTTTTTCTTAAATCTACTTAAAAGTAGTTTTGAGCTATGAATTCATGTAGTTACAACTTACAAGTGAACAGTACAAGGTGTAAGTATTTGGATGGATAAGTTGAAATTTCAATAAAATTTAGTTGCAAAATATGAAATAAGTCACAAGCAAGGTTTTTTTTTCTTCTGACTGATTAGCTACTTTTAGGTAAAAATAATTAGTTGTCAAACGCTTATTTTTCCTACTTATAAGCTATTCCTAGAATAATTGGTGTACGTTAACCTTTGGGTTTGATTCCTGCTAGCAACATGACTAAGATCTATATATTATTCAAAGTTAAACAGAATAAACCTAATCATGATGGTAAATCATGGATACTCCCGAGCCTTAAAGACTAATTACAAAGTAACAATAAACCAACTGGAAAAAAAATGTGAATTTCCCAGCTGTGTCACACATGTTTACTCAAATTTCTCTGACATAGGGGATAATGCAGTATAGTTGATGATATTTTTCAGCTACTGAATCAAAATGAAGGGGTGTTTTAACAAAATTAACTATAGAGGATGACATGGGTTGTCTAATAGTAACTCACAGGTAGCATAACATAGACTGGGACATAAGGGCTTCCAGTGAAATCTCGCTCCAGTATCTTTGGAGGCTCATCAATTACCTGATTTAAGTGAAGTAATCAGTGGTTAGTAAATTGAAACACTTGGAAAATCGTAGATAAGTGTAGTTAAAAGAGGATGGTAGATCTATATTCTTCATTGCCAAATTACTTTTGTAAACCAAATTACTTTTCATACACTAAAATTCCACCAAATACACAATATTCAACTATACCAACATCAGCCAAAAGATAGAACTATCCTCACCAAGATAACTAATCACAATTGCTGCCTCATTCCCTTTCTTCCACTTCCATTAATATTAAACCCTAAGAAAATTGAGAAAAACAAATTAAGAGAATTTTAGGATGTCACAGCCATTTTTCCTCCCTACAATCATTGCAATTCGCAAGGATATACAAACATGGTCGGTTAAAACGCAAAATTCTATGGTAAAATTTAAAACTTATGTGACATGTATATTGGCTGCATGGTTAAAATAGGTTTGTAGTTTGTAGCATTTAATCTGCAAGGTATAAATTCAAAACCTTGAGGTGTCACCGTGTGGGAAGAATACTCTAACCGTTTAAAAACAATGCAACACTAAATTCAAAAAAAAAAGGTTAAATCTTTAACCCTTCTGACTCTATTCCAGAGACATACCAATCTTCGAATTTCATGATCAAATTTTAAGAAAGTTGGTTTAGATTTATTTTCCTTTCTAAGGTTCAAAAGGTTTAGATAAAATATTTAAATAAAATATGCACACTTTTCTAATTGGGGAAAATGGTGTTTTTGTGATAAGCTCAATTTTTAAAACAATGATGAAGGAAAATAATTATAGGTTTATAAACAAGTGATGCTATTCGCAGCATCAAATCATGTATTCTCTTCATTAACTGTAACGAAGAGCAAAAATCATTTCACTGCCGACGAAAATCTAGGTAATTTTAAGTGGATTTTATGGTGTGAGTATCGCTCTTTACAAACAATATTTGCCTTCCCCGTGTGTAAGCATAACCATAGTCCTTGGTCACCATTCATTTCAGTACAACAGTCCCTCAATCTTCTATTCACCAGACTAAAAGTTTGCCTTGATGAATTTTAAGTGCAATTTTGTTGACATACAAATGATATTATTGTTAATATAGCACTGGCTCTTGACTAGTGTATAATGAATAAAAAAATGGTAAGGTCCTTCTATTGTAATTTGACTATTAAAATTTGCTAATAATCTACATGCAAGCAATTCACAAATGCTGATCTCGGTGATTTCTTCGTCAATGATATTCCATCTCATGTGTCATGCAACCAAATATACACAGTACTAAAGATCAACGAAACATGCAAAGTACTACTATAATGTGGGTTATTCAAGTATTGGGCAATCAATACCTGTTGATCATCTGATGTATCAGCACATTTACAACTACACTTGTATGGATCCTATCCTATGTTCACAACCAAATACACATTTACAACTACACTTGTGTACAAAAGCTGGAAGTTTATTTCAAATAAATTAAGTATTTCCCTAACCCCTGTAAAGAAGAAAACATGATTTATGCTGATGTTTTTTCT
Organism: Allium fistulosum; assembly: GCA_030737815.1. NCBI lineage: Eukaryota > Viridiplantae > Streptophyta > Magnoliopsida > Asparagales > Amaryllidaceae > Allium > Allium fistulosum. The sequence goes on along the minus strand of CM060903.1, from coordinate 193,983,132 downwards.
TTACAACTACTCTTGTGTACAAAAGCTGGAAGTCTATTATTTTCAAACTGTACAGATAGTACAAAAAGGGGAGAAATGTTTTTGCAGTCTCTACAGTGCTATTTTTTGATGGTTTCCAAGTTTTTTCAGTATAAGAGAAAACAAATGTGTTATCTTTGTAATAGGGCCAAATTTTCCTCCAATTCTTTAATGACTTAAAAATAGTCAGTTGCAGCCATAATTGTTTCAAGATCAAATATATGATTGTCAAATAACTCCCCACTTAGTTTCTGTTTGATTTTTCACCGAATGCAATTATTGCATTCAATTTCCAAGTGATATGAATAAGGCAATAAAGCTAAAGTAGCATAAAGTTCAGATATAACTTTTCCAATTAAATATATAATTTAACTAAAACTAACTCAGTAACCAGGCTAAAATCCATTTTGATATTTAGTTAGTAACCAAGCTAACATCCATTTTGATATTTAGTTAACTTGCATAGTGCTGATATAGGCAAAAAGTATTATCTTACTCTTTCTCCTTTTCTTCTTCCTCTTCTTCCTTCTCTGTGAAACAACCTGCACAATTAAGCAGCAAAATTATAGCTACCATTAATACTAAACTAGGATATAGGCAGAACATTTATCCATTTAACGATTTTCTTTGTTATTTCCTTTTGTTACTTGGAACATTTTCAGTAGCTCACATTTAAATCAAAAAAATGCGTGACATCATTCATATTATAACTACTGGAAATAATCTGACACTCAAGCTAAAAGGTAAACTTTTAAAAATAAAGCTCCAAATGTTCGTTCTTAATCTTTATATCCTTTCTAATTTGGTCAATATAGATGTACTCAGTTCGTATCAAATATGATTACATTTCAGTAAGAAATGATTGTTAGCAACTGCATATAGAAATTAAATTTTCTGCAGTATCAGTTTCAAGTTGCAAATGTTATTTATGGCACAATATAACAGAAGAAAAATTAATAAATCAAGCATCATGTATAAAATCAGATTTATAGCCAAAAATGTCAAATTTGCGATGAACATATTGCAAATAAGGCTGTAATATGAAAATCTGTAAATAAAACTAAAGAAATTAATTAATACATTTATCATTAGATACCTGTTTTCTTATAAACACGTACAGGTCACTAGTGAAATATCTCAAATTCGTCAACCCAAGAAAATTAACACTTAAGAAACAAATCACTTTTTGAATCAACATCCACAATGGCTTAACATGCATGTATGCAGCCTCTCTCAATTATACTTTTTTTATCATTGGTCATGATATTTATTTGTTTTTTCCGTCTAATATTTTATAACTGCACATTGACCCCTATCATTATTTTCAGAAATCGGTAGAATGTAAAATTCATCGAAGTATTTTGAATAACATATCTTCAAATCCAAAGGTAAGTATAAAAGCTAAAAAGCATAAAATAATCAAAAAACTGTATTCCAACGTAGATAATGCACTACTACTACTTTACTAATTCAATAATTAGCTGATACTTACTTTCTACTGTATGCATGCATATTAAACTGAATATGATGTAGGTGGTTATATAGTGAATGCTCATATTATTATATAGTGTATGCTGGACGTATACTGTATGCTGGGTGTAGACGTCCTCTAAAAATGGTCAATATATCTTCAAGAATGTTTGGGAATCGATTAAAGTGTCTTTTGAGCCTAAACAGTGGGCCAAAACTGTGTGGAGGAAAATTCATGGACCCAAAATGGCTTTATGTTTGTTCAGAGCAATTAATAATTTTCTTCCAAGTAAACAAAGATTAATTCAAAGGCACATATCGATTAATGCTACTTGTGAACTATGTCAGACTATGGATGAAGACATAAACCATCTTTTCTTTTAACTGCAGTTTCACGGTGTCGGTTTGGATGTGTTGTAGGCAACAATTCCAGTGGCCTTTCAATCAGTTTGATCAACTTAGTATTATTTCAGAAATCGAAAATATTGAAAATCGATTCCATGGAAGGTGTAAAGACATTGCAAGCCTAGTTCTATCTACTACAGTCTACAGTATGGTTAGTTTGGTTGCTATGGCTAGGGCTGTAAATTTTGTACGAGTGTCCGATGTCCGTTCGTGTCCGTAACTGAAATACGTCCGTTCGATTTTCATTTAGGACATGAGCTAGGACAAGAAAATTTGTACGAGAAAAAATATTGTCCGGTCCGAGTTCGTTCGAAATCGTCCGAATTTCTTATAGTTCAGTATATCTGATGGAAATTCTATTAAACAACATAAAATTTGATGTAAATAGCATTGTCCGTCCGTGTCCGTTCGGGTCCGTGTCCGAAAAATGTATGTACGAGTCCATCCGATTTCATTTAGGACACGAGCTAGGACAACAAAATTTGTACGAACATAAATCTCGTCCGGTCCATGTCCGGTCCGATTTTATTTAGGACATAAACTGAACACACCTCCGTCCGGTCCGGTCCGACCGATTTACACCCCTAGCTATGGCGTGAACGTAATGCAAGGTTATTTCAGAACTAGTACTCCAATGAACATAATATGTGCAAACAAATCAAAGATCATGTGGCTATCAGAATGGCTAAATCCAAATATAAAACTGCTAACAGCTATCATGACAGAGAAATAATAAGAGAATGGGGTTAGAAGTTTTTACCAGCCAGTGCGTTTGGGGATTAAAACAGTGAACCTCTTGCAGCAGATTCGCCGGTGTTGGTGAGGTATGACTTTGAACCTGTTATAACATTGCATTTTATTTTTTATTACACAAATTACATGCAGCTCATACGCGAGATCTATCCTCCAATCTAAAAGGAGCTGCAATTTGAATCTGGTTCCTGCGCATTAGAGCTTTATTTATCAGCTTGGCTATATCAATTTTAACTTCAATTTCAAAGCTAAATACTTACCTGCTGGATGTAGTGAGAGTAGGCTAGCACCAGGAGTATATCTGATGAGTTTAGTGAGCAATCGCCTGAATCTGCGCTCGACTTGGTTGCGGTAGGGAGGAGCTTCTTTGTTTTACTGCTTTTCGTGCCAGACCTAAGGGTTTTAGAATTTGATTTTGATATGAGAAAGTGAGAAAGATCTAAAGTTAGAAGGATCTAAAATTTTAGAATCGGAGGCGTGATAACCTAGCAGGAAAGAGGAAATAAAATGGACGATGAATTATTGTCCGTGAGAACTATGGAATTAGTAATAATAGAAATATAATTACAATCCTATCCACGTTACTTTTAGCTATTTACAAAATTACCAGATTTTATAACGGTAATAACCGTGACAAACGTTTGTAACGGAAATATCTGTTAGAAATTTATAACAGTTATTACTGTTACAAATTGAAAGCGGAAATGTGTTACAAAATAGGCTATTTGGTGTAGTGAATCCTAAGATCTACCCTCCCAAAGAATACTAAAGGAAAGAACCTATTCAAAACTAAAGATGGAAATAGGAATTCAAAATGTACCATCGAAAAGATACGGGTAAGAGATATGTATTTTCTCCTCGGCCTCCCATGTAGCGTCTTCAATACTCTCCCCATTGCACTTTAACCAAAGGTACTTCCTTATTCCTAAGCTTCTTGATATCTTGCCCAACTATCTTGGTAGGAATGCGATGAACCATGCTTCTCTCTCCACTTCAACTTCCTCAAGTTGACTAGGTTCCACTACCTCTGCCCAATCATGTAAGCACTTTCTCTAGTGCGAAACATGAAAAACATCTTGAACTCCCGCGAGCCTCTTTGGTAGCTTTATCCGATACGCCATCTTCCCTGCTCTTTCTACAATGGGGAACGGTCCTACGAATATGAGAGTAAGTTTCCCACTAAATCCAACCCTTACTACCTTCTTAGCGGAGACACCTTAATGAAAACCAAATCTCCTACCTCGAACTCAATATCCCTTCTCCGCTTATCTGCATAGGATTTCTGTCTATCTTGGGCCGTCTTCATTCTCCTTCTAAGCAAATCAATCTTTTCCGCTCTAACCATGTCGGGACCTAGTAGCAATCTCTCTGTAGACTCCAACCAACACGAAGGCGACTAGCAAGGTCTTCCATAAAGAGCTTCAAAAGGTGCCATCCCGATGCTAGCTTGAAAACTATTATTATATGCAAACTCTACTAAAGGAAGATGCTCCTCCCAAGTTCCTCCAAAATCAAGAATGAATATCCTCAACAAATCCTCAAGAACTCTATTAACTCTCTCCGTTTGGCCATCCGTCTGAGAGTGATAGGCCGTACTCAATCTAAGTTGTGTATCTAAAGCCTCTTGCAAGCTTCTCCAAAACTTGCTAGTAAAGATAGGGTCTCTGTCGCTCACTATGCTAGAGGGAACTCCAAGAAGTCGGACTATCTCACGAACATATAAGGATGCCAAACAAGGTACCGTCCTCTTACTCTTGACCGGAATGAAGTGGGCGCTCTTAGTCAAACAATCTACAATCACCCAAATATTGGTATTCCCCTTCCTAGATCGGGGTAAACCATCTATGAAGTCCATCGAAACACTATCCCACTTCCATTCGGGTACATCCAATGGTTGAGCAATCCGCTGGGTTTCTGCTGCTCCACCTTAACTCTTTGGCACACAAGACACTTAGCTACAAAATCTGCCACATCCTTCTTCATGCCGCTCCAACAAAACACTATCTTCATGTCCTTATACATCTTATCACCACCCGGATGAATAGTCATTCGTGAATGGTGTGCTTCTTCTAGAACTGCTCTCATCAAATCACTAGAGCGGGGGACACAAAGTCTTCCATCTCTCCTTAGCCACCCTTTACTATCAATGGAATAGCGTTGGAGATGTCTAGAGACCTCTCCTCTGCTAATCCTATCCAAAATATCCATAAGCTCTGAATCCTCTCGCTGCCTTGAGCCAATCTGATCTATGAGAGTAGGCTTAACCTCAAGTGCTGCCAGTAATCCAGGAGTATGTCCGTAGAGGGCTTAAAATCAAAGGTGGAAATAAACTCTAGGCTTTTCCACTCCACGAACATTGGACTAAGAGTTGCTCTCTTCCTACTAAATGCATCCGTAACCATATTCCCTCTACCAGGGGTGTAGGCTATCTCAAAGTCATATGATGCTAGAAACTCCATCCAACGATGCTGCCTCAAGTTTAAATCCTTCTGTAAGAATAGGTACTTCAATGATTTATGGTTGGTGAAAAGGTCGAACCTCTCTCCTAGCAAGTAATGTCTCCAAGAATTGAGCGCGAAAACAATAGCAGCTAACTCCAAATCATGGGTGGGGTAGTTCTTCTCATGAGTTCTCAACTGTCTACTTCCATAACATACTATCCTCCCTTCTTGGATCAATACTGCTCCAAGACCCATCCCACATGCATCTGTGTATACTGTAAAAGGCTTAACTCCGTCGGGTAAAACAAACACTGGTGCACTAGTAAGGGCCCTCTTCAGCATCGTGAAGGAATCCTCACAATCTACGTTCCATATGAATGTCGTATTCTTCTTAGTGAGGCGAGTAAGCGGTGCTGAAACCATAGCAAAATATCTGATAAACTTCCTATAATAACCAGCTAAACCTAGGAAGCTTCTAACTTCGGTAGCGTTCTTGGGGGCCTTCCAATCCTGTACTACTACTATCTTAGCGGGATCCACAGCTAAACCCTCTCTTGAGGCTACATGCCCCAAGAAACACACCTCCTCATGACAAAAGTGACACTTCGAGAATTTTGCTTTCAATTGATGAACACAAAGTGTATTAAGAACCTCCTCAAGATGAATAGCATGCTCTTCCATACTCTTGGAAAACACTAGAATGTCGTCTACAAACACTACAACGAACTTATTTAGGACATCTCGAAAAACACGGCTCATCAAATCTACAGAATAGGCTGGGGCATTGGTCAGCCTAAACGGCATAACCAACCACTCAAAGAATTCATCGGGTGTCCTGAATACTGTCTTATCGATGCTATCGTCAGCGACCCTAAGCTGATGAAATCCAGTAGCTAAAGCTTAGAAAAAACTGAAGAGCCAACCAACTGATCGAAAAGATCATCTATCCTAGGAAGCGGGTAACGGTTCTTCTTTGTGAGCTTATTCAAATCTCTATAGTCTATGCAAAGTCGAAGGGAACCATCCGCCTTTGTAGCGAAGACGACTGGCGCTCCCCACTCAGATATGATCCGTCCGATGAAGCCTTTCTCTAATAGCTCACCAATCTGCTTACCTAACTCCTTCCTCTCCCTAGACGCCATATGTCTCACGGGTAGCTGGCTTAGCATTGTCATTCAGATATATCCTAAAGTCGATCTCTTTTTTAGCGGCTAGTCCCCTAACCTCCTCGAAAATGTTTGGGAAATCTCTAACGACTGGAACTGAATCTAACTCTCCCAGTGATGAATCAAGGGAATAAAGGAAGCTCAACATGACTGACACTTGTGGGTCGCAAGAAACCTCGAGAGTCCTTCCGCTACATGTCTCTAGTCTGACGACTCTCCTCTCGCAGTCTAATATTGCTCTATAAGTGGATAACCAGTCCATCCCCAAAATCATCCCATATCCCAAAAATCCCAGTACAGAGGCGTCACAATCAAACTCTACGCCTAGTATAAAAATTTTCAAACCCCTACAAATCATGGATAAATGTGCCGATCCTCCTATGGGGTTTGAAACAACTATAGGGTCCACTACTAGAGAAATATCTAAACAATCAACCAAGGAACTAGAAATGAAAGAATGCGATGCTCCAGAGTCAAAAAGAGTCCAAATAGGAAAATCCGAAATAGAGATCAAACCTTCTACAGAGACTTTCCTACCTCGATCTGGTCCACTACTAGAAGGTTCTGTATCCAAAGCCTGTACTTGCGCTATAGATGCACCTGCTCTCTGCATTGTCTTCTAAGGACAAGCGCTACTAAGGTGACCAGGCTTCCCACAGTTGTAACACCTCCACTCATCGTTTCCTTCTTATAGTCCTTTGTGAAATGACCAAGCAATCCACAACTATGACATTTTTCGCCCTTCTTGATCTGCTTTTGAGGTCCTCCTCCTTTCTTCTTGTCCTAATCCCTCATATTCTTCCACCACTGCTTCTTAGAGTTTTCTGATTTAGGAGCCTCTTTAACCTGTTCTTTCTTAGCAACATCTGACATGAGAGCCATCTCCACAAGTGACTCATACGTTGCTCCCATAGGTACATGTGTCAATGCCAACCCTTGGAGGGGCTGGTTCAAACCTTTAGCAAACTTGATGGCCTTCTTATGCGGGGTATTAACAAGCTCCATTCCGAACCGCGATAGCTCATTAAACTGATTTATATACTCTTTCACTGAAAGACTCCCTTGCTTTAGACTAATGAACTTCTCCAACTGCATGCTTTCCTTGGCTTGCGACAAGAACTTTCTCTCAAACCTTTCCTGAAATCCAAACTAACCAATGTCTCTACCTTCCATCTCTATGATCTCCCACTAGTAAGAAGCTTCTCCCTTTAGCTGCCAAGATGGAAGCTGAACTCTCTGTCGGTCCTCCAATCCTAACAGTCCAAATATCCGCTCTGTATTCCTCAACCAACCTCGTGCCTCTACGAAATCCTTCATGTCGGAAAACGTCTTGCCTACTAGATTAGCGAAGTCCTTGCATAGCTTAGAAAAATTGGCTGATGCAGGTGGATTAACGGGATCTCCACCTGCTGGTGCTGCATTAGGCGCTTGCCCTTGCACCTCTGGTGTCGTAGGTTGAAGGCTGTGCAGTCAATTCCCCGATATTGCCCCGATATATCCCTGATATATCCCGTAGCGGACTTTTGCCGCAACAATATTTCTATAAAGCGGCCCAATATAGCGGATCCGCTATTATCCTCGATATTGTGGCAATAATCCGCTATATCCCCGATTTTGTTGCCCCACTATATCCCCCTTTCCTATAAATAAGCATTTTGCTTGATGTCTTGCTTTTATGTTTTATGGTAACTTCAAAGTTGATGTAACAATGATATACACTGTTGGTTATTATAACTAGTTCTAACTTTTTAAGTGTCAACTTTGTTTATCTTTACTTTATTATAACTTGTTTTGCTTGGTGGGAAATAATAAGTTATACTTGTTCCTCTTTTTAATGTAGAATGTTCATCATTCCTCTTTTAAAGTCGTCCGATATATCCTGATATATCCTCGATATATCTCCGCTACAACTTTTCGCACCTCAAACGCTATGGAGCGGTAGGGCGCTTTAACTGCACAGGTTGAAGGTATCTACGAAACCAGCCAGGGACTTGGACACCCTCTGGAAGATTTGGGGTGTCCGCCATTCTATGCAAAGAAAAGAGAATTTAGGTTCAAAAGGATTGAAAGAAGGTTGAACTGGACTTTGAGGGAGTTTTATAAAAACTCTCTTATACTTGAAAACCATTTCTATAATAAGAGTTTTCTTTCTGAAAAATACTTCTAGTTTTAAGATATTTTACTTCTGAAAAATACTTTACTTTTAAAACAAGTTTTTAGGAATCCTGTAACCTTAGGCTCTGATACAAAGTGAAACACCCCATACCCCTTAGTATACCCAAGAAGGCCATACTAAAAGATGTGGTGCGTTATAGGTATAATTAAAGCATCATAGAGACCAAAATTCACAAGACAAATAAATAAAAACAGCGGAAACATTTAAGTAATAACTAGACATTTAAAATTAAACTTCATTTCAAAACAGAATATGTCTTAACAACCAAATACACATGTCTCGTGAAAAATACAATCTCAATCACATCATCATAGTACATAAATAATAAAAATCATCCCTCTCATAAAGTACCAGTACATCCAAAGTCAAATGAAAAGAAATCTTAAAAGAAGAAGAAGAATACATGAAGAACTCCAAGAACATATCTCCAAGCGGTCTGAATCTACCGTCCTCGATTCTGCTGGCCTATGGAGGAAAAGGGGAAATAGAAGAGTGGGTCAGACTATAAGTCTGGTGAGTGAAAGTAATTACTAGCATTCTTAAGCAAGATAAAGATAATAGACTAAGCAACAGTTCTAGTATGAAAGGATAAAATATTGTTTCTGATTCTATTTGCTTTGATTGTGATTATTTGCACTTGTCTTAGATTGCTGTGATTAGGTTGAAATCATAATCCTATTTTAATTAGGCTGAAATCCTAATTCTACCCGTTGATTGGCCTTCTATCTCTATTGTGTCGTTGTGGACCAATCCTGTCGGTCACAGCAAAAGGCACATGTTTAGCGCTTGGAACGCAGTAGCGAATTATTTACCCTAATCGATGTCGCATGCTCGGTCATCGCCGATACACACTAACTTTCGCCCCCTCTTTTGACCTCTTATTTATCCTAATCATCATAAGCGTGCCCAACCTCACCTAATCTGTTGTGAGACCATCAGTTCTAGTCCGAAAGGGATGCTGCCCAGCCTCACCTAAGAGTTGTGAGACCATCAGTCCTAGTCTGAAAGGGAATGCTGTCGGTACTGGTCCTAACAAACAAATTCTAGTTTGCGCCCCTTTCCCAAATCCCTAGATTTGAGCCTCTATCTATTGGCCACTTATTTACCCTAGTTAGCATAAGCGTGTCCCAGGCTCACCTAACTATTGTGAGACCATCAGTTCCTGACTAAAAGGGAATGTTGTTGGTACGGGCCCTACTTCTTAGTTTTGCTTATTAGCTTAGTGTAATTTTAAAAATAAGCCTCTTATGTTATTTCTGCTATATTTGCTTATTAACTTAATCTAAGTTTTAAAATAAGCCTCTTCTGTTCTTTCTGCTTAATTATAACCTATAATTGTTACTCTTCCAAATTCTTTTTTTTAGTTATAACCACTAGTTATAAACATGCTTGCAAATGTCTCAAATTTTCCTATTTCAGTCTATCTTCTTTTTATTACAGTCTTTCTTATTTTTCATATAATTTCTGTAAATTTAGTGTTTTTATATATTAATCCATATTTGTGAAATTTTCTCTTTTTAATATTCTATTCGCGTAAAAAGGAATGAAAAGAAACTAACATTTACAGGCTAAATTCTAACGTAAAACAGATGTAGATAAATGTAAATAACTGTAAAAAAAACCGAATAAAATAGCTGAATAAAATAGCTGAATAAAACAGACTGAAAAGAACTTTAAAAACTGACTATAAATAATCTTACATAAAAATTATCTAATAATTGTAGAAAAACGACAACTATTGAGAATCCTATTATTTTAAATTACCTAAAAATCTAAAATAATTACAAAACACTCACCTGTGGTCCTTAGGTCTATTCATTGGCCTTCCCGGATCCACTTCTAGGGCATAGAATATTTTTATTAAAAAGATCTCCTCCCAAGAAAATTTTTCTTTTTAGAGTCCAGCTTCAAGCAATGAACCCAATTGGGAGGAAATCTGAATGAGAAAAATAGCTAGGCCTAGGATCTTATTTATAGTGTTACTTAGGAATCTTAGACCGCTGGATGTGAAGATTAAATCTGGTGCGACCATGTCATAGGCTCGCTAGGAACCGTCGGATGGAAGCACGAACGCACAGGATTTAAAGAAAAATCAAAATATGATGTTACGCTTCAACGTGGACGTTTTCACGTCCAAATACAAAGGCGGGTCGACCAGCATGTTGACCTATAGGTCGACCTATGGCCTTGGGGTAGACCTTAGGGTCGACCTGGCCTAGGTATGGGTCGATCTGACCCTTTGTATATTTATTTTTTTTCGTTTTAGTTCAATTCTTGCTTCTCTCTTATCTTCTTCATATTAACTCGGATTTTGACAAATTATATATGGAAATTGACTAGAAAATTACCATGGACACAATGGTGCAACTTTCGTGGCTCAGTTCTGACTATTACACAAACTTATTTTATTAATTAATCAATTCATTAATTAATTATTATAGCTTAAGTTTTGGGTTGTTACATTTTTATTACTTAAGTTTCTCTTGTATAACCTTCAAATACAAATTCACATTAAAGTTTTAACTTTTTGAATATTTTAGGTAAGTTATATATGTTTTAGAATGCAATTGAGTATTATACAAATTAATTTTATCCTAGTTCAACTGTTTCAAGTTGTTTTAATTTCATTTCTCATTTTAAACACTCCAATTATTCAAAAAATTGCTTTATTTCAATAATTGAAAACCATCACTTAACATAAAACTTAAGAGTTAAATTTTGGGTTTCACTTCAAACCATTTTGAAATAAATATATACATATATATATATATATATCAAATCATACTCAAGAAATTCAAATCAAATCCATTTTCCAAAACAAAAGTGTAGCAAGGCTACTAAGTGGTCTACCCGCCTTGAGACTCGAAAATGAATGTCGATAATGCTGCAATCATTATCGAAATTATTTTCCATGACATAATAGGAGAGTACTAACTTACTTTCCTTTAAAATTCTTTGGAAACAATTTCCATTCGAAAATACTTTCAAATAATATATTTTCCAAAACTTTGAAAACTAAATTTTGAAAAGCACCAAAAATTAAATTCTCAAGTCCTTAATTTAGCATTTCATTTGCAAATCAGATTTATAAACCATGTTTAAAAAAAATTCAACTCCTTATAACATACAACAATATTTAATGGTTTGGGGATGTTGACCAAAGAATAAATGATAATCTAGTACTATCATTTCTAAAAACTAATTCATTTATCTATCTAATTTCAGAAAATAAAATATAATCATACATAAAATTATTTCATTTACAAATTTCGAAAACAATATTGTGTAAGTTTGCTCTGTTTAAGTGTTTTGGAATTCCTATCAATAGCGTTAGCTAGACGAATCGATCGAAACCCAAAATTCAAACTTAACAACTCAAACAACACAATATAAAACATTTTTATATCAATTACAAATACGCTCCCTCATAGGATGATTCAAGAATGGATTTAGAACAACAATTGAGAATCAAATTTAGAGGGACCCTGATCAAAGAGAATTCTAACTAAGAAGATAGGCTCGAAAGGGAGACAAGATAATTAAATTATAGAAGAGGAAAGATGGATAGACTTATATTAATCGCGACGACCTTAACCGGGTCAATCGAGACTCCATTTTCAAAAACAATGTGCCCAAGGAATCGGACTTCATCCCTCCAGAAATGGCATCTAGAAAATTTGGCTTTCAACTGATGACTCATAAGAGTTTCCAGTACATAGCCCAAATGATATTCATGCTCCTTCTCAGACTTAGAAAAGACGATCATATTATCAATGAAAACCAAGACAAACTTGTTGAGAACACCGCGGAAAATGCGATTCATGAGATCGACGAAGAAGGAAGGAACATTGGTTAATCCAAAGGGCATGACTAACCATTCATAGAAACCATTCTCCATTCGAAAAGTTGTCTTGGGAATGCTCTCCTCAGCTACACGAAGTTAGTGGAAACCGGTAGCAAGATCAAGCTGAGAGAAGACTCTAGCTCCGTAGAGCTGATAAAACATATCATCGATATGAGGCATATGATATCTGTTCTTAAGAGTAAGTTTGTTCAGCTCTTTATAATCAACAAACATCCTCAAAGAGCCATCAGAGTTGGTGGCAAAGACCACAGCTGCTCCCCATTCAGAAAAACTCTACCTAACCAAACCCTTGGAGAATAGGTCTTCAATCTTCTTCCTTAACTCGACTTTCTCTCTGGGTGCCATCCGTCTGGGAGGAAGAACAACAGGTCGAGCTCCAGGAATAAGATCGATGCAGAATTCAATTTCCCACTTGGGAGGAAGAGAAATGACTTCACCAAAAACATCAGGATAATCCTTGACTATCGGGGTGGAGTCAAGATCACTAGGCTGAGAATCAAGCGAAAAGGTAAAACAGCCTGCATAATCCTGAGGCTTTCGACATTCGATCACAAAAGAATTACCCTGGTCATCTACTATAGAAACGGTTCGGGCTTTGCAAGAAATAACAGAATCATAATGCTTTAACCAATTTCCTCCAAGTAAGATATCAAGTGCATCAAAACCGAGGACATAAAAATCTCCGGTGAATCGACGCCTGTTGTAAAGGAGTTTCACCCCTTTACAAATCATACTAAAGTTGGCAGGACCGCCGATGGGATTAGTCACACATAAGGATGAAGTTGGCAGTGTAGGTTGCAAGATGTGCTCAAATTTATTACAGAGCTCAACAAAAATAAAGCTATGGATGCTCCAGTATCAAAAAGAACACGAACAGGAAATGACAAGAATGGGTTTTAGAACAAAGGGAAAGCTCCAAAATTCAAAAGAAATCTGAATCAAAGAGGATCCTAACAGAGAATTTCAAGCTCGAACGAAGATGATTCTGTAATTAATTTTACTCATTCTAGGGTATTACTACCATATCTCTAATGATTTTTTACTCCATATGCTATGTTTTTCCTAAACCAGAGCTCTGATACCACATGTAACAACCCGCCATTTCGAACCATTCAAATCGACAATAATCCACACATGTCATACTTGAATTTCTCAAAACAACAGATTGTCAATTTATATTTGGCAAAACTTAGCATATACAGTAAATTAAATAAATCACATAATCACAGACATAGAGTAATATAACAATAAGCAGTGGAATGGATAAATAGTAGTTCATGAAGCTACTACATAAACATTAGAGTCTAAAGCAAATACAATAGAAAATCCAAAGTACATAGAAGTCACTAATACAAAAGCAATGACAAGTCTGAACATAAACAATTGGAAATAACTGAAATAACTGAAAGCTAAATAGATGAAAGATAGATCTCCAAGCAAAGCTCCAAGCTCCAAAGGTGAGTCTCAAATGCTGTGACACTCAGGTTGAACCGAGCATAAAGCAAAACACAAAACACTTGAGTCAAGATTAACATTCTTATGCAAGTAAATCTACTCAAGTGAAATGTCCAAGTGAAATACAAATAACTTAAAGGATGTTGGGATTCCATCCTTTAAGGATCCCTTAAACTATCTACATACATAGTACAATAAGCTACATAGATAATGTCTACAGTAAACTATTAAAATAGCGTTACGACATTACCCATATCCCCCTTAACACAATTTATATAAATGCCAGAGTCTATACAGTACGGTAATTCCTCCATAAACTGGAGGGCTATCAGAGGGCACTCCATAGTGTATGACACAAACCAAACTCATAGAGGGCGCGATAAGGCATATGTCAAGGCACGGGAGGCAATGCCCAGGGTAGGATACTACCATTTTGCAGAACCGGGCTGGTGGTAACGCATAGCAGCTACTACCGCCCACCTCGAGACACACTTTCATAATCAAAGGTGCACCCTATCAAATCACAAAGTAATAGAATGGTTTCGAAGAAGCATGCTCTATCGGAGGTGCGATCTCACTTGGCTCGGGTATAGCTCCTGTTTTAGTCATATTAAGCTGACCCGAGGGGGTCAGGGCTGAGTTCATACCAGATACAGACATTCGCCAAACCATCCTACTTCGTTCTGGATTCTCCACCACGTGCATAGTTGTTAAAGTGGTTTTCGGTATTGGCAGAGAATATGACAATATCTGATCCCGGTCTCTTTAACAACCAAACGCTTATTTCACACTGTGGTCATTTTCATTTCAAACAGTTCATACTTCATATCAAAATATCATATTCATTTCAAAATCATATCACTTTCAAAATCATATTCACTTTCGAAATCATATCACTTAAAATCATATCAGTTCCAACTTAAACAGTTTGAATATTGAAAGTAGTTTATATATTGGAATAGTTATATATTAAAAATAATTTATATTTAAAAGTAGGTTATAGATTAAACTAGTTTATATATTAAAAATAGTTTATATATTAAAAAAGTTTATGTCGAAAATAGTTTCAAATTAGAATTGTTTCTTCCAATTTCACAAATCAATTCAAATCCATTTTAGTTCCAAAATTCAATTTAAATCAATCTCAGTTCAACGATTTCAATTAAAAAGGTTAGAGGTTCAATTCAAATTCTCATTAAATCCATTTTAATTTATATCGATTTCAAATCCAGGTTTGAACTACAAATTTAAACCACTTCCAATTCAACAGGTTTCAAAGTTTAAATATTCAAACAATTTACAATAACTCAATTTGATAAATTTCATTTATATTTCAAAATTTAACTTAAATTTTATTCAAATTTGAAAATA
This sequence comes from Allium fistulosum, assembly GCA_030737815.1. Classification (NCBI taxonomy): domain Eukaryota; kingdom Viridiplantae; phylum Streptophyta; class Magnoliopsida; order Asparagales; family Amaryllidaceae; genus Allium; species Allium fistulosum. The sequence goes on along the minus strand of CM060903.1, from coordinate 193,968,012 downwards.
TTCACTTAATCATTTTTAATAACATTTAAATAAAAATCTCAAATTACAAATTTAAATCAATATTAAATATTCTATTTAAAATTTAAATTTGAAAATATTCATTTAATCACCTTTAATCAAAATCCAGTTATCAAGTTATAAAATCATATCTTTAAAATCTCAAAATCAATAAATCCAAATCATTCTTATTTAAATTCAATTCTTAACAAATTAAATTACAAATCAATTTTAATTTATCCTTCCAATATCAATTAATTAATATCACAAATCTAATTTCAAAATATTAATATAATTTTAAACGAATACATAAACATATTATATATATTAAAGTTATTTAAAAAAAATCTATTTTCAAAATATTAACATAAATTTAAATAAATAGTTAAAAACATATTATATATATATATTAATTAAATTAAATTTTTATTAAATTTTTTTAAGTTAAATCTATTTTGAATCCTATTTTATATATTTTAAAAATAATAAAGTTATAAGTAAAAATCTTATAATTTATATTTTCAAAACTTAACTTATAATTTTAAAATTTCAAAAACAAATAATTTAAAATCTAAATTTTACACACATATTAGAATTAAAATATCTATATATTATATTCTAAAAATCAATATTTTAAAAATCAATATTTATTCAAACCCGTATATTTTCAAAAATTTTGGAAATCATTTTAGAAAAAATAGACCAATGGTGTCCGTATATAATTTTCTATCCTATGGTCAAGTGATACGGATATTTATCATTTTAATCCGCAATAATTTAAATTTTACGGGTATATATCATTTCAACCCGCGATTCGAATATTCATGATCAACAAAATCGCTTGGGTTTATCATTTCAACCCATAACGATTTTCCCCCAATCTATAAGATCGTTCGGGTATGTATCATTTCAACCCATAGTGATTTCCTAAACTAACAGGGAACTTGCAGTGTGAGAACAATATAATAATAATAATAAAATAGCATAAAATATCAATTTCAAGCATGGATAACAATTTAAATATAATATATATAAAACATGTGATGGTGTCATATGTCAATTAACATAGGTTAACAATTTAAATAATAAAAAATAATATTCAACAATTAAATTTCTAACCAATTCAATTTAACAACATATTTCAATAATCATTTCATGTGAATATAAATTTACTAAACATAAGAATATTAATCGTGAGTGATCGCTCGCCTTTCGAGGCTAGAGAACAACATGAATAAGCAAATAGACACGCACACTCACACAGATGCGCAACAAATCACCAAACGGATACGGATAAGCACCGATCGACAACGGGACAGCGACAAAGCTAGATCTGCTGCAGTAATAATCTCCGGACAGCAACGAACAAAGCCAAACAGAGAAGACAATTTTTGTATGCAGAATTGATAACTTTTAAAAGCATTGTTGCTCTCAAAGTGAACTGTGTGCAAACAATAACTTCAGAAATCATTGTAGTTTTATAAAACATAAAGGTGTATCAAGTGAATCAAGTTATGTCCCTATAATATTAAATAAGAAAATAAACTTAGAATATGTATATAAAAAAATCGTAGACGTTGTCCATGATTGGAGAAAACTCAAGCAGAGAAGCAATGGTGGAAAGTGGCTGGAGATGGGTGCTACAAGGCGAGGGGATGGATGATGGTGTGGTGTTTGGCAGGAGTTGCCACGTCTCAGGTGGAGGAGTGAGGCGGTCACGGAGGAGGCCTAAAGGTCTAGGCTGGGTATGGTGTGCAGTTACGAGGCTTCGGTGTAGAGTTTGACAGCGGAAATGGAAAGGTGGGTGTTCGGATTCGAAACAGGCTGTAGACCGGCGACTTCTGCTTGGTGGTCAGGTGGATGAAGGTGGCTGAGGGAGGTGGAAGGGACATGGCGTGACAGAGAGGGAAACAGGTTTCAGCAACTGTGAGGCTGGGGAGAAAAATGGATGCCTACAGCAGTGGAGCAAGGAAGGTGAGGTGAAGAGGCACTGACGTTTGGTTTTGAGCTGTGAAGGGAACATCAATAGTAGGGTGGTGGTGCTGGTGGCGGGTTCGGCAACAGCAGGATGGGTAAAAGTGGGAGGTGGTCGGTTGTGTAGACAGTGGGGTTGTGAGAGAGTGTGGCGAGCGAGTGAAGGGTTGATGGGTTCGGCGTTCAAGAGCGAGGCAAGGGTGCTCGGTTGGATGACTGGGTGGGTGAGTTGCAGGTCTGAATCAAGGTGGCTGAGGGAGAGGTTGTGGCGGCTGCTGCAAGGTGGCGTTAGGTGGAAAGGTATCGGCAGTGAAGGAGGGCAATCGAAAAGGAGATGAACAAGCTATGGCTAATATATATATAAACTTTATTATAATTTTTTTTCAGGACGAAAAGGAGCGGAAGCATATTGAAATGGAACGAATAGAAAATGGAACGAACCAGAAATTATATTGAATATGAGGAATAGTGAAGGTCAGGGATTTAATTTCTGGGAATATTAAAAGCTAACGTCCATTAGCTTTACCTGATGGACAAATGAAAGGACACAGAAAGCCCAAAAGGCCAAAAATGGGTATCGATATGGCTAATCGTTTTGCCAATTTTGCCGCGTACCGGACGCCGAAACACACAAATGAATATACTACGGAGATCGGCGCGATGAGACGAACAAGATGGTACACATATATGAGTGACACGACCCACCTATCAAAACTCGATTTTCTCTGCCGAAAACTACTGCTAATACGCCAAAAATAATATAAACGAGGCTATAGTAGTCCAAATTTGGCGAAATGAAATATGACGTCTCACTTAGAAAATGATCTACATTTTTATTATGTAAAAATATTCAGATTTCAAAATTATTTTATTTTCATCAAATTTAACTGATTGTAAATTTTAAATTGAAATTTCACAACTGAATAAACTTTCATTTTTTCTGATGAAAATCTGACACTTGCTACGTTTAAAAAGACGTATTCCAAATATCAAATTTTCATTGAAATTTTTTTATTATTTATTTTCATGAAAATTTTTAGTTAATTACGTTATTTAAATCGTTAAAATTTTCGGGTCGTTACAACAGTGGAATATAAATAAATACAGAATGATCAAATCGAATTGGTACATAAAGTCGACTTACAAAATTATGGTTATTACGAACCATGGAATGTACAAGTACTACATCCCATAGGTATAAATATGTACAATAAATGAGTCTAAACTCAATATAAGATATAATACTACACAAATATGTACACATATACAAGATGAAAGTAAGATGAAAGATAACTAGATGACTGGAGTGATATCATCTCTAGAACTATCAAACTGGAGCACCTGAAATATCTTGGTCTGACCCGAGTATTATAAAATAATAAACGGGTCGGTCTAGACTATAACGAATGAGTTAAGCAAGATAAATAATAGATAAAATGAACTAGAACTCAAACATAGTCATCAATTCAAGTATTGACAAAATATCAAGCATACTTCAAGAATGAAATCACCAAATATCAAAACTCAAGATAGCTTCTACAAGCAAAATCCCTGAAATTATTTGGTGATAACACAATAACGTAGAATCTAGAAATCATAAATAGAAATCCAAAAATCTCATAAAAGGGGGAAAAGGCGCCGAACTCCAAGATTGGTAAATAACTTCACCTACATGCATGTAACTCAAAGATAGACATGCGTGTCTATAAAACTCTAAGATGGGTATAATTCCCATAGTAACATTAAAATAGGCGAGAGCCTATAGAACTTTAAGATAAGTGTGAGACCAATAAACTCCATGATAGGAACAAGTCCTACAAATTACATGATAGGCCCAAGACCTAAGAAACTCCAAGATAGGTATAGGACCTAAAGAACTCCAAGGGTGAGTCATAAACTCATCGATAACTGTCATGTACTCTCAAATAACAACCGAATAAGTAACGACCGTGTGTCCCATACCACGTGAGTTTACCTAAACATTTACAGTAAGCTAGTAAACTCCACTTGTATGTATAAGAGGGGCAATCGAAGAAGTCCGGGAATTAATTGGAAAAATAAACGCAAGTGTTCCATACAACTCGTTTTACCAACCTGTTTAAATCAACTCCTTATTCGATCCATGTCGTGCAATTTTATAAAATAGCTTACTTTGAAATCTTTCTTGAAAATATGTTTTATGAACTAGAATATATGCACACACATGTTGGAAAGCCTTTGTTAAATATATATATATATATATAAGTACAATTTTTAAACCAATATTCAAAATCAACTTTAAAACCATTATCAATGTAATTAAATAATATATATCTATATATGTGTGTGTGTGTGTTTCTAAATAATCTTTATTAAAACATTAGATTTATACTTAAAGCGTTTATGAGAAAATTGTTTAATTTTTGGAATCAGCCTTTTATAGAATTCCAGTTGAAAATGTATGACGAAATTTGTGTGAATTGCTAAAGACCCATAGAACAATTCCATGGTATAATAACTCCAAAATGAATTCACAATTAATAATTTAATATCCCAAAATAGCAATAAGATCAAAATAGGAAACAACAACAAAATCAAGCAAATAATGAAGAGCAGTCGAACGGACGAACGAACGGGCAAACGGCGCGAAACGGAGAGCCGTACTTAGTGACCTGGGGTTCAGCCCAGGTCACCACTAGTGCACCGGTCTGGCAGGACCGGTCCACCGGTGGTCCATTGGGGTTCAGCTTTGGTGATGTTTTGGTGGTCCGGCATTCCTCGTTTCTTAGTCGTTGTTCCTTTCAACCTCTAGGGCATGGATTCAACACTCATGCAAGCACAAAAACAACTACAATTGGATGCAAATCATGATATATAAGGTGGGTTTTCAACAACCAGAAAATCAAATTCAAAGTGACAATAAAATCAAAAACAAATTGAGATCATATTCACTATAGATTCAAGAAAATTCATCTAATAGCAACATGCATCCATTTAAGCCTAGTGTGAGATAAACTCACCTAAATAAATCCAAAATTGAGGATTAATGCTTGGATTCTCTTAGGCTTTTCTATTTCAGCTTCAACCTTGGTTAATTTTAGAAATTGGAAAGGAATGATTACAATCAGAGACTAAAAACTGAAATTGATCAAAAATAGATACACAAATAGGTGGCAGAGATTACCTTTTATAAATCTACACTAGAATTAGTCGCAAGCCCTTTGGTTCCAGTTTTGGTCAGGGGACTGAAATAGCTAGGGTTTTGGGACTTAGGAGATTTTGTACTTTCTGTTCACGGGAATAAAATGAGAATGAGAAATACTGAACGTATATGTTTCTCATCTCTTATTTCTCATATTTGGGCCAAGAGGGTTGAGATGTGGATCCAATAGCAAGGTGTTACTAATTTTCTAAAAGAAGTGTTACTAATTCCTTTGTTTTCTCTTTTAAAGCACTAATTTACGTTACAAACAATGTTCTATAAAAATATAAATTGATTTCTCAAATTCTGAAATTCTACTAAGTAACACCATGTTAAAAATTCCCATTCTTTAAATATTGAGATATTTTGTAAAATTAAATATAACTTTTGAAATTAAAAGTGATTCTCATTATTTTAATAAATAAACTATTAATTGTAAAATCTCCTTTTAAACAATAAATCTCAATATTAACATTTAATTAAATTTACAACATTTATTGTAATAATTTGAAATGGAAAATGTTTATCATAAATCTCCATTTAAACTAAATAAGTGAATAAACCTTGAAAAAACTCACATTTTAAATTACAAAATTATTTCCATATATTTTATCAACTCTTATTTTCCCCAATATTATTTTTATATTACCAAATATAAGAAGTTAAATTACACGGTTTTTAATAATATTTAAATTTTCCCAAATTTATTTATTACCATCTGAAAAGACATTTAAAGTTAGAAATTATAACTAATAAAATTTCTCAAATTTATCTTAAATTTAATTAAGATAATTATAAATCATATTTTAGATTTAGTTCCAGATAATCTTGACCAGGGTTGTTACAATTCCGCTCAAACTCAAATCTCCACTTAGATCTATAATTCTAATGGGTATGTATACACTTTTAGTACATATTTTGATTGGAAAGAAAAAGAGTCAAGTAAGAAGAATGGATTTGGATCTGGAGATTTGGAAGCCATAAGGTGAGTGGAAAACTACATGATTTACATAATACTAATTTTGTATCGTTGAATTCTGTTTTTGCTATTTTGCCTATGTAAAAACATGGAATTGTAGGATTAATGAATGAATCTAATTTGAAACCCTTGCCTACATATCCTAGCCATTTGAATTAACTTGGTATATTTCTTTAGATCTAGAATTTTGGAGAAATATCCCTAAAATTGTTAAAATATGAAATAATAAGATTGAGTAGTTATTTCCAGATTCTGTTATTTTGTTTGATTGCTAACATTTATTTAGAAGGTTATAATTTGATTTGGGACTTAAACTTTCTATATCTTAATCTATTAGAATTGCAGAATGCACAATTTAGTGTATTTATTATCCTGTGTAATTCCATAAACTATCCAATATCACAGTTATATATCAAAGAGTTTGCATTTGAAATGACAAGGAATATCCACACATCCAGGTGAAAGAAATGTGCAAAGTTGGGAATTCTCCGTAGTTTGCACTATCTATTTGAATAAAAGTAAAAGGAGTAAATTCCTTGTAATTACAAACACAACACAATCCCACTTTTTAGTAACTTATGGAAGGTTTGCAATGACAATATTTCCCTTTAGGGAAGATATATTTCCACTATATTACAATGTAGAAATTGGAATTTACACATAAGTGTATACTCATAAATCCCTAAATGTAGAAAAAAAAAATATATATATATATATATAATTATAGAATAATCCACTTACCAATAAAATACAGATGTATAAAGAAAGTATAAGCTTAATAAATAAATTAACAAACATCGATTATCATACTAATTACAAATAAAACACTAAAATACAAATATTGAAATAAATTAAGAAGTTAAGGGGAAGTTACAAAAATCGAATAAATATAGGTATCAACCTACATGGGTGTGGGTCATTACACAAAGTCAATACTCTTAATGGCTTATTGATAACTGTGGAAATTCTTTTCTCGACATTGATAAAAGAATTATAGTTTCTTTTTAATGTGCAAGAGTTCGTATTAGACATTCTAATTAGTTATGTCCATTTATGTTTGGTTAATTTCATTTCGTCTTTTGAAACCGGTTTTATCATTGGATCGTATCCAAATCTATTTTATTACCAATAATTTCTAAAAAAATTCCTTCGTCATGGAGTTGGTGTTTCTTGCAATTGTTTCTTAGTGCGACGTAATAGGTACTCATAAACAGTTTATTGAGTTACCTTTTTTAGTTTTCTGTTTACGAAACTTATGTTCGTCGCATAAATTGGTCAATTAATATTATTCGGTTCCAAACTCCTTTAGGGTAGTCCATACAAGATCCCTCATGAACAAGTATTATGTGCAATCTCTCAACTCACACAACCTATCTACTCCTTGACCTGGGATATATAGGGGTTTCTTATAAACTATTACCTTGTATGATCATGTAAACTATGCTTTAGATGAAATTAATTTTAACTTTATGCACTTATTCTTAAGCACCCAACCTAACATAAAGATATTAACTCAAATTCATCATCAATTGTTCTTTGTCCAACAAAGTACTACTCCTTATATGTAACAACTCAGGATTTTCGACCCTCGAAAATCGATGCTAATACGTCTACTATATAGCATTCCAAGCAATCGAATGTTGGAAAACCCGATGGTTAGGAAAAAGAAGAAGGAAGAAAGAAGATATGAAGAAAAACTAAACACACAGACACATGGCGGAACACAAAGAAATAAGTAGATACGTCTTAGACCTCCATCTCGTCTCTTGAAGCTCCAACGCATCCAAAGCAATCTGTAAATATGCTCGGTCTGACCCATGCATTATAATAAAATAACAACCGAGTCAGTCTGGTAAACCAGCGGGAAAAACACACCCAGTTGAATTTTAATGTTTATCAAAAATCTTTCAAATAAAGGTTTCTCGTAAGACCACGCCGCACATAAACACGAATGGGTTTTTACCTTACGATAACCAAAACATTTTCTGTAGAAAATCCATTTATATTATAATAATGTCTAGCAGTCAAAATAAAATATGAATATAGCTGAAATGTTTGCACCTCACGTTTCAGCATAGCTGGGCACAACTAAGTCCGTACGGCGCTTATTGGTGGATGGATTCCATACAATGACTGGGCTACTAAGGTACCACCCATCACGGTGCATCTCTAGATAAAATAACACCGAGGACCTCGCCAGGATCCCCTACCAACGCAGAACCATCCTACTCTTTACTGGATAGTACCGAATATGATCACCACTCCATTAATGGGCACCGAAGCATACACATGAGAGATAATATCGACTCTAAACAGGAATGATCATACCCTACTTGGGAGCGACCCGCTTAGTTATGTTGCATCTCCCTCATTTTAGTCATTCTCGGTTGATGAGGCTTGAGGCTACGTTTTACCTTTTAAAAAGCACTTCCCACTTGAGATGCTAACACTGCCCTCCAAGAAACATGTAACGACCCAGAATTTTAGTCGTTTGGTTTTGAACGTTTAATTTATTTTTTTATGTTGAATTGGATATATTAATTTATTTTTGAATATGGAGATTTTGGTTGAATTAGTGAAAGGGTTTAGAATTTCAAATATAGCGATTTAATGGATTTGGTGAATAGTAAATTTAATATTTGAAATTGGATAAATATGTGAATCTGGAGATAACTGTGAATGGAAATGATTTCTAAGTTGATTTAAACTCTATTTGAATTAGATTAAGGATAGTGGACCTTTGAATGGAATTAAAAGTCGGTAAATTAAATTTGAAAATTTTATATTAATTTAATAGTGAAATTTAATATTTGGGATAGTGTAAATAATTGAATTTGTGATTTAATATAAATCAAAATGGTTTCTAATATGGATATAAATTCTATTTGAATTATAATTAAGTTGGTAAGTTTGTAGAATTGGAATTTCAAGTAATTTCGTCGATTATGAAAATCGTTCGATTTAGTCGACACGATAAAATAGCATTCCGGGGCACAGTCTTGAAATTCGAGGAAACTAGTTCCATTGGATCCGTAATAGTGTATTATTATCAAATTTCGTAGCGGTTGGAGTTACCGTTTGGTCGTGCGGGCAAGAAACGCGTCGAAATTAATATTGAAAATTTAATATTATAATTCGATTCGAAAAGCTATCTTCCACCTACAATCGAATTAGGCCTCGGAACTTGTTCCATTGTTTTTGGAATAGGGGTAAAACATTATAAACGTTAGGTGGTACGCCTCGATTGGAGTTCGTCCAAAATTTCAAGTGAATAGTCAAAATAATATTAAAATAATAGATTACACGTATATATATATATATATACATACATATATATATATATACACGCGTGTACGCAACTAAAAACCTAACCCTGATTGGAGCCGCCACCATCGAACGTGCGGCCAGAACTTTCAACCCTTCCTCCTCGATTTTCTCCTCCTCTAAGCAATATTGTCGAAAACTTCCAATTAGGAAGTCGTAGAGCATCGCGAGATCTAGACATCCTACGGTAGATTTTCGTTATCATCGTTGTTTGGAGGAGAATTTTTGCCGCGTGCATCTTCAGTTCGAACGCATTTTCCAAAGGCTAGGGGAAGCCGAGTTCGTCGAGTTTGCTGGCATGGGCGTGGTGGAGCACTGCGCACGCGATGGTGTTGGCCGATCGAGTTCTAGATTAGTGATGGTGGGCGGCGTTCATTTGTATAAGGCGGTGCGATGGGTTTCTTCAACCTGGAAGGAACGCGAATGAGAGATGCAGGAAGAAAGCTACATGCGACCAGACCTTGTTTGCAGATTTGAACGGCCAGATTTTATTCTGGTATTAAAAATAAAAAATGTAAGTTTATCTTATTAAAAATCGTATAATATTATATTGTGAATAACTTCTCATACGAGGTTCGATTGAGACATAACAAGCGGCGTTGGAATCGTATCGACGAATGCTTTGATGTGGAACCAAAGTGGCATTTATACGAAGCTGAAATATTTTCAGTTTCAAATAAAAGGTGAGTGTTTTTAACGCTCATGGTGTGCTATAATAGTTTTATGTTCGTTAAAATTGAGTCATGATGTTATCTAATCTTATTGACTGTTAATTGAAAATGAAATTGACATATGAATTGACTGTAGATATTAAAATTGACAGTTAAATTTGAAATTGGAATTTAATTGCCAGTTAATTCCATGATATTGATAACTATGAAATTGTTGTGAATTATTGGCTGATTTGGATGTTGATTGTGATGGATGTTATTGGTTGATATTTTGGATGATTTGGATCTTTATTTATTTTGATATATCCTGTTATCACCCTGAAAATTATTTATAGTATATAAAACTTAAATTGAATTATTTCAAATAAATTAATAAATAGGTTGAAATGATATATACCTATGGCATTTATTTTGGATTGAAATGATATATATCAATCCATGAAATTAAATTGAAATAACTATTCACTTGGTCATAGGATAGAAAATTATATACGGACACCGGATTGGTTAAATTAAATGATTTTAAAATTTTTGATTTGAAGTTTATTTAAATGGTTTGATTTTAAGAAAATGAAAATCGAATTTATGGAAATCGAACTATTGTCGAACTTGAGCTCGAAGTGTTGAAATTAAAGTTTGATAACAGGAATGTTTTCAATAATTGAAGTTGGGATTTTGAAGTTATAATCAAAACATGATGTGAATTTCAGAATTTTTTTTTAAAAGATTGGACTTTTATTCAAACTTTGAATATTACTAAGTAAAAGTGATAAAAAACGATATTTCGAAATTGAGCTCGGAATTGAATTATATTTGAGGATTTGGATTTTAAAATTGGATATTGAAGGTAAATTTGATTTAAGTGTTTTGAATCGATATTTTGAAAAGCGAACTCAGAATTGATACAAATCGAAATGGTTTAGATTTGGAAATTAAATTGTTTTAGAATTGGAATTGGAATTGATTTGGAATTGTAATTGAAAGTAATTTGTAATTGGAATTGAAAGTCAAATTAATTTGGAATCAAAGTAAAATTCGACTTGAAATCGGAATTGAATCGATTAAATCAAAATGGAAATTGGAATTGATTTGGATTGGGAAATTTGCAATTAAATCGGTTTGACTTTGAAACTATTTTCAAATGAATTATTTTAGTATAAACGATTTAAAATCTATCTTCTTTAAATATTCATATTATTTTGATTTTTCAAACTATTTTACTATATAAACCATTTTTAATACTCAAACTATTTTCTATGAAACTATTTTAACTATTTAACTATTTTAAAATTATTTCAACTATTTTCTAAAAAATTCAAACTAGTCAAAGGGGTGAAATGTTACATTTAAATCTTAGATTCAAGTGCGAATTGGGTTAAAGTGAAGTTATAACCTAAATTGTAATTCGAATCAAAATTTTGAAGTGAAATCGATATATCGAACTGAATTGACATTTTGAAGTAAAATATGATTTATGAAGCGAATATGATGATTTCGAAATGAATATGATTTATGAAGCAAATATGATGATTTCGAAATGGATTTTATTTTTGAAGCAAATATGATATTTTGATATCAAGTACGAACCGTTTTCGAAATGTAAAAATACTAACCAGTGTGTAAAACGACGTTTGGTTGTTAAAGAGACCGGGGCCTCTTATTGGTATACTCTCTGTCAATATTGGAACCACTTTAACAACTGTGTACGCGGAGGAGACTCCGGAACGAAGTGGTTGGATTTGGCGTCGTTTACTGGATTTGAAGAAAGAGAACGATGATGGACAGAGCCCAGCACTTGTGCCAATTTGAAATGACTAAAACATGACGGCTTGACAGAGCCAAGTGGGCTAATTACCCTGAGCGGACATCCGTTCTACGATTTTTCTTGGACTCGGTCCATATTATTACTCTTGTTGTTGGTTTCAATTGGTGCACCTTAATTTGGAATAGCCTCCCTTTGACTCGATATGGGATGGATGGACGCGGTGGGCGGTCATGGCTATGATGCGTTACCACCAGCCCTACGACCCGAACTAGTAGTATCCTACCTTGGGCATTGCCTCACGTGCCTTGTCATACTTTTATCCCTATATGAGACCACTATGATTTTGATCTAGTGTTGTTGTATCACGGCACATCCCTATCCACCGACGGTTTACTAATGTTTTATATGCAAACTGTGCGACAATGCTTAAAAACGCATTAAGGAAGATCAATGTAAAGCCTTACCGCTATTTTGATATTTATTTCATTTATTAGACATTATATATATAGCGTATTTTACTACATATAAATATTTTGACGGATCCTTAGGAGATGGAAAATCCCGTAACATCACTTGAGTTACTGCACGCACGTTATACACTAGATAGGAGATGTGAAACCCCGTAAACATCTTTGACGCTATTAAACTCATGTTATATGCGATATTGATTTGACTCACATAAGAATATTTTAGTCCTGACTCGAGTGTTTTGTCTTTTCATTACGCTCGGGTCAGCCCTGAGTTTTCAGCTTATTGAAGATTTATTCTGGAGGACGAAGATGAAGATTTGGTATATTATTACTATTATTATTCTCTACATCATGTTGTCTTGCTGCACTATTTATTTATCCCTGTTGTATATATAACTCTGATAAATGTTGTATAAATTATAATCAAATGTATAATATAAACAGCTTCATGAACTGTTTATTTGATTATTATATTTTGTCATTCCGCCACGAGGTTATGTATTTGTTTTCTTCTTCTTTTCTTATTTTTCTTAATTAACCCCATTGATTATATATATTCTGGATTGTTTAAGTTGGAATGTGTGGATTATTGTCGATTTAAACATTCTGAAATGTGGGTCGTCACAGTTGGTATCAGTGCTTTGGTTTAGCGATAAACTTAGCTTTGTGGGGTTTGAATCATTAGAGATAGGGTAGTAATACCCTAGAATGAGTTGTTGAGTGTGTATATATATGAGAGAGCATACTTGTTAGTGAATATAAAATGTTTTATATTGTGTTGACTTATCGGTTGAATATTTATGAATTCTAGTCGGTACGGGAAGTACAGCTGTATCGATAGGGGTTTCTAAACTCTTAAAAAAGGTAAACTGACACAGTATTGTTTTGTAGAGGGTAAATGAAATAATTTTACCCAAACTATATTTTGATATACGAAATAATTTTATGAAATTATTATAGGATAATTGGAATGTTTAGTTGTTAATATTATAATCAAAACAAGATTATAAAAATTGAGATGGTTTATATAACCAAATAGAAATTGTATAAGTATGATTTATACAAATGAGTTATAACTAGAATTGGATTCAAACCAAAATTTAAATCCCGAGAATTTTGGGGAAATGTGTTGAATGAATTTGGACTAAGTGTTTGGGAATTTTTAATTCTTAGAGGTTTTGGAAATGTTTTCCAAAGTGATTTGTGAAGAATAATGGAGTGTTATTTTGGAGATATTTCTGAATAGAAATTGTTTTAAAATGGGTTTCGGAAGTACGAAAGCATTGAACTCACTTCACTCGTTGGAAAATAATTCTGATGATGATGGCGACATCATCGGTGTTCATTTTCGAGTTTCTAAGTGACAGATTGCTACCGTAGTAATTTGATATGGAAATTTTTATTGAAAGAAAAAACAAGTTTTGTTTTGGAAATTCCGAGGGAATTGTTTTGGATAAAACCCAGTTGATTCGAAATTCCAAGGAAATGGTTTGTTAAACCAAAAAGAGCTATATATATATTATGGTTTCAAATGATTTGAAATAAAAACCTGGTGTTTGAATTATGGAATTTTAATATAAATGTTGGGAAAAACATCAGAAAATAAGTTATGAACTTATAAATTGAGAATGATTTTAATAAGAAAGAAAATTATGGAATTTGGGTTTTGGAAATAAATTTTAACTTGAGTAAGTTAAAATGAATGAAATTTAACTTAAGCTAAGTTAAATAAAATTGGATTGGATTAGAAATGATATCGATTGTGTTAGTCCATGAGTTGATGGTTTTGATGACAACAACCTTAGAATAAGATTATAAACTATAAATACTAACATTATAGTTTAGATATATATGTATATGCAAGATTTAACCATGCAGGTACCAAGAATGAAGACTGTACAATATAGAGATTCAAGATATCAAGATTGAAGACTCATGAGTATCAAGAATATCAAGATTATCAAGAGTTCAAGATTTCAAGATAAGTATTGAGTCTAGAATTATGTTAAAACTTCATAATAACACTGAAATCTTCACTCCATTTTTCTTTTGGGATGGAACCCATTTTTACCTTTTTAGTGGCTTACAAACCCACGACAAGAAGCTTACAAACCTACGACAAGTGGCTTACAAACCCACGAGCATCCTGGTTTTGTACAAGTTCTCGAGTCCTGATATGATGAGATATTCTACAGGAAGAAGCTTGCAAAACTACTTCAAAATGATTTTCAAAACTACTTCAGAATGATTTTCAAAATTGCTTTTCAAAATGTTTTAGCCTTAAAATTATCTTTTCAAATGATTTTCAAAAAGATGTTTTAGCCTTAAAATATTCTTTGTTTTTGTTTTTAATAAACTCTTGTTTTTAAACTTCTTTTGTTTTAAACTATTTTTTAATATATTTATACTTAGATTCAAATATAAAATTATAGTAAAATTTTATATATATTATTCTCTATATTTATCTATGTATTTTATCTATAGCCAAGAATATTTATAAAGTTTAAATAGCTTTTAATATAAGATAAAGGTTATTTTCAAAGAAAATCAAATCTTCAAAGAATGCTTTGGGATGTCGACATGCCCTAGTACCCCATGTCGACATAGTGTTAGTTAGATTCAAAAATTTGAATTTCAAAAGAAGTGTCTATTTGCCATAACCTTTCACGAATGGACATGACTGTTGTTCTTCTATAAATAGGGGTTAGTTTCAACGAATTTATTATCAGATTTTCTGGTTTTTCACTTCTCTTCTTCTTCCACATTTTCTTATTCAAAATCCTATCATCACTCTGCCGAAATCAACATTGAATCTAACTAGATTATCTCTGGTTTGATTCTCTATCACTGTCTCAACAAGATCCCAGTGCTATTCAGAGTTATAGGCTTCTTTGTAATCTATCTAGCGAGAAAAGGTGTGATTGTAGCCTTGGAAATCAATCAAGCAAGAAAAGGTGTGATTGTAGCCTTGGAAATCAATTGGGTGAACTTGTTGCCCCCAAAATCAAGTATCTCTACCCAGAGGATTGTGATTCTGGAGGGTGTACCTCGTAGCCTTGAAACCGAGGGTTGTAATTGTTGAATTGCTTTTGAAAGGAAATCCGTACTTAGTTGTGCGGGACTGGATGTAGGGTAACTCCGAACCAGTATAAAATCCGGTGTGTTCTTTCCTTTACTGCATTTACTTTATTTCTGCATCTGTATTTGATTCTGTGATTATATCTATGTCTGAATATTTCATACATTTGTGTACAAATCAGAAATAACTCAAAAAGATTTAGTAATTTCTTATAAACACTATTCACCCCCCCTCTAGTGTTATTCCTAGCCTTAAGATCTGTAATCCGCATTCCTCACATTTGGTATCATAACAAGGTTTTCAAAAGTTTCATAATCTGATTTTTGAAAAAGTTTTTTTAATGGCTATGTTTAAGAAATTTGTTAATGCATGTTTAGAAATATTCAGATCATCATTGTCTCTTGAGTCTGCATATAATCAATATTCAAATACAAGTTGTCTACTAAGATTGTTTGATGTGCAGGAATCATGCTTTATAAGAATTGAGGAATCAATCCAGAACAAACAAACTGTGCAGGTCAAAAAGAACAAATGGATACTCGATAGTGGATGTTCTAGACACATGACTGGGAATCCAGATATGCTGAATGATATAATATACAAAGAAGGAGGACTGGTTAATTTTGGAAGACAATTCAAAAGGTTATGTGATCGGCATCGGAAAAGTCGGTAACTCTGAAACTCCTATTATTACTAATGTTTTGCTAGTTAAGAATCTGAACCACAATCTGCTAAGTATAAGTCAACTATGCGATAAAGGATATAAAATTAAATTTGAAAAAGATAAGTGTCACGTTGAAGATAATAATTCAACCATAATATTTGAGGGAATTAGGAAAAGGAATATTTATATTCTTAGTATGAAAATTTCAAATGATAACTTGTGTCTTTTGGCAAATGCAAGTGACCCTTGGATTTGGCATAAGAGATTTGGGCATTTGAATTTCAAACTCTTATCTAGACTGTCAAAACATGATCTAGTAAGAGGCCTCCCTAATATGAATTTTAAAGTATATAGTCTATGTGATGCATGTCAACTAGGAAAACTTACAAAAAGCTCTTTTAAATTAAAAGATGTGATTTCTACTTCAAAACCTCTTGAATTACTTCATATTGATCTATTTGGTCCATCTCAAATTCTATCAATAAATAATAGTAAATATGTTTTTGTAATTGTAGATGATTATTCTAGATTTACATGGACAATATTTTTAAAACTTAAAAGTGATACTTTTGAATATTTTAAGAATTTTTCAAAAAGGGTTCAAAATCAATTTTCTCAAAAAATTATAACCATCCGTAGTGATCACGGTGTTGAATTTGAAAATGAAAAGTTTGAAGAATTCTGCAATAAAAAGGGAATAACTCACAATTTTTCATTTCCAAGAACTCCACAACAAAATGGAGTAGTAGAACGTAAAAATAGGACGATTCAAGAGTGTGCGAGAACTATGCTTTCTGATAGTAATTTACCAAAGTACTTTTGGGCAGAAGCAGTTGCTACCGCCTGTTATATTTTAAATAGAATTTTAATTAGACCTTTAACTGATAAGACATCTTATGAACTTATTTACTCAAAGAAACCTAAGGTATCTAATTTTAGAATTTTTGGAAGTAAATGTTTTATTTTAAATAAAAAAGATAACTTAGATAAATTTGATCCTAAATCCGACAAAGGTATCTTTATCGGATACTCTAATAGAAGTAAAGCATACAGAGTATTTAATTTAAGAAATAATACCATCGAAGAAACAATGCATGTTTCATTTGATGAAAATTTCAAAAATTTTGAAGAAATAAATGATCTAGAGGATTTAATCACTCAAAACCAAGAGTCAACTAAAACTAATAATGAATTAAATCATCCTAATAAAAGGATTAAACTTTTAAAAGATCACCCTATAGAAAATATACTTGGAGATACGCAATCTGTTGTTAAAACTAGAAACCAACTAAGCCAAATGAGTAATGTAGCTTTTATATCAACTATTGAACCCAAAAATCCAGAAGAAGCATCAACTGATGATTCATGGATTTTGGCTATGCAAGAAGAATTAAATCAATTTATTAGAAATGATGTTTGGGAACTTGTTCCTAGACCTGAAAATAAAACAATAATTGGAACTAAATGGGTTTATAAAAATAAAATGAATGAACAAGGAGAGGTTGTTAGAAATAAAGCCTGGTTAGTCGCTCAAGGTTATTGTCAAGAAGAAGGAATAGATTTTGATGAAACCTTTGCCCCAGTAGCAAGATTAGAAGCCATTAGGATTCTACTTGCTTTCGCAAATCATAATAATTTCAAATTATTTCAAATGGATGTTAAAAGTGCATTTTTAAATGGTTTTGTAAAAGAAGAAGTATTTGTTAAACAACCACCACTTTTTGAAAATGATAAATTTCCAAATCATGTTTACAAACTTAAGAAAGCTCTATATGGTCTAAAGCAAGCTCCTAGAGCCTGGTATGATAGACTAAGATCTTACTTGTTACAATCAAATTTTGAAATAGGTAAAGTAGATAATACTCTTTTTATTAAAAGAAATAAAAATGATATTCAACTAGTACAAGTCTATGTAGATGATATCCTTTTTGGATCAACTAATTTTGAAATGAATAAAGAATTTTCTGAAATAATGACAAAAGAGTTTGAGATGAGTCATATGGGTGAATTAAACTTCTTTTTAGGATTACAAATAAAACAATTAGATAATGGTATCTTTATTAGTCAAGAAAAATATGCTAGAGACCTAGTTAGTAAATTTGGTTTGACTACTGCTGTGACGCCCCACCTCTATAACCACGCTAACCAAGAACACTACGATGTAGTGCTGTCAATTAGCACGGAGAATAAGGCTGTGGAGGAGGGACCATCCATGTAACTTCTTTGTGTGAGCACCGATATGTCAGATAGAATATAATGCATAACATTTAAGGAGGAAATCCGACATACCGATACAAACTCAAAGCTATCACACGGTGGCTATATATAATCTTCGGAAACAAACATAGAAATAATCATAACATAATCAGTCACAGACATCCATATCACAAAGGCGGAAGAAGATATGAATAAATATATATCACATGAAAGTGTACATCAGAGTAGTGGTCAGAAAGATCCACGATAATACAAAAGAATAGCAACACGTGCTATACAAAAGAATAAGTACACAACATAGAATCTATATCTCAAAGGTGTACATCCAAAAACTACTAATCTAAGTAGTTAGCCAAAAGTCAGAATAATCATAAAGAGAAGACAAGAAAAAGCACCTGTAACATCTCGGTCTGACCCGAGTATTATTTATAAGAAAATAATAAACGGATCAGTCTAGCTATAAATATCAGATGATAAGGTATAGGATAAATAATATGGCATGAACATGTAACAACCATAACGGCATACTACTATAAGTATGTAAATGATAATCAACAAAAGATTAATCAATATCACAAGAATCTTCTCAAAGATAAAATAGAGTATCATACCCTAAACTTGTATTCATAACAAGTCAATAACACATAAATTCACCAATGCACAAAAACTGATATCATATCAATGAAAATCATGAAAATTGGTGAAACACAAATTCCAGAAATCATCGCAAGAAATCTAGAAAACACATAAAAAGGGGGAGGCCTAACACATGAACGGGAGCATAAAAACTCACCAACGCGTATAACACATGAACGAGAAGCTATCTCATGGAAGCTATCCATTAAATTTCCACACAGAAATGGCCCGAAGACCATGGGGTGCTACCCCATATATGTGATGGCGAAACATCACAAAAGCGGGGTCTAGTCTCCCTCGCAGACAAAGAGACATCGCTCAATCGCTAGTCTAAATCACGAAAATGATTGTCATGATCATAAGGAAGTGTCAATTACACTAAGCTAGTAAATATATGAGTTTAGCTTCATCTCCCATAACCACTAGCCAACTTAAATATTTACGAACAAACTGTAGATCTTCACTAGGAAATTGTCACAAAAGGGGCTCAATCGAACAAGTCCAAGAGCTAACCGACAAAGTGAACGCAAACGTTTCATACCACTCGTTTTACTAAGTCGTTTAATTCGATTTCTCATCCGAGTGAAGTAAAGGCTTGTATATACTAATAGATTGGAAAACGGTTTAGGAAAAAAGAGCTTTGTAATAAAATAGAGTTGAAATCGTTTTGATGAAAGAGTTTTGATATTTACTACTAGTATTGAAACCTTTATATTTTTGAAGTGACAAATAAAACGATTGTAGAAACAATCAATCATCAAAATTCACATACAAAGACGTGAATCAAATCCAAAGAAATCGATACTAAATCCATCAAAAATGGATATTCACATAAAATTCATAGAAAGAAGTCATCAAAGTCGGTAAAAGTGATAACGTCTAATCGGATCGACAAAACTCGATTAACAATGGAAGTTTAACTTAGAATTAGGCAGATATGCAAAATTGGGAATTTCCAGACGTCTGAGGGGTTGGTCCAGACGTCTGGATTTAGTCTCTGGAAATATTCCAGAAAACTATTCAGACGTCTGAAACCCAAAATCAGACGTCTGAAAGCATTCAGACGTCTGGGGAAAAGTCCAGACGTCTGGATTTGGTTTCTGGAAATATTCCAGAAAACCAACCAGACGTCTGAAAACACGAATCAGACGTCTGACATCTTTTCAGACGTCTGGAATAATAGTTCAGACGTCTGAAATTAGTCACTGCCCTTTTTATTTTTCTATCGTATGTTATTTTTCACCAGGAGGCAAAACCAGACGTCTGGCATTGTTCTCCAGACGTCTGAACACCTAATCTGGGCAGAAATTTGCCTAGGCCAAGGTGGCCAAAATGTTCTCGGAAGCGATCGAGCAAGCAATGACAACTAAGGATTTACGTCTAGCGACAACCCGGTCATAAAGGCGCTTCGATACACCCCAAACAACATATCCAAACATCCATTGAAGGATATTCACAAGAATTGGACTTCAAAATCCAAGAAATTAGAATATTCACCAATTCAACCACAAACAAAAGGAAATGTACATAAATAAGTGTTAGGAATTCATACCCAATCACAAAGATAGATATAGACAAAGATGTGAGATAAAAATCTCACCTTTGAACACAAGAGAGAAGCTTTGAGACAAAGGATAGACCAATTCCTCTTCAATCTCAACTCAAGAAGCTTGAATCTAAGCTTAAAAGAGAAATATTTCCTAAGTTAGGTTTAGGAAATTTTTGAAATTGAAAGGAGAAAGAGTTGGAGAAGGAGAAGAGGATGCTTACCAATAGCTTCTTCTTGAATTTTGAGCAAGAGCAAGAATTTGCAAACGAAATTAGGGCTTAGGAATTTCCATTTCCCATCTCTCCCACCATTGTTGCTAAAGCTTGAGAATTAAGAATTAGAAATGAAGTAATGAAGAGTTGGAGTGGAGTTGGGTTGATAAAACCAGAATTGGGCAAATGGGCTGAACCAAACCCAAAGTCCAAAGTGAAAAAGTAGCAAAATTACACTAACTCCAAACATATCGAAGCTTATACTCAAAAAGGTCGCAAACGGCATTTTGAACTCAATGGAAGCGGTCTCGAGTCCTAATTCGACTGTTTGCAAAAAGTAGCTTTTCGGACTATAATCCGACGAACGATGTTATATTTAAATAAAATATTTAAATATAAAATTGATAAATTTACGGGTTGTTACAGACTCCCCTCCTTAAAGAAATTGCATCCTCGCAATCTTAAGAAGAAAATAAATAGTAACAACCATAAAAGCATATCAACACAAAAGAAAATTTGAAATAAGAAGTGCACCATAAAGAGCACGAAAGGGTAAGTCCGAACGTGTTTGCTCGATGAATTCTCTGGATTCCCAAGAGAAATCCCTATGATTCGAGAACCATTGAACTTTCACAAGAAGGACATCTTTATTTCGAAGGCGCTCAACCTCCGAAGCAATGATGCGAATAGGATGTTGCTCATAAGTCAAATAGGCGAAACTTCAATTTCCACAATAACTCCGGGCTCAAGAATAAAATTGGAATCCCTAAGGCATTTCCGTAGTTGAAAGACGTGGAACACGTCATGAATAGCAGAAAAATGAGCCGGTAATAAAAGGCGATACGCCATGGAATTAATACGTTCGGTGATAGGAAATGGCCCAATATCTCGAGGCGCTAATTTTTCCCAATCGACTGAAACGTACAACACCCTTCATAGGTGAAACACGAATAAAATATGGACCTAAAACCAGCTTCTCACCGGCCTCAAGCCAACAAGAAGGAGATTGACATGGCCTTCCATAGAGTGCCTCGAAAGGTGCCATACCAATACTAGATTGGAAGCTATTATTATAGGAAAATTCAACAAGAGAAATATGATCTTCCCAACTTCCATCGAAATCAAGCACACAAGCACGAAGAAGATCTTCAAGAGTTTGATTCACACGCTCGGTTTTTCCATCGGACTGGGGGTGATAAGCGGTTCTAAAATTAAGCTTCATTCCCAAAGCTTTTTGAAGACTCTTCCAAAATCCACTAGTAAACAATGGATCTCGATCGCTAACAATAGAAGTAGGAACCCCATGCAATTTAACAATTTCTTTGATAAAGAGTTTGGCCAAAAGAGGAACGGTTCGATTGGACCAAACGGGAATAAAATAGGGAGATTTAGTAAGTCTATCGACTATCACCCATAAGCTATCATGACCCGAACAAGACGGGAGAAGCCATCACTAAAATCCATGGAAATTTGGTCCCACTTCCAAATTGGAATTTCTAAAGGTTGCAATAACCCACCAGGCCTTTTGTTGTTCGGCCTTAACAAGCTGGCAAGACATGCAACACTTAACAAAGTTAGCAATATTAGATTTCATTCACACCCAATAATATAGTCGCTTCACATCCGCGTACATTTTACTACTACCGGGATGAATGGTAAATTTAGAATGATGAGAATCTTCTAAAGTACCTTTACGAAGGTCACTAATATTTGGTACGATAAGTCTACCAAATGTTTAAATGCCGCCACAAGAATCAATATCGAAGTCTTTCAACTTTCAATATTAATTTTATCCCTACAACTTTGGCTAAGAAGAGCCAATTCAGGATCTAGCCTTAGAGCTTCAAGAATGCAGTCTAAAAGAGAAGGATGAACCTCAAGGCTACATAGAACAAGAGATGAACATGAATTAGAATTAACGATCCCGAATCTCACAAGTGGAGGAAATCTCGAGATCATTCCATTCGGATATCATCAAAGAAATAACTGCCTGTTGCTAAAGACTAAGGGTATTGGCAACACGATTTCCCTTTCCGGGGTATAAAGGATATCAAGATCATAAGATACAAGGGATTCGACCCAACGTGGTTGACACAAATTAAGTTCCTTATGAGAAAATAGATATCCCAATAATTTATAATCGAGGTGGAGAACAAATTTCTCCCCCAAGATGATGATGCTAAACTTGGAAAGCAAAAACAATAGCCGCGAGCACCAAATCATAAGTGACATACCTAGTTTCGATCGGCTTTCAGGATTTAGAAGCACAAGTGATTGCGCGCTCTCTTTTGCAAGAGGATGGCATTAAAACCAATACGATTAGCATTGGTACAAAAAATAAAGTTTTGGTTCCCTTCGGGAATCACAAGGATAAGAGTATCGAAAAGAAAGAATTTAATCTTCTTTCCCGAAAAGCTAAAACTTTCAAAATCACAATTACCTTTATAGAAAAATTTACATTTTTCAAGTCAATTTATTGTGTCTGACTGTCTCATCAAAGCGTTTAGGAAATCCCTATCGATAGCGTTGATCAAGCACACCGACCAGAATTCTTAAAACACTAAATGGGCAATACAACACAAAATCATCTTCTATATGATGAAAATATTTCTTAAAAGTTTTAAGAATATTCTTTGCTTGTTTAAGATTAAAAATCAAATTGTACTTATAAATAAATCTTATGAAAAAGATTTGCAAAATTTTAAATTGCTATTTTCATCCAAAATCAATAAATACATGAATGTTCTCATCGAGATATTCGTAGAATACTCGATTTATAAAATGGATGAAATAAGTTGGACAAACTAAATGACATAATAAGTCATTCATAAGAACCATAACGAGTGCGGAATGTGGTAAGTGGATTCTAACTTCCGCAACTTGTAGCTAAAGAAAACCGGTGGCAAGGTCGAGCTGAAAAGACCTTAACACCTCTCAAAGGATTGCTTAGGTGATAATCCTAAGACAAGCTCAAAATTACCGAAACATCACACAACTATTTAGATGAGAGAAATAACACTTTCCTCATCATGATGGCTTAAAGAATGAAATGATTCCACCAAAAATTTGAAAACGGAGTCACGAAGAAAAATAGAAATCTGCTTAACAGCTAGGAAATGTCGAAGATGTATAGTCCGCTTAGAAAAATAGGATATGGGCTTCTCAATGATTAAGCCAATCCTTTCACAAAAATTAATTCCGAAGCCTAAGTAGAAATCGGCTCGGAAAGAAAAATCACATAAAATAATTTCGACATCATTAAAAAGCAAATTGAGTGTTGCGGATCCGCCAATCCGGATTCGCAATCCTCAAAGAAGTCATCAAGCCCAGAAATGTTTAAAGAAAAAGAATCAACAAGTTCTTTTGTTATAAAATAATGAGACGAAACCCATATCAAAAAGAACTCGAATAAAATGATCACAAAATAAATGTCATCAAGGATAGCGATGCAGCGCAGAATGTTAAAGGCATAGGTCGCTCACGACCTAAGGAGTTTGTAGGTCGCTCACGACCTAAGGAGTTAGAGGAGAGAGCGAGTGATGCTGGGAAGAGTGGTTTAGCGACCTATGATAAGTCGCTAAGCGAGCTAAAGAGCAGCACAGTCCAAGTTGGTGAAGTGTTAGGTCGCATACGACCTAACGAGGCCTTTAGGTCGCTCCAACGACCTACCGAAGATTTGCAAACTAACGAGATACTGGAACGACCTAACATGTTTTTAACTCGTATACGACTTAGCGAGTTAGAAGATAGGTCGCAAGAAGGACTTAACAAGTTAACTCGTGTACGAGTTAACGAGTTGGAAAATAGGTCGCTGGAACGAGCTAACAAAGTGCTACGACCTAACAAATCACGACCTATGCTAGGTAGCAGGAAACATTCACGACTTAAGATAGGTCGCGGAGTGATCTGGGGAGTTAGGTCGCGAGGATTTAGGTCGTGAGACTTAGGTCGCGAAGTTTCTGGAACAACTTATCTTTTAGGTCGCAAAGATCTGGATGCCATTGATTCTTCTGCGAGTTAATCCCTGCCATTGATTTCCTTAAGTCGTTGATCTGGAATGTCGTATGTTCTTAAGTCGCTGAAGCTTGTAGCCGTAGATTGTTATGCCGCTTAGATCTGAGCCATTGATTCTTAAACCATGTGAAGATGCTGCTGGGGTATGTGTATAAGTCGTTACCGACTCAAGTTAAGTCGTATGTTGTTTTGTATGTTGGTTGTAATATGCGATTGTATTGTAATGTGAACTGTTAGGTCGTTAACAACCTATACTAAGTCGCTGGGTTTTATAGGTCGCACCATTATAGGTCGTAGGTCGTTCACGACCTAAGTACTTGTAATATTTTTGAAGTTTTCTATTGTGTTGAGTTGTAGCCTATAAATAGGCATGTATGGTCATTTGTAAAGGGTTGTTGATTTTTGAATAAAATTCTCTTTTGATTGCTGTGTGCTTTCATCTAAATTGGTAGTTGAGTGTAATCTCCTATCTCCTCTTTCGGTTAATCGAGTGCGCTCGATTCAACGATTGTAGAAGCCGATTCGCGGAATCAAGTGCGCTTGATCAACGTTTGAAGAATTGAAGATCTTTGAACCCGGTATCGTGCGCGATCAACGAGTTCGGGATAGCTAGAATTTGGTATCTTCGGATCAACGAATTTGGGCATTTCAGTATCTTCCAATCCACCGATTACTACTTTCACCGATTGAAGATTGTTTTGTTTAATCCGCTGCGTCAGTTTTGATATCAGAGCTAGTTCTAGCCAATCATAGCTAGATCGAGACTTGGAGCCAATCAATTGAAGAAATTTGAAGAAGTTTGAGACGGCCGAGCTAGTTGAGGGAATTTGTATTCATTTTTGAAGCTTGGAGGATCGGATTTGTGTTAGAGGCCGAGAGTTGTGTTCGTCGAGTTCATCATCAAGTAGTAACACGAGTGGGAGTTTTGATCCATTCTATTTTGGATCTAAGTTCGAGAATTGTTTGAATTTGGTCCATGAAGCTTGCGCGCGCCAAAGGAGAGATTTGAATTTTTGAAGTTGAGTTTGTTGAAGTTTGTACAATTTACAAGTATGCCGCCAAGAAGAGCTAATCGTCATCAAAACGTAGAAGCTTTGTATCGAAGAGAAGAAACTGATGAGATGGAGCAAAGAATCAATGAGAACTTTAGTGAAAAGCTTAACGAAGGAATTGGCCGGTTAGAAAAGCTTATGATGGAAATAAATCAAAATCGGAGAAGGGTTTCACCTGAATCTAACCATGGGGGTAGTAGAGTCTCGCCACATTCCAATCGAGACAGAAGTGTTGAAAATGATCAAGGGCGTGGGAGGAACGTGAATGAACGTGAACGGAGGAATGTAGATAGAAGGGATGATGGTGGTAGACGAGAAGGTAGTAGAGATGTGGATGGACGAGATAGACAACGATATACATCTGATTTTGAAGAGGAGTATGATGGAGGTAGTGTTCGAGGACAAGGACGAGGACAAGGAAGAAATCAATCTGAGTATGATCACAAGTGGGAGTCAGGGATGAAGACTGAGATTCCTGAATTCAAAGGTGGTATGCAAGCGGAGGAATTTTTAGATTGGGTAGCTAATGTTGAGGAGATTTTTGACTTCAAAGAAGTTCCAGAACATCGTAGAGTGAAGTTGGTTGCTACAAGGCTTAGGGGTAGAGCTTTGGCATGGTGGCAGCAAACCAAACTTACACGTGAGCGGATGGGGAAGTCAAAGGTTGAATCTTGGGAAAAGATGAAGAAATTGATGAAAGCGACATTCTTACCTTATAACTATCAGTCGCTTATGTATCAGAGATTGCAAAACTTGAGACAAGGAACGAAATCTGTGAATGACTATGCTGATGAATTTTATCAACTGATTGAAAGGAACGATATTATGGAGACAGAAGAACAGTTAACAGCCAGATTTGTTGGAGGATTACGAATGCAGATTCAGGATATGGTTAATATGTTCGATCCAAGATCTGTAGCGGAAGCACATCAGAAAGCGTTGGCTTGGGAGAAACAGGGACGACGAGGAAGTGGTGTGTTTACTAATTCTAAGAATCAAGTGAAGGGTGTTGGTGGAAGTTCTAATGTTTCTAAACCTATCAGTAGACCAGTAGTGAAGGAGGTTGAGAAGACAAAGGTTAACAACGGGTTCAAATGTTACAATTGTCAGGAATTTGGTCACAAAAGTAGCGAATGTCCAAAACCGAAGAAGAGAGCTATGATAGCAGAGGTTGAGGATGAAGAAGCTGAATGTTCCAATTCACCACCTGATGAGGAGGAAGAAGAAGTGTCTGGAGACGAAGGTTATAATCTAATGATGAAGAGGTCATGTTTAACACCAAAACGAGAGGAGGATTATAGTTGGTTGAGGAGCAATATTTTTCAATCAACATGTACTATTCTGGGGAAAGTTTGCAAATTTGTTATTGATGCTGGAAGCTGTGATAATATAATTTCTTCTGAAGCTGTGAGGAAGTTGGCATTGAAGACTGAGAAACATCTGAAGCCATACAAGCTAGCTTGGTTGAGGAAAGGCGGGGAGGTGAAGGTTGGACGAAGGGCTCGTGTGAATTTTTCAATTGGAAAGAAATATAAAGACGAAACCTGGTGCGATGTGGTAGATATGGACGTTTGTCATTTGTTGCTGGGGAGACCGTGGCAGTATGATAGGGCGGTGCAACATGATGGGCGTACCAACAGTTACAGTTTCATGTTTGAAGGCACAAAGATTACTCTAGTTCCAAAGAAACGACAACAAGAGGAAAACAAGTTGGAGGAGATTGAAGAGCTCAAAACTTTGTTATCTTTGAAGGAGTTTGTGAAAGAAGTAGAGGAGGAGCCTGAAGTGTTTTTGTTGATAGGGAGAGAGAGCCGTGAAGAAGTTGAAATTCCAGAAGAAGTTAAACCAGTTTTGAAAGAATTTGACGATGTATTTCCAAAGGAGTTACCAACGGAGTTGCCACCGTTGAGGGATATTCAACATCAGATAGATCTTGTTCCAGGTGCTGTGTTGCCACACATACCACATTATCGAATGAGTCCGAAGGAACATGAAGAGTTGCGGAGGCAGGTAGAGGAATTGCTTGAACAGGGGCGTGTGCAGGAGAGTTTAAGTCCTTGTGTTGTACCAGCTTTATTGGTACCCAATAAAGATGGAATGTGGAGGATGTGCACTGACAGTCGAGCATTGAATAAGATTACTGTGAGATATAGATTTCCAATGCCGAGGTTGGATGACTTGTTAGATCAAATAAGCGAAGCTACTATATTTTCAAAGATTGATTTGAAGAGCGGATATCATCAGATTCGTATCAGACCAGGAGATGAGTGGAAGACTGCTTTTAAAACCAGGGAGGGTCTATATGAGTGGTTGGTTATGCCGTTTGGCTTATCAAATGCTCCGAGTACTTTCATGAGGGTGATGAATCAAATTTTTAGACCATTCATTGGGAAGTTTGTGGTGGTGTATTTCGATGATATTCTGATATATAGTAGAAGTCCAGAGGAACATTTGAATCATCTGAGAGAAGTGCTGATGATACAGCGACAAGAACAGTTTTATGCTGCAACGAAGAAATGCGTGTTCATGACGCATAGTGTTTTATTTCTGGGATATGTTGTATCGGAAGAAGTAATACAGGTTGACCAAAGTAAAGTCGAAGCGATTAGAAATTGGCCACAGCCCAAGACGATAACGGAAGTTCATAGTTTTCACGGGTTGGCTTCATTTTACAGAAGGTTTATTCCACACTTTAGTAGTGTGATGGCACCTGTTACGGATTGCATGAAGGGTAAACAGTTTGCATGGACGGAGGTAGCCGGGGTTGCTTTTGATCGAATCAAAGAACTCTTGACGTCTGCACCAATTCTAGTATTACCTGATTTTCAGTTGTTGTTTGAGCTACACACTGATGCATCCAAGGTTGGGATTGGAGGAGTGTTAAGTCAAAGGGGTCGTCCTATTGCATATTTCAGTGAGAAGTTGTCAGGAGCGAAGATGCGATACAGTACATATGATGTGAAATTCTATGCTGTTGTACAAGCTATTAAACATTGGAGACATTATCTATTTCAGAAAGAGTTTGTTCTGTATACTGATCATGAAGCATTGAAGCATTTGCAAGGGCAAGATAAGATTTCAGCAAGACATGCATCGTGGATTGCATATCTACAACAGTTTACTTTTGTTGTGAAACACAAGTCAGGGGTGACGAATCGAGTAGCTGATGCTTTAAGTAGGTGGAGTCATTTGTTGACGAAAATGAAAGTTGAAGTGACTGGTTTTGAATTATTACCGGAGCAGATTGCAGAAGACTCTTATTTTAAGAAATTTGTTGAAAGGAACAATGAAGGGAAGACTGATGAGTTTATGATGGTTGATGGTTTTCTTTTTAAAGGAAATCGATTGTGCATACCGGAGGGTAGTCTGAGAATGAAGATTATCAAGGAGTTACACGAAGAGGGACATGTTGGGAGAGACCGTACCTTACAGTTGATTTCACAGTCTTACTTTTGGCCATCAATGAGGAAAGAGGTAGAGAGGTTTGTGGAACGTTGTCATACTTGTCAGGTTTCGAAAGGAACTGCGACTAATGCTGGTTTATATATGCCGTTACCCGTGCCTGTAAAACCATGGGTGGATATCAGTATGGATTTTGTTTTGGGTTTGCCTAGAACTCAAAGGGGAAATGATTCTATATTCGTTGTGGTGGACAGATTTTCGAAGATGGCACATTTTATTGCTTGTAAGAAGACGGCGGATGCTGTCCATGTTGCTCAGTTGTTTTTCAAGGAGCTCTATCGACTTCATGGATTGCCAGAATCTATTGTGTCGAATAGAGATACACAGTTTCTGAGTCACTTTTGGTTGAGTTTGTGGAAAATGGTGGGAACGAAGCTGAAATTTAGTAGTGCTTATCATCCACAAACTGATGGACAAACGGAGGTGGTTAATCGATCATTGGGGAATTTGTTGAGATGTCTTGTGCAAGACAATCTGAAGAGTTGGGACATGAAGTTATGCCAAGCAGAATTTGCTCATAATCATGCAGTGAATCGTAGTACGGGGTTCAGCCCATTCCAGATTGTTTATTCAAGCTTACCGAAAGGGCCGTTGGATTTAACGGTAATTTCACACTCGAAGGGAACAATTAAGAAAGCCGCTGATTTTGTTGAGGGGTTGACGGAATGTCATAAAATCGTTCAGGAATGATTAGAGAAAGCGAATGAGAAATATAAACGTTCTGCATATTTGAAACGAAGGAGTGTTGAATTTCAGGAAGGTGATTTGGTTTATGCAGTGTTAACAAAAGATCATTTTCCAGTAGGCGCTTATAACAAGTTGAAAGCCAAGAAAATTGGTCCTGTAGAAATCATGAAACGAATTAATGAAAATGCCTATAAGTTGAAGCTGCCGGAGGATGTGTATACTTCTGACGTGTTTAAAGTATCTTATACCATATCATGGGGATGAGTCTGTTGTGGAAGAAGAGGGTGCAAATTCGAGGTCGAATTTTTCTCAACCTGGGGAGGATGATGCAGCGCAGAATGTTAAAGGCATAGGTCGCTCACGACCTAAGGAGTTTGTAGGTCGCTCACGACCTAAGGAGTTAGAGGAGAGAGCGAGTGATGCTGGGAAGAGTGGTTTAACGACCTATGTTAAGTCGCTAAGCGAGCTAAAGAGCGGCACAGTCCAAGTTGGTGAAGTGTTAGGTCGTATACGACCTAACGAGGCCTTTAGGTCGCTCCAACGACCTACCGAAGATTTGCAAACTAACGAGATACTGGAACGACCTAACATGTTTTTAACTCGTATACGACTTAGCGAGTTAGAAGATAGGTCGCAAGAAGGACTTAACAAGTTAACTCGTGTACGAGTTAACGAGTTGGAAAATAGGTCGCTGGAACGAGCTAAAAAAGTGCTACGACCTAACAAATCACGACCTATGCTAGGTCGCAGGAAACATTCACGACTTAAGATAGGTCGCGGGGTGATCTGGGGAGTTAGGTCGCGAGGATTTAGGTCGCGAGACTTAGGTCGCGAAGTTTCTGGAACAACTTATCTTTTAGGTCGCAAAGCTCTGGATGCCGTTGATTCTTCTGCGAGTTAATCCCTGCCATTGATTTCCTTAAGTCATTGATCTGGAATGCCGTATGTTCTTAAGTCGCTGAAGCTTGTAGCCGTAGATTGTTATGCCGCTTAGATCTGAGCCATTGATTCTTAAACCATGTGAAGATGCTGCTGGGGTATGTGTATAAGTCGTTACCGACTCAAGTTAAGTCGTATGTTGTTTTGTATGTTGGTTGTAATATGCGATTGTATTGTAATGTGAACTGTTAGGTCGTTAACGACCTATACTAAGTCGCTGGGTTTTATAGGTCGCACCATTATAGGTCGTAGGTCGTTCACGACCTAAGTACTTGTAATATTTTTGAAGTTTTCTGTTGTGTTGAGTTGTAGCCTATAAATAGGCATGTATGGTCATTTGTAAAGGGTTGTTGATTTTTGAATAAAATTCTCTTTTGATTGCTGTGTGCTTTCATCTAAATTGGTAGTTGAGTGTAATCTCCTATCTCCTCTTTCGGTTAATCGAGTGCGCTCGATTCAACGATTGTAGAAGCCGATTCGCAGAATCAAGTGCGCTTGATCAACGTTTGAAGAATTGAAGATCTTTGAACCCGGTATCGTGCGCGATCAACGAGTTCGGGATAGCTAGAATTCGGTATCTTCGGATCAACGAATTTGGGCATTTCAGTATCTTCCAATCCACCGATTACTACTTTCACCGATTGAAGATTGTTTTGTTTAATCCGCTGCGTCAGATAGAATGGATACCTTGACCAAGAGAAGTGTCACTAGGGGCTTGAACAACATTTAGCTTTCCCTCTCTCTTGTTTGGAAGTTTGGGGCATGAAGATAAAAGATGTCCCGAACCTTTGCAATAACGGCAATAAAGGGGTTTCGGGCACTTAATTACATAATGGTCTGTGGAACCACAATTATAGCATTGTTTACGACTTGGGGTAGGGGTCTTGGCTACCGAAGTTTCTGGTTCCATTTTCTTCTTGCTCAGAAGTATGGGGCAGACAGAAATATGATGACTTGAATTTTTGCAATAACGACAAAAGAGTGGTTCCGGACACTCCTTTGCGTAGTGGTACTTAGAATTACAATTGTAGCATCCTCTACAAAAAGAGTTTGGAGTCTTTGCTACCAAAGTAGGTTGCTTTACCTTCTTATCGGGATAAGGGATTTTGAACTTAATATGCCTCTTCTTGGAAATCCCAATATTACTATCAATTCCTTTATCAGCCTCTTCATGTCGAAGAGTGATATCCACTAGTTGATTGAAAGGAACTTCAAGTTTCAGAGGTAAAACCATTTTGGGGTTCTTACACAAAGCACAGATAAACCTTTGATTCTTAGCAAGATCCAAAAGTTGTTGGGCAGACATGAATACGCCATCCAGAGAAGGACTACTGGATTGACCAGCGCTAGGACTGCCAGAACTAACCATCTCTTTTTCTTTAAGAAAGAAAGAAAGAAGAAGAAAAAGGTTATTCTCATAATGAATATCAAGCAATCTTGATAGATAAAATAAGGAATCATAAAAGAAAATAGGATGAATCGGTACGAAGACTCGAATTAATCCTAAGGTACAACTCCTAAGAAGGACTTAGGACGATGATCCTTGTTAAGTTATTCTACAATGTTCCAAAGTTTGGCTCTGATACCAAGCTGTGACGCCCCACCTCTATACCCAAGCTAACCAAGAACACTACGATATAGTGCTGTCAATTAGCACGGAGAATAAGGCTGTGGAGGAGCGACCATCCATGTAACTTCTTTGTACGAGCACCGATATGTCAGATAGAATATAATGCATATCATTTAAGGAGGAAATCCGACATACCGATAAAAACTCAAAGCTATCACACGGTGGCTATATATAATCTTCGGAAACAAACATAGAAATAATCATAACATAATCAGTCACAGACATCCATATCACAAAGGCGGAAGAAGATATGAATATATATATATATATATATCACATGAAAGTGTACATCAGAGTAGTGGTCAGAAAGATCCACGATAATACAAAAGAATAGCAACACGTGCTATACAAAAGAATAAGTACACAACATAGAATCTATATCTCAAAGGTGTACATCCAAAAACTACTAATCTAAGTAGTTAGCCAAAAGTCAGAATAATCCTGAAGAGAAGTCAAGCAGAAGCACCTGTAACATCTCGGTCTGACCCAAGTATTATTTATAAGAAAATAATAAACGGATCAGTCTAGCTATAAATATCAGATGATAAGGTATAGGATAAATAATATGGCATGAACATGTAACAACCATAACGGCATACTACTATAAGTATGTAAATGATAATCAACAAAAGATTAATCAATATCACAAGAATCTTCTCAAAGATAAAAAAGGGTATCATACCCTAAACTTGTATTCATAACAAGTCAATAACACATAAATTCACCAATGCACAAAAACTGATATCATATCAATGAAAATCATGAAAATTGGTGAAACACAAATTCTAGAAATCATCGCAAGAAATCCAGAAAACACATAAAAAGGGGGAGGCCTAACACATGAACGAGAGCATAAAAACTCACCAACGCATATAACACATGAACGAGAAGCTATCTCATGGAAGCTATCCATTAAATTTCCACACAGAAATGGCCCGAAGACCATGGGGTGCTACCCCATATATGTGATGGCGAAACATCACAAAAGCGGGGTCTAGTCTCCCTCGCAGACAAAGAGACATCGCTCAATCGCTAGTCTAAATCACGAAAATGATCGTCATGATCATAAGGAAGTGTCAATTACACTAAGCCAGTAAATATATGAGTTTAGCTTCATGTCCCATAACCACTAGCTTAACTTAAATATTTACGAACAAACTGTAGATCTTCACTAGGAAATTGTCACAAAAGAGGCTCAATCGAATAAGTCCAAGAGCTAACCGACGAAGTGAACGCAAGCGTTTCATACCATTCGTTTTATTAAGTCGTTTAATTCGATTTCTCATCCGAGTGAAGTAAAGGCTTGTATATACTAATAGATTGGAAAACGGTTTAGGAAAAAAGAGCTTTGTAATAAAATAGAGTTGAAATCGTTTTGATGAAAGAGTTTTGATATTTACTACTAGTATTGAAACCTTTATATTTTTGAAGTGACAAATAAAACGATTGTAGAAACAATCAATCATCAAAATTCACATACAAAGACGTGAATCAAATCCAAAGAAATCGATACTAAATCCATCAAAAATGGATATTCACATAAAATTCATAGAAAGAAGTCATCAAAGTCGGTAAAAGTGATAACGTCTAATCGGATCGACAAAACTCGATTAACAATGGAAGTTTTACTCAGAATTAGGCAGATAGGCAAAATTGGGAATTTCCAGACGTCTGAGGGGTTGGTCTAGACGTCTGGATTTAGTCTCTGGAAATATTCCAGAAAACTATTCAGACGTCTGAAACCCAAAATCAGACGTCTGAAAGCATTCAGACGTTTGGGGAAAAGTCCAGACGTCTGGATTTGGTTTCTGAAAATATTCCAAAAAACCAACCAGACGTCTGAAAACACGAATCAGACGTCTGACATCTTTTCAGACGTCTGGAATAATAGTTCAGACGTCTGAAATTAGTCACTGCCCTTTTTATTTTTCTGTTGTATGTTATTTTTCACCAGGAGGCAAAACCAGACGTTTGGCATTGTTCTCCAGACGTCTGAACACCTAATCTGGGCAGAAATTGGCCTAGGCCAAGGTGGCCAAAATGTTCTCGGAAGCGATCAAGCAAGCAATGACAACTAAGGATTTACGTCTAGCGACAACCCGGTCATAAAGGTGCTTCGATACACCCCAAACAACATATCCAAACATCCATTGAAGGATATTCACAAGAATTGGACTTCAAAAACCAAGAAATTAGAATATTCACCAATTCAATCACAAACAAAAGGAAATGTACATAAATAAGTTTTAGGAATTCATACCCAATCACAAAGATAGATATAGACAAAGATGTGAGATAAAAATCTCACCTTTAAACACAAGAGAGAAGCTTTGAGACAAAGGATAGACCAATTCCTCTTCAATCTCAACTCAAGAAGCTTGAATCTAAGCTTAAAAGAGAAATATTTCCTAAGTTAGGTTTAGGAAATTTCTGAAATTGAAAGGAGAAAGAGTTGGAGAAGGAGAAGAGGATGCTTACCAATAGCTTCTTCTTGAATTTTGAGCAAGAGCAAGAATTTGCAAACGAAATTAGGGCTTAGGAATTTCCATTTCCCATCTCTCCCACCATTGTTGCTAAAGCTTGAGTATTAAGAATTAGAAATGAAGTAATGAAGAGTTGGAGTGGAGTTGGGTTGATAAAACCAGAATTGGGCAAATGGGCTGAACCAAACCCAAAGTCCAAAGTGAAAAAGTAGAAAAATTCTACTAACTCCAAAAATATCGAAGCTTATACTCAAAAAGGTCGCAAACGGCATTTTGAACTCAATGGAAGTGGTCTCGAGTCCTAATTCGACTGTTTGCAAAAAGTAGCTTTTCGAACTATAATCTGACGAACGATGTTATATTTTAATAAAATATTTAAATATAAAATCGATAAATTTGCGGGTTGTTACAACTGCGAGTGGAAAACCCACTCCCATGGAAACCATTATGTACCTTAGTAAAGAAGATCTCTCGAAAGATGTAGATCAAAAATTATATAGAGGAATGATTGGATCACTACTCTATGTCACTGCGAGTAGACCTGATATCATGCATAGTGTCTGTCTCTGTGAAAGGTATCAATCCCAACCTAAAGAAACTCACTTAAAAGCTGTAAAACGTATTATAAGATATGTTAAACACACCTTTGATTATGGCTTATTTTATCCTAAAAATGATTCGTTTGACTTAATATCTTACTGTGATGCTGATTATGCTGGTTGTAAATCAGACCGAAAAAGTACAAGTAGAACTTGTCACTTATTAGGGCATTCTCTGATTTCCTGGTTTAGTAAAAAGCAAAACACAGTTTCTCTATCAACAACTGAAGCAGAGTATATTTCTGCTGCTTTGGCTTGTTCTCAAGTAATATATATGCAACAAACTTTAAAAGATTTTGGTTCAAATATCTCAAAATCACCAATTTATTGTGATAATACTAGTGCAATAAATTTATCCAAAAATACTACTCAACATGCTCGAATTAAACATATTGATATCAGACACCATTTTCTCAGAGATAATATAAGTAGAGAAGTAATTACTCTCGACTATATCAATTCTGAAAATCAAATTGCTGATATCTTAACAAAACCCTTAAATGAATCTACATTTACTAAATTAAGAAGAGAATTAGGTATTTGTTCATTAACTGAAATATAAAATATAAATAACAAGTATAATTAAAAATTAATTCAAAATAAATTAAATAGGAAAAAATTCAAGAACCATGTCGACATCCCCCCTAGACCCATGTCGACATATAATGTTTTTAAAATTTTTAAATTTTTCCCACCAAAATTCAAAGAAGTGGTTATAAATTTATCCTATTTCGAAATTTTCTTCATTCTCTCTGTTCTCTTTCTGTTCTATCTTCTGAAATCAATTTATCAATGGCCTCCTCTTCCAAATCAAACATAAAATCAACTTTTTCATTCCCATCGCCTACTTCTGGTCCGTTTCAACAAACAACGCTCGCTCGTGTGATGAAAATGGAGGATTCTCTGAAGGATACCCTTCAGTTAATGACTGAAATCCAAGTGATGCAACTTCGAATGGCCAAAGAACAAGAGAGGCAAGGCAAAATCCTTAGAAATTTGCAAAAATTTCTTATGGATAATTATGCTAACCCAATCTGGATTGACAAGGACTCTTCAGGAGATCATGAACAAGAGGAAAGTGAAGAAGAAGAAGAACCAATGGAAGAAGAGCTTGCGGAAGACAATGACAAAGTCATTTGCGTTGGCGAAGTATGTTTTGACAAGGACGGAAACTTGGTTGAACAACGTGGAAATTTCTGTTTCCATTATTCAAATTGTTCGATCCATAGATCTCCAATTGTCAAAGATACTCAGTAGTTTCATCTTTTTCGTTTTTCATCGTTATGTGTATATTTGTCACGTTATACGAAAATGTAAATATAAACATATATATATATATATGTAAATAAATATTTTGTGTTCTTATATATGATTCCTATATATGTTATATATAAGTATTATATAGGTACTTGGTTAGGAATGTTAGTAGTTTAGGACTAAGTTTTAGGTTTACAAGTAAGTATTGACTATGTATGATAACACTATCATCATATAGGATATTAGACTAAGAGCTATATAGTTTAGAGTTAGTTTGTTTTTGTTGATGACAAAGGGGGAGAAATATAAAATAGGATAGTTAGGCATAGATTAAGAAGGAGTTATCAGTTTTAGGGGGATTTATTAGGATATAAGTAATATTTTATAAACAAAGGTTGTCATCATCAAAAAGGGGGAGATTGTTAGTCCATAAGTTGATGGTTTTGATGACAACAACCTTAGAATAAGATTATAAAATATAAATACTAACATTATAGTTTAGATATATATGTATATGCAGGATTTAACCATGCAAGTACCAAGAATGAAGACTGTACAGTATAGAGATTCAAGATATCAAGATTGAAGACTCATGAGTATCAAGAATATCAAGATTATCAAGAGTTCAAGATAAGTATTGAGTCTAGAATTATGTTAAAACTTCATAATAGCATTGAAATCTTCACTCCATTTTTCTTTTGGGATGGAACCCATTTCTACCTTTTTAGTGGCTTACAAACCCACGACAAGCAGCTTACAAACCTACGACAAGTGGCTTACAAACCCACGAACATCCTGGTTTTGTACAAGTTCTCGAGTCCTGATATGATGAGATATTCTACAGGAAGAAGCTTGCAAAACTACTTCAAAATGATTTTCAAAACTACTTCAGAATGATTTTCAAAATTGCTTTTCAAAATGTTTTAGCCTTAAAAATTATCTTTTCAAATGATTTTCAAAAAGATGTTTTATCCTTAAAATATTCGTTGTTTTTGTTTTTAATAAACTCTTGTTTTTAAACTTCGTTTGTTTTAAACTATTTTTTAATATATTTATACTTAGATTTAAATATAAAATTATAGTAAAATTTTATATATATTATTCTCTATATTTATCTATGTATTTTATCTATAGTCAAGAATATTTATAAAGTTTAAATAGCTTTTAATATAAGATAAAGGTTATTTTCAAAGAAAATCAAATCTTCAAAAAATGCTTTGGGATGTCGACATGCCCTAGTACCCCATGTTGACATAGTGTCAGTTAAATTCCAAAATTTGAATTTCAAAAGAAGTGTCTATTCGCCATAACCTTTCACGAATGGACATGACTGTTGTTCTTCTATAAATAGGGGTTAGTTTCAACGAATTTATTATCAGATTTTCTGGTTTTTCACTTCTCTTCTTCTTCCACATTTTCTTATTCAAAATCCTATCATCACTCTGCCGAAATCAACATTGAATCTAACTAGATTATCTCTGGTTTGATTCTCTATCACTGTCTCAACAAGATCCCAGTGCTATTCAGAGTTATAGGCTTCTTTGTAATCTATCTAGCGAGAAAAGGTGTGATTGTAGCCTTCGAAATCAACCAAGCGAGAAAAGGTGTGATTGTAGCCTTGGAAATCAATTGGGTGAACTTGTTGCCCCGGAAATTAAGTATCTCTACCCAGAGGATTGTGATTCTGGAGGGTGTACCTCGTAGCCTTGAAACCGAGGGTTGTAATTGTTGAATTTCTTTTGAAAGGAAATCCGTACTTAGTTGTATGGGACTGGATGTAGGGTAACTCCGAACCAGTATAAAATCCGGTGTGTTCTTTCCTTTACTGCATTTACTTTATTTCTGCATTTGTGTTTGATTCTGTGATTATATATGTGTTTGAATATTGCATACATTTGTGTACAAATCAACAATAACTCAAAAAGATTTAGTAATTTCTTATAAACACTATTCACCTCCCTCTAGTGTTATTCCTAGCCTTAAGATCCGTAATCCGCATTCCTCATAGATTGGGTTTGAGATATAAAATAAAATGAAATTCAACTTAAGTTAAGTTGAATGAATTAAATTTTAGAAATTTAATTGATTGCGATTTGAATGGAATTAATGAAGTAAATTAATGAAAGAATTAATGAATTAATTAAATGGATTGGATGTTAATTAGTTGAATGCAACTAATTGAATATAGATAATATAAATGAGAGTGATAAAG
The DNA here is from genome assembly GCA_030737815.1 of Allium fistulosum. Taxonomy (NCBI): domain Eukaryota; kingdom Viridiplantae; phylum Streptophyta; class Magnoliopsida; order Asparagales; family Amaryllidaceae; genus Allium; species Allium fistulosum. The sequence continues at coordinate 193,928,959 of CM060903.1, read as the reverse complement.
GAATGTGTAAATGGATATAAATGTGATGCGATGAATGTAAATTAATTAAATGAAAATTTATTTAGCTAAATGAATGGGATATTCATTTGAAGGTGTGAACCCAGAAAGAAAATAAACTTTTGAACTTATAACCTGGAAATGTGAAATATAAGTTGTATAACTTGTATATTGGAAAAGTGGAATAGAAAAACCAAAATAAAAATGGTTTGATATTTTGGTGAAGAGATAAAAATCCAAACTTGAATTGTAAAATGAATTTGAACTCAAGTAAATTAAATGGAGTGGTTTTTGATATAAACTCTAATTGTGAAGTATAAAGTGGAAGTAAACTAATTAGATGAATTAATTAGTGAATGGGATATTGGAATGAGACTTGAGTTAAATGGAATTGAATAGATGAAATAAGAATCAATCTAAAATTGGAATGGAATTTGCTGCAAGGGAAATAAACTTAAGTTATATAGTTGAATTAATTGGAAGTAAACGAATAAACTTAAGTTAATATTTTTGGATGGAAGCTTGGCTCAAATAAATTTATGAAATGGTTCATAAATAAATTGGCATGGATTGGATTGTTGTTGAATATAAAAAAATTGAGGGAACAAGATTTGTGAATAAATTGAAGGTGAATCAATAAGAAATTGATAAATTGATTTATAACTAATTTAAAATGGTTTATAAACTGGAGTTGTTATTTTATTAAACAAATAACACCAAATTTGCATGGAAAAATTGTCGTTTGACATAAACGGAAGTAAACAAAATTTTGCAAATAAATGGTAAGTGAATAAATTGATTTAGAATCAATTTGGAATGAATATAGGTATAATATGTTTGATATGAATTAAATGCTTATAAATAGTTGTGAAGCACCTGGAATTGTATAAATGGTATATAAATTGAATTGAAAGTGAAAGATTAAGCGTTGGAACCTTGAAATTGCAGGTACATTCTAAATATACATGTTATAACATGCATTGCTTACGAAATTCATGTGCTAACTAGTTCAATAAATGAAATGTTAGTAAATTTCATATTTTGGGACTTATTTGTTTAAATTAAGTACAAGTAAAAGGAGACTATTGGATTAGATTTGGGTTGCGAAATTTCATATAAAGTAAGCTCGCACGCTTAATAAATGCTAAATAAAGGTACGATTTTTGGATTAAATACGGCAATGAAATAAATATTGATATATATTGTGTTTCCGACCATGTGGGTCGATGTATATATTTTTATCACTTTTGTCATATTGCAAAAGGCTCTCCGTACATGGGAGACTCTGCCAAAAATTTACGTAAAATTAAGGAGTTAGAATTTTTTTTGGAAAACTTTGGAAAATTTTTGTTAACTAAATTTTATTTGAAATTATAACTTGAAATAATGGAATTTGAGGAATAAATAGGAATTAGTGGATTTGGATGAGTATAAAAGACTTTTGAAATAGTAATAACAGAATTTTAACCAAATGGGTTTTGAAAAGAAATGGGTTTGGAGCATTTTTCCTACCTTAGCAATTTCGGGGACAAAATTCTTTTAAGGGGGGAGGAATGTAACGACCCGGAATTTTGGTCGTTTGGTTTTGAACGTTTAATTTATTTTTTTATGTTGAATTGGAAATATTAATTTATTTTTGAATATGGAGATTTTGGTTGAATTAGTGAAAAGGTTTAGAATTTCAAATGGAGCGATTTAATGGATTTGGTGAATGGTAAATTTAATATTTTAAATTGGATAAATATGTGAATCTGGAGATAAATGTGAGTGGAAATGATTTCTAAGTTGATTTAAATTCTATTTGAATTAGAGTGAGGATAGTGGACCTTTGAATGGAATTAAAAGTCGATAAATTAAAATTTGAAAATTTTATATATTAATTTAATAGTGAAATGTAATAATTGGGATAGTGTAAATAATTGAATTTGTGATTTAATATGAATTGAGATGGTTTCAAATATAGATATAAATTCTATTTGAATTATAATTAAGTTGGTAAGTTTTTAAAATTGGAATTTCAAGTAATTTCGTCGATTTTGAAAATCGTTTGATTTAATTGACACGATAAAATAGCCTTCCGGGGCATAGTCTCGGAATTCGATGAAACAATTTCCATTGGATCCATAATAGTGTATCATTATCGGATTTCAAATTTCAAAGCGGTTGAAGTTACCGTTTGGTCATACAGGCTAGAAACGCGTTGAAATTAACATTGAAAATTTAATATTATAATTCAATTCGAAAAGCTATCTTCCACCTACGATTGAATTAGGCGAACTTGTTCCATTGTTTTCGAATTAGGAGTAAAACATTATAAACGCCAGGCGGCATGCCTCGACTGGAGTTCGTTCAAAATTTCGAGTGAATAGTCAAAATATTATTAAAATAATAGATTACACGTATATATATACGCGTGTACGCAACTAAAAACCTAACCCTAATTGGAGCCGCCACAATAGAACATGCGGCCAGAACTTTCAACCCTTCCTCCTCGATTTTCTCCTCCTCTAAGCAATATTGTCGAAAACTTCCAATTAGGAAGTCGTAGAGCATCGCGAGATCTAGACATCCTACGGTAGATTTTCGTTATCATCGTCGTTTGGAGGAGAATTTTTGCCGCGTGCATCTTCAGTTCGAACGCATTTTCCAAAGGCTAGGGGCAGCCGAGTATGTTGGCGTGGGCGTGGTGGAGCACTGTGCATGCGATGGACGATCGAGTTCAAGAGCAGTGATGGTGGGCGACGTTCATTTGTATAAGGCGGCGCGATGGGTTTCTTCAACCTGGAAGGAACGTGAACGAGAGATGCAGGAAGAAAGCTACATGCTGCCAGATCTTGTTTGCAGATTTGAACGGCCAAATTTAACTCTGGTATTAAAAAAAATGTAAATTTATTTTATTAAAAATCATATAATCTTATATTGTGAATAACTTCTTCATACGAGGTCCGACTGAGACGAAGCAAGCGGCGCTGGAATCGTATCGACGAAGGTTTTTGTCGTGGAATCGAAGTGGCATTTATAAGAAGCTGAAATATTTTCAGTTTCAAATAAAAGGTGAGTGTTTGTGACGACCGCCCATAACCCCTGCACTGAACCTAGAGAAAGTGCGCTGTAAAGTGTGCCAGGCAGCCATGGACGATTGTCAAGGTAAATTAAAACAACAGAATCTATCGTATTACTCACAGCGCATGGACAAAATACAATAGAACATATATATAGTGAAGCTTCATAGAATAGAATCTCATCAATAAAACTTCATAATAGTTGAATACAAACATCTGAATAGTCAATACAACAAGCCTCAGTACATATCACTCAGAGAATACAAAGCAGCGGAACATCCAGTACATATAATAAGAAAATAATATGCAACCCTCCAGCTCGTCTTCGATATCAGCACCGTGGAAAGCATGATCAGCACCTGTCACCTGCTACCTAGTCTTCCCGTCCCAAAATGGACGAACAGCCCAAGGAAATAAGAGTTAAAACATAAAGCCTTGAGTCAGACAACAGTCTTAGTGAGCAGTAAATTAACTAACAACATACCAAAAGAGTACAAAGGAAAAAGGAATAGGAATACAACCCTCCCACTCCAACCTCTTTCTACAGTGATAACCCCCAGACACACACTAAGCAGAAGCAAACATAGTAGAACATACAATTTAAAGTAAAGCAATTATCACTCGAGTCAAGGGCGATGTTTTCCAAGTGCAAACCCCCAAGGCCTAAACCAAGATCAGATAAGCACCCAGAAAATACCGCTCTTGAGACCGAATGACGATACAACCAAACATCCATGACTCTGGCTATCACTGTTATCATTGCTTCGATATCACCGCTAATTGAATGACCGGCACATTCTTTCAGCCGTCCGTCAAGGGCTAATGGAAACCCCGGTTCTAGAGATAACTCCCGCACGTCATCGTGACCCGTGCCTAGGACTATCGAATCTGCCCAAAGTACTTGACTATCAATCATTAGCCTTCAGGGACTATCGAATCTGCCCAACGTACTCTTGCTTTGAGCATGCTAGAACCTTCAACAACAATGAGATCTCAGCCTTCTAGTCATCCTCCTCGACGACTATTTCCATACTAGCTCAAGCGCCTCTCGAGCCAACCATTATCCTCTAACTCGAACCATATCACCGAGTTAACAACATGCTTGGAATGATCCCGTCTGGATTAGACCAAGACTATCTCATCTCATGCTTCGCTTCATCACATCCTCGCAAAGTTTCATCTCAACATCATCATCATCAAATCTATGCATAAGAGCTTCATCATCTGTTATATATGCCACAAGCAGCTTTCCCAATTCAAGAGCCTTTCTCTTAGCTTTTGAATCATCTTTGGTCTAAATCAAATCATCAATCATCTAATTCATAGCAATCAATCAAATCAAACATTAATCCAAACAATCAAGCATTTAAATATGATCTAAGTAGACAATTATCACAATAATGGCAATTTCGTAATTAATGAGTTGAAAGTCTAATAAGCATGAAAACATGAACAATATCTCTATAATCTTGATGAATGAACTTGCATAGGTTAACATGTAGTAAGATGGATGTCAAATCATCATGAACAATGAATCTATACGGATCTACACATGTGATTAGGAAAATGCATGGAAATTACTATTTTAACACCAAATCAAGCCAACGATCCGATATACTCCTTTGGATCCGTGTGAGAGATAATCACCACTCACCAAATCACCTAAACAACCCCAAATCAACACGCTTCAGATCTGGACAGCGAAGGATCTAACTCGATCTATCACAAATCCACTTCAAACGATGAAATCTCTCTTCGAAGAATGTAGATCTTCAATCTAAGCTCTTCGATCTTCGATTTGATCTTCAATATGGATGGAAGGAATCACTAGATTAGAGTGGAGAAAAGAAGTGAAGAAGTGTAGAAGTCGAGCTCTCAAAACGGCAGCACTTCGTCGCTTCGAAATCCGGATCCCAAAAATGAAGAAAACCCCTCCTATTTATAGGCTGATTTCCTCCCTAGGTCGTCCACTATTAGGTCGTCTCCGACCTAAAGACCATCACGACTTACGACCTACCAGCCCACTACGACCTAACACCTTGCCGACCTAAAACCTATACGACCTAACAGCCCTTCGACCTAAACAATGCGCGTGACTTAACGAACCAGGTCTCAACGAGATACGACTTACCATCCTAACTCCTAGGTCGCTCGCGACTTAACACATAGGCTACGACCTACGACTTAACGATATAGCGGCCAAACTCCTAAGTCGGTCACAACTTAACACACGCGCCTATAAGACCTAACGACTTAGCAGCTTCGCCGACCTAGCAAAGTTACGACCCAACCAAGATACGACTTAACAGAGGGTACGACTCATCATGGTAGCTGACCTACGACTTAGCTAACTCATCTGTCTACGACTTAACCAAGACGCGCCTTAATGACCTATCACTTAACTCAACCCAACGAGTTACGACCAAATCCCTTAAACATCTACGCGACCTAACATAAGTCGCGAACAAACTGGGATACGACCTAACTACTAAGTCGTCTAGACGACTTAACTATCCAACACCCACACTTTGGTCGCTCACAACAGTTTCCTTAGGTCGTTGCCGACCTAACTCTACCCCACGACCTAACCCCAGAATACTTAGGTCGCCAACTACTCTTCCTTAGGTCGCCTAAACCCCTTAAGTCGGTCACGACTTATCACTTAGGTCGTTTACGACCTAGGACTTGAACAAAATTTTTGCCTAAAATCTGAAATGACTTCACAACGCTAAGAATTCCAGATTTTGACGAACTTTTTGATCCGTTAAAATACGGGTCATTACTTTCTCTCCCCCTTAGGAATTTCGCCCCCGAAATTCCAAAAAAACAAAGCAATCAAAGACTATTCTGCACGCCTACCATCCATAGCAATCAACTAACCATGCATCCAATTCTAGCTTAGCATGCAGAATTCTAAAACTAGAACAAGTTACAATTACGTTAGATGACACGACACCTTAGGGCCATACCTTGAAGAGTTCAGGATGAGCTGCCGTCATCCTCTCTTCCACCTCCCACGTACAGTCGTTATCATCATCACTCCATTTTATCTTGAGCAACTTAACTATCTTCCTCCTAAGCTGTTTCGTGTTAGTTTCCACAACACGAAGCGGTTTACGAGGTCTTCTATCGACTGGATCAACTTCGAAATCTTCACAGCTATCAGCAGAAACCACTGTATTCGAGTCGTGCACATACTTCCGTAGATACGATACGTGAAAAACATTGTGCACGCTCGACATCTTCTCTGGTAACTCCAATCTATAGGCGAGCTTTCCAATTCGCTCGATGATCGGGAATGGTCCAACAAATCTCGGAGTCAATTTCCCTTTCTTCCCGAATCGAATAACATTCTTCAGTGGAGAAATCTTCACAAAAACCATGTCTCCAATGTCGAATTCCAAATCTTTACGACGCTTATCGGCATAACTTTTCTGACGGTCTTGGGCTACCTTCATTCGCTGCCGAATGATCTCTATACAATCCGAAGTCTGTCAAATCATCTCTGGCCCAAGTATCAACTTTTCTCCTGTCTCTAACCAACATGTCGGAGAGTTACACGGTCTTCCATACAATGCCTCATACAGTGCCATACCGATGCTTGACTGGTAACTGTTGTTGTATGCAAATTCCACCAAATGAAGGTGATCTTCCCATGATCCTCCGAAGTCCAAAACACAAGCTCTAAGGAGATCTTCCAAAACTCGGTTGACTCTCTCGGTCTGACCATCTGTTTGAGGGTGATAAGCTGTACTCAAACACAACTCGGTTCCCAAAACTTCCTGGAAGCTCTTCCAAAATCCACTAGTGAACAATGGGTCTCGATCGCTCACTATACTCTTCGGAATACCATGGAATCGAACTATCCACTTAACATATAACTCAGCCAACTTTGATGCAGTCCTAGTCGATCGAACAGGAATGAATCTTGCACTCTTAGTCAAACGATCTACAATGACCCAAATCCCTTCATTCCCCGTCCTTGTTCTAGGTAGCCCATCAATAAAATCCATCGATACTTGCTCCCACTTCCATGTAGGAACTTCTAATGGCTGAAGCAATCCACTTGGCTTCTTCTGTTCGGCTTTTACCAACTGGCAGTTCATGCACTTGGAAATAAAATTTCCAACATCCTTGTTCATACCTTCCCAGTAATAGGTTCTCTTCATATCCCGATACATCTTATTTCCACCTGGATGAATTGTCAGCTTCGAGTGATGACTTTCCTTCAGAACTTCACTCCTCAATTCATCTATATCGGGAACAACTAGCCGTCCTTGCTTCCGAAGCCAATCCTCTCGATCGACCTCGAATCTTTTATCCTTTTCTGGTTCCATTCCAGACTCCAAATCACGGATAATCTTGACAATCTTATCATCTCGCTTTTGGCTCTCGCCAATCCTTTCCACAAGAGTCGGTCTTATCGATAAGTTTGCCAACATCTCAGGTTCCAATTCACATCTAGGCCTGAAGTCAAATCCAGCTAAATACTCGAGATTCTTCCATTCTGAAAACATGGTTCCCAATCCCGCATGTCTTCGACTTAACGCATCTGCCACTGCGTTACCTTTTCCCGGAGTATAAGCTATACCAAAATCATATGATGCCAAAAACTCTAGCCAACGTTGCTGCCAAAGATTCAAATCCTTCTGGGAGAAAAGATACTTCAACGACTTATGATCTGTAAACAACTCGAATCGAACTCCCAATAGATAATGTCTCCACATCTTCAGAGCAAAAACAATCGCCGCTAACTCCAAATCATGAGTCGGGTAATTCCTTTCATGCGGCTTCAGTTATCGACTGGCATACGCAACAAATTTATCCCTCTGCATCAGCACTGCTCCAAGTCCAGTACCACATGCGTCGGTGTAAACCACCATCTCATCATTCCCACTTGGAATAGTCAAAACAGGAGCACTTGTCAGTCGTTCTTTCAGGATTCTGAAAGCTTGCTCGCACTTATCTTCCCATCTGAACACTTGGTTCTTCTTCGTCAATCCTGTTAACGGTGCAGCCACCTTGGAAAAGTCTTTGATAAACCGTCGATAATATCCTGCTAATCCAAGAAAACTTCTCACATCCGTTGCATTCTTAGGTCTAACCCAATCCTGGATTGCTGCCACCTTAGCGGGATTAACCGCTATTCCACTTCCAGAAATAACATGGCCTTAGAACCTCACTTCACTCTTCCAGAAGTGACACTTCGAAAACTTAGCCTTCAGTTGATGTTTCCGCAAGATTACCAAAACAATATGCAAGTGCGTCTTGTGCTCTTCTTTAGTTCTAGAATAAATCAGAATATCATCCACGAACACAAGTACAAACTTGTTCAACTGATCTCTGAACACTCTATTCATAAGATCCACAAAATATGCTGGCGCATTAGTCAATCCAAACGGCATTACCAGCCACTCAAAGAAACCAGATGGTGTCCTAAAAGCAGTCTTCGGCACACTATCCTTAGCCACTCTCAACTGGTGAAATCCCGTTGCCAAATCCATCTGAGAAAACACCTTAGCTTCGTGAAGCTGATCAAACAAGTCATCTATTCTCGGTAATGGATACTTTTTCTTCTTAGTCACCTTATTCAGCTCACGATAATCCACACACAACCTCAACGATCCATCTGCCTTGGTTGCAAACACAACTGGTGCACCCCATTCGGACACACTACGCCGAATGAATCCTTTCTGCAAAAGATCATCAACTTGCACCTTCAACTCATGCTGTTCCCTAGGCGCCATCCGCCTAAGAGGCATCACAACGGGTCTGGCTCCTTCAACTAGATCTACACGAAACTCGATCTCTCTATGCGGCGGTAACCCTTTGACCTCGTCAAAGACATCCTCAAATCCATTAGCGATCGGTACTGATGACAGTCCATCCCGTGGAACAACCAGCGAATACATGAAGCTCATGAAGACGCCTTCTTCATGCTTACATCGTATCACAATCTTTCGCCCCTCCACATTCTCGACTGTCACTTCCAACCTCTCGCAATCAACCTTTGTCGCATACTTCCTAAGCCAGTCCATACCCAAAATAATTCCAAACCCTGCAAAGTTCAGAACAAAACAATCACAAACAAAAGAGCAACCATGACTCGATACAATCAGACCACGGCATAACATACACAAACAAGACGAACCCCCAACTGGATTATTCACAACCAATGGCCTATCAACAATATCTGGTTCCAAACCTAACCGGCCTACAAGTTCACTACAAACAAACGAATGCGACGCCCCAGTATCAAACAATACTCTAACTGGAACACCACATATGGAAAGAGTACCTTGAACAACCACACTCTTTCCTTTCTCTTCAGTGGTAGGAACTTTTGAAGACGATGGGACAGCTCCCAAAGCATAAGCTTGCACAATCTGCTTGTCCCTCCTCGGTTCTGGACAATCCTTCCTGATATGCCCCGGCTTGTCACAGTTGTGACACTTCATCGGCACCTTCGGATTCTTACAATCCTTCGAGAAATGGCCCTTCTGCTGACAATTGTAGCAAGTCACTTCGCCCTTCGGCTTCTTCTGGTCATCCTTACCCATCTGCTGCTGCTGCTTCCTCTTCTTGTTTCCACTCTGCTGTGGTTTAGACTCTCCCCTGGTCACAGCAACAACAGATCCTTCCTTAGAAAACAGACTCTCATGCCTGAGAGATTTCTCCACAAGCTTCTCAAATGAATCGTCCAAATGATCCACCAACTGCCTCCCAAGATAACTGTCCAAGCCTGTCACAAACTTCTCATTCTTCTGATATGCAGATTCAATATATGACCGAGCATACTTGGACAAAGCTTCAAACTCAGAAACATACTCAAGAACTGGTCTTCCTCCCTGCTTGAGCTCCACAAACTTCTTGAACAGAACAGACTTCTGAGCTGTAGAAATGAACTTAGCTTCAAATCTAACTTGGAATTGCTCCCAAGTAATATCTTCCTCTGGAGTATTGATGGTAATAGAGTTCCACCAATCAGAGGCTCTCCCTTGAAGCTGCCTTGATGCTAACTTCCTCTTAGTCGCATCCTCAATTCCCAAGTCACCAAAAATCCTTCTACAAGCATCTATCCACCTCTGGACTTCAATGGTTGATTCTGTTCCCAAGAAAACCTTTCCTCCAAGAGCAGTGTAGTCCTTACACAACTTAGCAAAATCCACCGGTCTTGGAGTTTGGACTTGAACTCCAACATCAACTGCTGTCCCCGGAACTGGTATCCTTCTCATGATCGAAGTCATCATAGCTTCGAACATAGCAGCATAATCAGCAGCCCCTTCAGTAGCACGGCCTTCCCTAGCAACTGGTCTCCCTCTTCGACTCATTCTCAATATCTATAAAAAGGAATGATCAGAACATCTAGAGAAACAACTGCATAAGGACTCAAACTCTAATAAGCTACTATATTATATATAGTAATCATCCATCAAAATACAATTACGTCTCTCATACGTAGTTACGTCAGCGAGCGTTGGGTAAAATCGATTAACCAAAGCTCTGATACCAAATGTGATGACCGCCCATAACCCCTGCACTGAACCTAGAGAAAGTGCGCTATAAAGTGTGCCAGGCAGCCATGAACGATTGTCAAGGTAAATTAAAACAACAGAATCTATCGTATTACTCACAGCGCATGGACAAAATACAATAGAACATATATATAGTGAAGCTTCACAGAATAGAATCTCATCAATAAAACTTCATAATAGTTGAATACAAACATCTTAATAGTCAATACAACAAGCCTTACTACATATCACTCAGAGAATACAAAGCAGCGGAACATCCAGTACATATAATAAGAAAATAATATGCAACCCTCCAGCTCATCTTCGATATCAGCACCGTGGAAAGCATGATCAGCACATGTCACCTGCTACCTAGTCTGCCCGTCCCAAAATGGACGAACAGCCCAAGGCAATAAGAGTTAAAACATAAAGCCTTGAGTCAGACAACAGTCTTAGTGAGCAGTAAATTAACTAACAACATACCAAAAGAGTACAAAGGAAAAAAGAATAGGAATACAACCCTCCCACTCCAACCTCTTTCTACAGTGATAGCCCCCAGACACACACTAAGCAGAAGCAAACATAGTAGAACATACAATTTAAAGTAAAGCAATTATCACTCGAGTCAAGGGCGATGTTTTCCAAGTGCAAACCCCCAAGGCCTAAACCAAGATCAGATAAGCACCCAGAAAATACCGCTCTTGAGACCGAATGACGATACAACCAAACATCCATGACTCTGGCTATCACTGTTATCATTGCTTCGATATCACCGTTAATTGAATGACCGGCACATTCTTTCAGCCGTCCGTCAAGGGCTAATGGAAACCCCGGTTCTAGACATAACTCCCGCACGTCATCATGATCCGTGCCTAGGACTATTGAATCTGCCCAGAGTACTTGACTATCAATCATTAGCCTTCAGGGACTATCGAATCTGCCCAACGTACTCTTGCTTTGAGCGTGCTAGAACTTTCAACAACAATGAGATCTCAGCCTTCTAGTCATCCTCCTCGACGACTATTTCCATACTAGCTCAAGCGCCTCTCGAGCCAACCATTATCCTCTAACTCGAACCATATCACCGAGTTAACAACATGCTTGGAATGATCCCATCTGGATTAGACCAAGACTATCTCATCTCATGCTTCGCTTCATCACATCCTCGCAAAGTTTCATCTCAACATCATCATCATCAAATCTATGCATAAGAGCTTCATCATCCGCTATATATGCCACAAGCAGCTTTCCCAATTCAAGAGCCTTTCTCTTAGCTTTTGAATCATCTTTGGTCTAAATCAAATCATCAATCATCTAATTCATAGCAATCAATCAAATCAAACATTAATCCAAACAATCAAGCATTTAAATATGATCTAAGTAGACAATTATCACAATAATGGCAATTTCGTAATTAATGAGTTGAAAGTCTAATAAGCATGAAAACATAAACAATATCTCTATAATCTTGATGAATGAACTTGCATAGGTTAACATGTAGTAAGATGGATGTCAAATCATCATGAACAATGAATCTATATGGATCTACACATGTGATTAGGAAAATGCATGGAAATCACTATTTTAACACCAAATCAAGCCAACGATCCGATATACTCCTTTGGATCCGTGTGAGAGATAATCACCACTCACCAAATCACCTAAACAACCCCAAATCAACACGCTTCAGATCTGGACAGCGAAGGATCTAACTCGATCTATCACAAATCCACTTCAAACGATGAAATCTCTCTTCGAAGAATGTAGATCTTCAATCTAAGCTCTTCGATCTTCGATTTGATCTTCAATATGGATGGAAGGAATCACTAGATTAGAGTGGAGAAAAGAAGTGAAGAAGTGTAGAAGTCGAGCTCTCAAAACGGCAGCACTTCGTCGCTTCGAAATCCGGATCCCAAAAATGAAGAAAACCCCTCCTATTTATAGGCTGATTTCCTCCCTAGGTCGTCCACTATTAGGTCGTCTCCGACCTAAAGACCATCACGACTTACGACCTACCAGCCCACTACGACCTAACACCTTGCCGACCTAAAACCTATACGACCTAACAGCCCTTCGACCTAAACAATGCGCGCGACTTAACGAACCAGGTCTCAACGAGATACGACTTACCATCCTAACTCCTAGGTCGCTCGCGACTTAACACATAGGCTACGACCTACGACTTAACGATATAGCGGCCAAACTCCTAAGTCGGTCACAACTCAACACACGCGCCTATACGACCTAACGACTTAGCAGCTTCGCCGACCTAGCAATGTTACGACCCAACCAAGATACGACTTAACAGAGGGTACGACTCATCATGGTAGCCGACCTACGACTTAGCTAACTCATCTGTCACGACTTAACCAAGACGCGCCTTAACGACCTATCACTTAACTCAACCCAACGAGTTACGACCTAATCCCTTAAACATCTACGCGACCTAACATAAGTCGCGAACAAACTGGGATACGACCTAACTACTAAGTCGTCTAGACGACTTAACTATCCAACACCCACACTTAGGTCGCTCACAACAGTTTCCTTAGGTCGTTGCCGACCTAACTCTACCCCACGACCTAACCCCAGAATACATAGGTCGCCAACTACTCTTCCTTAGGTCGCCTAAACCCCTTAAGTCGGTCACGACTTATCACTTAGGTCGTTTACGACCTAGGACTTGAACAAAAATTTTGCCTAAAATCTGAAATGACTTCACAACGCTAAGAATTCCAGATTTTGACGAACTTTTCGATCCGTAAAAATACGGGTCGTTATAGTGTTTTTAACGCTCACAATGTACTATAATAGTTTTATGTTCGTTAAAATTGAGTCGTGAAGTTATCTAATCTTATTGACTGTTAATTGAAAATGAAATTGACATATGAATTGACTGTAGATATTAAAATTGATAGTTAAATTTGAAATTGGAATTTAATTGCCAGTTAATTCCCTGATATTGATAACTATGAAATTGTTGTGAATTATTGGCTGATTTGGATGTTGATTGTGATGGATGTTATTGGATGATTTGGACAGTTGTACTTCCATCCCAGAAATGATATGTATCCATCCCTGAAATTAAATCGAAATAACTATTCACTTGGCCATAGGATAGAAAATTATATACGGACACCGAATTTGTTTAATTAAATGATTTTAAATTTTTTGATTTGAAATTTATTTTAATGATTTGATTTTAAGAAAATGAAAATCGAATTTATGGAAATCGAACTATTGTCGAACTTGAGCTCGAAGTCTTGAAATTTAAGTTTGATAATAGGAATGTTTTTAATAATTGAAGTTGAGATTTTGAAGTTATAATCGAAATATGATGTGAATTTCAGAAATTGATTTGTTTTAAAAGATTGGACTTTTATTCGAACTTTGAATATTGCTAAGTAAAAGTGATATAAAACGATATTTCAAAATTGAGTTCAGAATTGAATTATATTTGAGGATTTTGATTTTAAAATTGGATATTGAAGGTAAATTTGATTTAAGTGTTTTGAATCAATACTTTGAAAATCGAACACGGAATTGATACAAATCGAAATGGTTTAAATTTGGAATTGAAATTGTTTTGGAATTGGAATTGATTTGGAATTGTAATTGAAAGTAATTTGTAATTGGAATTGATATTAATTTGGAATCTAAGTAAAATTCGACTTGAAATCGGAATCGAATTGTTTAAATCGAAATGGAAATTGGAATTAATTTGGATTGGGAAATTTGGAATTAAATCAGTTTGACTTTGAAACAATTTTCAAATGAATTTTTTTTAGTATAAACGGTTTAAAATCTATCTTCTTTAAATATTCATATTATTTTGATTTTTCAAACTATTTTACTATATAAACCATTTTTAATAGTCAAACTATTTTCTATGAAACTATTTTAACTATTTAACCATTTTAAAATTATTTAAACTATTTTCTAAAAAATTCAAACTAGTCAAAGGGGTGAAATGTTATATTTAAATCTTGGATTTAAGTGCGAATTGGGTTAAAGTGAAGTTATAACCTAAATTGTAATTCGAATCAAAATTTTAAAGTGAAATTGATATAATGAACGGAATTGACATTTTGAAGTAAAATACGATTTGTGAAGCGAATATGATGATTTCGAAATGGATATGATTTGTGAAGCGAATATGATGATTTTGAAATGGAATTGATTTTTGAAGCGAATCCCATCGGCACTCCCGCCAACCTTAGTATGATTTGTAAAGGGGTGAAACTCCTTTAAAACAAGCGTCGATGCACCAGAAATTTATATGTCCTCGGTTTCGATGCTGTTGTTTCTTGCAAAGCCTGAACCGTTTCCCTAGTAGACGAGCCGGGTAATTCTCTCGTGATCGAATGTCAATTGCCTCAGGATTATGCGGGCAGTTTTACCTTTCCGCTTGATTCTCAGCCTATGATCTTGACTTCCTCTACTGTCTAACTCTTCCGGATGGATTTGGGTAAAGTCGCTTCTCTCCCTCCCAAGCGAGAAATTTGAATTCCGCATCAATCTTATTCCTGGAGCTTGACCTGTTGTCCTTCCTCCCGGTTGAATGGTTTCTATGGATGATTAGTCATGCCCTTTGGATTAACCAATGCTCCTGCCTTCTTCGTCGATCTTGTGAATCGCGTATCCCGCGATGTTCTCAGCAAGTCTGTCCCCTTTTTTTGATGATATTTTGTTTTTCTAAGTCTCGGTTGACTCGAATAAGGTCGCTGCGATCAATATAAGTCTATCCTATCTAATCTTCCTTTCGACCCTATCTTCTCAGTTAGAAATTCTCTTTAACTACGGTCCCTCTAAATTTGAATCTCTATCCTTATTCTATAATCCATTCTTGAATTATCTTGTGACGGAGTATATTTGTAATTAATATAAAAATCTTTTAAATGGTGTTGTTTGAGTTGTTAAGTTTGAATTTTGCGTTTCGATCGATTCGTCTGGCCAACGCTATCGATAGGAATTCCAAACCACTTGAATAAAGTAAATTGATACAATATTATTTTCGAAATTGGTAAATGAAGTAATTTTATGTAAGATCATATTTTGTAAAGTTATAATTTTCTGAAATTAGATGGTTAAATGAATTGGTTGTTAGAAATGATAATACTAGATTATCATTTATTGTTTTGTCAACATTCCTAAACCATTAAATTTTGTTGTATGTTATAAAGAGATGAATTTTAAAAACCTGGTTTATAAATTTGATTTACAAACAAAATTGAATTTAAATTGAGGATTTGAGAATTTAATTTCAAGTATTTTCAAAATTTTGGTTTTCAAGTTTTGGAAAAATATATTATTTATTTAAAAGTATTTTCTAATGCAATTTTTCCAAAGAATTTTAAAAGAAGTAAGTCTGTACTCTCCCCTTTTGTTGCTGGAAAATAATTTCGGTGATGACTGCAACATCATCGACATTCATTTTTGAGTCTCAAAGTGGAGAGACCACTTAGTAGCTTTGCTACATTACGTTTTGGAAAATGGATTTGATTTAAATTTCTTGAGTATGATTTGATGTATAAAATGTGTGTGTGTGTATATTTAAAAATGTTTTGAAGTTAAACCGAGAATTTAACTCTTAAGTTCTATATTAAGTGATGGTTTTAAATTATTGAAATGAAGCAAAAAATTTGAATAATTGAATTTTCTGTGATGAGAAATGGAATTGAAATAACTTAAAACAGTTGAACTAGGATAAAATTGTATAATACTCAATTGCATTCTAAAACATATATAACTTGCTTGAATATTCAAAAGTTAAGATGTTTATAAGAATATGTAATTGAATAATATACAATATAAATGTAGGTAAAAGATGTTCAAAAATGAAATTTATATGGTTTTAAATTAATTGTTGTATATAATACTGTGTATTTCGAATCTATTTGTCCTTTCTGTTACTTCTATTCTCCTATCTCGTACCTTTTTTGAGATGAAAAGTTTTGAGTGGGGTAGAGTGTAACGACCCGTAAATTTTAACGGTTTTAATAACTTAATTGACTGAATTTTTTTTCATGAAATTTAAATAATTAAAATTTTGCAATGAAATTTGATATTTGGAATACGTCTATTTAAACGTAGCAAATGTTAGATTTTCATCAGAGACTATGGAAGTTTATTTTGTTGTGTAAAATTTTATTTAAATTTAAATTAGTTAATTTGATGAAATAAAATATTTTCGAAAGCTAAATATTTTTATATAATAAAAAAGTTTATCATTGTCTGAGTGAGACGTCATAATTCGTTTCGTCAAATTTGGACTTCTCTAGCCCCGTTTATCTTATTTTCAGCGAAATTGCAGCAGTTTAGCAACGAAAAATTGACTTTTGATAGGATGATCGTATCGCTCATATCTATGTACCATTCTGTTCGTCTCGTTTTGCTGATCTCCGTAGTATATTCATTTGTGTGTTTCGATGTCCGGTACACGGTGAAACCCGTGAAACGATTAACCATATCGGTACCCTTTTTGTGCCTTTTGTTTCTTATGTCCATCCATTTACCCACCATATTATACCGACAATCACTAGCATTTATATTTCTGAAAAATCCAACCTCTGGCATTTGCTATCCCACGTTTCAATTTAGATGGGTTCGCATGATTTTTGTCATTTCAATTGTGAAAATATAATATATTATTAAATAAAGTAAGTAAATAAGCTTGCATTCATATTTCTCTGGAGCATGTTCATAGTTTTCTTCCATCTGAAGCTTGTTTATTTTTTCCAGACTTTCGTTCATTGTGCCCTCCCACCTTGAAAGCCGTACCCGCCTGAGGCTCCCCTGCCGATCACTTGAGCTCCACAAAACACCATCTTCCCTCACCTAGCACGCGCCCACATCACCGACCCCTCCTGACCACCTACAGCCAACCAGCAGCCCACCCATCAGCTCCCCAGAACCAAGTCAGCCACCAGTGCCAAGCTCCTCTTCACCGTGCCATCCACCTTCGTATATTTGCAACAGCCCTTCCATTTCCTCAAACCAGCCATCTCTCCGCGTGACAACCTTTTTCCTCCCTGACACCTTGCATCACCGAGCCTCTTCATTTTTATAAAAAATAAAACTGCTTCTTCGTGCTCACTAATTTTCTTCCCTCACCACAGTCCACTTCACTTTACACTCCTCCGCAACCACTCCGACAGCCTCCACACGAGATCCAAAACCCGTACACACCATCAACCACTTGCTTCTTTCTTCTGCCTCTGGCCGCCTACTTCCTCACCCATCCTTCCACGTCAACAGAGCAGCCGACCCCCTCAGATACCTGACCGGCCGTGGATTCCTTGGCTGCTACCCACGCCATGCTCCAGTTGCAACATCCTCTTGTTTAACATATATATAATATATGTTATGTTATTGTTACTGTAGGTATGTATATAATATTCTTATTTATTTTAAATTTGTGATTTTGAAATAGATTTTGAAATAAGCTTAATATATATATATATATATATTGTTAGAAAGCTTGTTATATAATTCAAGTTTTGTATGTATTTTTGAAGCCTGTTATATATACAAAACATATATATATATATATATGTATGTATGTATTAAAGCTTGTATATATTTTTATTCTTGGTTATATATATATATATATATGTATGTACGTATTAAAGCTTGTATATATTTTTATTCTTGGTTATATATATATATATGTTTATTATAATAATAATAATAAAGTAAGTTTATATATGTATACATGTTTCTCAAATTATTCTGGCATAGTGGCTGTTTTGTTTATATATGTGTTTATAATAAGAATGATTTTGAAATAGAATATATAAAGATTACATTTTGATATGGGTTTAAAATTTAATATTGATTTTAATATATTTATATATATATAGATTTTATTTTATATATGTGTTTAAATTAAATATTAATTTGAAAATACATATAACAATTTCATTTCAAATATGTGTTTTTAAAATATTATATATATATATATATATATTGATTTTAAATTTTATATAGATTTAAAAAAAGAATATAGGTATTTTGATTTTAATATATGTGTTTTAATAAATAAATACTGATTTTCAAAATATAATATGAAGATTTTACTTTTTAATAGGTGTTTTAAATTGAATATTGATTTTAGAAAATAATATAATATATATATGTTGTTCAGTTTATATCAAGCTAGTTTTGATTCGTTTTCATCATTTACAAGCTATCAACTTTTCTCATCGAATTTGTGTTCATTGTGCCATGCTTTGGAATCTGTGCTTGGATTGTCGCATCTTGTTCTTGACTGTTCTCTAGCCTCGAAAGGTGAGCAATCACTCACGATTAGCATTCTTATATGTAGTAAATTGATTTCACACGAAATGACAATTGAAATATGATGTTAAATCTGAATTGCTAGTTATTTAATTGTTAAATATGATATGCCATTATCTCCAACTGTTTACCTATGACATATGACACCATAACCTGTTGTATATATTATATTTAATTTTTTTACTGATGATATATGCCTGTTGTTGATATGTTATACTATTATCATATTTGTTCTCACTCTGCAAGTTCCCTGTTAGTTTAGAATTTCCTATGGGTCGAAATGATACATACCCGAACGATCTTATAGATTAGAGGAAAATCGTTATGGGTTGAAATGATAAACTCAAACGATTTTCATTGATTTTGAATTTTGTGATTGCGGGTTGAAATGATATATACCCGTAAATTATTAAATTGCGGATTGAAATGATAAATATTCGTATACCTTAACCATAGGATAGAAAATTTTATTTACGGACACCGTTGGTCCATATTTTGAAAATGATTTCCAAAGTTTTGAAAGGAAATATATAGGTTTTAATAATATCGATTTTTAAAATATGATATATAAATGTTATTTTATATATGTGTAAAATTTAGATTTTAAAATTATATGTTAGTTTAAAAGTTAGTTTGAAAATATAAATTTTAAGATTTTACTTATAATGTTATTATTATTTTTTAAATATATAAAATAAAATTTAATATAAAATAAAATTTAATAACAAGATTTAATAAATTTAATTTAATTAGTATATATATAATATGTTTTAAATATATATAAAATATTAATATTTAAATAGATTTTGTAATAACTTTAAATAAATAGAGGTTGGGAAGATATATAAAATAAGGATTGATTTGAAATTTAAACGGGTTAATACTTGAATTTAAATAAGAATTGATTTATAATTTAAATTTGTTTAGAATTGAACTTAAATAAGTATTGATTTGAACTTATTGATTTTGAGATTTTGAAAGGTATGATTTGATAAAAAGTGATTAAATGAATATTCTCAACTTTAAATAAAATTGAGACTGAATATTTAATATTGATTTAAATTTATAAATTGAGATTTTATTTAATTGTTATTAAAATAATTAAGTGAATATTTTCCAATTTGAATAAAATTAAAGTTAAATGTGGAAATATAAATGAAACTTATATTGTAAATGTTTGAATAATTCAACTTTGAATCTTATTGGAATTGAAGTGATAGTTCAAACCTGGATTTAAAATCGATATAAATTGAAATAGTTTATTGAGAATTTGAATTAAATCTTTAACCTTTTAAATTGAAATTGTTGAACTAGGATTGATTTAAATTGAATTTTGAAAACTATTTTTAATATATAAAATATTTTAATCTATAACCTATTTTTAAATATAAACTATTTTTAATTTATAACTATTTCAAAATATATGTAAAAACTATTTTCAATGTTTAAACTCTGTAAGTTGGAATTGTTACGATTTAGATTTAATGGATTTAAATGCGAATATTTGATATAATGGTTTAACCTATTTTGTGGCTAAGATTTTGGAAATGAATATGATTTTAAAGTGAATATTATTTCGAAAGTGATATGATTTTGAAAGAGATATGATTTGAAATGGATATGATATTTTGATATGAAGTATGAACAGTTTTGAAATAAAATGACCACGATGTGAAATAAGCGTTTGGTTGTTAAAGAGACCGAGATCGGATATTGTCATACTCTCTGCCAATATCGAAAACCACTTTAACAACTGTGTACGTGGTGGATATTCCAGAATTAAGTAGGATGGTTGGCGACGATTCTGTATGAGGTATTAACGCAGCCCTGACTCCCGCAAGTCAGCTTGATGTGGTTAAAACAGGAGCTATACCTGGGCCAAGTGAGGTCATACCTCCAATCGGGCACATTTCTTCGATACCATTCTATTACTTTGTGATTTGATTGAGTGCACCTTTGATTTTGGGAGTGTGTCTCGAGGTGGGCGGTAATAGCTGCTATGCGTTACCACCAACCCAGTTCTGCAAAACGGTAGAATCCTACCCTATGCATTGCCTCACGTGCCTTGTCACATGCCTTATCGCACCTTCTACGAGTTTGGTTTGTGTCATACCTACGGAGTGCTCCCTGATAGCCCACCGGTTTGGTGGAGTTTACAGTACTGTATAGACTACGACGTTTATATAAAATGTGTTAAGGGGGATATGTGTAACAACACGCATATTTTACGATTGTATGTTTAAATATTTTATTTAAATATAGCATCGTTAGTCGGATTAAAGTCTGAAATGTCACTTTTTGCAAACAGTCGAATTGGGACTCGAGACCACTTCCATTGAGTCAAAAATGGCATTTCCGACTTTTTTGAGTATAAGCATCGATATGTTTGGAGTAAGTTGAATTTTGCTATTTTCTAAGTGGGCTTTTGGGTTTGGGTTTCACCCAACTCATCCTATACCCTAACTCAGCCCCCTCTCCTATCCATTCACTCAATTCATTTCCTTAAACTCAAGCTCAACTGAAAATAGGGGAAGAGAATGAGAAATAGAAATTCCAAGCCCTAGTTTCCTTTTGCAAACTCAAATTCAAGTCCAAAATCCAAGAGAAGCTTAGGTAAGCATCCTCTTCTCTTTCTCCATCTCAATTCCTCTTCGATTTCTGAAATTTCCTAAACCCTAACTTAGGAAATATTGGTTCTTGAGCTTAGATTGAAGCTCCTTGGGTTATAATTGAAGAGTGATTGTTCTTGCCTTGCTCTATAGCTTCTCTCTTGAAGTTTTTGGGTTAAAAGGTGAGATTTTTGAACTCACATATAAGCCTATAGCTTTTGTTGTGGTTGGGTAAGAATTCCTAACATCAACTCATGTTCATTTGTGTTCGATTTGGATCGGTTTGGTGAATTGTTCAATTTTTGGTATTTGGAATCCAATTTTGTGAAAATCGAATCTTTGATGTTTGAACACGTTAGCGGAGTGTTTCGGAGAGCCATACAAGGATGGGTTGTCATTTGGCATAAATCCTCAGTCGTAGTTGCTCGTTCGTTCGCTTCCATCCGTGTTATCGAATTTGATCCAACGGGGGCTAGGCTGATTTCTGCTCTGGTAGCAGGTTCAGTCGACTGAACCAGTAGGTCCGTCGACTGAACCAGACCCCAGGAATTTGCCTGGGTCTATATCAGTCGACTGACCTTCTGGGCCAGTCGACTGACCCTGGGGCAGAAAATTTCATACCCCTGTGTCAGTCGACTGACACCCTGGGTCAGTCGACTGACCTGGAAACATAAAGTTTCTAGGCATTGGGCCAGTCGACTAACCCCCTGGTTCAGTCGACTGATCTGCTTGTCTCAGCCCAATTTGTTATTTGCTTGGTTTTCCTATTTTGATCGATTCGTGTCGATCCAATCATTTATTATCGCATTTTTGACTTTGATGATTCCTTTTTGATTTCGTACACGGGTTTTTATAAAATGATCTTTTTAAATTTTATTAAAAGCTCGTTTCTCCAATTTATAATTTCTATATAAAACACGCACGATTTTGCACTTCGAGCGAAGAGGGAGGAGAATTAAATGATTAAATAAAACGCGTGCTATGAACACGTGGGTTTATCTTTTCATTTAATTTCTAATCTATTCGTTTGACAGTTTTGACCTTTGGGTCTGGTTTACCAATTAGATGAGGTGAACTTTGTACTGCTTTGAGTGTGAAATTGACTAACGGTTAGTAAACCGTTTAGTGCGAACGTGTGGTATGGGACTCACGTTAACATTTTTCGGGTTCCTTTCTGAGAGTTGTGACACATTCTGCCAGTTAGTGGTGTCCAGTACTGGGTCTCCGGACCTTCGCCACTACGGTTTGTTGCCTTCGAGGTTTGTTGCCTTCGGGCTTGAGCCTTCGGGGTTTGTTGCCTTCGGAGTTTGTTGCCTTTGGGCTTGAGCCTTCGGGGTTTGTTGCCTTCGGGCTTGAGCCTTCGGGGTTTGTTGCCTTCGGGCTTGAGCCTTCGGGGTTTGTTGCCTTCGGGGTTTGTTGCCTTCGGGCTTGAGCCTTCGGGGTTTGTCGCCTTCGGGGTTTGTGTCCTTCGGGCTTGAGCCTTTGGGGTTTGTTGCCTTCGGGCTTGAGCCTTCGGGGTTTGTTGCCTTCGGGTATGTTGCCTTCGGGCTTGTACCTTCGGGTTTGTGCCTTCGGGTTTGTTGCCTTCGGGTTTGTGGATCCTTGTTATACAGTACTGAGCTCAAGCATCTTTTGTTTCTTTGACAATTATATTTCTCTAGTGTATCGCCTTTCGGGGTAGGTTCTTTGAACTACACGATATATAGCGATTACCTTGTGGAAACTTGTGTTACCTTTATTGGTATTTGTTATTTGCCTTTTGGCTTGTTTGGGATATGATATCCTTTGTTTATTCGAGTTGCCGATGATACGAGGTTTGTTATGATTCATCTTATGTTAGATGATTTGGTTAGCTCCTTTGGAGATAATTGTGGTACTTTATGACCTTGTATGTTCATTATCATTTAGTTTATCTAACTGATTTGTTTAGCTAGAATGACCCATGCATTTTATACTCGGGTCAGACCGAGATGTTTCAGGTTAGGTACATTGGACTTAGCCTCTTTTGCTTCCGCATGGACTATTCTGCTAGTTCCTTTTTGTTATAGCTTTTTGTGTAGTCCTTTTTGGCTGTAACTCTGATATGTATTCTTTTGACTCGCCTGTATATTGTGGTTTTCTTTACCACTTGACATGTATCATTTTGTAAACTCTGTAATGTATCTGTATATGTGTAAATGCACGTGATGATCCACTTTTCTGTGATGTGTATTACATTTGAGTTGTTATATTCTGTTCTGATAGATCCTTCAACCGCCTATGGTTTTGTATTAAGTATTTATTGGATATGTCGATCCATTTAGGTAAAAATGTATGGTAATTGTCGGCGTATTCAATAGATAATTAAGACAAGGCTATAGATGGTCGCTCCTGTCCAGCTCTATTCTCTGTATTAGCAGACAGTGTTACCTAGTAATACTCTTTGCTAATATGGGTCTCGGAGTGGGGTGTTACAGCTTAGTATCAGAGCAGAGTTCAGAACAAAATATGATAAACATAGAACAGAGACAGATATTACGGTACATCAAAGGGTAGTACGAATGTTACGAATCTTTGAATCATTGTGCCTTTATTCTTTCCATGCCTTTGGGGTAGATAGAATTTTGGGAATACGTCTAGGAATGCATTTTGTTTCGTAGTATTCCATATTTGAATTAATGATATCTACCTTGTGAATAATCTTTATCTTATCTTCTCCTTCAGCTAATGGCTGGAAGAGGCAGGGGACGACGCTCGGATGCTGGGCAATCCAGCGGCTCGCATTTGGACGGCGTTTTCATGTCTGCCGATCAGTTTTTGGAGTTGTTTAGGAGCACTCAGCCTCCAGCTCCTATTCGAGCATCTCCTCCGTGCAAGTCTGCCTTTGCACGCCTGTGCAGTGATTTTTATCATCTTGGAGGAAAGCCATTCAAAGGCACCGAGTCCGTTCTTGAGGTCCAAGCTTGGATTCGCACATGCGAGCGTATCTTCTCTCGCATGGATCTTTCTGACCACGATCGAGTTCTTGTAACTTCTAGCTTATTGCAAGAGCGTGCCCTTGATTGGTACGAGCTTCTTGTAGCCAAACTTGATGAGTCTGTTCTTTCTTGGACTCAGTTTCGAGAACGATTCGAACTCAAATTCGTTCCTGAATCTGAGAAAGTTTTATTAGCCCGTCGCTTCCTTGAGTTGAAGCAAGGGAGGTCCTCCATTTATGAATATGTTGCATCATTCGAGGCCTTATCTAAGTACGGTCTTGAATTCATTAGCACCTCTTATAAGAAGAATCTGAAGTTTGTCTCTGGTCTTAAGAAATATCTTAAGAAGTCTTTAATGCTTTAGCTTAAGCTTTCTTTTGAGGAGTTGGTTGACTCGGCACTTCATCTCGAAGCCAACGAGAAGGAGTGTGATAGTGGTGATGATATTGAGGTTCGCAAGAACCCCAATAAGAAGAAGTTTCCATTTCATAAACATGAATTTCTCCCTTCCAAGAAGAAAAAGCCTGTTGAATCTGGTTCTAACTCTCAATCTGCTGGAACACCTTCCATTCGGAAGTGTTTCAATTGTGGTTCTCCTGATCATATGATTCGAGCTTGTCCTAAGCCTCTCTTCTGCCGTTATTGCAAGAATGAAGGTCATCATGTTTCCTCCTGCCCTACTGTTCCTGCTAATGCCAAGTCTGGCAAGCTTTATGTTGCTAAGGCTTCTAGAGGTTCCTCTCAGTCCAGAGGTAATTCTCCTCTTAACCTTGATGGCATTATTTTATTTCGTGATCTTCCTATTTGGTTTCTTTTGATACGGGTGCGTCCCACTTGTTTATATCAAAAGAACTTGTTAATTCTTTTTCTTTAAATATTTTGGGCTTGATGACTTCACTGAGAATTGCGAATCCGGTTGGTGGATCCGCAACACTCAGTTTGCTTTGTAAAAATGTCGAGATTATTTTTGTGATTATTCTTTTTGAGCCGGTTTGCATGTTATGCGTTATTAGGCTTCAAAATTGATTTTTGGGAGAGGATTGGCTTGATCATTATAAAGCCCACATCCTTTGTCCTGAACGGACTATCTATCTTTGACTTTCTCAATCTGTTAAGCAGATTTCTTTTGTTCTTAATGATTTCGATTTCCAAATTCGGTGGCATCATTTATTCTTTAAACCCACTTGATGAGGGAAGTGTTATTTCTCTCATTCAAGTAGTTTGTGAATTTTCCGGTATTTTTGAGATTTGTCTTAGAATATCACCTAAGTAATTTTTTGAGTGGTGCTAAGGTCTTTTCAGCTCGACCTTGCGACTGGTTTTCATCAGCTACGAGTTACGGAAGGTAGCATCCTCTTACCGCATTCCGCACTCGTTGTGATTTTTGTGTTTGGTTCGTTATGTCATTCAGTATGACGAACCTTCTACCTTATTTCATCCATTTTGTGAATCGAGTATTCTATGAATATCTCGATGAGTTTATCCTTGTATTTATTGATATTGGATGAAAATAACAAATTTAAAATTTGCAAATCTTTTTAATAGGATATTTATAAGTATGATTGGGTTTTGTTCTTAAAACGAGCAAAGAATATTTGTAAATTTTATAAGAGAAATGGTTATCATATATAAGATGATTTTGTGTTGTTTTGCCCATTGAGTGCTTTAAGAATTCTGGTCGATGCGCTTGATCAACGTTATCGATAGGAATCTCCTAAACGCTATGATGAGACAGTCAAACACAGTAAATTCTTGTAAAAAGTTATTTTTTCTAAAAAAAAGATGAATATATAAAGTTAATTATAATTTTGAAAGTCTTAGCTTTTCGGGAAAGAGAATCGATTAAGGGGACTCTTTTCCAATGCTTTTATTCTTGCGCTTCCCGAAGGGAACCAAGACATCACTGTTTATACCGATACTAGTCGTATTGGTTTGGGTGTCGTTCTCTTGCAAAAGGGAACGTTCTATCACTTATGCTTCTATAAAATTAAAGCCTATCGAGACTAGATATGCCATTCATGATCTGGTGCTTACGGCTATTGTTTTCGCTCTTAGATTTTGGCGTCATTATCTTTTGGGAGAGAAATTTATTCTCTACACCGATCGTAAATCTTCGAAGTATTTGTTTTCTAAAAAGGAACTCAATTTGCGTCAACAACGTTGGCTCGAGTTCCTTGCATCTTATGATCTTGATATTTTTATACTTCCGGAAAGGGCAATCGTGTTGTCGATGCCCTTAAGCTGAGAGCAGCAAGCGGTTGTTTCCATGATGATATCCGAATGGAGTGATCTCGAGACTTTATCCACTTGTGAGATTCGAGATCGTGAATCCAATTCATGTTCATCTCTTGTTTTGTGTAGCCTTGAGGCTCGTCCTTCTCTTTTTGACTATACCTCTTTTGGCTGAACTCTATGTCCTATTATATTGCATGGAGTTCCTACTTCTATTGTTAGCAATCGTGATCCATTATTTTTTTTCTAGTGGATTTTTGTAAGGTCTTCAAAAGTTTTGGGAACAAAGCTTAATTTTATCACCGCTTATCATCCTCAATCCCATGGACAAACTGAGCGTGTGAATCAAACTCTTGTAGATCTCTTTCGCGCATGTGTTCTTGATTTTGGTGGAAGTGGGAAGATCATATGTCTCTTGTTGAGTTTTCTTCCTATAGTAAGCTTCCAATCTTGTATTGGTATGGCACTTTTCGAGGTACTCTACGGAAGGCCATACCGATTTTCTTTGTGTTGGCTTGAAGCCGGTGAGAAGCTGGTTTTTAGGTCCAAATTTTATTGGTGTTCATTCGTGTTTCACCTTTGATGGGTGTTGTGCGTCTCAATCGATCGGGAAAGTTAGCAACTCGATATGTTGGACCATTTCCCATCACCGAACGCATAGTTTCTGTGGCTTATCACCTCTTTTATCACCGGCTCAATTTTTGCTATTCATGACGTTTTCCACGTCTCTCAACTACGGAAATGCCTTAGGGATTCCGATTTTATTCTTGAGCCCGGTATTATTGAAGAAATTGAAGTTTCACCAAATTTAACTTATGAGCAACATTCTATTGTATCATTACTTCGGAGGTTAAATCCCTTCGAAATAAAGATTTTCTTCTTGTGGAAGTTCAATGGTCCTCAAATCCTAAGAATTGCTCTTGGAAATCTTGAGAATTCATCGAGCAAACACATCTGGACTTACTCTTTCGTGCTCTTTATGGTGAACTTCTTAATTCAAATTCTCTTTTGTGTAGATATGCTTTTATGGTTGTTACTCTTTATTTTCTTCTTAAGTATTACGAGGACGCAATTTCTTTAAGGAGGGGAGTCTGTAACAACCCGCATATTTTACGATAGTATGTTTAAATATTTTATTTAAATATTGCATCATTAGTCGGATTAAAGTCCGAAATGTCACTTTTTGCAAACAGTTGAATTGGGACTCGAGACCACTTCCATTGAGTCCAAAATGGCATTTCTGACTTTTTTGAGTATAAGCATCGATATGTTTGGAGTAAGTTGAATTTTGCTATTTTCTAAGTTGGCTTTTGGGTTTGGGTTTCACCCAACTCATCCTATACCCGAACTCAGCCCCCTCTCCTCTCCATTCACTCAATTCATTTCCTTAAACTCAAGCTCAACTGAAAATGGGGGAAGAGAATGGGAAATAGAAATTCCAAGCCCTAGTTTCCTTTTGCAAACTCAAATTCAAGTCCAAAATCCAAGAGAAGCTTAGGTAAGCATCCTCTTCTCTTTCTCCATCTCAATTCCTCTTCGATTTCTGAAATTTCCTAAACCCTAACTTAGGAAATATTTGTTCTTGAGCTTAGATTGAAGCTCCTTGGGTTATAATTGAAGAGTGATTGTTCTTGCCTTGCTCTATAGCTTCTCTCTTGAAGTTTTTGGCTTAAAAGGTGAGATTTTTGAACTCACATCTAAGACTATAGCTTTTGTTGTGGTTGGGTAAGAATTCCTAACATCAACTCATGTTCATTTGAGTTCGATTTGGATCGGTTTGGTGAATTGTCCAATTTTTGGTTTTTGGAATCCAATTTTGTGAAAATTCAATCTTTGATGTTTGAACACGTTAGTGAAGTGTTTCCGAGAGCCATACAAGGCTGGGTTGTCGTTTGGCGTAAATCCTCGGTCGTAGTTGCTCGTTCATTCGCTTCCATCCGTGTTATCGAATTTGCCCCAAAGGGGGCTAGGCTGATTTCTGCTATGGTAGCAGGTTCAGTCGACTGAACCAGTAGGTCAGTCGACTGAACCAGACCCCAGGAATTTGCCTGGGTCTGTATCAGTCGACTGACCTTCTGAGCCAGTCGACTGACCCTGGGGCAGAAAATTTTGTACCCCTGTGTCAATCGACTGACCTGGAAACATAAATTTTCCAAGCATTGGGCCAGTCGACTGACCCCCTGGTTCAGTCGACTGACCTGCTTGTCTCAGCCCAATTTGTTATTTGCTTGGTTTTCCTATTTTGATCGATTCGTGTCGATCCAATCAGTTGCTATAGCATTTTTGACTTTGATGATTCCTTTTTGATTTCGTACACGGGTTTTTATAAAATGACCTTTTTAAATTGTATTAAAAGCTCGTTTCTCCAATTTATA
Organism: Allium fistulosum; assembly: GCA_030737815.1. NCBI lineage: Eukaryota > Viridiplantae > Streptophyta > Magnoliopsida > Asparagales > Amaryllidaceae > Allium > Allium fistulosum. The sequence continues at coordinate 193,899,915 of CM060903.1, read as the reverse complement.
ATTTCTATATAAAATACACACGATTTTGCACTTCGAGCGAAGAGGGAGGAGAATTAAATGATTAAATAAAACGCGTGCTATGAACACGTGGGTTTATCTTTTCAGTTAATTCCTAATCTATTCGTTTGACCGTTTTGACCTTTGGGTCTGGTTTACCAATGAGATGAGGTGAACTTGGTACTGCTTTGAGTGTGAAGTTGACTAACGGTTAGTAAACCCTTTAGTGCGAACGTGTGGTATGGGATTCACGTTAACATTTTTTGGGTTCCTTTCTGAGAGTTGTGACACATTCTGCCAGTTAGTGGTGTCCAGTACTAGGTCTCCGGACCTTCGCCACTACTGTTTGTTGCCTTCGGGGTTTGTTTCCTTCGAGCTTGAGCCTTTGGGGTTTGTTGCCTTCGGGCTTGAGCCTTTGGGGTTTGTTGCCTTCGGGCTTGAGCCTTCGGGGTTTGTTGCCTTTTGGGTTTGTTTCCTTCGGGCTTGAGCCTTCGAGGTTTGTTGCCTTCTGGGTTTGTTGCCTTCGGGCTTGAGCCTTCGAGGTTTGTTGCCTTCGGGGTTTGTTGCCTTCGGGCTTGAGCCTTCGGGGTTTGTTGTCTTCAGGGTTTGTTGCCTTCGGGCTTGAGCCTTCGGGGTTTGTTGCCTTCGAGGTTTGTTGCCTTCAGGCTTGTACCTTCGAGTTTGTTGCCTTCGGGTATGTTGCCTTCGGGCTTGTACCTTCGGGTTTGTGCCTTCGGGTTTTGTAACAACCCGCATATTTTACGATTGAATATTTAAATGTTTCATTTAAATATAGAATCGTTAATCGGATTAAAGTCCAAAAATCTACTTTTTGTAAACAGTTGAATTGGGACTCGAGACCACCTCCATTGAGTCCAAAATGGCGTTCACAACTTTTTTGAGTATAAACATCGATATGTTTGGAGTTGAGTAAAAATTATGACTTTTTCACTTTGGATTTGGGTTTGGGTTTCAGCCCAATAACCTAACATAAGACCCTAGCTCCACCCCCTCTTCTCTTCATTCACTTTCATTTCCTAACACTTCAAGCTTTAACAAAAATGGGGGAAGAGAAAAGGAATTAGAAATTCCTAAGCCCTAGATTCATTTGCAAACTCAAGTTCTAGCTCCAAACTCTAGGAGAAGCTTTGGTAAGCATCCTCTTCATCTTCTCCAACTCATTATGTCTTTAATTTCAGAAATTTCCTAAACCTAAATTAGGAAATGTTCTTCTTTTGAGCTTAGATTCAAGCTTCTTGGGTTGAAGTGAAGAGTGGTTGATCTCTCCTTTGTGATTAAGCTTCTCATTCATTGTTTTTGGGTTTAAGGTGAGATTTTTATCTCACATCTATGTCTATAACTATCTTTGATTGTTACATCTTTACATGTTCATTTGATGTTGATTTGGATTAGTTTGGTAAACATTTCAATTTTTGGTGTTTTGAAGTCTAAAACTCTAAAAATCTTAGCTTTGATGTTTGATCATGCTTTTGGTGGTGTATCGAAGAGCCTATAAGGCTGGGTTGTCGATTGGCATAAACCCCTAGCGCCCATTGCTCATCCGATTGAAAATTGGAAGAGTTTGCTCTTCTTTTGGATAGGCTGAAATACAGTCCCAGAGCCAGTCAGTCGATTGACCTCTGAAGTCAGTCGACTGGCTGTAGAAACCGAGCGTATCTGGACTGTCTGCAGAAATGGAAGTCTCTGTTTTCTGTAGTCAGTCGACTGGCCTCTGCAGTCAGTCGACTGATTGCAGGAAATGAAATTTTCAGGTTTCTGGATCAGTCGACTGGCCTCTGCAGTCAGTCGACTGACCTGCTTATTTTTTCCCATTTTGCCTATTTTGTTTGAGGTTCCAATTTTTATCGACTCGTGATTATCCGATTTATTGTTATCATTTATTATTGACTTTGATGACTTCTTTTTCGGGATTTTTGAGAATATCCATTTTGATGGATTCGTTATCGATTTCTTTGGATTTAATTCACATCTTGGAATGTGGATTTTTGTGATTGATTGTTTCCACAATCATTTTGTGATTTGTCACTTCTAAATACAAAGGTTTCTATACTAGTAGTAAATATTCAAACTCTTTTACAAAGATGATTTCAACTCTATTTTTAATACAAAGCTTGTTTATAAAACCGTTTTCTAATCTATTAGTATATACAAACCTTTACCTCATTCGTATGAGAAAATCTAATTAAACGACTTAGCAAAACAAGTGGTATGAAACGCTTGCGTTTACTTCGCCGGTTAATTCTTGGACTTGTTCGATTGAACTCTTGTGACAATTTTCTAGTGGGAATCTACAATTTGTTCATAAATATTTAAGTTAAGCTAGTGGTTATGGGACATGAAGCTAAACTCATATATTTACTAGCTTAGTGTAATCGACACTTTTTATTGATCGATGATGATCATTTTGTGATTTAGACTAGCGATGTGCGATGTCTATTTATTTGTGTGGGGATTACAATCCCCGTTTTTGGAACTTCGGTTCAATTTGGCAGGGTAGCGACCCGTGATCTTTGGGCCGTTTGTGGAGCTTCGGCTCAAAATTTATGGTTAGCGACCATGGAATAGCGTTCCGTTTGTGATACATGTGTTGGTGAGTTTTCATGCTCTCGTTTGTGATAGGCCTCCCCCTTTGTGATTTCTGGATTTCTAATTGATGATTTCTAGAATTTGTTTTTCACCTCTTTATGTGATTGGCAATGATATGTTTGTCAATATTTGTGGTTTGGTGAATAAAATAAAGAATATGACATTCTTTTTGGTGCTTTGAGATTCTTGAGATAATGTATGATTTTGTTGTTGTTTATATCATACTTGTCCTAGTATGACATTATTGTTATCATACATTTTTATTATATCTCTGCTTATATCTCATTTCTTTAATGATAATTATAGCTAGACTGACCCGTTTATTATTTTCTTATTAAATAATACTCGGGTCAGACCGAGATGTTACAGGTGCTTCTGCTTGACTCCTTATTCGGGATCATCTTTTGACTTTTGTCTAACTACATTACATTTGTAGTTTTTGTTGTTATACATTTGAGATATAGACTACATGATGTATACTTATTATTTTGTCTAGCACTTGTATCTATTGTTTTGTGATATTGTGGATCTTATTTGACCACTACTCCGATGTACACCTTTCTGTGTTATATATTCATATCTGTTTCCGCCTTTGTGATATGAATGTCTGTGACTGATTTGTGTTATGCTTATTTCTATATTTGTTTTCGAAGGTCCACTCAGCCACTGTGTGGTAGCTTTGAGTTTGTATCGGTATGTTGGATTTCCTCTTGAAATGAAATGCATATTATACTATCTGACATATCGGAACTCGCACAAGGCAATTACACAGATGGTCGCTCCTCAACAGCCTTATTCTTCGCGCTAGTTGACGGCATTACTTAGTAGTGTCCTTGGCTAGCATGAGCATAGAGGTGGGGCGTCACAGCTTGGTATCAAGGACAAACTTCGGAACAATGTAGAATAATCTAGCAAGGATCATTGTCCTTAGTCTTTCTTAGGAATCGTGCCATAGGATTTAATTCGAGTCTTCGTACCGTTCTATCCTATTTCTTTTTATGATGCCTTGTTTTATCAATCAAGTTTGTTTGATATTCATTCTGAGATTAACCTTTTTTCTATTTTCTTTCTTTCTTAAAGAGAAGAGAAATGGTTAGACCAGGCCGTCCCAGCACCGGTCAATCTAGTGCTACTCCCCAGGATGGAGTATTTATGTCTACTCAGCAACTTCTAGACCTTGTGAGAAATGCTCAAGCTGCCAGACCTATTCCTGAGCCCACACATCCTAAATCTGGGTTTACACGCTTGTGCAGTGATTACACCAACTTGGGTGGAAAGCCATTCAAAGGTTCCGAGAGCGTTATAGAAGTCCAGGCTTGGCTTCGAACATGCGGCCGCATCTTTTCTCGCATGAATCTTATTGGTCTCCATCGAGTCCAAGTGGCTTCTAGCATGCTCCAAGAAAGTGCATTAGACTGGTACGAGCTTTTGATCTCTGAGATTAGTGAAGCGGATCTTACTTGGGAGCAATTCCGGGAAAGATTCAAATTGAAATTTGTGTCGGAGGCTGAAAAAGTAACTTTAGCTCGGCGATTTATCGACCTTGTTCAAGGTGAATCTTCTGTGATGGATTACATTGCTTCTTTTGAATCTCTATCTAAATATGGGGTCGAATATATTAATACCCCTTTGAAGAAAAATCAGAGATTTGTGTATGGCTTGAACAAGAGCCTCAAAAAGCCATTACTTCTAAAATTAGAAGTTTCTTTTGATCAACTTGTTGATATTGCTCTTCGACTTGAAGAGGCTGATAAAGATAGTGATGCTGAGGTCAAACCAAACATCAACAAGAAGAGACCTTTTAAATTCAAGCCTAATCCCAACAAGAAAGGGAAGCAAACAACTTCGGTAGCAAATACTCCTAACTCACGTCGTGGAGAATGTTACAATTGTGGTTCTAAGGACCATTATGCAAACAAGTGTCCGAAGTCTATTTCTTGCCGCTATTGCAAGAGTTCGCGTCATACTATTTCTTTGTGTCCCAAACTTCAAATCAAGAATGAAGGCAAGCTAAATGTTGTACAAGCCCCTACTAACACTTCTCGTGGTCAAGGTATTTCTCATTCTATCCTTGATGGCATTATTATATTTTGTGATCTTCCTATTCGAGTTCTTTTTAATACAGGTGCATCTCACTCTTTTATATCAAAAGAACTTGTTGATGCTTTGTCTTTGAATGTTATTGGCTTGATGACTTCTTTGAGAATTGCGAATCCGGTCGGTGGATCCGCAACACTCAGTTTACTTTGTAAAGATGTCGAAATTATTTTATGTGATTACTCTTTCCGTGTCGATTTGCATGTTATGCGCTATTTAGGTTTCAGAATGATTTTGGGGATGGATTGGCTTAACCGTTATGAAGCCCATATCCTATGTCCTGAGCGGACTATATATCTTCAGCATCCTCAATTTGTTAAGCAGATTTCTCTTGTTCTGAAAGATTCAGATTCCAATTTGAAAGCATCCTTGTATTCTCTAAATCCTCATGATGACGATAATGATGATGAGGAAGATGTCATTTCTCTCATTAACATTGTTCGTGAATTTCCCGACATATTTGAGCCCGTTCTAGGATTACCACCTAAGCGAGCAATTGAGTTCAGAATTAATCTAATCCTTGGAGCTCTACCTATTACTCGTCCTCCTTATCGTATGTCCAATAAAGAAAATGAGGAGATGCGCAAACAATTATCCGAATTGGAAGCGAAGCAATTTATTCAATCTAGTTCCTCTCCATGGGGAGCTTCGGCTATTTTTGTGAAGAAATCTGATGGTACACTTAGGCTTTGCGTTGACTACCGCAAGCTTAACGATCTCACCATCAAGAATAAATATCCCTTGCCTCGGATTGATGATTTATTCGATCAGCTTAGTGGTGCTAAAGTCTTTTCACAGTTAGACTTAGCTACCGGTTTTCATCAGCTCCGTATTGCAGAGGATAGCATTCCTTTGACGTCATTCCGTACTCGTTATGGATCTTATGAATGGCTTGTTATGCCATTTGGTTTAACGAATGCTCCAGCTTATTTCGTTGACCTTATGAATCGAGTTTTCAAAGACTTCCTCGATCGATTTGTTCTCATCTTTATAGATGATATTCTTATTTATTCTAAAACCGAGGAAAAGCATGAAAATCATCTTCGGATTGTGTTGGAAACTCTTATGAGCAACCAATTGAAAGCAAAATTTTCTAAATGCTACTTTTGGCAATCTCGTGTGAAGTTTTTGGGGCATATCATTTCTGAATCCGGAATATCCGTGGATCCTTCAAAGATTGAAGCGATTCAAAATTGGAAAAGACCGGAGAGTGTGACAAAAATTCGTAGCTTTCTCGGATTGGCGGGCTATTACCGTCAATTCATAAAAGACTTTCTAAGATTTCCATACCTCTTACTAATTTGACAAAGAAGGGAGTTAAATACATTTGGTCAGACAAATATGAAGCTTCATTTCAAAAATTAAAAGAACTCCTTTCTGATGCTACTATTCTTGTGATTCCCGATGGGAACCAAGACTTTATTGTTTACACCGATGCTAGTCGTGTTGGTTTGGGAGCCGTTCTCATGCAAAAGGAACGTGTTATTGCTTATGCTTCTAGGCAATTAAAGCCTGCCGAGACTAGATATGCCACTCGTGATTTAGAGCTCGCGGCTATTGTATTCGCCCTTAGAATTTGGCGTCATCATCTTTTGGGAGAGAAATTTGTTCTCTACACCGATCATAAATCTTTGAAGTATTTATTTTCTCAAAAGGAACTTAATTTGCGTCAACAACGTTGGCTCGAGTTCCTTGCATCTTATGATCTTGATATTATTTATACTCCCGGAAAAGGAAATCGTGTTGTCAATGCCCTTAGTCGTAAGCAACAAGCGGTTGTTTCCATGATGGTATCCGAATGGAATGATGTCGAGATTTGTCCACTTGTGTGATTCGAGATCGTGAATCCGATTTATGTTCATATCTTGTTTTGTGTAGCCTTGAGGCTCATCCTTCTCTTTTAGACCGCATTCTTGAAGCTCAAAAGCATGATCCCGAATTGGTTCTTCTTAGCCAAAGTTGTAGGGACAAAATTGATATTGAAGGTTTGAAAGACTTTGATATTGATGCTCGTGGCGGTATTCAAAAATTTGGTAGACTTATGGTGCCAAATATTATTGATCTTCGTAAAGACATTTTAGAAGATTCTCATTGTTCTAAATTTACCATTCATCCCGGTAGTAGTAAAATGTACGCGGATATGAAGCGACTTTATTATTGGGATGGAATGAAATCCGATATTGCTAACTTTGTTAAGCGTTGCATGACTTGCCAACTTTTAAAGGCCGAGCATCAAAGGCCCGGTGGGTTATTGCAACCATTGGAAATTCCAATGTGGAAGTGGGATCAAATTTCCATGGACTTTATTAACGGTCTTCCCTGTTCTCGTTCGGGACATGATAGCCTTTGGGTGGTAGTAGATAGACTTACAAAATCCGCCCATTTTATTCCCGTTCGGTCCAATCGGACCGTACCTATTTTAGCTATACTTTTTGTCAAAGAAATTGTTAAATTGCATGGAGTTCCTACTTCTATTGTTACTGATCGTGATCCATTATTTACTGGTAGATTTTGGAAAGGTCTTCAAAAAGCTTTGGGAACAAAGCTTAATTTTAGCACTGCTTATCATCCTCAGTCCGATGGACAAACCGAGCGTGTAAATCAAACTCTTGAAGATCTTCTTCGTGCATGTGTTCTTGATTTTGGTGGAAGTTGGGAAGATCATATTTCTCTTGTTGAATTTTCCTATAATAATAGCTTCCAATCTAGTATTGGTATGGCACCTTTCGAGGCACTATACGGAAGGCCATGCCGATCTCCTTCGTGTTGGCTTGAAGCCGGTGAGAAGTTGGTTTTAGGTCCAGATTATATTCGGGATGCCATAGAAAAGGTTGACCTTATTCGTCATAGGATGAAAGAAGCTCAAAGTAGACAAAAATCCTATGCCGATAATCGAAGAAGGAAATTAGAATTTACTGTGGGAGATTTTGTGTTTATTTGTATTTCACCTATGAAGGGTGTTGTGCGTTTCAGTCGATCGAGAAAATTAGCACCTTGATATATTGGCCCATTTTCCATCACCGAACGCATTGGTTCTGTGGCTTATCGCCTTTTGTTACCGACTCAATTTTCTGTTATTCATGACGTATTTCACGTCTCTCAACTACGGAAATGCCTTCGAGATTCCGATTCTATTCTTGAGCCCGGTGTTATTGAAGAAATTAAAGTTTCGCCTAATTTGACTTATGAGCAACGTCTTATTCGTGTCATTGCTTCGGAGGTTAAACGCCTTCGAAATAAAGATGTTCCTCTTGTGAAAGTTCAGTGGTCCTCAAATCCTAAGGATTGCTCTTGGGAATCCAGAGAATTCATCGAGCGAACACATCCGGACTTGCTCTCTTGTGCTCCTTAAGGTGAACTTTTTATTTCAAAATTTCTTCTTTTTGTGTCGATATGCTTTTATAGATGTTACTTCTTATTTATTTCTTAAAGATTGCGAGGACGCAATTTCTTTAAGGAGGGGAGTCTGTAATAACCCGCATATTTTACGATTGAATATTTAAATGTTTCATTTAAATATAGAATCGTTAATCGGATTAAAGTCCGAAAATCTACTTTTTGTAAACAGTCGAATTGGGACTCGAGACCATCTCCATTGAGTCCAAAATGGCATTTACAACTTTTTTGAGTATAAACATCGATATGTTTGGAGTTGAGTAAAAATTATGACTTTTTCACTTTGGGTTTGAGTTTCAGTCCAATAACCTAACATAAGACCCTAGCTCCACCCCCTCTTCTCTTCATTCACTTTCATTTTGTAACACTTCAATCTTTAACAAAAATGGGGGAAGAGAAAAGGAATTAGAAATTCCTAAGCCCTAGATTCATTTGCAAACTCAAGTTCTAGCTCCAAACTCTAGGAGAAGCTTTGGTAAGCATCCTCTTCATCTTCTCCAACTCATTCTCTCTTTAATTTCAGAAATTTCCTAAACCTAAATTAGGAAATGTTCTTCTTTTGAGCTTAGATTCAAGCTTCTTGGGTTGAAGTGAAGAGTGGTTGATCTCTCCTTTGTGATTAAGCTTCTCATTCATTGTTTTTGGGTTTAAGGTGAGATTTTTATCTCACATCTATGTCTATAACTATCTTTGATTGTTAGGTATGAATTCCTAACATCTTTACATGTTCATTTGATTTTGATTTGGATTGGTTTGGTGAACATTTCAATTTTTGGTGTTTTGAAGTCTAAAACTCTAAAAATCTTAGCTTTGATGTTTGATCATGCTTTTGGTGGTGTATCGAAGAGCCTATAAGGCTGGGTTGTCGATTGGCATAAACCCCTAGCGCCCATTGCTCGTTCGATTGCAAATTGGAAGAGTTTGCTCTTCTTTTGGATAGGCTGAAATATAGTCCCAGAGCCAGTCAGCCGACTGGCTGTAGAAATCGAGCGTATCTGGGAATGTCTGTAGAAACGAAAGTCTCTGTTTTCTGCAGCCAGTCGACTGGCCTCTGCAGTCAGTCGACTGACTGCAGGAAATGAAACTTTCAGGTTTCTGGATCAGTCGACTGGCCTCTGCAGTCAGTCGACTGACCTACTTGTTTTTTCCCATTTTGCCTATTTTGTTTGAGGTTCCAATTTTTATCGACTCGTGATTATCCGATTTATTGTTATCATTTATTGTTGACTTTGATGACTTCTTTTTCAGGATTTTTGAGAATATCCATTTTGATGGATTCGTTATCGATTTCTTTGGATATAATTCACATCTTCGAATGTGGATTTTTGTGATTGATTGTTTCTACAATCATTTTGTGATTTGTCACTTCTAAATACAAAGGTTTCTATACTAGTAGTAAATATTCAAACTCTTTTACAAAGATGATTTCAACTCTATTTTTAATACAAAGCTTGTTTATAAAACCGTTTTCTAATCTATTAGTATATACAAACCTTTACCTCATTCGTATGAGAAAATCTAATTAAACAACTTAGCAAAACAAGTGGTATGAAACGCTTGCGTTTACTTCGCCGGTAATTCTTGGACTTGTTCGATTGAACTCTTGTGACAATTTTCAAGTGGGAATCTACAATTTGTTCATAAATATTTAAGTGAAGATAGTGGTTATGGGACATGAAGCTAAACTCATATATTTACTAGCTTAGTGTAATCGACACTTTTTATTGATCGATGATGATCATTTTGTGATTTAGACTAGCGATGTGCGATGTCTATTTGTTTGTGTGGGGATTACAATCCCCGTTTGTGGAACTTCGGTTCAATTTGGCGGGGTAGCGACCCGTGGTCTTCGGGCCGTTTGTGGTGCTTCGGCTCAAAATTTATGGTTAGCGACCATGGAATAGCGTTCCGTTTGTGATATACGTGTTGGTGAGTTTTCATGCTCCCGTTTGTGATAGGGCTACCCCTTTGTGATTTCTGGATTTCTAATTGATGATTTCTAGAATTTGTTTTTTACCTCTTTATGTGATTGGCAATGATATGTTTGTCAATATTTGTGGTTTGGTGAATAAAATAAAGAATATGACATTCTTTTTAGTGCTTTGAGATTCTTGAGATATTGTATGATTTTGTTGCTGTTTATATCATACTTGTCCTAGTATGACATTATTGTTATCATACATTTTTATTATATCTCTGCTTATATCTCATTTCTTTAATGATAATTATAGCTAGACTGACCCGTTTATTATTTTCTTATTAAATAATACTCGGGTCAGACCGAGATGTTACAGGTGCTTCTGCTTGACTCCTTATTCGGGATCATCTTCTGACTTTTGTCTAACTACATTACATTTGTAGTTTTTGTTGTTATACATTTGAGATATAGACTCCATGATGTATACTTATTCTTTTGTCTAGCACTTGTATCTATTCTTTTGTGATATTGTGGACCTTATTTGACCACTACTCTGATGTACACCATTCTGTTATATATTCATATCTGTTTCCGCCTTTGTGATATGAATGTCTGTGACTGATTTGTGTTATGCTTATTTCTATATTTGTTTCCGAAGGTCCACTCAGCCACTGTGTGGTAGCTTTGAGTTTGTATCGGTATGTCGGATTTCCTCTTCAGATAAAATCCATGTTATACTATTTGACATATCGAAACTCGCACAAGGCAATTACACAAATGGTCGCTCCTCAACAGCCTTATTCTTCGCGCTAGTTGACGGCATTACTCAGTAGTGTCCTTGGCCTAGCGTGAGCATGGAGGTGGGGCGTCACAGGTTTGTTGCCTTCGGGTTTGTGGATCCTTGTTATACACTACCGAGCTCAAGCATCTTTTGTTTCTTTGACAATTATATTTCCCTAGTGTATCGCCTTTCGGGATAGGTTCTTTGAACTACACGATATATAGCGATTACCTTGTGGAAACTTGTGTTACCTTTATTGGTATTTGTTATTATCCTTTTGGCTTGTTTGGGATATGATATCCTTTGTTTATTCGAGTTGCCGATGATATGAGGCTTGTTATGATTCATCTTATGTTAGATGATTTGGTTAGCTCCTTTGGAGATAATTGTGGTACTTTATGACCTTGTATGTTCATTATCATTTAGTTTATCTAACTGATTTGTTTAGCTAGACTGACCCGTGTATTTTATACTCGGGTCAGACCGAGATGTTTCAAGTTAGGTACATTGGACTTAGCCTCTTTTGATTCCGTATGGACTATTCTGCTAGTTCCTTTTTGTTATAGCTTTTTGTGTAGTCCTTTTTGGTTGTAACTCTGATATGTATTCTTTTGACTCGCCTGTATATTGTGGTTTGCTTTACCACTTGACATGTATCATTTTATAAACTCTGTAATGTATCTGTATATGTGTAAATGCACGTGATGATCCACTGTTCTGTGATGTGTATTACATTTGAGTTGTTATATTCTGTTCTGATAGATCCTTCAGCCACCTATGGTTTTGTATTAAGTATTTATTGGATATGTCGATCCATTTAGGTAAAAATGTATGGCAATTGTCGGCGTATTAAATAGATAATTAAGACAAGGCTATAGATGGTCGCTCCTATCCAGCTCTATTCTCCGTATTAGCAGACGGTGTTACATAGTAATACTCTTTGCTAATATGGGTCTCGGAGTGGGGCGTTACAATATGGGTAGCGCCTTAATGCAATTTTAATAGTTTACTTTACTATAGACATTATATATGTAGCGTATTGTACTATGTATGTAGATAGTTTAACGGATCCTTGGAGGATGTAAATCCCAAACATCCTTTAAGTTATTTTGTATTTCACTTGACATTTCACTTGAGTTGAATTTACTGGTATAAGAATGTTAATGCTGACTCGAGTGTTTTGTATTTTTCTTTATGCTCTGGTCAGACTGAGTGTCACAGCATTTGAGACTCACCTTTGGTGTTTGGAGCTTTGCTTCAAGATCGGTCTTTGTCTATTCAGCTTGCCAGTTATTTCAGTTATTTCTAGTTTGTGTTCAGACTTGTCATTAGCTTTTGTATTAGTTACTCCTATGTACTTGAGATTCTCTGTTGTATTTTACTTTAAACTCTGATTCTTTTATATTAGCTTCATGAACTACTTTTTATCTATTCCGCTACTTATTGTTATATTACTCCGTGTCTGTGATTCTACGATTGATTTTATTTACTTTATATGCTAAGTTTTGCCAAATATAAATTAACAATCCGTTGTTTTGAGCAATTCAAGTCTGACATGAGTGGATGATTGTCCATTTGAACGGTTCGAAATGGCAGGTCGTTACATGTGGTATCAAAGCTCTGGTTTAGGCAAAACTTAGCATATGGAGTAAAAACCTCATTATAGATAGGGTAGTAATACCCCAGAATGAGTGGAATTGATTATAGAATCATATGCGTTCGAGCTTGAAATTCTTGGTTAGATTCCTCTTCTATTAGGATCTCTTAAATTTCGGAACTTTCCCTTTGTTCTGGAATCCATTCTTGTCCTCCCTAATCGTGTTCTTCTGGATACTGGAGCATCCCATAGCTTCAATCTCAATTGGTAACTTCATACTTATGTGTGTAATCCTACCAGCGGTCCCACTAACCTTAGTATGATTTGTAAAGGGGTGAAACTCCTTTACAACAAGCGTCGATCTATCGGAGATTTATACGTCCTCGGTTTCGATGCTGTCATTTCTTGCAAAGCACGAACCGTTTCCCTAGTAGACGAGCCGGTTAATTCTCTCGTGATCGAATGTCAATTGCCTCAGGATTATGTGGGCAGTTTTACCTTTCCGCTTGATTCTTAGCCTATGATCTTGACTTCCCCTACTGTCCAACTCTTCCGGATGGATTTGGGTAAAGTCACTTCTCTCCCTCCAAAGCGGGAAATTTGAATTCCGCATCGATCTTATTCCTGGAGCTTGACCTGTTGTCCTTCCTCCCGGACGAATGGTTTCATTGGATGGTTAGTCATGCCATTTGGATTAACCAATGCTCCTGCCTTGTTCATTGATCTTGTGAATCGTGTATCCTGCGATGTTCTCAGCAAGTCTGTCCCCATTTTCTTTGATGATACTTTGTTTTTCTAAGTCTCGGTTGACTCGGATAAAGTCGCCGCGATTAATATAAGTCTATCCTATCTAATCTCCCTTTCGACCCTATCTTCTTAGTTAGAAATTCTCTTTAAGTAGGGTCCCTCTAAATTTGAATCTCTATCCTTGTTCTATAATCCATTCTTGAATTATCATGTGAGGGAGGATAATTGTAATTAATATAAAAATGTTTTATATTGTGTTGTTTGAGTTGTTAAGTTTGAATTTTGCATTTCGATCGATTCGTCTGACCAACGCTATCGATAGGAATTCCAAAACACTTGAACAAAGCAAATTGATACAACATTATTTTCGAAATTGGTAAATGAGGTAATTTTATGTATGATCATATTCTATAAAGGTATAATTTTCTGAAATTAGATGGTTAAATGAATTGGTTGTTAGAAATGATAATACTATATTATCATTTATTGTTTTGTCAACATTCCTAAACCAATAAATTTTGTTGTATGTTATAAAGAGATGAATTTTAAAAACTTGGTTTATAAATCTGATTACAAACAAAAATGAATTTAAATTAAGGATTTGAGAATTTAATTTCTGGTATTTTCAAAAATTTGGTTTTCAAGTTTTGGAAAAATATATTATTTATTTGAAAGTATTTTCAAATGGAATTTTTCCAAAGAATTTTAAAGGAGTAAGTCTATACTCTCCCCTTTTGTCGCTGGAAAATAATTTCGGTGATGATTGCAGCATCATCGACATTCATTTTCGAGTCTCAAAGTGGAGAGACCACTTAGTAGCTTTGCTACATTTTGTTTTGGAAAATGGATTTGATTTAAATTTCTTGAGTATGATTTGATGTATAAAATATATATATGTATATATTTATTTCAAAATGTTTTGAAGTGAAACCAGGAATTTAACTCTTAAGTTCTATATTAAGTGATGGTTTTAAATTATTGAAATGAAGTAAATTTTTTGAATAATTGGATTTTCTAAGATGAGAAATGGAATTGAAATAACTTGAAACAGTTGAACTAGGATAAAATTTATTTGTATAATACTCAATTGCATTCTAAAACATATATAACTTGCCTGAAATATTCAAAAGTTAAAATGTTTATAAGAATATGTAATTCAATAATATACAATATAAATGTAGGTAATAAGATGTTCAAAAATGAAATTTATATGGTTTTAAATTAATTGTTGTATATAATACTGTGTATTTCAAATCTATCTTTCCTTTCTGTTACTTCTATTCTCCTATCTCGTTCCTTTTTGGGGACGAAAAGTTTTGAGTGGGGTAGAGTGTAACGACCCGTAAATTTTAATGGTTTTAATAACGTAATCGACTGAATTTTTTTCATGAAATTTAAATAATTAAAATTTTGCAATGAAATTTGATATTCGGAATACGTCTATTTAAACGTAGCAAATGCCAAATTTTCATTAGAGAATATGGAAGTTTATTTGGTTGTGTAAAATTTTATTTAAATTTAAATCAGTTAATTTGATGAAAATAAAATATTTTCAAAAACCGAATATTTTTATATATTTAAAATATTTATCATTATCTGAGTGAGACGTCATAATTCATTTCGCCAAATTTGGACTTCACTAGCCCCGTTTATCTTATTTTCGGTGAAATTGCAGGAGTTTGGAAACAAAAAATCGACTTTTGATAGGATGATCATATCGCTCATATCTGTGTACCGTTATGTTCGTCTCAGCATGCTGATCTCCATAATATATTCATTTGTGTGTTTCGGTGCCCGGTACGTGGTGAAACCCGCGAAACGATTAACTATATCGGTACCCTTTTTGTGCCTTTTTGTTTCTTATGTCCATCCATTTGCCCACCGTATTATACCAACAGCCACTAGCATTTATTTTTCTAGAAAATACAACCTCTGGCGTTTGCTATCCCACGTTTCAATTTACCATTTCAATTTAGATGGGTTCACATGCTTTCTGTCGTTTCAATTGTGAAAATGTAATATATTATTAAATAAAGTAAAGTAAATAAGCTTGCATTCATATTCCTCTGGAGCCTGTTTATAGTTTTCTTCCATCTGAAGCTTGTCATTTTTCTTAGACTTTCGTTCGTTGTGCCCTCTCACCTTGAAAGTCGTACCCACTTGAGCCTCCCTTACCGATCACCAGAGCTCCTCAAAATGCCATCTTCCCTCACTTAGCACGCGCCCACATCACCGACCCCTCCTGACCGCCTACAGCCAAGCGGCCGCCCACCCATCAGCTCCCCAGAACCAAGTCAGCCACTAGTGCCAAGCTTCTCTTCACCGTGCCGTCCACCCTCATCTATTTGCAACAGCCCTTCCATTTCCCCATGCCGACCATCTCTCTGCATGACAACCTTTTTCCTCCCTGACACCTTGCATCACAGAGCCTCTTCGTTTTTATAAAAAATAAGGTTGCTTCTTCGTGCTCACTAATTTTCTTCCCTCACCATAGTCCACTTCACCTGACAGTCCTCCGCAACCACTCCAACAGCCTCCACACGAGATCCAAAACCCGTATACCCCATCAACCACCTGCTTCTTTCTTCTGTTTCCTCTGGTCGCCTACCCTTATATACCTGACCGGCCGTGGCTTCCTTGGCTGCTACCCACGCCATGCTCCAGTTGCAACATTCTCTTGTTTAACATATATATAATATATATATGTTATGTTATTGTTACTGTAGGTATGTATATAATATGCTTATTTATTTTAAATTTATGATTTTGAAAAGATTTTGTAATAAGCGAAATATATATATTTTTTGTTAGAAAGCTTGTTATATAATTCAAGTTATGTATGTATTTGTGAAACCTGTTATATATACAAAATATATGTATGTATGTATGTATTAAAGCTTGTATATATTTTGATTCTTGGCTATATATATATGTGTGTGTGTGTTTATTATAATAATAATAAAGTAAGTTTATATATGTATACATTTTCTCAAAATTATTTTGGCATAGTGGTTGTTTTGTTTATATATGTGTTTATAATAAGAATGATTTTGAAATAGAATATATAAATATTATATTTTGCTATGGGTTTAAAATGTAATATTGATTTTAATATATATATATATATATATACAGATTTTATTTTATATATGTGTTTAAATTAAATATTAATTTGAAAATACATATAACAATTTTATTTCAAGTATGTGTTTTAAAATATAATATATATATATATTGATTTTAAATTTTATATAGATTTAAAAAAAAATATAGATATTTTGATTTTAATATATGTGTTTTTAATAAATAAATATTGATTTTCAAAATATAATATGAAGATTTTACTTTTTAATAGGTGTTTTAAATTGAATATTGATTTAGAAAATAATATAATATATATATGTTGTTCAGTTTATATCAAGCTAGTTTTGATTCGTTTTCATCATTTCCAAGCTATCAACTTTGCTCGTCGAATTCGTGTTCATCGTGTCGTGCTTTTGAATTTGTGCTTGGATTGTCGCATCTTGTTCTTGTCTGTTCTCTAGCCTTGAAGATTAGCATTTTTATATGTAGTAATTTGATTTCACATGAAATGACAATTGAAATATGCTGTTAAATTTGAATTGTTAGTTATTTAATTGTTAAATATGATATGCCATTATCTGCAACTGTTTACCTATAACATTTGACAGCATAACGTGTTGTATATATTATATTTAAATTTTTTACTGATGATATATGCCTGTTGTTGATATGTTATACTATTATCATATTTGTTCTCACTCTGCAAGTTCCCTGTTAGTTTAGAATTTCCTATGGGTCGAAATGATACATACCCGAACGATCTTATAGATTAGAGGAAAATCGTTATGGGTTGAAATGATAAACTCAAACGATTTTCATTGATTTTGAATTTTGTGATTGCGGGTTGAAATGATATATACCCGTAAATTATTAAATTGCGGATTGAAATGATAAATATTCGTATACCTTAACCATAGGATAGAAAATTTTATATACGGACACCGTTGGTCCATATTTTGAAAATGATTTCCAAAGTTTTGAAAGGAAATATATGGGTTTTAATAAATATCGATTTTAAAATATGATATATAAATGTTATTTTATATATGTGTAAAATTTAGATTTTAAAATTATATGTTTTGGGAAATTTTAAATTTAAAAGTTAGTTTGAAAATATGAATTTTAAGATTTTACTTATAATTTTATTGTTATTTTTAAATATATAAAATAAGATTTAATATAAAATAAAATTTAATAATAAGATTTAATAAATTTAGTTTAATTAGTATATATATAATATGTTTTAAATATATATAAAATATTAATATTTAAATAGATTTTGTAATAACTTTAAATAAATAGAGGTTGGGAAGATATATTAAATAAGGATTGATTTGAAATTTAAATGGGTTAATACTTGAATTTAAATAAGAATTGATTTATAGTTTAAATTTGTTTAGAATTGAACTTAAATAAGGATTGATTTGAACTTATTGATTTTGAGATTTTGAAAGGTATGATTTTATAACTTGATTTGATAAAAAGTGATTAAATGAATATTCTTAACTTTAAATAAAATTGAGACTGAATATTTAATATTGATTTAAATTTATAAATTGAGATATTATTTAATTGTTAATAAAATGATTAAGTGAATATTTTCCAATTTGAATAAAATAAAGTTAAATGTGGAAATATAAATGAAACTTATATTGTAAATGTTTGAATAATTCAACTTTGAATCTTATTGGAATTGAAGTGATAGTTCAAACCTTGATTTGAAATCGATATAAATTGAAATGGTTTATTGAGAATTTGAATTGAATCTTTAACCATTTAAATTGAAATTGTTGAACTAGGATTGATTTAAATTGAATTTTGGATTTTTAGTTGATTTAATCGATTTGTGAGATTGGAGGAAACTATTTTTATTACATAAAGTATTTTTAATATATATAAACTATTTTTAATATATAAACTATTTTAATCTATAACCTATTTTTAAATATAAACTATTTTTAATTTATAACTATTTAAAAATATATGCAAAAACTATTTTCAATGTTTAAACTATGTAAGTTGGAATTGTTATGATTTAGATTTAATGGATTTAAATGTGAATATTTGATATAATGGTTTAACATATTTTGTGGCTAAGATTTTGGAAATAAATATGATATTAAAGTGAATATGATTTCGAAAGTGATATGATTTTGAAAGTGAATATGATTCAAAAGTGATATGATTTTGAAATGGATATGATATTTTGATATGAAGTATGAACAATTTTGAAATAAAATGACCATGGTGTGAAATAAGCATTTGGTTGTTAAAGAGACCGGGATCAGATATTGTCATACTCTCCGCCAATACCGAAAACCACTTTAGCAACTGTGTATGTGGTGGATATTCCAGAATGAAGTAGGATGGTTGGCGACGATTCTGTATGAGGTATTAACACATCCCTAACTCCCGCAAGTCAGCTTGACGTGGCTAAAACATTAGTTATACCTGAGCCAAGTGAGGTCATACCTCAGATCAGGCACATTTCTTCGATACCATTCTATTACTTTGTGATTTGATTGGGTGCAGCTTTGATTTTGGGAGTGTGTCTCGAGGTGGGCGGTAGTAGCTGCTATGCGTTACCACCAGCTCGGTTCTGCAAAACGGTAAAATCCTACCATAGGCATTGCCTCGCGTGCCTTGTCACATGCCTTATTGTAACAACCCATAAATTTTAATGGTTTTAACAATATATTTAAATGAAATTTTGTGAAATTTTAAACAATAAAATTTTGAAATAAAAAAATATAATATTTGGAATACGTCTTCTTAAACATAGCAACTGGTAAATTTTCATTAAAGAATATGGAAGTTTATTTTCTTGTGTAATTTTATTCCAATTCAATCAGTTAATATTTGATGATAATAAAATGTTTTCCAAACTTAACTATTTTTATACAGAAAATTTGTAAATCGTCTTCTAAGTGAGACATCATATTACGTTTCTCCAAATTTTGACTTATATTGCTCCGTTTATCTTATTTCTGAAAATTTAGCAGCATTTTCGGTGCCGAACATCGATTTTTGATAGAATAATCGTACCATTGATATATATGTATCGTTTTAATCGTCTCGTCGTGTTGATCTCTGTAGTATACCCAATTGTGTATTTCGGAGTCTAGTGTGTGGTGCAATCTGCAAAATGGTATCGGTACTAGTTGAGCCTTTTTTAATTCCGTGTCTCTTCAACTATTCAGTAGCGTGTAATATCAATGCCCTTTTTCCTTTAATATTCTCGAAAACCAATGGGTGACTTTTTCTATTCTCTATTTTGGTTTATAGTGCGTGTCATTTCATTTCTCCTTCGTTCTAAAAAAAAGAAGCAAATACATATTTTCTCAAAGGAAATGCGTGCGTTTCCCTTGTTTGCCTGGCTTCAGCCTGTTCTTCCCTTTCAATTTTCTCACCTCGGCTCAAACTTCACCCGTGCTCATCAACATCTCTCCACCACAACCCCGACCTTCACCTCACCTCCACGTAGCAGCAAGCCTATCTGTCGCATCTACATTTCCGAGCCACCAAGCCAGAGGCAGCACCCTCCGACCTTGCCTGTAGTCGTGCTCGCCTCTCCTCTGAACCGAGTTTTCTGCCACAAATTCTTCCGGTCGAGCCTACACTTCCCTCCTAGTCAAACGAAACCCAGATTTGCCACATCACCTTCACGACATTCTCCTCCTCGTTTTCCCATCGTCGCCCCTTCACCTGATCACCCACCTACCAAACTGCAACCACTTCCCTTGCTCGACCTCTCCGGCCTCGATCAGGCAGCAGCTCGAACCGCTTGTACTTTCCTCTATTCCATAGTCTTCGGCCGAAAGTCAGTCACCTTCTTTATATAAGGTATAGGCCATGTTTGTTTATATATGGTAATATGTAAGTATATATATATATATATTTTATACGTATAAGTTAGTTTACAAGTTTTATATATATTATACTATTTGTGTAACAACCCTGTATTTTGTAATTATTTTTAAATTGAATTTCCTGATTTAAAAACTTTTTTTTAATGAATAAATTTTTTTATTTAAATATAAATTTTGATTTATGATAATTATAATTCCAAACATGAATAAATAGAATATTTTTCAGAAATGTGAATTTTGTCAATGTGGTCAAACTTTGACTTTTATTTTTTTTTTAAATTTTAATTTTTGAACTTTTGAAATTTATCTTTATTTTATTAAAGTAAATAAAATTTTAAATATACTGCTTTTCGTTTCGTTGGAATCTGATTTATATTGTGAAAGTTATGCTTTTTTACACTATTGTATGTAAATTTGTTATTTAACAAAATTGTTTATTTTAATTTGCATAAATGATATTTTGTTTGTCATGTCATGTTCTAATTTATGTTTACATGTGTAACATGACATGTTATGTATGTATATATATATATATATATTATTTTGAAACATTTTAAAAGTGTAGTTGAAATTTTCCAATGTCAGTTGTATTTTGTTTACAATTTTAAATTCTACTTTCAATTAAGTACAGTATTTTCTTTATTTATTTTCTATTTTCCCTAAGACTATTTATTTATTTTCATTTCTACTTTATTTTTTTTTATCTTTTATTTTTTTTACTTGATTTTTTATTTGTTTATATTGAAATAAAAATGAATTGGAAATTCAAAGAGACAAAGCTTTTAAACTTATGACTTTACATTGCCTAGTCTCTCCATTTGCTTGCCCTTTCACTTTCCAGCTTTAGACGTCCATTTCCTCTAGTATAGCCGTGAGTTTTGTTCTCATTTTCACGTGAAAACTTCCTCATTCACTTCACAATACACGGCATTCTTTATTTCTGAAAAAAAAACAAAGTTAGTAATGGCTTCCATTTTCCATTTTTCCTCTTCATTTCTCCATTATTTTGCCTTGCTTCCTCTTGTCTAGCTTGGCCATAACCACCACCATCTTCTCCGACCACTACCACCATCTCTTCCTCCTCATCATCCACTACCAAACACCTATTCCTCAGATCAGATCTGGCTGTGACCATAGCATGAGAAATACACCACAAAACTTTGCTGAAATTCCATAAAACAATGCCTAGTCGACCTAAACTTCACCACCACTTCCATATCTTGCCTCGGCCACCACCCCTAGCTCCACCACCATCATGACCTGACCTTTGAACACCAGCATGACCTCTGACCTGACCTGAACCAGAGCATGGCCGAGCCCAATATAGTGTAGGCCAAGCCTACATGCACCAAAACTCCACCTAATGGCCTTGCCCCTTTGTATTCTTCATGTTGTAACTCCTACCCCTTCCAATTCCTATTGCTAGTCGTGAGTTATGATCTAAACTAGATCCATTTCATGTCATGGCCGAGCCTAAACCATGTTGTGGTCGAGCATATGTGAGTTATGGTCAAGCAAAAATTGATTTAAAGGCTTCGTGATGTTTTTTGTTAACTTTATTTCAATTTGTTTCAATATATTTTGTGTTGAAATATATTTATATATTACTTTGTTTATTTTGTATACAAGATTAACATCTTGGTTATCTCTCCACTCAAATCAAAGTCGTGCTATCGTGCTTTCTGAAATTTGTTTGCGTGTTTTGTTTTGCTAAATCCAGCTAAAAAGGTGAGTATTCACTCATGACATTTATACTTATATAATTTGTGAAGTGGCAACAAGTGAATATGTAGAAACTATTATATCATGTTATACCTGCCTGTGATGTAAATTATATGATGATAAACTCTGTTATAAACTTGTCACATCATCTGCTATGTTATTTTCTGTTATAATGTTTATTTTTTTCTATTTCACACTACAAGTTCCCTGTAGAATAGAATCACTATGGGTTAAAATGATACATACCCGAACGGACTTTAGAATAGGGAAAAATCGTTATGGGCTGAAATGATAGGCCTGAGCGATTTTTATTTATTTTTATTTAACTTGGGATTGCGGGTTCGAAATGATAGAACCCGGATTTTTCTTTGTAAATTACGGATTGAAATGATATATTATCCGTACCACTTGACTTAGGTTATAAAATATTATACAGACCCGTGGTTATTTTATATATTTTCTGGAAAATTTTAAGTATTTTAAAATGTAAAAATATGATAATTTGATTTAAATTGAATATAAAATGATTTAATAAAGGGTTAGTGATTTTTCTATAAGTTAAAAGTGTTAAATAAATAAATGCTTAAAATGGAAATTTGGAATTTAACTTGACTTGGAATTGTGAGATTTGGTTTTAAAAATGGAAGTTTAAGTAAAAGAAAATAAAATGGAAATTAAGTTTTATTTGTGAAATGATAAATTAAATTAAAGTGTTAAGTGAATGTAAAGAATAAGAAAATTGTACACTTGAATTTAATAAGTGAAGTAATGAAAATTTTGA
The DNA here is from genome assembly GCA_030737815.1 of Allium fistulosum. Lineage (NCBI taxonomy): Eukaryota > Viridiplantae > Streptophyta > Magnoliopsida > Asparagales > Amaryllidaceae > Allium > Allium fistulosum. The sequence goes on along the minus strand of CM060903.1, from coordinate 193,877,319 downwards.
TATTTATTTCTGAAATTTACTTTATAAAAATCATAAGTTGAAGTGTATTTAAATGACCATTTTAAAGTGGAAAAATATGATTTTTATATAATTAAAATGGCTTAAATTGAAGTTTATTTGTTGTTGAAATTCTATTGTAAATCTGGAATGTTTTTAGTAGCACTTCAAAAATGCTATCGTTTTTGAAAATTTACTAAAATCTGAACGAATAAGAATCTGCAGCACTTTGTAAGTCATGTAGTTGCAGAAGTGAATTAAAGGCTAATTTAACTAAAGGCTATTGCAGCACTTTGTAAGTGTTGTGGTTGCTGAATTAAAATTAAAACCTGAAACTAATAAAAAGGCTATAGTAGCACTAGATAAATGCTGTCTTTTATGAATTTAACTTGATTTCAAATGAAACTGAACTACTACAGCAGTTTTTAAATGCTGTCTTTGCTGAATTGAATTGTTTTCAAAAATAACTTACCGCAGCATTTTCTAACTGCTGCGAAAAGCTGAAATTTCAATATTTGAAGTATTTAACTGAATAAATGAACTCAGAAAAGGCTAAATTTTTGGGAATTGAATATTTGATTTGTAAGTATAATGAATTTACTTTTAATGGTTTAAATGAATGATTTTAATTTGAATTTTTAAACCATTTTGAAATCTATAACCACGGGTACACTTATCTGTATGCCATTTTATTTCCTTGTGATTTATTTGGATGCACACCTTTAATTTGAGAGTGTGGCTAGAGGTGAGCGATTACTGCAGCTCTGCGCTACCCTAGTCACATTAACATTGTTATTTGCATTGGTTTACTTTAATATGGATATTTCTATGATAGTGTTTATTACTGCTCAGTTTATGGTTTGACTGATCCTTAAAGGATGGGCGATCCCAAGCATCCTTTAAGTTATTGTGTATTGCTATTACAGTTCACTTGAGTTGGTTTACATTGTATAAGTATGTATGTCCTGACTCGAGTGTTTGTGTTTTACTTTACGCTCGGGTCAGCCTGAGAATCACAGCTTTGGATTCACCTTCTGGAGCTTGATTTGTTGGAGCCTATTTGTCTATCGGTTCATCGACTTCTATTCCAGTTATTTCCTATCTAGTATTGTCTCTGTATTATTGACTTATGTATCCTGACTTCTATTGTATATGTTTTGACTATGAGATTTTGTATATGTTTTGAGAGTATGTGTATAGTAGCTTCATGAACTACTATAGTATTTTATTTCCGCTGCGAGTTATTCTGATATTCTGTGTCTGTGATTCTGTGTTTGATTTTATTTGCTCCAAATTTTCTTGACAATCCACTGTTTTGAAGTATTCAAGTCCGACATGTGTGGATTTATTGTCGATTTGAATGGTCCAAAATAGTGGGATGTTACAATTTGAGTTCTATTATGTGAACCAAATTTTTTCTAAGTATTTTACTATTATGATTATATCAGCAATAATATATTTAAACTGTTGTATAAGTTCTATTTGGACTGGTTGTTAATGTATAAGTTATATTTGTGCTAGTTTATATTTATATGCAAGTTTACGTAAGTAGTATGATATGTAAGTCTTTATGGTAGTTGGTTTATATGAATTCATAACGTGTTAGTTTATACTAGTAGATATAATAGGTTTGTAATATTTTATTATACGTTTAAAGGGTATGAACATGTTACTGTATTATCTATTATCTGTTTATATAAATTATATTATATATATGTTAATAAGTATATAAGGTCAGTTGGCCTATGCATACATTTTTTTTTTGTTTTGTATTTTTGAAAAGAATGTTTATATATCTCAGTCTTTAAAGTATTTATATATATTATATGTTCAGATTCCTGCAGTTTTAACAGTAAAGTATATGTTTTGATTTTTAATTTAAAAAGTAATATGTGGGTATAGTCTGTATATATATATATCAGTGTTTAAAGTAGATATATGTTTAATGTATATAATCTATTTATGGGTTAGTTTATATTTTTTATGTAAGTTCGTATATAAACCTGTTTGTTTACTCAATATTTTACTGTATACATGTAAAATTTTAAAAGTATATATATATATAAGTAGTTATTTCAAATTATCTGATGTATATATGTTGATTTTAAAATCTGTGTTTTAATTTAAAACAATGGTTTTTGAAATACATGTATATATTTAATTTAATATATGCTTAAATTTAGAATATGATTTTATATATATAGTTATATATGAGTTCATTGTCTTCATCGATCCAGTTTTGATTTGATTTCGTCTATTTCTATTTATCAGCTTTGTTGTCAAATTCGTGTTCAATCTTGCTTTGCTTTGGAAATTCGTGCTTGCATTTCGTAACTCACTTTCATTGTCTATCCTCTCTAGCCTCGAAAGGTGAGCAATCACTCACGATTAACGTTCTTATATTTATTAAATTAGATTTCAATTGAAACGACAATTGAAATATGCTGCTGCTAGTTATTTACATTTTTATATATATGCCATTATCTATATCTGTTCACCTATGACATCGATCTGACACCATTATCTGTTATTTACATTGATGATATATGCCTGTTATATTATTACCATATCTGTAATCACTCTGCAAGTTCCCTATTAGTATAGAATTCACTATGGGTTGAAATGATACATACCCAAACGATCTGTAGAATGGGAGAAAATCGTTATGGGTTGAAATGATAAACCCAAGCGATTTTCATTGAATTGAATTTGGGATTACGGGCTGAAAAGATAAATACCCATATATATTTTAAATTGCGGATTGAAATGATAAATATCTGTATCACTTGACCATGGGATAGAAAATTATATACGGACACCGTTGGTCTATATTTTGAAAATCATTTCCAAAGTTTGAAAGGAAATATATGGGTTTTAATAAATATTGATTTTTAAAATATGATGTATAAATGCTATTTTTATATGTGTATAAATTTAGATTTTAAAATAATATGTTTTGGAAATATTAATTTGTAAGTTAGTTTTGAAAAATATAAATTTTAATATTTTTCTTATAATTTTATTTTATTTTTAAAATATATAAAATAAGATTCAATATAAAACAAATTTAATAAAATTTAATTTAATTAGTTTATAATATGTTTAAGTATTTATTTAAATTTATACAAACATTTTAAAAATAGGTTTTTTATAACTTTAATAATAGAGGTTGGGAAGATAAATTAATGTTGACTTGGAATTTAAATTGGTTAATAATTGAATTTAAATAAGAATTGATTTGAACTATCGATTTGGAGATTTTGGAAGATATGATTTATAACTTGATTTGATAAAAAAAATGATTAAATGAATATTCTCAATTTTAAATAAAAATTGAGACTGAATAAATTGATATTGATTTAAATTTATAAATTAAGATCATATTTAATTGATATTAAATTTATTAAGTGAATATTTTCCGATTTGAATAAAATTAAAGTTCCGTGTTAGTAAAAGATCTTATTTAATTGATACTAACAGGGAACTTTAATTTTATTCAAATCGAAAAATATTCACTTAAAAAATTTAATATCAATTAAATAAGATCTTAATTTATAAATTTAAATCAATATCAATTTATTCAGTATCAATTTTTATTTAAAATTAAGAATATTCATTTAATCGTTTTTTTAATCAAATCAAGTTATAAATCATATCTTCCAAAATCTCCAAATCTATAGTTCAAATCAATTCTTATTTAAATTCAATTATTAACCAATTTAAATTCCAACTCAACATTAATTTATCTTCCCAACCACTATTATTAAAGTTATAAAAAACCTATTTTTAAAATGTTTGTATAAATTTAAATAAATACTTAAACATATTATAAACCAATTAAATTAAATTTTATTAAATTTGTTTTATATTGAATCTTATTTTATATATTTTAAAAATAAAATAAAATTATAAGAAAAATCTTAAAATTTATATTTTTCAAAACTAACTTACAAATTAATATTTCCAAAACATATTATTTTAAAATCTAAATTTATACACATATAAAAATAGCATTTATACATCATATTTTAAAAATCAATATTTATTAAACCCATATATTTCCTTTCAAACTTTGGAAATGATTTTCAAACTATAGACCAACGGTGTCCGTATATAATTTTCTATCCTATGGTCAAGTGATACGGATATTTATCATTTCAATCCGCAATTTAAATATCTACGGTTTCAACCCGCAATCCCAAAAATTCAAAATAAATGAAAATCGCTTGGGTTTATCATTTCAACCCATGACGATTTTCCCCTAATCTATAATATCGTTCGGGTATGTATCATTTCAACCCATAGGGAATTCTAAATTAGCAGGGAACTTGTAGAGTGAGAAAAAATATGATAACTTATAACATATCAACAACATGCATATATCATCAGTAACACATTTAATTATAATATAAACAACAGGTGATGGCGTCATATGTCATACGTGAATAGTTACAGATAATGGCATATCATATATAGCAGTCAGATAATTAACAGTTCAAATTTACCAGCATATTTCAATCGTCATTTCATATGAATTAAATTTACTAAATATAAAAATGTTAACCGTGAGTGATTGCTCACCTTTCGAGGCTTAGAAAAGACAGACAACACAAGAAGCTACGGTTTGAATCGCGAAATCGACCATTCCAAACGACGATTTCCAAAGCAAAGTATGATGAACACGAATTTTGACGAACAAGGCTGATAATAAGGAATCGATGAAACAAATCAGGATCAGCTTGATGACTAAAACGAATGTACATTATATTAATTTATAAGATTTTTTTCAATATTCAATTTAAAAATACATATTTAAAATAAAATATCATATCTGTATATATAATATTTTAATTTAAAAAAAATCAAAACATATATTGAAAATTATATTGATTTGCAGACTAATATATATGTAGACATAATATATAATTACCACTAAATGTATATATGCAGGCTAGTGTAAATATGCACACACGGTTTATGATTACAACTAAATGTATATAAGCAGGCTACAACTAACATATACCCAGACTCTATATGTAACAATGTATACACACGGGCAGGCTACAAAATCAAATATACATGCTATAGGAAGTGAAAGCAAACTCAATATACATATATAATTTTTTCAATATTTAACAATATCCATGTATAAACAAAGGAGCATGCTTCTCCAAATAAACAAATGCAGACCATATTGATATGCAAACCAATATATATGCAGGCTTTCACAATTATATATCTAGGCTCATATATATATAAGCTAACTAAAATCATGCAACAACAAAATATATCTATGCGAGCTATTTAACAACATAAATGCAAATGACTGTTTATAAAAATATACAACAAAATATACATATGCAGGTTAATATATACATACATATATGTAGACCAAAAAAACAAACAAAAAATACGTATACAAGTTAACAAAAACAAAAATATGTATACAGGTTAAACGTGAATGCATGCAGACTAAACATATATGTAGATTTTACATATCTAACAAAATATATATGCAACTTCGTATATTTATGTATTATATATAACACGTATTGGTCACAAACCCCAGAAGTAGTGAAAGCACCAGTGTATATACACAAATTCACAATATTCCAACACGGATCTTAGATCCAGATAAAGTAGAGAATAAAGATGAAGAAGCAGTAAAGTTAAAATGAAAGAAAGCAGAAAAGAACACAAGGTTTATAGTGGTTCGGCAATCCGGCCTACGTCCACTTTGAATCAATCCTTTTTATTCCCTTTGTAGTGTAGTTACAGTTACGGGCCTTTAGTATCAATCACAAAAATGGCAAAGTTTCAGCATCATAGAAGGAGAAGATCCCCCTTTTAGTTGCCATAGTACTACTATTTATAGGTGTAGATCCGAAAATATTCGCTTCAAAACCTGGAATACCTTTTCTCTTGCGCAGGTGGGACCACATGATCGATCTGGAGTCGTTTGGGACCGATCCATGTTCAATTCGCATCGATCCAAACTGGCTCCAATTAAGCCGAGATCGATCACGAACCTTCTTGAGTGCATAAGGAAGCTCCTGTGAAAATTTCGTGAGTTTTGGACTTGTAGATATCGAGTTATGATCGATCCAAGTTGTAGTTTGCATGAAGGCTGAATTGTTCGCATTGATCTGCTCGCCTCCATCCAGTTCGCATCTGATCCATATCCTGCGCTCCAGCTCGACCGATTCCTTAGTATCCACCAATACGAAGTAGAGAGCTTTCGTATCCATCAACATAGGCTGTTCGTATCCATCGACCAACCTCCTTCATATCCATCAGATGCTCTGGAAACATACGCTCCTGTATCCATCGGTTGCCCTACCTTCGTATCGATCTAGTGTCATGCTCTTCGTATCGGTCCATGTCCACTACCTTCTTCGTATCGATCGATACGAAATGTCCATCTAATGATTGAAACCACTGATCCACTCTTCATATCGATCCCAACTTTGATCGATACGAAACATGCTGCCTTCCTTTTGCCGTGTCCATCCAGATTGATGCGCATTGCATCGATACGAAACCATCGATATGAAGTATGCTGCCGCTTCCATCCTGATCGATACGAAACATCGATACGAACCTGTCTTCCTTGAATTTTGATCCATCCATATCTCGAGCATACGAACTCTGATTGACCTGAAATTTGAAACGTAGCCTTTCCTAGCCTTGTTCATCATTCCTAATCGATTCCACCTTGATCGGAGCTCAGTCAAATTTTGACGGTATCGATCATAGCCATGTTTCCAATCGATCTCCAATCCTGATATCCATCCTTTCCAGCCAATTTGTTGATATCCCAGCCTTGACCAAAAGGTGGAGTAACATTTGCCACCCAAAACATGCCTTATGGTAAGAAGACGTGTTTTGAATAGCTCTGAATCCGACATCCGAAGTTCATATTCCATCCATAGCCATACCATCCGATCCATAATCCAATCTATTACCAAGCCATCTTATCAAGTGTCGTAGCCGTATCCTTATCCGAATCTGTGACCACTCCGAGCCGATATCCGACTACGAATCCAATAACCAAATCCTTAGCCAACACCACATCCATCCGAACCCGACAACCGAGTTCTAATCCATCCATATCCAATAACCAATAAACACATCCAAGACCTCTCTGGGTCGATATCCGAATCCGGGCCCGCTCCGGGTCCATGCCCAAATCCTTAGCTGTTCATAGCCAATATCCAAATCTGTAATCTCTCCAGGTTCTTGCCAAGCGTAATCCACACTTGGCGACCTGTGTTAAGTAATGCCATGGTGTTCCTGGTAAAGTGTCCCTGAACGCTAAGTAATGTCGTGGCTTAAGTCCTAAGTTGAATCCTGGTCGCCTCGGACCCTTTCCGAGTATAGTCCATACCCATCGACCTGAAATAGTAACTGATAGATAATATGGGGCCTAAGTCCTAGGCCAGATCCTGGTCTGTAACAACCTGCATATTTTTACGATAATATATTTAAATGAATTATTTAAATATAGCATCGTTAGTTGAATTTAAAAGTCCAAAACGTGACTTTTCATAAACGGTCGAATCCGGACTCGAGACCACTTCCATTGAGTCCAAAATGGCGTTTGCGACCTTTTTGATTATAAACATCGATATGTTTGGAGTTGAGTAGAATTTTGCTATTTTTCTATTGGGCTTTCGGTTTGGGTTTGGGTTTCAGCCCACTAACTCATCTAATACCCTAACTCCTCCAACTCCTCTTCATTCATTCTATTATTTCCTAATACTCAAGCTAAAGGAAAGAATGGGGGAAAAGATGGGAAATTAAAATTACGAAGCCCTTGTTTTCTTAGGAAATTCAAATTCAAGTTCTAGAAATCAAAGAGAAGCTTAGGTAAGCATCCTCTTCATCTTCTCCATCTCAATCTCTCTTCAATTTTCAGAAATTCCTAAACCCTAACTTAGAAAATATTTGCTTATGAGCTTAGATTGGAGCTTCTTGAGTCAAAGTTGAAGAGTGGTTGATCTTGCCTTGTTTTTTTTGGCAAAGCCAGTGAGGTTAACTGGGCCCCTACCAGTTTTATTGCAACACAATAAAGATACAAATTGAAGGAAAAAAACAGGAAAAGCAAAGGAAGACAAAAAAGGTCAAGCCCAACCAAGAAGCAATTCATGTGGGTATGCTCTTTTACTGTTCTTCAATTGGCAGTAGGTACCATATTTTACTTCATTCCACAGCACTTCAACATTCTTTCTTTGGTTTTCAAAAACTATAGCATTCCTTTCTCTCCAAATCACACTCATATAAATTTTCAAGCAAACTGCTAAAACCCTGCCTCCATCATTCCTCCACCTTGTGGCTTTATAAATAATATTCCAGTCAATACTAGAGTTAGTTGAATTAAGGTTAATCCCAGTTATTGAACTAATTCTAACCAACATGAAGTGTAAAGTAGGACAATCAAAAAAAATGTGCTCAGAAGTTTCTTCATGAAGATCACAAAACAGGCACTGAGATGAGCTGGCCAGACCATACTTATTCAAAACACTTCTTGTAAGTAAAGCTTGATTTATAACTTTCCACAACATCAAATTGTCTTTAGGAATTGAATCATTTGTCCAAATAACAGAGAACCATTTGGAAGCAGGCAAAGGAGCATTTGCAGTAATAAGATTGTAGACACTTTTAACAGAGTGTGGCTTCATATCCCAAACAACAGAGTCAATTTGATTTGCAGGTAAGAAATTTAGTTGTATCTCACACCACAGCTGCCTTATCAACTGATTGCTACTATATGGCAACACTATCTTCCCATCATGAAGAAAATCATTTGCCTTTGCATCTTTATGAATTCCAGACTGCAAAATCTGAGAATAATCACAAACCTTGGACAGAATCTGCCCTTTGCTAACCAATGGTTCATGCCAGAAGCTTACATCAGAATTTTCATTAACAGGATATTGAATCATAGGCAGGTAGACTTCTCTCAGCTTCAACATGTTTCTCCAATTCCAACTGCAATTTTGTGGAATGTCCATACACCAAAAATTATTATTCATTATGTTGTGATGTCATGTCCAGTTAACCCATAAACTGGCTCTCTTGTTAATAAGATCATTAAAATGTTTACTTATAGCTGCAATATTCCACTTCTTGACATCAATTACTCCAAGCCCTCCCAGACTCATGGGAGTTTCAAATTTGGAAAATGAACAGGGGATCAGCTTCCTATTGTGAATACTACTAGTCCAAAAAAATCTATTCATGGCAGACCTAACAAGATGCAAAAGTTTGACAGGAAGAATCAGAGTACGTGCCCAATAGACTAGAGAGGAAAAAACAACAGATTTAATTAGCACTAATCTACCACTCTGGGTCAAGTACCTATTAGCCCAAGCAGACATAACAGAAGTAATTTTGTTATAAAGGGGTAAACAGTCATGTGTTGTAATCCTTTTAGAAATTAAGGGAAGACCAAGATACTTCATGTCAGTGTCCATACTTGAGAAACCTATATGTTGATGTAATGCTGCAGCTTGTACTTCACTAACACCAGCAAGTAACATAGAAGATTTAGCTTGATTAATTGAAAGTCCAGTCATACAGTGAAAAGACTTCAATGCCTCGATTAAACCATTCAAGGAAGGCAACTCAGGTTTGGTAAACAACATAACATCATCAGCAAACATAATAGAAGTTATTTGATGTTGAGAGCACTTTGGGTGGAACTTAATTATCTTTTGTTCATATCTTGTTCTAAGACTAATAGTAAAAACTTTCATAACCAACAAAAATAAGTAAGAAGAAATCGGGTCGCCTTGACGAATTCCTTTGCTACTTCTGAAATTACCCACAGGTCTGCCATTTAAAACAATAGAGAAAGAGGGTGTGGAAATGCACACATAAATCCAAGATACAATTTTTTTGGGAAAACCCATCACAGCCATAATCCTAACAACAGAGGCCTAGTGAATAGAATCATAAGTCTTGGATATATCAATTTTAAGAACAGCAGCAGGGGGCACATTAGATCTACCATAACCTTTTAATAATTCCTGAGCAAGGAGGACATTATCAAGAATACTCCTAGAAGGGATAAAGGCAGCCTGATTACTGGAGACAACAGTGGACAGAACACTGACAAGATGAGTTGCAAGAATTTTAGAGATACATTTGTAAACCACATTACAGCATGATATAGACCTGAAAGAGGAGACAGTAGTAGGTGGATTGACTTTGGGTATAAGTGCAATATTAGTGCAATTGACTTCCCCAAGTAACTTGCATTTGGAAAAAAAATTGTGAATTGCTTTACAGAACTCACCACCTAGCACACTCTAAGTAGAGATAAAGAATGTCACATTTAGACCATCAGGCCCACCAGAAGATTGCTGATTCATGGAGAAGAGAGTTGTCTTTATTTCCTCATCAGTAACAAGCCTAATAAGGGAGGCAGCTTCCTGGATAGATATGCTAGGCAGAGCAAGTGTTGAAATTTTGTCAAGATCAGGAATAAAACCATTAGGGTTACCAAGCAGATTAGAGAAGTAATCTATAAATGCCTTATCAACAGAATCTGCAGTGGAAAAAAGTGAACCATGTTCATCAAAAATACTAAATATATTTTCTCTTGCATGCTTAACCTTTAAGGATTCATGATAGACCTTAGTGTTTTTGTCTCCTTCATCTATCCATCTTTTATGCAGTTGTTGCCTCTTCATGCTAGCTTCCATGTACAAGGCATTGTTGACCTCTTTGAATAATTTGCCTTCTTCTGCAGCAGCATGAACATCAAGAGGATGCTCCATCATATAGCCTTGTTGAATCTTCAGCTGTTCCTTTAGAGTAGTTGACAGCAGACAACCAGAACCAAAAGTGGAAGAAGCCCACAGTTTAATCTCATGTTTGATACTTTTTAACTTCCTGCAAAACTTATACATTGGATTTCCATAACAAGAAAATTCAGAGTTGACATGAGAAACTAAAACAAGAAAGTGTTCATGTTTAACCCAAGCATTAAAAAATTTAAAACTTCTCTTTTCCTTTTTAAAATGGTGACCAAAAGTTAAAATTAATGGGGAATGATCAGACATTATGGGTTGAGGAAGGAAAACAGACAGGGAAGGCCAAAGATTATTAGCTTGGAAATTACAGAAAGCATGATCAATTGTAGTGAAGGTACGAACACCACTACGACTTCTATTGTTCCAAGAATACTTTGCTCCTGACTTGTTAACCAAAATCAAGTCAGATTCAAAAACAGCAAGGTTGAGAGGATCAATATCTCCAGGAGTTAGAGGAATTCCACTAAATTTGTCATTATAGTCATAGCAAGAGTTAAAATCACCCAAAATTAGCCAGGGGTGAGTAGATTGTCTTAAAGGAGGCAAGGAGTTGAAAAAGGAATTCCTGGAAATGACAGAGTTGTCAGCATATACAAAAGTAATGTAGAAGGAGGATAGTGCTTGAGAATCATGAACATGAAAATGAATATATTGTCTAGAAGAGAGAAGAGGAGTAAGAGACAACACAGCAGGGTCATAGATAACAAGAATTCTACCATAAGAAGCAGAGTCAAGGTTATGATAAAATGACCAATTAGGGTTAATGTATGAAGCAGCTTTTATGGATAAAGTAAGATTAAGCTTTGTTTCTAATAGACCAATGAGACAAATATTGTACTCAGAGATAATACTTTTAACTTGATCTAGTTTCAAATTACTATGGGCTCCTCTGAGGTTCCAAGATGCAATTTTTTTAAACATAATATATTTATTGAGGAACGGAAGTGATATTTCTTCTCTTAGCAGAAAGAGATCTTGTTTCAATTTTCCTACGAGACTGAGACTGAGGGGAGGATGGTAGGGAGTTTGAAAGGGAGGAGGATGGGTCAGGAGGAGGAACTTTTTGGGGTTGAGGGATGGGGATGCAAGTTGGCCATCCAGGCAAATCAATAGAAAAGTTATAATGAGGAGGGTCAGGAGGTTGAACACCATCACAAGATTTATGCATGGAGGTAATTAATTGGGTAACTTGAAACTCAAATGATTTGCACCAGCCTTTGTCAAAGTCTGATACAAGAGTATCAGAGTGTGCATGCACTTCAGAAGTTTCAATACCAGCTTCATTTCTGTTGCAACTAATAGTAGAAACCTTTAAAGGATTATTCTGCACATCAGTATTTGAAGACAATTCTTTATTAACAGTTACTTTGCCATCAACAGTAGAAGTGGTTTTTAAGGTAGTATCATTATGTTGTACTTCATAGTTCTCTTCATTAGATATTTCCCCTTCCTCTTCATCAAATGTTTCCAATAATCCTTGCTCATTCTCTACAGTTTGCAACAAGTTGTACTTGTTATATGTGGTAATAGTACAAGCTTGTTCTTCACTATGTGATATATGCACAGAATCAAGTTCAATTATATTTTTCTCATTTCTTTCATGCACAATTGTTTCCTTTGCACCTAGCATCTTCAAAGCAGTATCTTCCAATTCTTCACATATTATTCTTTTTTTCCCCTTGTTCTTGTTCACTTTTTGCCAAACTTGCTTCACTTTGTCTTGCTTATCAATATTTTTCACCTTCTTCATCTTGTTCTTATTCTCATCACCAGTTTTCTTCTGCTCATTAATTACACTTAGATCAACATTTCCTTCACATTCAACTTTCTTGCAGTTTTTAACCAAATGCCCAAACTCCTTACATATAGTGCAAATTTCTGGTTTCCATAAATATTCAACTTTCACAATCTGTTCAGATCTTGCCTTGTTTTAAAGCTTCTCATTCGTTGTTTTTGGGTTTAAAGGTGAGTTCTTGAACTCACATCTATGTCTATAGCTTTCATTGTTGTTGGGTATGAATTCCTAACATCTATTTCATGTCCAATTGCTTTTGATTTTAATTGATTTGGTGAATTTTCCAATTTTGGTATTTTGAAGACCAAATCTTTAAAGATCCTATCTTGGACGTTTTCACATGTTATTTGGGGTGTATCGAAGAGCCTATAAGGCTGGGTTGTCGCTTGGCATAATTCCCTAGCTTCCATCGCTCGTTCGATCACCTCCGGTTTGGATTTTTTCCCTTTTTGGGCTAGGTTGATTTTTGCCTAGCAAGAAATTTCAAACGTCTGGATTGAAAATCAAGACGTCTGGTTGAAAAATCCAGACGTCTAGAATTGGTCCCTGGAAAAAGAAAAAAAGGCAGAGGCAAAATCCAGACGTCTGGAAATCCAACCAGACGTATGGTTAGTGGTTCAGACGTCTGGTTGGTAATTTCAGACGTCTGGAACTGTTCAATTTTGCCTATTTTGGCTATTTTTGAGTGGATTTCCAAATTTTATTGATTTTTGTTGATCCGGTTAGTTGTTGTCAATTATTATCGACTTTGATGACTTCATTTATGGATTTTTGGGAATATCCATTTGATTGGATTTGATATCGATTTTATGGTTTGAATTCACATCGTCGAATGTGGATTTTTGGTGATAGATTGTTTTTACAATCATTTATGTGATTTGTCACTATTAAATACAAAGGTTTCTATACTAGTAGTAAATACTCAAACTCTTTCACAAAAACGATCTCAACGTTACTTTTAATACAAAGCTTGTTTTTAAAACCGTTTTCTTATCTATTAGTATATACAAACCTTTACCTCATTCGTATGAGAAATCTAATTAAACGACTTAGCAAAACAAGTGGTAAGAAACGCTTGCGTTTTGTGATATCCCGGAAATTTGGCAATATCAATTTAATAATCTTTATTAATAATTAAATTGATTTGTTGATTTATTTTATAAATTGACAAGTTTAATTCTTTTAAAGGTTAATAACATTTTAATTGGAAAGTTTATTTCTTCTGAAAAACTAATAACATTTTAATTTGGGAATATCTTTTCTAACAATTTTAAATTGGGAAGATTTATCTTTCTAAAAACTTATATAAGTGTTTATATTTATAATGTATATATATTGGTATATATATTATAAATAGGTAGTCTTTAATTTAATAAAAGGATAAGTTTTCAAATTTATAATATATATGTATATATATATTGTTATTTGGAATTATGTTATAAAATTCAATATAGTAATTATAAAAGCTAATGTTAAAGATATTTTCCATTTAGAATATATATATATATTTGTATATATTAAAATGGAAAGAATATTGAATTTGAAATTAATAAAGTATTTTCAAACTTTAATATTTATATAATTTGTAATTTGGAAATTTGTAATTTGACTTAATACTTTTGAAAATGATATTTGAGATTTAAATAACAAGAATAATTTCTTATTTATTTTAAAGATAAATTTTAAGCTTAAGTTTTATTTAAGATTTAATTTAAGAAATTCATTTGTTTTAATATTCTTTTCTCTTTAAAAAAATTCAAATATAAGTCAAAATGGGTTTGTAAAAATATATATATAGTTAAAATAAGTTTCTCAAGCATATAAAAATATGTTATATTAATTTGATCAAAGTGTAGGTTTTTATAAATAATTGTTTCCATAAATTCATATTTGTATATATATATAGAAATCTAAAAGCTTAATTATAAAAAGACAAACACATCATTTTATACACATAAATATTTCTTAAATACACATAAATGACTTAAGTAAATTAATTAAAAACAAGATTAACACTTGTAAGCCTATTAAGGTGGTTTAGTGACATTTGTAAAAATGTAAGCATAGGTATAAGCAAATTAATACTTAAAAGACAAGTGGCTTCATTTTTTCTCTTTGGTAATTAAGTTTAAAAATTTTAAATTATAGAAAGAAATCTGACATTTTCTTCAGCTCTAAAAACTATCTTCATTTCTTTCTCCACTAAAACAATTCGAATCAATGAAAGAAAATAAAATAATATAAGCTGGAAATCTAAAAGCAAAAGAAGAAGTAAATCTGGAAACTGGAAATTCAAATATAAAACAAGAAGATTTCAATGGCAGTCTCAAGATCTTCAATTTCAACCTGAAGATCATGAAAAAGGAAATCTATCAACAAATTTCAAAGATCAAAAGCAAGATTAAATTCATCAAGGCAAATAGAAGTTCAAAACCAAACATGCAAGCCTGGAAACAGTTTCTATTCTCTGTTCTCTGATAAAGGTGAGTAAACTTAAGTTTTAAAAACAGTTTTAAAATCTTGTTTCCACTTTGTTATGTGAATAAAATCATGTGTTAGCCTTCATGTTTGAATTGAAATGGATGTATGCATGTATACAATTGTTTATCTCCTGTGAATAGCTAGTTTATATGTATATTAGGCTCTATGTATTTACAGAGTTTGAATCTTTCTTTTTAAAATCTATATCTCATGATATAATCACAGTTAGCTTTTGTTTTGTAAATGAAAAATGATGAAAATTATGTAACATCACTAATAAAAATGAGTTCTGGAATTTATATAAAGCATTTGTCTCGAAATCTTATAAACAGCAGTAAATTATAAATTTGGTTAAAATTTGATTGATTAAATTTTAAGTTTTGATTGCATGATTGGATTCAATATAGAAAATCATGAATTTTAATAGGTATAACTCGATTTTTAGTTTGAAATTTATGGAGCTTTCTCGAGTTGTTCATTTTGGGCAAGTTGATCGATTTTCGTCGATCGGAGGCGAGTGAAGACTTGATTTTTGGGATGGAGGTAGTGGAGATGTCGAGGCACTTGGGAAAAATAGTATGGTAATTTATCATTTATCGTGGTTGTTGGAATTTGAGGAGATAGGGTTTTTGGTTAGTTGAAATCGATGTTGAAGGTTGGATTTTCACGGCGACGACAAGCGACCGGAAGCGATCGCACGTGGTTCTGTGGGTTCGAGGCGAAGTAGGGAAGCTTCGACGAAGGTGGCGAGGTGTCTCGAAGTGTTGATTGCCGTGGATGATGGTTTTTCTGATGATGGTGTTCGAGCAGTTTGGGTTTGAAATGTCGAATTCGAGTCTCGTACGAATCGAGTAATTTTTTATGCTCGATCGTGATGTCGTGGTTGTAGATGTCTTGCCGGAGGCCAGATCGTAGTTCGTCGACGTTCAGCATAGACGTGCACGTGAACGTGCATGTTTGAGTGCGTCTGGAAGTTGGTTTTGGAGGAGAAGGTTGGAGGCTCGGGTTTTTATCCAAGGGAATTCAAGTTTTACTCGAAGCAGGGGAAGTGAGTTTTGGACGCGAGTGTTTCTTCGAGTCTCCAGGGGTGTTTGCTCGAGTGTTAGGTAAGGCAGATTTAAGTTTTCAGGTTTTAAAATAGAACAGGAAATGTTTTAAAGTTTAAACAAAAGAAATTTTGTTTTGTAATATTTTTCTGAGTTTAAACAAGTTTATATATTTTATAATATTGAGTTTTAAAATAAAATAAGTAGATTTTGAAATAAATTTGTATTTAATTATATTTAATAACTTGGGAAAAGTTTTAAAGATTTAAAGGTTCAAGTTAAAATGTGTTTAGTAATCAATTAAAATAGGAATTTTCTTAAGTATTTAGAATGTTGATTTAATTAAAGATAGTTAAATTGAAAAGGAAATTTAGAAAATTAAATTATTTTAATTATAAAGTGTTATTGGTAAATAATTGATTTAAATTAAGATAGTAGTTTCTTAATTAAGAACCTTCAATATAATAAGTTAAGAATCATTCAATTAAATTTAGATGATTAGGTTAAATTAATTAGTTTGTGATTACTTAAGATAATCACTTATAAATTAAGTTAAGTATAATTACTTGATGAAGTGATTAAGGAATAATTACTGAATGTAATTAAGTAAAAGGAAAGTTATTTAATAAAATAATTAGAGGATAATTATTTTATGAAAGTAATTAAATAAGAAGTGATTAAGGTTAATTACTTAGTGTTATTAATTAAATAAATTATTTAATTAAGTTAATTAAAGGATTAAGATAAATTATAAGGTAATTAATTATTCGTTAAGGTAATTAATTAAAAATAATTAATTAAGGAAGATAATTAATTAGAGTTAATTACTGGTTAAGTTTAATCAAAGGTGATTAATAAATTATGGTTTAATTAAAGGTTAATTACTTAATGTAATTAATAATTAATTAAAGGTGTAATTAGGGATCATTAGTTTATAATTAATGATGTGATTAAGAGTTGATTAATTAAGATTAATTAATCAAATGATAAGTGATTAATTATAATTAATTAAGAGATGAAGTAATTAATTAATTAATTAATGAAGTAATTAATTTAATTTATTTTAAATTAATTAAGAGATGAAGTAATTAATTTAATTCACTTTAAATTAATTAAAGATAGAGATAGTTAATTTAATTCATTTTAAATTAATTATGTTGTGATTAAGTAAATCATTGCTTATATAAGAATGGATGACATTGATTGTCCTAAATGGATGTAATCTCAGAAATGAGATAAGTAATGTTGTATGGTATGAATGCTTGGTTGTATTATGATGGTATTATAGATTAACTATTGTGATGTTGATATGGATTACATATTGGTTATGAATCATCTGTTTAATTGGTAATGTGATTATCAATTGTGAATTATGAATTATCTATCTGTATGAATATAGATAAGTTAAATTGTTTAAACCTTTAAACAACTTGGCCTTAAAAGATACGTTTTGGATTTCGATGAGACCGGGATCGGGTTTCCGTATACCGGTATTCCAGGTCTGGAGACCCGAATACCATATCGATCCAAATTAACGATAGGTCGTGAATCTCAAGTGAAGATGAAGATTCAGAGTGCAAGGGTTATTGTCGTTAACTCTGAGGGTGATTCCAAAACGAGTGTAACGAGATAATGCCTTCGGTTTCGTTCGAACCCGGAACGAACTTGTATGGATTGAATGCTTTCAGCACATCGTCAGGCGGACGATGAGCATTCTAAGTGATATGTTATGATTAAAGGTAATCGTAACCTCAAGCCTCATCAACCGGGAATGGCTAAAACAGGGGAGGTGCAGCAAGGTTTCGTGGGTAGCACCCACTGAGAGCAAGATAGATCCCTGTCTAGAGGTCCCTTTTTTTTATTCGGCTTAGTGTGTGGTTGGTCGCGCCAACTACGGGATTGTCTTGTTCGGGATTATCTAGTAAGGGATGGTTTCGGCTTTGTGTTGCAGGGGAGCGGGCGTACTCCTCGGTACGGTGATCTAGGCCACGTACTGTGACGGGCGGTACCCCAGTAGCCCTGCCATTGATGGAAACCCATTCTTCCTACGAGACCCTACGGTTTTGATTGTATAACCCACTTTGTTGGCTAGTATGCTGGAATTTAATAATGTAACAATTTCAGCTATTTCTTATTTATTTGAAAACCCTAGACCTATTATAATATAATCAGATTTCCTATCAAATGTTTTGGTTATCGTAAGGTAAAAACTTTTCCGTGTTTATGTGCGGGAAGTCTTACGAGATACCCTTTTTCTTTTCAAATGATTTTCAAATTTAAACAAGTTTAAACCGTTTACTCACACCAGACCCATGTCTGACCCAAGTGTTTATTTTCTGTTTTATTAAACTCTTGGGTACTCAATATTGTATTGAGTAGTCAAGGGATTCAGGATAGTCTTGACGAATTCTGGAGGAGCTGTGAAGCAAGAGGCTTCAGCGAGTAGATATATAGAGTTTCCAATGTGTTTGTATTAGTCTGTATTGTACTGATGTACTTGTGTTGTATAATAGACAGAAGTTTATAACTGTCTATTCTGTGATGTATAAGTTGTGTACTCTGATACATATGATACTGTGTAATATCTTATGTGATATAATATATTTTTCGTTCCGCTGTGAGATTTCTGATGTGTTGTTGTTCTTTCTTTCTCTTCTTTTCTTCTTCTATCCCTTCCTTTCTTAATAATGATGCGTCTTCCTGGGCAAAGGAAGGCGGGTCGTCACATTTGGTATCAGAGCAGTAGGTTGAGTGAATACCTAGGCTCTGAAGTGGTGTCTATCTTGAGAGCGCGTAATTGTTAGTTATATAAAAATGATTTTATATTGTGTTAATTGATCGGTTGAGTGGTATATGGATTCTGGTCAATACGAGTAGCTAACGTTATTGATAGGGATCTCTAAACACTTGAACCAGGCTAACGGACACAATATTGTTTTAAAGAGGTAAATGAAATAATTTTACCCAGAAATAATTTCTATATAAAAAGTATCATTTTAAATATATATATATTTCTACCTATTTGTTGGGTTACCAGTTCGGGTTTTCCAATATAAGTTATAAAGGTAGATAAGGTGGTAGTGTGAGTAACACGACTACCAATAGTTAGAATTTGAGTGTTGAGGTTGGAAGTATATCTGACGAGACTGTAGACCTAATACTGTCTCGAGTGAACTTTGTTGTGGTGTAAAGATTTCACCGATCTCTGAAGGAAACCAGTTATGGTTTAGAGTTTATCTTTGAAGTTGGATGAATAGAGTAGATCTATTGGATGAGCTGAAGAGAGTGATGGTATTTTGGTAACCTCAGGAAGTAGTAGCTGTGTGATGAGACACGGTGGCTATGGACGTTTCTGAAGATGTTTCTTCTGGAACAAGTTTGAAGAAGTGAGTCTGTTTCGGTGTTGTGGCTGAGTCCGGTGGGGTGTTTCTATTTGCTTTGAGGTCCGAGTTTCTCGAGGAATTTCGGATAAGAAGTCTTTGGTTTGTGGCAGCAATGCGACTCGGAGTGTTCTATGTTGGCAGAAAGTTTCCGGCTGAGCAGATTTTCTAAAGGTGAAGTTCAGAAGCAGTAGAGTGAATCCATTTCTTCGATGGATTGGTTAGTCAAATATAAGCTGTTCTGATTAGTGAAGAGAGAACAGTTATCTTTGGAAATTAGGCCGAGCTGATCGCAAAAGTGACTTGCGATTGTTTAAGTATTCTCTTGGGATTATTGGAGACTGAGATTCCGTATCGACTTGATTCGTGGAGTTACCAGAAGTTCAGCTTAGTAGAAGGATGTCTCCTAGAGAATAATTTGGTGAAGCAGCTCAGGATTCTTTGGAGAGGGATTGACCACACCTAATTTTCTGGTGAGGATTCTGTTAAGGTGTTTTTGACCAAGTAGAATGGTTCACTAAGTTTTTATAGATATGGTGAACTGTGGATGATCAAGTTTGTGCTCGAGTTTCTCCGATGGCATTCTCATCTGTTCAAGATCAGAATTGTGCAGCGAAAGCATGATAGCAGCTATTCTAGAGTGGAAGCAACCGAGAGTTGTAATTTTCTTCGAGTAGAGGATTTCTATAGGAAATTCAAGTGTATCTCTAAGTGTGAAGAAATTTTCGGGATTTGGAGGTAAAGTTGTCAAGTGCAACTGTTTTGACTATTTCAGATAGGAGAGGTAGTTCGAAGTTCTCTAATGTTTGTAGAGTAGAGTTGTGTTTTGGATTTCGGCATATTTTTGAGAAACCATTTTGTTGAGTAGGATCCGGAAATTGGTTTGATGTTGGTCTAATCTGTTTTCAAGAAGCATCAGCAAGGGTTAAGCTGATCAGGAAGAATGAAGTGACTCAGGATCGTCAAAGGAGTTATGCAGTTAAGAATTGATGGAATTTGGAAATTGATGTTGAAATTGGATATTGTTTAAGTTTTTCTCCGATCAAAGGAGATATAAGATTTGGTAAGACTGGAGAGTAAGCTCCGGAAGTATTATGAGATTTTTCTGTGTTCTTTGGAGATTAGATTTTGATTCCCAGGATTGAGTTGCCAGTTCGGATAACTGGAATTCATTTTATTTCACATATCTCTGAGGAATATGTGTATGATTCATCGAGTGATGGAATCAGCAGTTCAGAAGGATAGTTGGGATGGTTTTGAGTTAGTCTGATATCTTGTTCAGATTTGTGATCTAGAAAGGAAGGACTTCTAGATTATTGTAGATAGTTAGTTTAGATCCTGTAGAACGAGTCTCCCGGTATATATATATATACTTGGGGAAACTCGAGTAAATTCTATCCAGAATTTGACTGGATAGTTAAATTTGTTTGGTTAAATTGTTTGCTATGGTTGTTAGAATATGATTGATATGTATGATTGCTGTTTAAAATTAAAAATTTGCTGGGTTATTAAATTATCTTTGCTTTTAAATTTCGAGGACGAAATTATTTTAAGGGGGGAGGAATGTGATATCCCGGAAATTTGGCAATATCAATTTAATAATCTTTATTAATAATTAAATTGATTTGTTGATTTATTTTTTAAATTGACAAGTTTAATTATTTTAAAGGTTAATAACATTTTAATTGGAAAGTTTATTTCTTTTGAAAAACTAATAACATTTTAATTTGGGAATATCTTTTCTAACAATTTTAAATTGGGAAGATTTATCTTTCTAAAAACTTATATAAGTGTTTATATTTATAATGTATATATATTGGTATATATATTATAAATAGGTAGTCTTTAATTTAATAAAAGGATAAGTTTTCAAATTTATAATATATATGTATATATATATTGTTATTTGGAATTATGTTATAAAATTCAATATAGTAATTATAAAAGCTAATGTTAAAGATATTTTCCATTTAGAATATATATATATATTTGTATATATTAAAATGGAAAGAATATTGAATTTGAAATTAATAAAGTATTTTCAAACTTTAATATTTATATAATTTGTAATTTGGAAATTTGTAATTTGACTTAATACTTTTGAAAATGATATTTGAGATTTAAATAACAAGAATAATTTCTTATTTATTTTAAAGATAAATTTTAAGCTTAAGTTTTATTTAAGATTTAATTTAAGAAATTCATTTGTTTTAATATTCTTTTCTCTTTAAAAAAATTCAAATATAAGTCAAAATGGGTTTGTAAAAATATATATATATAGTTAAAATAAGTTTCTCAAGCATATAAAAATATGTTATATTAATTTGATCAAAGTGTAGGTTTTTATAAATAATTGTTTCCATAAATTCATATTTGTATATATATATATAGAAATCTAAAAGCTTAATTATAAAAAGACAAACACATCATTTTATACACATAAATATTTCTTAAATACACATAAATGACTTAAGTAAATTAATTAAAAACAAGATTAACACTTGTAAGCCTATTAAGGTGGTTTAGTGACATTTGTAAAAATGTAAGCATAGGTATAAGCAAATTAATACTTAAAAGACAAGTGGCTTCATTTTTTCTCTTTGGTAATTAAGTTTAAAAATTTTAAATTATAGAAAGAAATCTGACATTTTCTTCAGCTCTAAAAACTATCTTCATTTCTTTCTCCACTAAAACAATTCGAATCAATGAAAGAAAATAAAATAATATAAGCTGGAAATCTAAAAGCAAAAGAAGAAGTAAATCTGGAAACTGGAAATTCAAATATAAAACAAGAAGATTTCAATGGCAGTCTCAAGATCTTCAATTTCAACCTGAAGATCATGAAAAAGGAAATCTATCAACAAATTTCAAAGATCAACAGCAAGATTAAATTCATCAAGGCAAATAGAAGTTCAAAACCAAACATGCAAGCCTGGAAACAGTTTCTATTCTCTGTTCTCTGATAAAGGTGAGTAAACTTAAGTTTTAAAAACAGTTTTAAAATCTTGTTTCCACTTTGTTATGTGAATAAAATCATGTGTTAGCCTTCATGTTTGAATTGAAATGGATGTATGCATGTATACAATTGTTTATCTCCTGTGAATAGCTAGTTTATATGTATATTAGGCTCTGTGTATTTACAGAGTTTGAATCTTTCTTTTTAAAATCTATATCTCATGATATAATCACAGTTAGCTTTTGTTTTGTAAATGAAAAATGATGAAAATTATGTAACATCACTAATAAAAATGAGTTCTGGAATTTATATAAAGCATTTGTCTCGAAATCTTATAAACAACAGTAAATTATAAATTTGGTTAAAATTTGATTGATTAAATTTTAAGTTTTGATTGCATGATTGGATTCAATATAGAAAATCATGAATTTTAATAGGTATAACTCGATTTTTAGTTTGAAATTTATGGAGCTTTCTCGAGTTGTTCATTTTGGGCAAGTTGATCGATTTTCGTCGATCGGAGGCGAGTGAAGACTTGATTTTTGGGATGGAGGTAGTGGAGATGTCGAGGCACTTGGGAAAAATAGTATGGTAATTTATCATTTATCGTGGTTGTTGGAATTTGAGGAGATAGGGTTTTTGGTTAGTTGAAATCGATGTTGAAGGTTGGATTTTCACGGCGACGACAAGCGACCGGAAGCGATCGCACGTGGTTCTGTGGGTTCGAGGCGAAGTAGGGAAGCTTCGACGAAGGTGGCGAGGTGTCTCGAAGTGTTGATTGCCGTGGATGATGGTTTTTCTGATGATGGTGTTCGAGCAGTTTGGGTTTGAAATGTCGAATTCGAGTCTCGTACGAATCGAGTAATTTTTGATGCTCGATCGTGATGTCGTGGTTGTAGATGTCTTGCCGGAGGCCAGATCGTAGTTCGTCGACGTTCAGCATAGACGTGCACGTGAACGTGCATGTTTGAGTGCATCTGGAAGTTGGTTTTGGAGGAGAAGGTTGGAGGCTCGGGTTTTTATCCAGGGGAATTCAAGTTTTACTCGAAGCAGGGGAAGTGAGTTTTGGACGCGTGTGTTTCTTCGAGTCTCCAGGGGTGTTTGCTCGAGTGTTTGGTAAGGCAGATTTAAGTTTTCAGGTTTTAAAATAGAACAGGAAATGTTTTAAAGTTTAAACAAAAGAAATTTTGTTTTGTAATATTTTTCTGAGTTTAAACAAGTTTATATATTTTATAATATTGAGTTTTAAAATAAAATAAGTAGATTTTGAAATAAATTTGTATTTAATTATATTTAATAACTTGGGAAAAGTTTTAAAGATTTAAAGGTTCAAGTTAAAATGTGTTTAGTAATCAATTAAAATAGGAATTTTCTTAAGTATTTAGAATGTTGATTTAATTAAAGATAGTTAAATTGAAAAGGAAATTTAGAAAATTAAATTATTTTAATTATAAAGTGTTATTGGTAAATAATTGATTTAAATTAAGATAGTAGTTTCTTAATTAAGAACCTTCAATATAATAAGTTAAGAATCATTTAATTAAATTTAGATGATTAGGTTAAATTAATTAGTTTGTGATTACTTAAGATAATCACTTATAAATTAAGTTAAGTATAATTACTTGATGAAGTGATTAAGGAATAATTACTGAATGTAATTAAGTAAAAGGAAAGTTATTTAATAAAATAATTAGAGGATAATTATTTTATGAAAGTAATTAAATAAGAAGTGATTAAGGTTAATTACTTAGTGTTATTAATTAAATAAATTATTTAATTAAGTTAATTAAAGGATTAAGATAAATTATAAGGTAATTAATTATTCGTTAAGGTAATTAATTAAAAATAATTAATTAAGGAAGATAATTAATTAGAGTTAATTACTGGTTAAGTTTAATCAAAGGTGATTAATAAATTATGGTTTAATTAAAGGTTAATTACTTAATGTAATTAATAATTAATTAAAGGTGTAATTAGGGATCATTAGTTTATAATTAATGATGTGATTAAGAGTTGATTAATTAAGATTAATTAATCAAATGATAAGTGATTAATTATAATTAATTAAGAGATGAAGTAATTAATTAATTAATTAATGAAGTAATTAATTTAATTTATTTTAAATTAATTAAGAGATGAAGTAATTAATTTAATTCACTTTAAATTAATTAAAGATAGAGATAGTTAATTTAATTCATTTTAAATTAATTATGTTGTGATTAAGTAAATCATTGCTTATATAAGAATGGATGACATTGATTGTCCTGAATGGATGTAATCTCAGAAATGAGATAAGTAATGTTGTATGGTATGAATGCTTGGTTGTATTATGATGGTATTATAGATTAACTATTGTGATGTTGATATGGATTACATATTGGTTATGAATCATCTGTTTAATTGGTAATGTGATTATCAATTGTGAATTATGAATTATCTATCTCTATGAATATAGATAAGTTAAATTGTTTAAACCTTTAAAAAACTTGGCCTTAAAAGATACGTTTTGGATTTCGATGAGACCGGGATCGGGTTTCCGTATACCGGTATTCCAGGTCTGGAGACCCGAATACCACATCGATCCAAATTAACGATAGGTCGTGAATCTCAAGTGAAGATGAAGATTCAGAGTGCAAGGGTTATTGTCGTTAACTCTGAGGGTGATTCCAAAACGAGTGTAACGAGATAATGCCTTCGGTTTCGTTCGAACCCGGAACGAACTTGTATGGATTGAATGCTTTCAGCACATCGTCAGGCGGACGATGAGCATT
This sequence comes from Allium fistulosum, assembly GCA_030737815.1. NCBI lineage: Eukaryota > Viridiplantae > Streptophyta > Magnoliopsida > Asparagales > Amaryllidaceae > Allium > Allium fistulosum. The sequence goes on along the minus strand of CM060903.1, from coordinate 193,852,073 downwards.
CTAAGTGATATGTTCTGATTAAAGGTAATCGTAACCTCAAGCCTCATCAACCGGGAATGGCTAAAACAGGGGAGGTGCAGCAAGGTTTCGTAGGTAGCACCCACTGAGAGCAAGATAGATCCCTGTCTAGAGGTCCCTTTTTTTTATTCGGCTTAGTGTGTGGTTGGTCGCGCCAACTACGGGATTGTCTTGTTCGGGATTATCCAGTAAGGGATGGTTCCGGCTTTGTGTTGCAGGGGAGCGGGCGTACTCCTCGGTACGGTGATCTAGGCCACGTACTGTGACGGGCGGTACCCCAGTAGCCCTGCCATTGATGGAAACCCATTCTTCCTACGAGACCCTACGGTTTTGATTGTATAACCCACTTTGTTGGCTAGTATGCTGGAATTTAATAATGTAACAATTTCAGCTATTTCTTATTTATTTGAAAACCCTAGACCTATTATAATATAATCAGATTTCCTATCAAATGTTTTGGTTATCGTAAGGTAAAAACTTTTCCGTGTTTATGTGCGGGAAGTCTTACGAGATACCCTTTTTCTTTTCAAATGATTTTCAAATTTAAACAAGTTTAAACCGTTTACTCACACCAGACCCATGTCTGACCCAAGTGTTTATTTTCTGTTTTATTAAACTCTTGGGTACTCAATATTGTATTGAGTAGTCAAGGGATTCAGGATAGTCTTGACGAATTCTGGAGGAGCTGTGAAGCAGGAGGCTTCAGCGAGTAGATATATAGAGTTTCCAATGTGTTTGTATTAGTCTGTATTGTACTGATGTACTTGTGTTGTATAATAGACAGAAGTTTATAACTGTCTATTCTATGATGTATAAGTTGTGTACTCTGATACATATGATACTGTGTAATATCTTATGTGATATAATATATTTTTCGTTCCGCTGTGAGATTTCTGATGTGTTGTTGTTCTTTCTTTCTCTTCTTTTCTTCTTCTATCCCTTCCTTTCTTAATAATGATGCGTCTTCCTGGGCAAAGGAAGGCGGGTCGTCACACGTTTACTTCATCGGTTAATTCTTGGACTTGTTCGATTCAAATCTCATGACAATTTTCGAGTGAAAATCTACAATTTGTTTGTAAATATTTAAGTTAAGCCAGTGGTTATGGGACATGAAGCTAAACTTATTTATTTACTAGCTTAGTGTAATTTACACTTATCGATCAATGATGATCATTTTATGATTTAGACTAGCGATCTGCGATGTCTCTTTGTTTGTGTGGGGGACTAAACCCCGTTTATGGAGCTTCGTTTCAAATCGGTGGGGTAGCGACTCATGGTCTTCGGGCCGTTTGTGGAGCCTCGTCTCAAACTTGATGGTTAGCGACCTTGGAATAGCGTTCTGTTTGTGATACACGTGTTGGTGAATTTTCATGCTCCTATTTGTGATAGGCCTCCCCTTTGTGTTTTTCTGGATTTCTAATTGTTGACTTCTGGAATATGTGTTTCACCAATTTTTGCGATTGACATTGATATGTTTTGTCAATATTTGGGGTTTGGTGAATAAGCTAAAGAATGTGATATTCTTTTTGGATATTTGAGATGATTTGAGATGTTGTATGATTTTTGTTGTTATCAAATGTATGCTTTTCAAAGTATGGCATTATTGTTATCATATATTTTTGCTGTATCTCTTATCATATCTCATCTTACATGATATTTATAGCTAGACTGATCCGTTTATTATTTTTCTTCTTAAATAATACTTGGGTCGGACCGAGGTGTTACAAGTGCTTCCACTTGACTTCTTAGCAGGGACTAGCTTCTGACTTTTGGCTAACTACTTTAGCTTAGTAGTTTTTGTTTTTATACATTCAAGATAGAGACTCCTTGATGTATACATATACTTTTGTCTAGCACTTGTACCTATTCTTTTGTGATGTAGTGGATCTTGTTTGACCACTACTCTGATGTACACTTCTATGTGTTATATTCATATCTGTTTCCGCCTTTGTGATATGAATTTCTGTGACTGATTTGTGTTATGCTTATTTTATATTTGTTTCTGAAGCCCACATAGCCACGGTGTAGTAGCTTTGAGTTTGTATTTGATATGTCGGATTTGCTCTTGAAATGAAATGCAAGTCATATTATCTGACATATCAGTACCCGCACAAAGTAATTACACAGATGGTAGCTCATCAACAGCCTTATTCTTCATACTAATTGACGGCATTACCCAGTAGTGTCCTTGGTTAGTGTGAGTGTAGAGGTGGGGTGTCACAGCTTGGTATCAGAGCCAAACTTTGGAACAATGTAGAATAATCTAGCAAGGATCATTGTCCTAAGTCTTTCTTAGAAGTCGTGCCTTAGGATTTAATTCGAGTCTTAAAACCCGTTCTATCCTATTTTCTTTTATGATTCCTTGTTTTATCAATCAAGTTTGTTTGATATTCATTCTGAGAATAACCTTTTTCCTCTTCTTTCTTTCTTTCTTAAAGAAGAAGAGATGGTTAGATCTGGCGGTCCTAGCGCTGGTCAATCCAGTGGTCCTCCTCTGGATGGCGTATTCATGTCTGCCCAACAACTTTTGGATATTGTAAAGAATCAAAGGTTTATCCATGCTTTGAATAAGAACCCTAAAAAAATTTTACCTCTGAAATTAGAAGTGCCTTTCGACCAGTTTGTAGATATCACTCTTCGACTTGAAGAGGCAGATAAAGGAAGTGATGGTAATATTGGGGTTTCCAAGAAGAGGCATATTAAGTTCAAAAGCCCTAATCCCTACAAGAAAGCGAAGCAAGCAACTTCGGTAGCAAAGACTCCAATCCCTAATCGTGGAGTATGCTACAATTGTAGTTCTAAGGACCACTATGCAAATAAGTGTCTGAAACCCCTTACTTGTCGCTATTGCAAAGGTTTGGGTCATCTTTTATCTTCATGTCCCAAACTTCCAAACAAGAAAGTGGGAAAGCTAAATGTTCTGCAAGCTCCTAGTAACACTTCTCTTGGTTAAGGTATTTCTCATTCTGTCCTTGATGGCATTATTATATTTCGTGATCTTCCTATTTGAATTCTTTTGGTACGGGAACATCTCCTTCTTTTATATCAAAAGAACTTGTTGATACTTTTTCTTTAAATATTATGGGCTTGATGACTTTACTGAGAATTGCGAATCCGGTTGGTGGATCCGCAACACTCAGTTTACTTTGTAAAGATGTCAAGATTATTTTATGTAATTGTGCTTTCCGATCCGATTTTCATGTTATGTGCTACTTAGGCTTCGGAATTGATTTTGGGAAAGGATTGGCTTAATCGTTATGAAGCCCATATCCTATATCCCGAAAGGACTATCCATCTTTGACATTCTCAATCTGTTAAGCAGATTTCTATTGTTCATAATGATTTTGATTCCAATTCGGTGGCATCATTTTACCTAAACCCACTTGATGAGGAAGATGTTATTTCCCTCATTCAAGTAGTTCGTGAATTTTCCGATATCTTTGAGCCTGTCTTAGGATTACCACCTAAGTGATCCCTTGAGTGGTACTAAGGTCTTTTCAGCTCGACCTTGCCACCAGTTTTCATCAGCTACGAGATGTGGAGGATAGCGTTCCACTTACCGCATTCCGCACTCGTTATGATTTTTATGAGTGGCTCATTATGTCATTTGGTTTGACGAACCCTCCATCTTATTTCATCCATTTTGGGAATCCAGTATTCTGCGAATATCTCGATGAGTCCATCCTTGTATTCATTTATTATAGATGAAAACAACAATTTAAAATTTGCAAATCTTTTTAATAAGATATTTATAAGTATAATTGGATTTTGTTCTTAAAACGAGCAAAGAATATTCGTAAAAAAATTAAGAGGCATGTTTATCAAATAGAAGATGATTTTGTGTTGTATTTCCCATTGAGTGCTTTAAGAATTCTGGTCGATGCGCCTGATCAACGTTATCGATAGGAATCTCCTAAATGCTATGATGAGATAGTCAGACACAGTAAATTGACTTGTAATAAGAAATTTTTTCTAAAAAGATAATTACATAAAGTTAATCGTAATTTTGAATGTCTTAGCTTTTCAGGAAAGAGGATCATGAAATAAATGATTTAGCATAGAAGCAGCTTTTTAGAAATTAAAAGAAGTGGAAATTAGCCACAAGGGCCTCTTTAGCAAGTGGAATTGTTTCTAGGACACACAACTGAAATAATTACTTTCAAGGACCGTAAAATAATTAGTTTCTAGGGCCTAAAAACCTATGAAATTATGTCCTTGAAAGTAATTGGACTGCTGACTTTGTCCTTGAAAGTAATTATTCTGCTGACTTTGGCTTTGAAAGTAATTTCTTTGAATGTGTGTCCTAGAAACTAATTGGACTGCAAAGTTTGTCCTTTTGGTGAAATGCCTCTTAAAAGAACTCCTTTCCGATACTCCTATTCATGTGATTCCCGAAGGGAACCAAGACTTTATTGTTTATACCGATGCTAGTCAAGTTGGTTTGGGAGCCGTTCTCATGCAAAGGGAACGTGTTATCGCTTATGCTTCTAGGTAATTAAAGCCTGCCGAGACTAGATATGCCACTCATGATTTAGAGCTCGCGGCCATTGTTTTCGCCCTTAGAATTTGGCGTCATTATCTTTTAGAAGAGAAATTTGTTCTCTACACCGATCATAAATCTTTGAAGTATTTGTTCTCTCAAAAGGAACTCAATTTGCGTCAACAACGTTGGCTCGAATTTCTTGCATCTTATGATCTTGATATTCTATACACTCCCAGAAAGGGAGATCGTGTTGCCGATGCCCTTAGCCGAAAGTAACAAACGGTTGTTTCCATGATGATATCCAAATGGAATGATCTCGAGACTTTGTCCACTTGTGAGATTCGAGATCGTGAATCCAATTTATGTTCATCTCTTGTTTTATGTAGCCTTGAGGCTCATCCTTCTCTTTTGGACCGCATCCTTGAAGCTCAAAAGCAAGATCTCGAATTGGCTCTTCTTAGCCAAAGTTGCAGGGATCAAAATAAGGTTGATGGTTTGAAAGACTTTGAAATCCATGCTCGTGGTGGCATTTGAAAATTTGGTAGACTTATGGTGCTAAATATTATTGATCTTCGTAAAGACATTTTAGAAGATTCTCATCGTTCTAAATTTACCATTCATCCCGGTAGTAGTAAAATGTACGCAGACATGAAGTGACTTTATTATTGGGATGGAATGAAATCTGATATTGCTAGCTTCATTAAGCGTTGCATGACTTGCCAACTCGTGAAGGCCGAGCATCAAAGGCCCGGTGGGTTATTGCAACCTTTGGACATTCCAATTTGGAAGTGGGATCAAATTTCCATGGACTTTATTGACGGTCTTCCCCGTTCTCGTTCGGGTCATGACAGTCTATGGGTGATTGTAGATAGACTTACAAAATCCACCCATTTTATTCCTGTTCGGTCCAATCGGACCGTACCTCTTTTGGCCAAACTCTATGTTAAAGAAATTGTTAAATTGCATGGAGTTCCTACTTCTATTGTTAGATATCGTGACCCATTATTTACTAGTGGATTTTGGAAGGGTCTTCAAAAAGCTTTGGGAACGAAGCTTAATTTTAGCACCACTTATCATCCTCAGTCCGATGGATAAACAGAGCGGGTGAATCAAACTCTTGAAGATCTCCTTCGTGCATGTGTTCTTGATTTTGGTGGAAGTTGGGAAGTTCATATTTCTCTTGTTGAGTTTTCCTATAATAATAGCTTCCAATCTAGTATTGGTATGGCACCTTTCGAGGCACTCTACGGAAGGCCATGCCGATCACCTTCTTGTTGGCTTGAAGCCGGTGAGAAGCTGGTTTTTGGTCCTGATTTTATTCGTGATTCCACAGAAAAGATTGACCTTATTCGTCATAGGATGAAAGAAGCTCAAAGTAGACAAAAATCGTATGCCGATAACCGAAGAAGGAATTTGGAATTTTCTATGAGAGATTTGGTGTCCATTCGTGTTTCACCCATGAGGGGTGTTGTTCGTTTTAGTCGATCGGGAAAATTAGCACCTCGATATATTGGTCCATTTCCCATCACCGAACGCATTGGTTCCGTGGCTTATCGCCTTTTCTTACCGGCTCACTTTTCTGCTATTCATGACGTATTCCACGTTTCTCAACTACGGAAATGCCTTAGAGATTCCGATTCTATTCTTGAGCTCGGTGTTATTGAAGAAATTGAAGTTTCACCTAATTTGACTTATGAGCAACATCCTATTCGTATCATTGCTACGGAGGTTAAACGCCTTTGAAATAAAGATGTTCCTCTTATGAAAGTTCAATGGTCCTCAAATCCTAAGGAATGCTCTTGGGAATCCAGAGAATTCATCGAGCGAACACATCCGGACTTACTCTCTCGTGCTCCTTAAGGTGAACTTCTCATTTCAAAATTTCTTCTTTTGTGTTGTTATGCCTTAGTATGGTTGTTACTTTTTATTTTCTTCTTAAGTATTGCGAGGACGCAATTTCTTTAAGGAGGGGAGTCTGTAACAACCCACATATTTTACGATAATATATTTAAATGATTTATTTAAATATAGCATCGTTAGTTGAATTTAAAAGTCCAAAACATGACTTTTCGTAAACGGTCGAATTCGAACTCGAGACCACTTCCATTGAGTCCAAAATGGCATTTGCGACCTTTTTGAGTATAAACATCAATATTTTTGGAGTTGAGTAGAATTTTGCTATTTTTCTATTGGGCTTTGGGTTTGGGTTTCAGCCCACCAACTCATCTAATACCCTAACTCCTCCAACTCCTCTTCATTCATTCTATTATTTCCTAATACTCAAGCTAAAGGAAATAATGGGGGAAAAGATGTGAAATTAAAATTCCTAAGCCCTAGTTTTCTTAGGAAATTCAAGTTCTAGAAATCAAAGGGAAGCTTAGGTAATCATCCTCTTCATCTTCTCCATCTCAATATCTCTTCAATTTTCAGAAATCCTAAACCCTAACTTAGAAAATATTTGCTTATGAGCTTAGATTGGAGCTTCTTGAGTTGAAGTTGAAGAGTGGTTGATCTTGCCCTGTTTTATAGCTTCTCATTCGTTGTTTTTGGGTTTAAAGGTGAGTTCTTGAACTCACATCTATGTCTATAGCTTTCATTGTTGTTAGGTATGAATTCTTAACATCTATTTCATGTCCAATTGCTTTTGATTTGAATTGATTTGGTGAATTTTCCAATTTTGGTATTTTGAAGACCAAATCTTTAAAGATCCTATCTTGGACGTTTTGACATGATATTTGGGGTGTATCGAAGAACCTATAAGGCTAGGTAGTTGGTTGGCATAATTTCCTAGCTTCCATCGCTCGTTCGATCGCCTCTGGTTTGGATTTTTGACCTGTTTGGGCTAGGCTGATTTTTGCCTAGCAGGAAATTTTAGACGTCTGGATTGAAAATCCAGATGTCTGGTTGAAAATCCAGACTTCTGGTTGAAAAATCTAGACGTCTGGAATTAGTCCCTGGAAAAAGAAAAAAGGTAGAGGCAAAATCCAAACGTCTGGAAATCCAACCAGATGTCTGGTTAGTGGTTCAGACGTCTGGTTGGTAATTTCAGACGTTTGGAACTGTTCAATTTTGCCTATTTTGGCTGTTTTTGAGTGGATTTCCAAATTTTATCGATTTTTGTTGATCCGGTTAGTTGTTGTCAATTATTATTGACTTTGATGACTTCATTAATGGATTTTTGGGAATATCCACTTGATTGGATTTGATATCGATTTTTATGGTTTGAATTCGCGTCGTCGAATGTGGATTTTTGGTGATAGATTGTTTTTACAATCATTTCAGTGATTTGTCACTTTTAAATACAAAGGTTTGTATACTAGTAGTAAATACTCAAACTCTTTCACAAAAACGATCTCAACGTTACTTTTAATACAAAGCTTGTTTTTAAAACCGTTTTCTTATCTATTAGTATATATAAACCTTTACCTCATTCCAAGTGCCTTGTGTACTTCATCAGATGATCGGTAGGATCAGCCTTGCCGTTGTATACCTCCAGAGTAGGTAGCTTGAACTTCGGTGGATACCGAGCCATTCTGATGTCACGAGTAAACGGACTCCGGTTTACTCCTCCTAGATCTTTGTTTTCTAAACCTCCGCGCATAGTTCGCCTGATAATCTCAACTAGTCCAGTGTTATCCACCAATGGTTGCCCCCCGGGTCCTCGAGGGAATTCTAGTACATACTCTTCATCATGAACTCTTGTTCTCCTGCCAGCATCTTGTTGTGTGGTGTCACCTAGAATTCCTCCATGAATTAGTCCATTGTTGCCAGGTGGTGTGCCCCCGAGCCTGGATCCATCCAGATTAACCGTTGTGTGCTGATTAGGGGCTGCGCCCAGTTGAGCTGCTCCATCTTCCTGCCTGTTGGGTTCTTCTGTTCCAGCTCCAAGGATATGAATTCTTGAAGCTCCAGCTGTTCCTGCCTGTCTAAACTGTCTGAGAAGGTTCTGCATCATTTCCTCCCGCCTCTTTAACTATTCTCCTTGCATGGCCCCCATCATCATCTCCATTTCATTTCTGGTGATGAAAACTGAGGTTTGATTTGCTCCTGAGGAAGCTTCCTAACTCGCTTCATGCTGACTCCATTCCACTCTTTGTCTCCTGGCTGACTGCTTTGTCATGGTTGCCTTTAGATCTGGTCCTGTAGCTCTCCAAATCTGAACCCCAAATCCCAAGTAGCAGGTGCTAGTCCTTCTCAGTAAAAGCACCAAAGTGTTAGCGCCAAAATTGGTCACAAACCCCAGAAGTAGTGAAAATACCAGTGTATATACACAGATTCACAATATTCCAACACGGATCTCAGATCTAGATAAAGTAGAGAATAACGATGAAAAAACAGTAAAGTTAAAATGGAGAAAGCAGGAAAGAACACAAAGTTTATAGTGGTTCGGCAATCCGGCCTACGTCCACTTTGAATCAATCCTTTTTATTCCCTTTGTATTGTAGTTACAATTACGAGCCTTTAGTATCAATCACAAAAATAGCAGAGTTTCAGCATCATAGAAGGAGAAGATCCCCCTTTTAGTTGCCATAGCACTCCTATTTATAGGTGTAGATCCAAAAATATCCGCTTCAAAACCTAGAATACCTTTTCTCTTGCGCAGGTGGGCCCACATGATCGATCTGGAGTCGTTTGGGACCGATCCATGTTCAATTCGCATCGATCCAAACTGGTTCCAATTAAGCCGAGATCGATCACAAATGTTCCTGAGTGCATAAGGAAGCTCCTGTGAAAATTTCGTGATGTTTGGACTTGTACATATCGAGTTATGATCGATCCAAGTTGTAGTTTGCATGAAGGCTGAATCGTTCGCATCGATCTGCTCGCCTCCATCCAGTTCGTATCGATTCTACCCTCATATCCATCGCCGCAACCTTCGCATCGATCCAAACTTCAAGTGCTCTGATCCATATCCTTCGCTCCACCTCGACCGCTTCCTTAGTATCCACCAATACGAAGTACAGAGCTTTCGTATCCATCAACATAGGCTGTTCGTATCCATCGACCAACCTCCTTCGTATCCATCAGCTTCTCTGGAAACATACGCTATTGTATCCATCGGTTGCCCTACCTTCCTATCGATCTAGTGTCATGCTCTTTGTATCGGTCCATGTCCACTACCTTCTTCGTATCGATCGATAAGTGATCGATACGAAATGTCCATCTAATGATTGAAACCACTGATCCACTCTTCGTATCGATCCCTGCCTTGATCGATACGAAACATGCTGCCTTCCTTTTGTCGTATCCAACTGGATTGATGCGCGTTGCATCGATATGAAACCATCGATTCAAAACCATCGATACGAAGTATTCTGTCGTTTCCATCTTGATCGATACGAAACATCGATATGAACCTGCCTTCCTTGAAATTTGATCCATCCATATCTCGAGCATACGAACTCCGATTGACCTGAAATTTGAAACGTAGCCTTTCCTAGCCTTGTTCATCATTCCTAATCGATTCCACCTTGATCGGAGCTCGGTCAAATTTTGACGGAATCGATCAAAGCCATGTTTCCGATCGATCTCCAATCCTGATATCCATCCTTTCCAGCCAATTTGTTGATATCCCAGCCTTGACCAAAAGGCAGAGTAACAGCTGCTAAACTGCTACAAATTCGCCGAAAATAAGATAAACGGGGCTAGGGAAGTCCAAATTTGGCGAAACAAAATATGACGTCTCACTTTGAAAATGATTCACATTTTTATTATAGAAAATATTCAAGTTTCGAAAATGTTTTATTTTCAACAAATATTAACTGATTAAAATTTAAATAAAATTACACAACAAAATAAACTTCCGTATTCTCTGATGAAAATATAACATTTGCTACGTTTAAATAGACGCATACCGAATATCAAATTTTTATTTCCAAATTCAATTATTTAAAATTTCACAAAATTCAGTAAATTACGTTATAAAAACAGTTCAAAATTTCAGGTTGTTACACTCTTCCATACTCAAAACTTTTCGTCCCTGAATAGGAACGAGAAGGAGAACAGAAACAACCAGAAGAAAAGATAGATTTGAAATATAAAATACCAGATACCACAATTAATTCCAAAACCATATAAATTTCATTTATTTTTAAATTGGTTTATATTCAACTAATTGATTTCAATTCATTTTATTTAATCAATCAAATTTATTGTGTTCACATTTGATTGATTTCAATTCCATATATTTTCATTCAATTGATTAACATTTATTACAAATGTTTCACAACAAAATTTGTTTTATCTAACTCATTTATTAAATCTATTTGATCAACTATAGTTAATTCCACCTCAACATTCAACTTCAACTATTCTTAAGTTCATATTTATTCACTCAAATGGCATTACTAACATATCTTGCAACATTGATTAAGTGTATAACCACTCAATTTTATTTAAAAATTCCTTATCAAATTTCATTTTTGAACATCTTATTACTTATATTTATTATTGAATATTATTCAATTACATTCAAACCCTTTCTAGGTAAGTTTTATAGATGTTCTTGAATGTAATTAAACACTATATAAATTTCCTTTTATTTACAACATTTCAGTTAAGAAAAATTTATTTTAAACATTTTATTACTTAAATTTCTCTTGTATAATCTTCAATTCCCCATTCATATTAACATTTTTATACTTTTTGAATATTTCAGGTAAGCTATATATGTTTAGAATGCAACTGATTATTATACAAATAATTTTTATCCCATTTCAACTGTTTTAAGTTGCTTAAATTCTATTTCTCATTTTAGACTATCTGTAACGACCCGCTATTTTGGACCATTCGCATCCATTATAAGTGTATAGGTAGACACTCATACCGGAGTTGAATTGCTCAAAATACCGCGTTGTTAATTTAAATTGGCAAAACTGAACATATACAGTAAATAAATAATCACAGATCACAGACACAGAGTAATAAGTGCAGCGGAAATAAAAGAGATAGTAGTTCATGAAGCTACTATATAAATGTATAAGTTACATCAGAGTTAAACCAGATACAACGGAAGAGTAATATGATACATCAGATACAAATCAGAATACATCACTGAAATCTTCGAATACTGAAAGCAGAATAGATGGCTGGATCTTCAAGCAAAGCTCCAACACCAAAGGTGAGTCTCGAATACTGGTACACTCAGTCTGACCCGAGCGTAAAGCAAACACAAGACACTCGAGTCAGGATTAACATTCTTATATCAATAAATCCAACTCAAGTGAAATAGCAATTGAAATACGAGTAACTCAAAGGATGTTTGGAATAACCATCCTTTAAGGATCCGTTAAACTATCTACTAGGTAGTAATATATGCTAAGTAGATAATGTCTATCAGTAATATAAGAAGATATCAAAATAGCGTTAAGTCATGGCCCATTCCACCCTTAACACATTTTTATTCCCAAAAGCATATACAAGACCGTAGTTTCCCCAAAACTGGAAGTCACCAGAGGGCAATCCATATACTAAAGGTACAAATCAAAATCGTAGTGGTCGCGCATAAATGGAATACAAGTATGACAAGGCACATGAGGCAATACCCAAGGTAGTGATACTACCGTTCGCCTGATCCGGACTGGTGAGAATGCAACGCCGCAGCGCCCGCAACACCGTGAAACAACACTCCCAAAATCAAGGGTGCACCAATCGACAACAAGTATAAGTAGTTCGAAGAAGTGTGTCCACTTGAGGTAGCTAATCCTCCATTGGCCCGGCACAGCTCCTGTTTTAGTCATTTCCAATTTGACACAAGTGTCAAGCTATCCATTATCGTTCTCTTTCTTCAGTCAACACGATCACCATTCCAACCACTTCATTCTGGATCATCACTCCGCGTATAGTTATTAAAGTGGTTTTCGGTTTAGATAGAGAGTATATCCATAACCGAATTCCGGTCTCTTTAATAACTTTCGTAATTATTACACCGATTGGTCGTTTGATTATTTCAAAAACCAAATCAATTTCAATTCAATTTCAATTCGTAAATCAACATTTCATTTGTCTTTCAAAACCAATTTCCAATAAATTATGTTTCAAAACTTCCAAATTATCATTTCAAAATCCAATAATTCAATTTCAAATTTTATTCAAAACAATTCAAATATTGATTCAAGTTCGCACAAAGTTTCATTTCGAAATCATTAGAATCAATTTAGTTTTAACATTCAAATCAATTTACATTCATTTATCGATTTCATTCAATATTTGTTAAGTAAATTTTATCATTCAAAACAATTCTATTAAATTTCCAATTCATTAAATCAATTCTTAAGTTCAACTTCATCAAATCAAAACTTACAATTTTGAATTAAACTAAATTCATCAAATCAATTCTTTCAATTACAAGTCTTACATTAATTCCAAAAATATCACATTTTATTTCTTGTTAAAGAAATTCAATTCACTTATTTACTTACTTAAATAATTTTCCAAAACTTAATTAATAAAGAAACTCAATTTCAGTTATTACGAAGTAAAATTCACTTATTCAAAAACTCAATTTCTCTTATTAAAGAATCCAAATCAATTTAATCATTAAATAATTCAATCTTATTTAATTATTAAATAATTCAAAACTTAATTATTAAATAATTTCAAATAATTTCAAACTTAATTCAATAATTTCTCAAATTAAACAACATTCTTCCATCAATTACTTTATTAATATTTCGTTTCAGAATATTAAATATTCACATTTAAATTTCATTAAGATTCAATTTCCAACTTCGTTTCAAAACCATATTATTTATTCAAATAAAATCTTCATTTTATTTTCAAATCAAATTATTGACCAATCGGGTTTAATTTAATTTTCTATCCTAGGTCAAAGTTCAATTTGGGTATTTATCATTTCAACCCGATTCCAATTCAATTCAAAATCAAAACATAACAAAGGGAACTTACAGTGTGATAACTGGGATGGTGTCAAAGTAAATAAACAAGCAATAACAACAATCAATATCAATCCAATAATCAATTCAAATAATCCCGAAATAACCGTATTAATTCGCATTGTTATTTGTGCGAATTAATATAATTATTTCTAGAATCTACACTATCATTTCATGTAGATTAAAGATTATTACATTACGGTTCTTCACTTGTCATTCAATTTCAATTTCATACATCATCAATTTAACAACATACATTCAGTGGTTCAAAATGTAATTAAACAAATCCTACATGTCAATAAATTCAACAGTTAAAGGGGTCATATTATACAAATGTCAGTTAAACAAATTTAACATTTAATTATCCTATATCAAGTTCAATTTCATACTGTTTATCATTTAACATTAACAATTTAATGTTCAATATAAACATCAACAATCAATCAATTATCAGCCAAACTGTATTATCATCGCATAAATAATTAACAGATAATGGTGTCAGATGTCACAGGTGAACTGATACAGGTAATAGCATATATAACAGTGTAATCAACTAACAGCAGCATATTTCAATTGTCGTTTCAATTGAAATCAAATTTAATAAATAAAAGAACGTTAATCGTGAGTGATTGCTCACCTTTCGAGGCTAGAGAAAATAGACAATGGAATGAGTTACGGATCCAAGCACGAATTCCAAAGCAACACTAGATTGGCACGAATTCATCGATCAAAGCTGAGAACAGGAATAGACGAATTCAAATCAGGATTGGATCGAGGAAGACAAATATGATAAGTGAGCTTATATACAACTATATATGACTATATATAGATAAAATAAAAATTCTAAATTCAAACATATTTTAAATTAAATATACATGTATTATATTTATTTACACATTAATCTAAACACATGTTAACTAAGTATATATATGTAAGATCATTGTTTTAACCAAAACACATATATTAAAATTAACAGATGTATATATATATAATATTTTTTATTCACTAGAAGACATCCTAACATTATACACTAGTCAACATATGCAGACGCGGTCTATAAAATATGCAACAAAATATGTGTGTAATACTTCCTTTTTAAATTTCTATGACTTGTTTGATAACCTACATATATATAACTGTATTATTTATATACATAGCAACCAGAACCAATACCAAACTAGTAAATCAAATATCTATACAACAACTTACAATTCAAAAATTGTTCTATTTATTCATATCCTAGTTTATACCTACAGGTCAACTATATTTTTATAACAAATAGACAACAGAACTCAAACTATTATATCTTGACAAAATTATTTATACTCAGATAAACACACGCCTGCAAACTGTAACTAGTAAACTCACATAGACTCAACAGATCACAACCTATTAGGCTAAAATATATATACAATATCCTATATAAATATATTGCTGTATTGACATATATATATCTCAAAATATATACCCAGAAAATAGCTTGTACATTATCATACATATACAAACCATGATACATATTAAACATTTACATAACCAAAACATAGTTATATATATTTTTATATAAAAGCGACAAACATATAAATACAAATATCTCTTACCCAAATATACAAACCAATGCAAGTCGGAGCACGACCATGGTCACGGTAGGGAAAACGCAGATAAGGGGAGGAATGAGACCGGTCCGTCTGGGTTGGAGGCTGCTGCCTAGTCGAGGAGATGGATGGGAAGCAAGGACGTGAGTGTGATTGTGGATACCCGGCAGGAGGAGGGCAGGCACGCCGGAGAGGAGGCGGTGGTTTAAGGCTGGGGCGGTGCAGGGGAGGGTGATGTTTGCTGTTGTACGGTTGGTGGCGGTTGCTGGAGATGCGTAGCACAGGTGTGCAGGGGAGGGCTCGGCGGGTTCGGAGGTAGCTGGGCGGCGTTTGGCGCGGTGGTGATGGGGTAGTGGTTGACTGCGGGCGGTCTGTGGAGTGGAGGAGAAGGAAGTAGATGGGCTCAAGGCAAGGGTTTCGGTGATGGGTTCAAAGAGCGGGCTGCCAGGTGGGGACACGCGGCTGTTTGGTGGAGCAAGTGGTAGGTGGCGGAGGTCGATGTGGGTTTGTTTGCATGGAGAGGAGGGAAGAGGGGAAAGAGGCGGACGATGGTGGCGGTAGGAAGGGGAAAACGAGGTGGAAGGCTGGGAACGAAGGCAATGTGTAGGAGGAAGGGGACCGTGAACATGGTTATAGAAAATGAACAAGTTTTTTTCTTTGCTCTGAAATGTAAAGTTGGATTGAGAAAAGGAAACGTATGAAAGAATGTATGAAATCTAGGAAATATAATTTCTATATTGAACAGGTTGAATAACAAGAGTCATGCTGATGAAATCAAGGAATGATTAACCAAGTGGCTCTTTAATTTCTGCTGGCAGACAATTGAATGGCTACGGAAGTCAAAAAGGTTCCGAAACGGTTACCGATTCGGTAATCGTTTTACTGATTTTGTGTCGTACCAGACCCCGAAATATACAATCGAATATACCATAGAGGTCAGTACGACGAGACGATCAAAACGGTATACAGATATCAGTGGTTTGATTTGATTATCAAAATTCGAAATTTTCTACTGGCGGAAAACGCTGAAAAATAAGATCGACGGAGTCAAAGATGTCCGAATTTGGAAAAACAACAAACTGACATCTTGCTCAGAAGATGGTTTAGAATTTTTCTATGTAAAAATATTTTGGTTTTGAAAACATTTTATTTTCATCGTTTTTAACTGATTAAATTGAAGTGAATTTACGCGCGAAATAAACTTTCATATTTTCGGACGAAAATTTACCAGTTGCTATGTTTAACTAGACGTATTCCAAATATTAAATTTTATTTCAAAATTTTATCGTTTAAAATTTCAACTAATTACGTTATTAAAACCGTTGAAATTTACGGGTCGTTACACTCTCCCCCACTCAAAACTTTTCGTCCCCGAAAAGGAACGAGGTAGGAGAATAAAACAACCAGAAAGAAAACAGATTTGAAATACAAAATAACAATTAATTTAAACCATATAAATTCAAATTTAAATTAATTGATATTCAATAATTGATTTAATCCATTTGATTTCACTAAAATCAATCTCAACTATTTCTAAATTCATTATCTTATTATTCAATTATCTTAAATTTTCAATTTCTAAAACCATAAATTTGAATAGTCTTTTTTTTTATCATATTTTCTTCAACAATTTTAAATTCTTCTTTATTCCAAATTACTGTTAAATTTATTCTACTTAATATATCTACTCACATATATTTAACCCATATAAATTAATTTAAACCAGAAAAGTTTCGATTTAAATAAATTTATATTCTCTTAATTACCTTAAATTCCAGGTATTTTCATATGTTGATCAAATTTTAATTTATTAATTCTTTCAAAACAAATTTATTACATCTTTCAAAACAATTTATTTCATTATTAACTGAGTTTTACTTATTATCCTATCTAACTCTATTAACACCTTTATAACCAAAATTTAGTGTATAACATTTATTATAAACACTCAAATTTTATTTATAAATTCAATTTATCTTATATATTATCCAATTACATTTTCAACTTCTGAATGATTTAGGTAAGTTGTATTAGAATGCAGTTGAACAATATACAAATAAAATTTTCCCAATTCAATTATTCAAGTTTAAATGTTTATTCCAAATTTTGGTTTTATTTATAATTAAAATCATCCTTTAACAAAATTTAAGAATTAGATTTCCGATTTTCTTTAAACAACTTAGAGATATATATAATATATTCATATCAAATCAAATTTAATTTTAAAATGAGATACCTATATATATGTATAAATCAAATTATACTGAAGAAATTCAAATCAAAATATTTTTCAAAACAAAACCGTAGCAAAGCTACAGAATAGTATCTTCACTTCGAAACTCGAAAATGAATGTCGATGATGCGGCCGCCATCACCGAAATTATTTTCCAACGACAAAGAGAAGAGCACTGATTTCAACATTTTTATAATTCTTTGAAAACGGTTCTATTTGAAAATACTTCCAATAATATATACTTTAAAATTTTAAAAAAACCAAAGTTCGAAATCACCGGAAACTAAATTCTCAAATTTCTGAATTAGATTCATTTCAAATTCCAATCAATTTATAACCAAGTTTATAAATTCATTTATTTATTATGCAATAGTCAATGGTTTGCAAAACAATAAATGAAAATGAAATATTATTATTTCAGACAACAAATCCATTAACAATTTAATTTCAGAAAACTTATATTTATATATAATATAATCATTCAAAACTATTTTGTGTATCAAATTTGAAAACAACATTTTTTTTAATATAAATTTAGAAATACATTTCTTTGCTCGACGATACAGGAATGGATTTTATTTTTTAAAAAATAAGGATAGGGATTCAAATTTTTGTTGACTCAAATCAAAGAGAATTTTGATTCGAAAATAAGTTTGAAACAGAAGATAAGATAATTCAATTACCACAATCGGGAGATGGATGAGTTTATTTAATTCACGGGCAACCTTAACCGAGTCGTCCGTAACTTCAAGAATAAGATCGATGCTGAATTTCGAGGTAAATCAACACTCGATCTCACGAGATGGAATTCAGGTATAGCATGGAATAGATAGCATCGTAAACCAAGGATACTGAAATCTCCGGTAAATCGATGCCTATTATAAAGGAGTTTTGCTCTTTTACGAATCATTCGAATATTGGCGAGACCGCCGATCTATTATAGATAACATTCAGAATGGAGTTATGGGGTGCTCCATGATTGAAAGAAGACGAATAGTGAAGGACACGAATGAATTTCGGAACCGAGGGGAACGTTCCAAAATTCAAAGGAATTGAGTCAAGGGAAAAGATTGAAACTCGAATGAGAGTGATTCTGTAAATACATTTACCCTATATGTTAAGTTTTGCCTAGAGCTACCAAAGCTCTGATACCAACTGTAACGACCCGCTATTTTGGACCATTCGCATCCATTATAAGTGTATAGGTAGACACTCATGCCGGAGTTGAATTGCTCAAAATACCGCGTTGTTAATTTAAATTGGCAAAACTGAACATATACAGTAAATAAATAATCACAGATCACAGACACAGAGTAATAAGTGCAGCGGAAATAAAAGAGATAGTAGTTCATGAAGCTACTATATAAATGTATATGTTACATCAGAGTTAAACCAGATACAACGGAAGAGTAATATGATACATCAGATACAAATCAGAATACATCACTGAAATCTTCGAATACTGAAAGCAGAATAGATGGCTGGATCTTCAAGCAAAGCTCCAACACCAAAGGTGAGTCTCGAATACTGGTACACTCAGTCTGACCCGAGCGTAAAGCAAACACAAGACACTCGAGTCAGGATTAACATTCTTATATCAATAAATCCAACTCAAGTGAAATAGCAATTGAAATACGAGTAACTCAAAGGATGTTTGGAATAACCATCCTTTAAGGATCCGTTAAACTATCTACTAGGTAGTAATATATGCTAAGTAGATAATGTCTATCAGTAATATAAGAAGATATCAAAATAGCGTTAAGTCATGGCCCATTCCACCCTTAACACATTTTTATTCCCAAAAGCATATACAAGACCGTAGTTTCCCCAAAACTGGAAGTCACCAGAGGGCAATCCATATACTAAAGGTACAAATCAAAATCGTAGTGGTCGCGCATAAATGGAATACAAGTATGACAAGGCACATGAGGCAATACCCAAGGTAGTGATACTACCGTTCGCCTGATCCGGACTGGTGAGAATGCAACGCCGCAGCGTCCGCAACACCGTGAAACAACACTCCCAAAATCAAGGGTGCACCAATCGACAACAAGTATAAGTAGTTCGAAGAAGTGTGTCCACTTGAGGTAGCTAATCCTCCATTGGCCCGGCACAGCTCCTGTTTTAGTCATTTCCAATTTGACACAAGTGTCAAGCTATCCATTATCGTTCTCTTTCTTCAGTCAACACGATCACCATTCCAACCACTTCATTCTGGATCATCACTCCGCGTATAATTATTAAAGTGGTTTTCGGTTTAGATAGAGAGTATATCCATAACCGAATTCCGGTCTCTTTAATAACTTTCGTAATTATTACACCGATTGGTCGTTTGATTATTTCAAAAACCAAATCAATTTCAATTCAATTTCAATTCGTAAATCAACATTTCATTTGTCTTTCAAAACCAATTTCCAATAAATTATGTTTCAAAACTTCCAAATTATCATTTCAAAATCCAATAATTCAATTTCAAATTTTATTCAAAACAATTCAAATATTGATTCAAGTTCGCACAAAGTTTCATTTCGAAATCATTAGAATCAATTTAGTTTTAACATTCAAATCAATTTACATTCATTTATCGATTTCATTCAATATTTGTTAAGTAAATTTTATCATTCAAAACAATTCTATTAAATTTCCAATTCATTAAATCAATTCTTAAGTTCAACTTCATCAAATCAAAACTTACAATTTTGAATTAAACTAAATTCATCAAATCAATTCTTTCAATTACAAGTCTTACATTAATTCCAAAAATATCACATTTTATTTCTTGTTAAAGAAATTCAATTCACTTATTTACTTACTTAAATAATTTTCCAAAACTTAATTAATAAAGAAACTCAATTTCAGTTATTACGAAGTAAAATTCACTTATTCAAAAACTCAATTTCTCTTATTAAAGAATCCAAATCAATTTAATCATTAAATAATTCAATCTTATTTAATTATTAAATAATTCAAAACTTAATTATTAAATAATTTCAAATAATTTCAAACTTAATTCAATAATTTCTCAAATTAAACAACATTCTTCCATCAATTACTTTATTAATATTTCGTTTCAGAATATTAAATATTCACATTTAAATTTCATTAAGATTCAATTTCCAACTTCGTTTCAAAACCATATTATTTATTCAAATAAAATCTTCATTTTATTTTCAAATCAAATTATTGACCAATCGGGTTTAATTTAATTTTCTATCCTAGGTCAAAGTTCAATTTGGGTATTTATCATTTCAACCCGATTCCAATTCAATTCAAAATCAAAACATAACAAAGGGAACTTACAGTGTGATAACTGGGATGGTGTCAAAGTAAATAAACAAGCAATAACAACAATCAATATCAATCCAATAATCAATTCAAATAATCCCGAAATAACCGTATTAATTCGCATTGTTATTTGTGCGAATTAATATAATTATTTCTAGAATCTACACTATCATTTCATGTAGATTAAAGATTATTACATTACGGTTCTTCACTTGTCATTCAATTTCAATTTCATACATCATCAATTTAACAACATACATTCAGTGGTTCAAAATGTAATTAAACAAATCCTACATGTCAATAAATTCAACAGTTAAAGGGGTCATATTATACAAATGTCAGTTAAACAAATTTAACATTTAATTATCCTATATCAAGTTCAATTTCATACTGTTTATCATTTAACATTAACAATTTAATGTTCAATATAAACATCAACAATCAATCAATTATCAGCCAAACTGTATTATCATCGCATAAATAATTAACAGATAATGGTGTCAGATGTCACAGGTGAACTGATACAGGTAATAGCATATATAACAGTGTAATCAACTAACAGCAGCATATTTCAATTGTCGTTTCAATTGAAATCAAATTTAATAAATAAAAGAACGTTAATCGTGAGTGATTGCTCACCTTTCGAGGCTAGAGAAAATAGACAATGGAATGAGTTACGGATCCAAGCACGAATTCCAAAGCAACACTAGATTGGAACGAATTCATCGATCAAAGCTGAGAACAGGAATAGACGAATTCAAATCAGGATTGGATCGAGGAAGACAAATAGGATAAGTGAGCTTATATACAACTATATATGACTATATATAGATAAAATAAAAATTCTAAATTCAAACATATTTTAAATTAAATATACATGTATTATATTTATTTACACATTAATCTAAACACATGTTAACTAAGTATATATATGTCAGATCATTGTTTTAACCAAAACACATATATTAAAATTAACAGATGTATATATATATAAAATATTTTTTATTCACTAGAAGACATCCTAACATTATACACTAGTCAACATATGCAGACGCGGTCTATAAAATATGCAACAAAATATGCGTGTAATACTTCCTTTTTAAATTTCTATGACTTGTTTGATAACCTACATATATATAACTGTATTATTTATATACATAGCAACCAGACCCAATACCAAACTAGTAAATCAAATATCTATACAACAACTTACAATTCAAAAACTGTTCTATTTATTCATATCCTAGTTTATACCTACAGGTCAACTATATTTTTATAACAAATAGACAACAGAACTCAAACTATTATATCTTGACAAAATTATTTATACTCAGATAAACACACGCCTGCAAACTGTAACTAGTAAACTCACATAGACTCAACAGATCACAACCTATTAGGCTAAAATATATATACAATATCCTATATAAATATATTGCTGTATTGACATATATATATATCTCAAAATATATACCCAGAAAATAGCTTGTACATTATCATACATATACAAACCATGATACATATTAAACATTTACATAACCAAAACATAGTTATATATATTTTTATATAAAAGCGACAAACATATAAATACAAATATCTCTTACCCAAATATACAAACCAATGCAAGTCGGAGCACGACCATGGTCACGGTAGGGAAAACGCAGATGAGGGGAGGAATGAGACCGGTCCGTCTGGGTTGGAGGCTGCTGCCTAGTCGAGGTGATGGATGGGAAGCAAGGACGTGAGTGTGATTGTGGATACCCGGTAGGAGGAGGGCAGGCACGTCGGAGAGGAGGCGGTGGTTTAAGGCTGGGGCGGTGCAGGGGAGGGTGATGTTTGCTGTTGTACGGTTGGTGGCAGTTGCTGGAGATGCGGAGCACAGGTGTGCAGGGGAGGGCTCGGCGGGTTCGGAGGTAGCAGGGCGGCGTTTGGCGCGGTGGTGATGGGGTAGTGGTTGACTGCGGGCGGTCTGTGGAGTGGAGGAGAAGGAAGCAGATGGGCTCAAGGCAAGGGTTTCGGTGATGGGTTCAAAGAGCGGGCTGCCAGGTGGGGACACACGGCTGTTTGGTGGAGCAAGTGGTAGGTGGCGGAGGTCGATGTGGGTTTGTTTGCATGGAGAGGAGGGAAGAGGGGAAAGAGGCGGACGATGGTGGCGGTAGGAAGGGGAAAACGAGGTGGAAGGCTGGGAACGAAGGCAATGTGTAGGAGGAAGGGGACCGTGAACATGGTTATAGAAAATGAACAAGTTTTTTTCTTTGCTCTGAAATGTAAAGTTGGATTGAGAAAAGGAAACGTATGAAAGAATGTATGAAATCTAGGAAATATAATTTCTATATTGAACAGTTGGAATAACAAGAGTCATGCTGATGAAATCACGGAATGATTAACCAAGTGGCTCTTTAATTTCTGCTGGCAGACAATTGAATGGCTACGGAAGTCAAAAAGGTTCCGAAACGGTTACCGATTCGGTAATCGTTTTACTGATTTTGTGTCGTACCAGACCTCGAAATATACAATCGAATATACCATAGAGATCAGTACGACGAGACGATCAAAACGGTATACAGATATCAGTGGTTTGATTTGATTATCAAAATTCGAAATTTTCTACTGGCGGAAAACGCAAGAAAAACGCTGAAAAATAAGATCGACGGAGTCAAAGATGTCCGAATTTGGAAAAACAACAAACTGACATCTTGCTCAGAAGATGGTTTAGAATTTTTCTATTTAAAAATATTTTGGTTTTGAAAACATTTTATTTTCATCGTTTTTAACTGATTAAATTGAAGTGAATTTACGCGCGAAATAAACTTTCATATTTTCGGACGAAAATTTACCAGTTGCTATGTTTAACTAGACGTATTCCAAATATTAAATTTTATTTCAAAATTTTATCGTTTAAAATTTCACAAAATTTCAACTAATTACGTTATTAAAACCGTTGAAATTTACGGGTCGTTACACTATCCAATTATTCAGAAATCTTGCTTCATTTAAATAATTTAAAACCATCACTTTACACAGAATTTAAGTATTAATTTCCGGTTTCACCTCAAATCATTCTGAAAGAAATATATACATACATATATATATATATATGTATATATATATTATACATCAAATCATACTCAAGAAATTCGAATAAAATCCATTTCCAAAACAAAGGTGCAGCAAAGCTACCAAGTGGTCTCTCCACTTTGAGACTCGAAAATGAATGTCGATGATGCTGAAGTCATCCCCGAAATTATTTTCCAGCGACAAATGAGGAGAGTACTAACTTGCTTCCTTAAAATTCTTCGAAGACCCTTTCCTTTCAAAATACTTTAAATAATTTATTTTCAAAACTTTTGAAACAAAATTTTGATGAGCACTAGAAGTTTAATCCTCAAATTCTTAAATTAGATTCATTTTATTTCGAAACAGATTTATAAACCATAATTTAAAATTTCATTTCCTTATAATATACAATAATAGTTATGGTTTAGAAATGTTAACAAAATAATAAATGAAAATCTAGTATTATCAATTCTAACAACCAATTTATTTAACTATCCAATTTCAGAAAATTATACTTATATATATAATATATAACCATACATAAAATTATTTCATTTACCAAATTCGAAATCAAATTGTGTCAGTTTGCTCTGTTCAAGTGTTTTTGAATTCCTATCGATAGCGTTGGCCAGACGGATCGATCGAAACCCAAAATCAAACTCAACAATTCAAACAACACAATATAAAACATTTTTATATCAATTACAAATACACTCCCTCACACGATAATTCAAGAATGAATTTTAGAACAAGGATAGAGATTCAAATTTAGAGGAATCCAAATCAAAGAGAATACTAACTAAGAAGATAGATTCGAAAGGAAGATAAGATAATCAAATTGCAAAAGAGGAAAGAAGGAAAACTAATATTAATCGCAGCGACCATAACCGGTTAACCGAGATTCCAGGAATAAGATCGATGCGGAAATTCAATTCCCGTTTGAGAGGGAGAGAAGTGACTTCACCAAAACATCCGGAAATAGTCGAACAGCAGGGGTGGGGTCAAGATCACTAGGTTGAGCACCAAGCGAAAGATAAAACTGCCTGCATAATCCTGAGATAATTGACAAACAATTACAAGAGAATTTCTCTGGTCATCTACTAAAGAGACAGTTTGGCCTTTGCGGGAGATAACGGCGTTTAAACCGAGGATGTTGAAATCTCCGGTGAATCGACGCCTATTGTAAAGGATTTTCACCCTTTTACAAATCTTGCAAAGGTTGGCGGGACCGCCGATGGGATCAGTCACACTTAAGGGCAAAACTGCCAATAGAAGTGGCAAGGTGAGCTCAAATTGATTATAGAGATCAACGGAAATAGAGCTATGGGATGCTCTAATATCAAGAGAACATGAACGGGAGAAGACAAGAATAGATTTCAGAACAAAAGGGAAAAGTTCCAAAAGTTCAAAGGAAACCCGAGTCAAAGAGGAAGAAACTCAAGCTCGAACGAAGGTGATTCTGCAATTAATTTTTACTCCGTATACTAAGTTTTGCCTAAACCAGAGCTCTGATACCACTTGTAACAACCCGCTATTTCGAACCATTCGCATCCGCACATGTCAGATTTGAATTGCTCAAAACAACAGATTGTTAATTTATATTTGTCAAAACTCAGCATATATAGTAAATAAATCAATCACAGAATCACAGACACAGAGTAATAACAATAAGCATCGGAATAGATAAATAGTAGTTTATGAAGCTACTATATAAACATCAGAGTCTGAAACAAATACAATGGATATCTCAATTACAATGGAATCTAATACAAAAACAATGACAAGTCTGAACAAATCAACTGGAAACAACTAAGAAACTGAATAGATAAAGAAAGATCTTCAAGCAAAGCTCCAAGCTCCAAAGGTGAGTCTCAAATGCTTTGACACTCGGTCTAACCCGAGCATAGAGAAAAACACAAAACACTCGAGTCAGGATTAACATTCTTATATTAATAAATTCAACTCAAGTGAAATGTCAACTGAAATACAAGTAACTTAAAGGATGTTTGGGATTTCCATCCTTTAAGGATCCGTGGAACTATCTACTATGTAGTAATATATGCTATTATAATATGTCTATAGTAAAGTAAACTATTAAAATAGCATTAAGGCGTTACCCATGTAACGACCTGTAATTTATCGACAATTAAAATAATAAATTTAATACGATTTTTGTAATTAAATGTTGGAAGAAATTAAAATTTAAGATTTATAATTGGAATAATACTAAAATGAAATGCAACAATGTTAATTAAAGCTAATTATTAACAATTTGAATGGAATTCCAATTAATTGAAATAGTGTAAGGTTATACTTGGTTATAAAGTAAACATAGGAAAAAGAATGTAAATATTGAATTCATTAATGAAATAATATATTGTTAATGGAAATTGAATAAAATTAGTGTTATGAAAGAAATGGTAACATTTGTTTGTAAGTAATAAACTTATAAATGTAATTAAAGGCTAATGGTGACAATTATTATATATATTACCTATTTATTTGGTTTATTAAATTTAATTGGAAATAAATGGCAATTAATTCCCTTAATTAGTGCAGTTAATGAAGGTTTAATTAATAATGGTAAAAAGGTTGATTCTATACAATGTAACCAATGTAAATTTTTTCGTAGTATGACCTTTAATTTGAATAAAAGGATGGGAATCAGTTTACTCAAATTTATTGGAATTGGAAATTTTAATAAGTAAATTTATTACAATCAATGAAATAAAAGGTTACTTAAATGAAAGGTAAGATGAAATGGTAAAATATTGATGTAATGGAAGATATAACAATGTTGACTATGTATGTAAGGTAAAAATTGATTTAATAAGAGAATGAAACCAAGGTAAATAAATTAACTGAGACTTTAATTATAATTAATGTGTGAAATTGACCAAAATTCAATAAAATGGAAATATAGTCATTAATACAAATGAAGGATGGAAATTGGAGTATATTAACATAATGAAATGTAAAACAAATGTTAACTATGTTATTAGATCATAAGTTTGGACCATAAATAAAATTCTAAAACAACAAACTACAATGAAGCAATGAAGTGGAAGGTTGTAACATGTATTAGAATATAATTTAATAATAGGAATTGGAATAATAAATGTCAGTTTTAATGATGAGTTAAATGAATATTGATTGATCGAGAAAAACATTTATTTAGTATGCGATTTAATGCTTGTTTGATACTGTAATTTTATAAATGTGTTTGCATGACTATAAATAAGGATTACAATGTTAACGTATTTAAAACTGCCTGCATAATCCTGAGACAATTGACAAACAATTACAAGAGAATTTCCCTAGTCATCTACTAAAGAGACAGTTTGGCCTTTGCGGGAGATAACGGCGTTTAAACCAAGGATGTAGAAATCGCTGGTGAATCGACGCCTATTGTAAAGGATTTTCACCCTTTTACAAAACTTGCAAAGGTTGGCGGGACCGCCGATGGGATCAGTCACACTTAAGGGCAAAGCTGCCAATAGAAGTGGCAAGGTGAGCTCAAATTGATTATAGAGATCAACGGAAATAGAGCTATGGGATGCTCTAATATCAAGAGAACATAAACAGGAGAAGACAAGAATGGATTTCAGAACAAAGGGGAAAAGTTCCAAAAGTTCAAAGGAAACCCGAGTCAAAGAGGAAGAAACTCAAGCTCGAACGAAGGTGATTCTGCAATTAATTTTTACCCCGTATACTAAGTTTTGCCTAAACCAGAGCTCTGATACCACTTGTAAAAACCCGCTATTTCGAACCATTCGTGGGTGAACTAAAAATGAATTGAATATAAATAAAGTCATGCCTTGTTAAATTGTTTATAAAATAAATGGAAGTTGCAATAAATAGTAATAATTAAAGTTGTGATAACTTTAAGCCTGAATAATGTTTATAAAAGAATATAAGCTTTTCTAAATTGGTTATGAACTTAAGAAAATTCCTTATGAAATGATTTGCAAATAAATGTAGTATTAAATGAGAAATATTACATGAGAAATGAATGTAATTTAAATTGAAGAGGAATATAAGAAATACTATGAGAATGAATATATTAATATTTTATATTAAATGGAGAAATTCTATGAAACAAATATTAAAGTATGAAGTGATATTTGTGTTAATCAATGAGATTAAAAAATGAATTTAATTGAAATGCAATTCGGATAAATCAAATTGGAATAAATACGTAAGTCGTGCGTATATTACTTTATTCGCATAATTAATTTGATCCGGATTTGAGTACATAAGTTCGAGGTGAATTACACCATTTCGCGTTAGGATTTTTCATTCGATTCTTGATGGCGAATATTTGATATGAATTTTGGTTTGATTCTAGAATTCTCTATCATAGTATATGGCTATGCAAGGAGAATGATGGTTTCTAGTCAAGAAACCATATCGAAGTCCGCATTAGGGAAGTTGGATGGACAATACTAGTTCGAGAGCGAGCTTGTGTGATCGAGCGAGCGATCGAATGTGATTTTGCGAAATGATGACATATGTACATCTTATGTTCTAATATTATTGATATGCTTTGGCGCTGAAATTGAAAGTTGTTGGGTTGGATATCTTTGTAATTTAAATTGGAATTTTTCTTGTATGCAAAACTACTATTAATTTAAACCCATTTTACAAAAACTATTTTCTTTTATTTTTCTTATACAAACTATTTTCTTTTATTTTTCTTATACAAACTATTTATTCTATTTTATTTACAAAACTATTTTACAAACTATTTTATTTACAAATCTATTTTTCAAACTGTTTTATTTACAAATTATTTTACAAAACTATTTTATATACAAAACTATTTCACAAAACGATTTATATACGAAACTATTCTAAATTCAAAACCTTTTATAAAGCAAAGATTTTGAATCTCATATGGCTTTCCATACAGCGAAATTGATTTTGGAAAATTTTGATTCTTGTATATGATGGACTTTATATAAGTACAAGTGATTTTGAAACTGTTGATTTTGGAAGGTATTCGATCTGAAGAGATAAATATTATATATAATGGAATTTATATAAGAATGATTTTATATATTCGAGATTATTGATTTTGGAAAGTACTTTATCTGAAATGAAATCTTATATATAATGGAATTTATATAAGCACGATATTTGAAGTTATGATTTTGAAAGGGTACTATATATGGTATGTTATATTTTGAAGTAAGAGGTATGGGGAAGTACCCTCCGCGAAGAAGTATAGTATGATATGCTTCGACCCAGATGGACTTGGGGAATCCAGGAATGGATTCGACCGATAAACCCTAATATACTTGGGTGAATTCAGAAATGGATTCGAACTGATATGGTTGTCCGGACATAAACTCATGAGTTCCTCGAATTTTTTTCCAGGGTAGATGGTTCTTTAGTTCACCCAATGGAGGCGCTTTCGATCCTGGGATTTGTTGTTTATGGATCTTCCGGGAAGGAAGCGCATCCATTGTGTAAATCATTGAATCAGTAGTCACCCTTGCAGCAGGGGTCGATGGTCCCTTGTTTACGAAATGGCTACGATATTTTTCTGGAATCCGGAAGGTGGAAGGATCTTCTAGAAAGTTTTGTGTCCATTGCGTAAATACTAGATCAGCACCGGGCCACTGCTATCGTAACATCATCGTTTGACATTAGATTTTGAGCGGTACTTCTCATACCTGTTTTTAAGTATTTTTCACTAGGTGTTCAAACAGGTCTACTAAGTACTTGGAGATTTCTAGTCTTACGCCTGATCAATGTACGACCGGATTCTGCAAGAACGATGATAAATTTGTTAAGACATCGAGTTATAAAAGTATTTTGATAAAGTATTATATAAAGGATATTTTGATCATTTTTGTCAATTCTAAATACTTTAAAATGTTTAAAATATTGTTTATTCATGTACAACATGGTTTAATAGTAAATTATTAGTGTTGTAAATATTTGAGAAGTTATTTATTAAATAAAACATATTTAAAGTAAATGATTATTGAATTATTAATAATGTTTGAAAAGTACCTTGAGATAAAACTAATAAATTTATAAATAATGGATTTAAGGTTTTCAATAGCTTCTTTGTAAATATAAGTAATGATGTAAATAATTATTTTCAAATAGTTTACATATATTTATAAAGATGTTATTTGAATATTTAAATGGTATTTATACATGAAGCAAGGAATTTTACAAATGAATTTTTTTGAAAAGTATTAAAGTATTAAAGATGGTTGATTTGCAAATGAAGCTTTCAAATGAATATTTCAAGTAAAATTTATATAAGTTTCTTTGAATGTATAATTTAAAGAATGATATAAATGAAAAAAAAATTGATTTGCGAAGTTTATTTATAGTAATATACTTGACAAATAAATTTGAAGCTCTATTTTGGAAGTATAGTTTGAAATATTTACTTGATTTCGAAGAACTAATAGTAAATTTATTGGTTTATTTACTATTTGAATTTTGTATTAAACCGTAATAAATGTTTTCCATGATTTGAATATTCATTTTAAAACAAGTGTGTAAAATTAATTATGAAGATATGAAATTTTGTACTTTGATTTAGAAATTTAATGTAAGATTTGAGTATACTATTAGTTTCAGTTTAATAATCTTGAGTTTATACTTATTTTAAAAATAATGAGTTTAATAAATCTTCGGATTTAAGGAACTTTATTTTAAAAGCTTATTATATTGTTTTGATATAAATTTCTAACATTGTTTTAGACTTTTAAAAAACCTTTACATAATGCTATGAGGATGTTTTAAATATATCTTATATTTTTACTAAGTGAATAAGGTTAAATGTTTTAATTGAATTTTTAGAGATATTAAAATATTTCCTTTCTCTTCAAGGGCGAATACCAAAAACTTAAATTTTTATTCAATAACTGAATTAAGTTATAAACTTAAGTAAGGCAGTAGAAGCTTAAGTTATATTTTTTGAAATGATTCATTAATGACTTAAATCCTTAATGGAAAACAAATTATGTAAGAGATTGATCTCTATATAAATAAATGAATGGAAAAGTAAATAAAAAAAACCAGTAGAATAAACTAAAGTAAATTTAAATTAGAATTTAAATTATTGTAATGGAAT
Source organism: Allium fistulosum (assembly GCA_030737815.1). Taxonomy (NCBI): domain Eukaryota; kingdom Viridiplantae; phylum Streptophyta; class Magnoliopsida; order Asparagales; family Amaryllidaceae; genus Allium; species Allium fistulosum. The sequence goes on along the minus strand of CM060903.1, from coordinate 193,821,409 downwards.
AAAATTTTAACTATTTAATAATTGGAACTTCTAAAGTTGAAAGTAAGAAATTAAATGCTAAGTTATAAATGAAATATACAAGGAATTTGAAATTTCTAACTTGTAAACAAAAAGGATATGAAAATAAGAAATGATAACTATTGAACGTTTATTTACTAAAATGAAATAGAAAGTGAATATTGTAAGAAAAGAATTATGAACTTAAGTTAATGTTTGAAGCTATTGATAATTAAAATAAATAATTAAATGAATACTATATTAAATTTAATGATTGTAACTTTAGAAATGGCTGATCACTTTGATCCCTTGTGAAAATTGTATGCTTGTTTGCAAATATTGTTGTTATGTTGTATTGATTTATTTTGATTTTATGTGATGATGGTATGCTTTTGGTTGAAAGTGATTATTGTTATGTTATGTTGATTGTTTGTTATTATTTTAAAACAATATAATCATTTCACTTCTATATAATTATTAACCCCTTTGGATTATATAAGTGGAATACAGGTTATGGAAGCAATTGCTACTGCTTTTGGTTTCATAAAATAAATGTTGTTTGCCCGACAAATAGGTACGTTCTCGGATTACGGTTTTCTAGCGATATTATATTGTTTTTCCCGCTGTTGGGATGTATTATTTTGAAAATATATGATATATTTTTTATTTTGATATTATGATTTCTCCCGGGCCTTTCCGTACAAAGGAGACTCTGCCGAAATTTTTCGTGAATTTTAGACTTAGAAATTTTTATGCAATGTTTTCCGAACTTTTGTTAATTTGAATATAAAAGAATTTAATTGTCTATAAATTAATATATTTTATTTAAATTATTTATTATGTAAATAAATTGTTTACAAATTTAATATTTTGAATAAGATATATTGATTACTTAATTCCTTCTTTTCCCTTCTTTTTTTTTCGGGGACGAAAAGTTTTGAGTGGGGGAGAGTGTAACGACCCATAATTTTCGACAATTAAAAATAATAAATTTAATAAGATTTTTGTAATTAAATGTTGGAAGAAATTAAAATTTAAGATTTATAATTGGAATAATACTAAAATGAAATGCAACAATGTTAATTAAAGCTAATTATTAACAATTTGAATGGAATTCCAATTAATTGAAATAGTGTAAGGTTATACTTGGTTATAAAGTGAACATAGGAAAAAGAATGTAAATATTGAATTCATTAATGAAATAATATATTGTTAATGGAAATTGAACAAAATTAGTGTTATGAAAGAAATGGTAACATTTGTTTGTAAGTAATAAACTTATAAATTTAATTAAAGGCTAATGGTGACAATTATTATATATTGTAACAACCCAATATTTTTGCAAATATTTTAAATTATTTTAAATTAAATTTTAATTCAATATTTTATTTTTAAAACATTTTAGAAGTAAAGTTATAATTTTCCAAAGTTAATACATTTTTGTTTTCAATTTTTAATTCTAGTTTCAATATAATAAGCTATTTTCTTTATTTACTTTTATTTTCTTTTTATTTTTCTATGAATAATTATTTATTTTCATTTTCACTTTATTTTGTTTTATCTTTTATTCATTTTACTTAATATTTTATTTTTTTATTTTGAATTAAAAAGAATTGAAAATTCAAAGAGACAAAAAGGCTTTTAACTTGTGACTTTTCATTTGCTTGTCTCTTCGATTGCTTGACCTTTCATTTTCTTTTGTTTAGCCGTGTATTCCTTTTGATTTTCATGTGAAACTTTCCCATTCTCTTCACAACTCACGGCTAATTCATTTCTGAAATTATTTTGGAGAGCAATGGCCTCCTTTTCTCTTCACTTTTCTTCTTTTTTTCCATTGTTTTGCCTAGATCATCTCATGTTTGTTCGGCCACAACCTCTCCTTCTAATCCACCGACCACCACCATCACCATCCCCATCATCCATGGCAACAACATCTCCTCCTCCTCTGACCAAACCAGGCCGTGACCACCCCATAGACCAAACACCACAAAAACAATGCAAAACTCCAAAATACACTACATAGCCGAGCATGTTTTCACCATAGCCTTCATTTCTAGCTTCGGCCACCACCATAGAACCTCCACCACCAGCAAGTGCCATCACCACTAGCCTTGTTCAGATCTGACCTGACCTGTAGTGAGCCATGGCCGAGCCACTTGACCTTTGGCCGAGCCTAGATGGTGAACCAAACATCCCTTTTAGCCTTGCCTTTTGACCTTCCATGCATTTGCAAACTCCTACCCCTTTGTATTCATTGCTTAGCCGTGTGTTAGTGTCCAAACCAGATCCATTTCCACCTGAAACCATGTTGTGGCCGAGCCAATATAGTGTTTTGGCCGAGCATATGTGAATTATGGTCAAGCAAAATTGATTAAAAGGCTTGGTGATGTCATTTGTTAATTCTTTTTCCATCTGTTTCAATTTAATCTTTGTATTATAAATATATATTTATAATTGCTTTGTTTTATTTGTGTATACAAGATTAACATCTTGGCTCTCTCTCTACTTGAATCCAAAGTCGTGCTATATCGTGCTTTCTGCATTTATCTGTGTGTTTTGATTTGCGAACTCCAGCTTAAAGAGGTGAGTATTCACACAAGACATTTATACTTATATAATTTGTGAAGTGACAACAAGTGAATGTGTAGAAAATATTATATCATGTTATACATGCCTGTGATGTAAATTATATGATGTTAAATCCTGTTATAAACTTGTTACATCATCTGCTATGTTATATTCTGTTATATTGTTTATTTATTTATGTTAATCACACTGAAAGTTCCTTGTAGAATAAAATCACTATGGGTTGAAATGATACATACCCGAACGGACTTTAGAATAGGGAAAAATCGTTATGGGCTGAAATGATAAGCCTGAGCGATTATTATTTATTTTATTTAACTTGGGATTGCGGGTTTGAAATGATAGAACCTGGATTTTTCTTTGTAAATTACGGATTGAAATGATATATTATCCGTATCACTTGACTTAGGTTAGAAAATATTATACAGACCCGTGGTTATTTTATATATTTTTCTAGTAAATTTTAGATATTTTAAAATGTAAAAATATGATAATTTGATTTAAATTAAATTTAAAATGATTTAATAAAGTGATAATGATTTTTCTATGAATTAAAAAGAGTTAAATAAATAAATGGTTAAATTTTAATTTGAAATATAACTTAAATTGGAAATTTGTGATTTGGTTTAAAATTAAATTTTAAGTAAAGAAAATAAAATGGAAATTAAGTTTTATTTTGAAATGGAAATTTAAATTTAAGTGTTAAAGTAAAGTGTTAAAAATGCAAGGAATGGGAAATTGTACACTTGAATTTAATAAGTGAATTATTGAAGAAAAAAAAATTTGATAATTATTGTACAATTTTCCTTTATAAAATTTTAAGTTAAAGGGTATTTAAATGTACATTTTTGAAGTGGAAAATTTTGATTTTTTATAAGTTAAAATGGTTAAAATTGAAGTTTAATTGTTTCTGGAATTTTTGATAAAAATCTAGAAATTCTTTTAGTAGCACTTCAGAAATGCCATCGTTTCTGGAATTAACTTGAAATCTGAAGTAAAGGATACTGCAGCACTTTGTAAGTGCGGTGGTTGATGCAAATGAACTAAAGGCTTAAAATTAACTAAGGGCTACTGCAACACTTGGTAAGTGCTGTGGTTGCTGAACTAAACTTGAACCTGAAACTAATAAAAGAGCTATTGTAGCACTTGTTAAGTGCTGCAGTTGGCTGAAATAAGATTTTTGAATATAATTGAACTACTGCAGCAGTTTTGTAAACGCTGTCTTTGCTGAATAGAATTAAACCTTTTAAATTAAACCCTGAACTATTACAGTAGTTTTTTTTAAATGCTGTCTTTGCTGAATTGAATTGTTTTCAAATATAACTTACCGCAGCACTTTCTAAATGCCGCGAAAGCTGGAATTTTAATGTTTTAATGTATTTAAGTGAATAAATGAGCTCTGAAAAGGTTAAAATTTTGGGAATTGAATATTTGATTTAAAGGTATAATGACTTTATTTTTAAATGGTTTAAATGAAGTATTTTGATTTGGAATATAAACTATTTTTGAAATTTATAACCACGGGTTATAATAACGATTGGTTGTTAAAGAGACCGGGATCAGATATTGGCATAATCTTTGTCGATAACGAAAACCACTTTAATAACTGTGTACGCGGTGGAGATTCCAGAATGAAGTAGGATGGTGGCGACGATCCTATTGTGGTATGAACGTGGACTCGACTCCCGTGAGTTGGCATAAGGTGGCTAAAACAGGAGCGATCTCGGGCCAAGTGAGGTCATTCCTCTGATCGGGGACATTTCCTTCGATATTATTCTCTTACCTTGTGATTGATTTGATGGCCATCTTCGATTTTGATTTGGGAGTGTGTCCGCGGTGGGCGGTAGTGGCTGATACGCGTTTCCACCAGCCCGTGTGCGTAATTGGTATATCTACCTGGCATTGCCTTGTGTGCCGTGTCACTTACCATAGCGAGCTTTACTACGAGTTTGGTTTTCTCCCGTAGCCCATGGAGTATTTAGGGTAGCCTCCCGATCTGGAGGTATGCTGATACTAGATGGACTACTAGGACTATTACGTGTTAAGGGCTATATGGGTAACCCCTTAATGCTATTAAAAAGTATGTTTATTTTACTGTTAGACATTATTATAATAGCGAATATTACTACATAGTAAATAGTTTAACGGATCCTTAGAGGATGGGCGGTCCCAAGCATCCTTTAAGTTACTTGTACCTTTATTACAGTTCACTTGAGTTGGTTTACATTGTATAAGTATGTACGTCCTGACTCGAGTGTTTGTGTTTTTATTTACGCTCGGGTCAGCCTGAGTATTCACAGCTTTGGATTTCACTTTCTGGAGCTAGGAATCGCTAGAGATTCTGCTTATCTAGTTATCTATTTATTTCAGTTTCAGTTGTTCTATTTCAGCTTTTGTATTTGTGGACTTCTATGTATTTTGGATTTCTTTTGTATTTGTTTTCAGACTGATATTATGTATTTTGTTTTGAGACTTTGTTATAGTAGCTTCATGAACTACTATGGTATTTTATCTTCCGCTGCGAGTTATTCTGATATTTCTGTGTCTGTGATTCTGTGAATGATTTTATTTGCTCCAAATTTTATTACAATCTGTTATTTTGAATTATTCAAGTCTGACATGTGTGGATTTTTGTCGATTTGAATGGTCCAAAATAGTGGGTCGTTACATATATATTACCTATTTATTTGGTCTATTAAATTTAATTGGAAATAAATGGCAATTAATTCCCTTAATTAGTGCAGTTAATGCAGGTTTAATTAATAATGGTAAAAAGGTTGATTCTTACAATGTAACCAATGTAAATTTTTATCATAGTATGACCTTTGATTTGAATAAAAGGATGGGAATCAGTTTACTCAAATTTATTGGAATTGGAAATTTTAATAAGTAAATTTATTACAATCAATGAAATAAAAGGTTACGTAAATGAAAGGTAAGATGAAATGGTAAAATATTGATGTAATGGAAGATATAACAATATTGACTATGTATGTAAGGTAATAATTGATTTAATAAGAGAACGAAACCAAGGTAAATAAATTAATTGAGACTTTAATTATAATTAATGTGTGAAATTGACCAAAATTCAATAATATGGATATATAGTAATTAATACAAATGAAGGATGGAAATTGGAGTATATTAATGTAATGAAATGTAAAACAAATGTTAACTATGTTATTTGGTCATAAGTTTGGACCATAAATAAAATTCTAAAACAACAAACTATAATGAAGCACTGAAGTGGAAGGTTGTAACGTGTATTAGAATATAATTTAATAACAGGAACTGGAATAATAAATGTCAGTTTTAATGATGAGTTAAATGAATATTGATTGATAGAGAAAAACATTTATTTAGTATGTGATTTAATGCTTGTTTGATACTGTAATTTTATAAATGTGTTTGCATGACTATAAATAAGGATTACAATGTTAACGTATTTATTTAATTGATTTCATCAATTAGGGTCTGTTTTGAAGTGGAAGATTAAATTTAATTGGAAATTTTTTAATTGAAATCTTTCAATTGAAAAAGGAAAAAGAAACAAAGTGAAATTAATAAATTTAATGTAATAATGTTTTCATTTGGAATGTACATTATTTGGAAATATAAGAATGGATTTAATATTGTATAAGTTGATCATTTTGGAATATAAGAATGTTTACATTTATGAATTGCAAGTAACGAATAAGCATTTTAAGGAAAATAAAAGAATGTTTGAGGAAAATAAAGTGAACGTTTCCATTCTGAATATAAATATAACGTTCTAAAAAGAGAAAATTGATTTTTTAAAAACAACATTTTACGGTAGTTAAATAGCAGGCATAGGTTGCACGGAAGTGATTTTATTGCTAACCTTGAAATTTAAAATAAATTAAATATTTGAGTTCATAATCACGTGTCAAGAAAAATGTTGTTTTTAAATTTGAATTTTTAAATCATGGTTCATATTTTATTTTATGTAGCGGCGGTCCCCGTTATGTAAATTGGTGTGTTCAAATTTAGTTATGTTATGGTAATTAAATCTTTAATGAATGTCAAATTTTGTACGTTTGGGGTTAACAAAATTAATTGAGTGAACAAATGTTTTGAAATTTGAATTCCAAAAGTTTGTTTCTAGAGTAGAGTTGATCCATTCATTCCCTTTCTAATTAATAATTGTCACACTTTTTTTTCATTGTTTCCTCATTTGTTCCATTACTCATTTCCATTTACATTGTCTAAAGACTTTTCATTTCATGAACATTACCAACTTTTCATATTTTTAATTCTTTCCTTCACCTCTTTTAATACCTACCATTTTTTTGGGTTGTTCATATTTTTACTTTATTTCAATTCCTACTTTGTTTATATTTAGCTTTATTAGCTTTTCACCATTTTCAATCTTCATTCTTGTAGATTCATTTCATTTTTTTAATATCATCTTCTGTAGCTTCATTTTTTTGTCTCTCTTCACCTTCCTCCTTCCTTTTTTTTCTTCATGTTTCTTCTTCAAATCTCCTTTCTCTCCTTTTTTCCAAAGTTTTTTTTTCTCTTTTCTTCTTCTTCTTATTCTTCAAATCTTATTCTTTTTCAAAGCTTCCTTTTTTTTCAATTCTTCTTCTTCTTTAATTTTTTTTTCCTTTTCAAACCTTCTCTTATTTCCATGTCTTTTTCTTCAAATCCAGATCTATATAATCTTCTCTCCAAAACTTTCTATAAAAAAAGATTAAGATAGCAAGGAAACAAAACAAAATGAGAAAGTAGTTGCAGATCAAAATCTGGCTAGAAAAGGGAAAGCAAAAAGGTGAGTGATTCAACCCACTCACGCAATACTAAAAATTCCATTGCAAGTTAAATAAAATATATGATGTGATATATAATTTTTTATTGTTGTTTGTTGATTTAAGTTGACATTTGAATTGATATTGAATCTGAATTGACATTTAATTTTATTTTGGAATTTAATTGATAGTTAAACCCCGATATTGATAACTATTATATGTTGAAATATATTGGTTGATTTGGATGTTGTTTGAAATGGATGCTTATTGATTGATATGTTGGATGTATGGTTGTTTATTTATTTTAATATGTCCCTGTTATCACCTTGTATATTATTGACATCATTTAAGTGGTCCTTTGAATCATTTTAGAATTGGATAATTAAGTCATATAAATTATGGGTTGAAATGATATATACCCATACAATTTCTTGAATTTGGATTATTTATTGAAACTATATTTATTTAAAAAGTTTAAGTTTTTAATTTAAACTTTGGATTTATTTTAAATAAAGTGGTTAAAATTGGTATTTCGAATTATTTGAAATCTCGTAAATTACAGCACTTACGTTGTACACTTGATAGGAGATGAAAAATCCCATAACATCTCTGAAACCATTGCACTCATATTTTTATTTGAGATTGATCTGACTTACATAGAAATTTTTAGTTCTGACTCAAGTGTATTGTTTTTCATTATGCTCGGGTCAGTCTGAGCTTTTTTCAGTGTATTGAAGACCATTTTATGTTCTGGATGACGAAGACGAAGATTCAGTATATTATTGCTATTTATTATTATTATTCCATTACTTATTGTGTTCCGCTGCATTTCTTTTTTATTTTCTGATGTATGTATGACTCTGATTTGAATTGTAAAAGTATAATCAAATGTCATTTGTAAAACAGCTTCATGAACTGTTTATTTGATTATTATATTTTGTCATTCCGCTGCGAGATTCTGTGTTTTGTTTTTCCTTCTGTTCTATTATTTTCTTATTTATCCCATTAAGAATTCTCCCTTTCGAACGGTTTGAATTAGACATGTGTGGTTTATTGTCGATTTAAATCGTCCAAAAAGGTGGGTCGTTATAACCCATATCCCCCTTAACACATTTTATATATTCCCATAGTCTATACAATGTCGTACGCTCCACCAAACCGATGGTTTACTCAGAGGACACCATATAGGTACGGTACAAAACAAACTCGTAGAAGGCGCGATAAGGCATGCGACAAGGCACTCGAGGCAATGCCAGGGTAGATATACCATTTGCATTCCCGGACTGGTGGTAACGCATAGCAGCTACTACCGCCCACGTCGTGACACAGTCCTAAATCAAAGGTGCACCCAATCAAATCACAAAAGCAATAGAATGGTATCAAAGAAATGTGTCCGATAGGGGGAATGACCCCACTTGGCCCGGTATAGCTCCTGTTTTAGCCACATCAAGCTGACCCACGGGAGTCAGGGCTACGTAAATACCATATAGAATCGTCGCCAAACAATCCTACTTCGTTCTGGAATCTCCACCACGTACACAGTTGTTAAAGTGGTTTTCGGTATTGGCAGAGAGTATGACAATATCCGATCCCGGTCTCTTTAACAACCAAACGCTTATTTCACACCATGGTCATTTCATTTCAAATAGTTCATACTTCATATCAAAATATCATATTCATTTCGAAACCATATCAATTTGATATCATCATTCACTTTAAATAGTATTCATTTCCAGAATCGTAACACTTTCAAAATCATAACACATTCAAAATCATAACACTTTTGAAATCATAACACTTTGGAAATCATAACACTTTTGAAATCATAACACTTTGGAAATCATAACACTTTCGACTTAAATAGTTTAGATGTTGGACGGTATATATATTAAAATAGTTATAAATTAAAATAGCTTATATATTAAAAAAATTATATATATTAAAATAGTTTGTATATATTAAAATACTTTATATAATAAAATAGTTTCCTCCAATTTCAAAAATCGATTTAAATTAGCTTAAATTCCAAAATTCAATTTAAATCAATTCCAGTTTAACCATTTCAATTTTAAAGGTCAAAGATTCAATTCAAATTCTCAATAAACCCTTTCAATTTTTATCGATTTCAAATCCAAATTTGAACTATCACTTCAATTCCAATAAGATTCAAAGCTTAAATATTCAAACATTTACAATATAAGTTACATTTATTTTTCAACATTTAACTTTAATTTTATTCAAATCGAAAAATATTCACTTAATAAATTTAATATCAATTAAATAAGATCTCAATTTATAAATTTAAATCAATATCAATTTATTCAGTCTCACTTTAATATAAAATTGAGAATATTCATTTAATCGTTTTTTATCCAATCAAGTTACAAATCATATCTTCCAAAATCTCCAAATTGATAGTTCAAATCAATTCTTATTTAAATTCAATTATTAACCAATTTAAATTCCAAGTCAACATTAATTTATCTTCCCAACCTCTATTATTAAAGTTATAAAAAACCTATTTTTAAAATGTTTGTATAAATTTAAATAAATACTTAAACATATTATAAACCAATTAAATTAAATTTTATTAAATTTGTTTTATATTGAATCTTATTTTATATATTTTAAAAATAAAATAAAATTATAATAAAAATCTTAAAATTTATATTTTTCAAAACTAACTTACAAATTAAATTTCCAAAACATATTATTTTAAAATCTAAATTTATACACATATAAAAATAGCATTTATACATCATATTTTAAAAATCAATATTTATTAAAACCCATATATTTCCTTTCAAACTTTGGAAATGATTTTCAATATATAGACCAACGGTGTCCGTATATAATTTTCTATCCTATGGTCAAGTGATACAGATATTTATCATTTCAATCCGCAATTTAAATATCTATGAGAATATATCATTTCAACCTGCAATCCCAAAAATTTAAAATAAATGAAAATGACTTGGGTTTATCATTTCAACCCATAACGATTTTCCCATAATCTATATATCGTTCGGGTATGTATAATTTCAACCCATAGGGAATTCTAAATTAACAGGGAACTTTCAGAGTGAGAACAAATATGATAACTTATAACATATCAACAACATGCATATATCATCAGTAACACATTTAATTATAATATAAACAACAGGTGATGGTGTCATATGTCATAGGTGAATAGTTACCGATAATGGAATATCATATATAGCAATCAAATAATTAACAGTTCAAATTTAACAGCTTATTTCAATCGTCATTTCATATGAATTAAATTTACTAAATATAAAAATGTTAATCGTGAGTTATTGCTCACCTTTCGAGGCTTAGAAAAGATAGACAACACAACAAGCTACGGTTTGAATCGTGAAATCGACCAATCCAAACGACGATTTCCAAAGCAAAGTACGATGAACACGAATTTTGACAAACAAGGCTAATAATAAGGAATCGATGAAACAAATCAGGATCAGCTTGATGACTAAAACGAATGTATATTATATTAATTTATAAGATTTTTTTCAATATTCAATTTAAAAATACATATTTAAAATAACATATCTGTATATATAATATTTTAATTTAAAAAAAATCAAAACATATATTGAAAATTATATTGATTTGCAGACTAATATATATATATATATGTAGACACAATATATAATTACCACTAAATGTATATATGCAGGCTAGTGTAAATATGCAGACATAGTATATGATTACAACTAAATGTATATATGCAGGCTACAACTAACATATACCCAGACTCTATATGCAATAATGTATACACACGGGCATGCTACAAAATCAAATATACATGTTATAGGAAGTGAAAGAAAACTCAATATACATATATAATTTTTCCAATATTTAACAATATCCATGTATAAACAAAGGAGCATGCTTCTCCAAATAAACAAATGCAGACCATATTGATATGCAAACCAATATATATGCAGGCTTTCACAATTATATATCTAGGCTCATATATATATAAGCTAACTAAAATCATGCAACAACAAAATATATCTATGCGAGCTATTTAACAACATAAATGAAGACCACGATTTATAAAAATATACAACAAAATATACATATGCAGGTTAATATATACATACATATATGTAGACCATAAAAACAAACACAAAATATGTATACAGGTTAACGAAAACAAAAATATGTATACAGGTTAAACGTGAATGCATGCAGACTAAACATATACGTAGATTTTACATATCTAACAAACTATATATGCAACTTCATATATTTATGTATTATATACAACACGTATGCTTAGATCTTTGTACAAATAACATATATATCTGCTGCAGATATATATATATATATATATATATTAACTCACGAGTAAAATCTGAGGGTTGTAGGAGGCACGTGGCAAAGGTGCTCAGGCCGAAGTGGTGGCAGCTATCTAGAGTGGGCTGTCTGGGAGGGCTCGGCCTGCACGTTCATTCAGTTTTTTCTTTGCATGAAAGTGTGGCACAAGGTGGAGGAGATGCCTAGTGTGCTTAGGTCGGGAGGTAACAGGCTACGAAGGTGGCAGTAGGCTTGGGTAGTGGGTTCGACTTCGGGTGGTAGGTCGAGGAGTTGAGGAGGTGGAGAGAACAATGGGCTGAGGAGGTGTAGAGGTGAGGTGAAGTAATGACAACTATCATTGGGTCACGGCAACAAGGCGGGAAGGGAGCTGTTGCATGGGTTTATGGGGTGGAGGGAAGTGATGGCGCGAGGTCTGTGCATGGGGAGGGTCTGGGTTACATGGAGAAAGGTAGTTCGGTGGGTGCACGTGCGGAGGTGACGGGCGTTTCGGTGAAAAATGGTGGAGGGTGAAGGCAAGTCGACGGGTAAGGCTAGGGCTAGGTTTGAACAAAGAAAAGACGAGCTGCTCTCAGTATATAAACTTACATATTAATATATTTTTCTTGTCAGCTGAAATAACAAAACAATAGAAAAGTGGGCAGGAGAAGAGAAAATAGGAGTGGAGAGAACGAATAGAAATATAATGAAGTAATATGAATAGCAAACGCCAACTGTTAGAATTTAGAGAATGTAAAAAGACGGCTGGCTATTGGTTGTCTTCGGAAACAAATGAAAGTGCATAAGAAAATAAAAAGACTCAAAAACGGGTACCGATATGGCTGATCATTTTCATGGATTTCGCCGCGTACTAGACTCTGAAATACACAAATGAATATACTGCGGAGATCAGCACGATGAGACGAACAAAATAAACTTTCGTATTCTCTGATGAAAATCTGACATTGGCTATGTTTAAATAGACGCATACCAAATATCAAATTTTTATTTCCAAATTCAATTATTTAAAATTTCACAAAAATTCAGTAAATTACGTTATAAAAACCGTTAAAAATTTCGGGTTGTTACAAAACTCTTCTTATAAATATATAAACCCATTTCCAAAATTCTTTTATCAATATCTAAAACCATTTATAAAACTCTTTTTACCCTTTAACAACTCTTCCTTTAAGTTTCCAAACCATGTTATAAAACTCCTCTTATAAACTCAGTCTGTTTTAAAAAAACTCTATTTATAAATCTCGAGCATTTATAAATAATAAATGTTTACCAACACTATTATATAATAATAGTTATTAATAATAAACATTATAAAAAAATTATTATTTACCTTAAAACGTCTTAAAATAATAATTAATAAATTTCAAAGACATTATTAGTAAAACAATAACAATTAATCTTTATCATTACTATAAATAATAATAATTTACTTCCAAAATATTATTAATAATTATTATTATTATTACTTTCAAACCATATTAAGTATTTGAATAATTAACCTTTCAAAATATTAAAATATTGATAAATATCTTTAAAACAACATTAAATATAAATAAAAATATTTAAAACAATACTAATTATAAATAAATAATCTTAAAATAAGACTATGTAAAAAAATGTTAAAACAATATAAAGTATAAAAATATTAAAACAATATTAAATATAAATAAATAACTTAGAAAAGACAGATAAAAAGGTTGGAGTAAAATAGAAGTTAAATCCTTAAAACAAAATATTTTTGAAACCAAATTCAGAATCAAAATCATTTCCTGTCTCAAAACCAACTTCAACTCAAAAGGAAATTTATAGTATTTTTAAAATACTAATTTGGGGCCAATAACTACCAAACGCTTAACCAATACCGATTATTGATTTCCTATCACTACAGGGTTTAAGTTTGAACTTATAATAATGTCATAAACCATAGTGTCCACAATTAGGCTTCATATCCAATAATTCATATGATAGGAATATTATTGAAATTAAAATCAACAATAGCGAGGAATCCGGTGGGATCCCTCCAACTTGTCCCCCTATATCACAGTACATAATTATATAATATGGATCATCTGCTACTAGGCGGGCATATATAAAAGGTTATCCCCTCTAGGGTTGGAGTAAATCCAAACCAACTAAATAAAACAGTAAATCATCCAACTTTCAATCAATAATTTTTAACAACTATATATCATACTGGTTAACCAAAAATGTGAGTTTAACTCGCCGAAATTCCAGTTGTCGCCAAGGCATTCTGGTTTTTCGTCTAAATCAAAAGATATTTGATTTAGCGTGAAATTCAATTAGCTCCAAATCCATCCAACCCAACTCTATGTCGTAGTTCTCATTGATACGAACGTATCGCAACTCATTGCGCTCGATTCTGACCTCGTATGAATTAGTTACTGCATTAATAAGATTCATAAATTAAATAATAAGTTTCATAAATTAAATAATATAATTATATATACTAATTACATCATTAAACTAATTACCCTTATTAACACACTAATCCATCTTCCCCCCTCTCGCGTTCACTTTTAAAAAACAACGGTCGCGCTTTTATCTTCATGCCATCGCGACCTCCTGCATGCCGCCGCCGCCACAAGCTCGGCGCTGCTGCGCCTAATGCCATCATTCGCCCAAAACAAACCCATAAATGCACACGTTCACCTTCGATTTACGGCCGCCACCATCATCCATTTGCCACCAAACTTCGCCAACGCCTCACCCTCACCTTGCATATCAACTTCTCTTCAGACCCCTTGCCAAACGTCGCCCCAAATCACCACAATCGGCGAAAAGATGCTCACCGTTCATCCTCCAATCGTGCCCACCACAGCGTGACCTTGACCAATCCGACCGTTGAACAAGTCGAGCTCGTTGCCGCAATCATATTCCTAGTTAAAGACTTCACTTGAAAATGCTTATAGTGGTCCAAATCGATCTGAGCCATTGGATGATGGTGATGTTTTAAAATTTTAAAATGAGAATGTTATTCTCGGATATAAACTTGATTTTATATAAGGGGACATACGGGCTGAACGTGGATGAGTATGGGAAGGTGAAGCTGTGGGTATGGCCTTGGTATGGTTATAATAATATATATTATTATTATTATTTTAATATAAAAAATCAAGCTTTAAACGTCCGAAAATCTCGAACCCCTATCGAGACGTGTTGCTTGGTGTTCTATATGTAATACCCTTATTCTGAACACAATGGAACTAGTCTCGAGACCTAATTCGATCATATACAGAAGATAGCTTTTCAAACCCAGTTATATTATATTAATTTCTATAGTTAATTGTTAAGCGTTTCAAACTCGTACGACCATACGATTCATCCAATTGCCACGAATTCGAAGGCATATAATAACTCACTATTACAAATCCAATGAAACTAGTTTCGTCGAAATCCGAGACAGTGACACGGAAGATTATTTTCATACGTTAATTAAAATGATTATTATATAACAAATTTAATTGCTTTTAAGTTCATACAAAAATTTACTATCTTCATTCTTATCCAAATAGAATTTATATCAACTTCCAAAATCATTTTCATTCTCATAAATTCAATATTCACTTATCTAATCAATTCCAAATATTAAATTTAACAATTTAATTATCAAATAAATCCCTAAATTTGACATTTCAGTTGTTTAACTTATAAATTAACTTTTCAATATTTAAAACCAATTAAATATTCCAAATTTAAATGACTGGAACTCTGGGCCGTTACATTATCGACACATTATTACGTATCATAGGGAGTAGTGACTTTTGAGATTTAATCTTATTCATTTAGGTACATTTGAAACTCTTATGCAATACACTCACTTATTCGATCAAATCGAATTATTTTATTTTATTTTGCACGTCGTGTTATATACTTCTATTTTATATTCTATTTACTTACCATAGACATACTACATGTGTTTCGAATACACATGGTCATGTCTATGATAATTCATCAATGAATTTAAAAGTATATGGAACAGTTTTGGTACCTATTACTTTGCATATCCATATGTATCAATCCCAAGAGTTCATCAACTCTTACGTTGCTCCCACTGAATAGGTGCTTTGTTATTAACCTTTTGAGATACAATTCACTAGTAGCATATGATTTATAATCATGACTAAAGGATTATTTCTCAAAACTATGGCGTAGTCCATAATTCCAAAATAATTGTAAAACTTCAAATACTTATATATTTTCTAATGAAACCTTTTATTATTAAAACAAAAACAATTATTTTAGTTTTACCTTATAATGAATATTCATGATATATGTACTGAAATAAAACTATGTCTAATTTCATTCAAAACTAAAAATAGTTATTAATAATATTTGGTATGTTTACGAAATAATATTTTATAACTTGATGCACCCAGTAATAAGTGTTATATGGTGTGCTCCCACTATTTCCACCATTACTATAATAACATATGAAACATGAAGCTCCATTCAACCACTTATTATGGGATTTTATTTCATTCATTATAACTTGTCTACAATACTGAGTTTCAAATCAATTTTCTTGAACTCGAAGAAATAACTTTATAGAAAACAATTTTCTATATGAAAATGCTTTTGGAAAGAAAATCATACTTCTCATTTCATATTAAGTATCCTTTATAATTTTATACAGTTCTAATTTCTGATGTCTCTTTATGAAGCAGATAAGATCATTTACTCTTTTCATCCCAACCGTCCTTAAGTTACATCCACTCTCGTACCTTCGCTTTTGTTTCCAAAATAGTTGAACCGTTTAAAGGACATCCTTATTGTAATTAACCGTATAGAATATGTACGAATTTATTCCTTAAATCTAATTTGGATTTCTTTGCGGTTCCATTGAAGCTTAATTAAATCATAGTTAAGTTAATTTTAATTTTATTAATTAAATCATATTTAATTTAAATGTAATTAATTTTAAATTCAAATTTCTAATTTTTTTATATTACTTATCTTAAACTATTTAAGATAGTTAATCAACTACAACATTTATAGTTTGATTATGTGTTCGTGTAAATATATGTAAACATTTTAATCATTTAAATTTTAATAAATTTTATTTAATAAATTTTATTTTACTAAACAATTTAATTAAATATTTTGTTAATTTGAAATTTTAATTTAATTTATAATAAATAATTTTTACAATGAATAAATAACTATTATAATAATATTTATTACACATATATCAATATATATATTATGATCAATTAATTTTTAATTACTTACTCCATTTAATTAATCATATTAATTAAAGTTTAAATTTCAAATTTTCAAAATTATTATTTTTAATTTCTTAAAATAATTTTGAAAAATTAAATGCATTTTGTAACTTTTATGAAATTTCTCTTTTACATTTTAAAGTCAACTTCTAAATTTTATACATACTTTTAAAATTAGCTCAAGCCCCAAAATCAATTCGTACCTTTATATTGGGGATGATCTTTGGGCTTACTTCATCTCTCAGGCTAGACTAGTAGCCGGGTAGGGTAGAGTACCTAATTACCTAAATCCAACCATTGACACTACCTTTCTAAATGCCCCATTAAATAGGTAGGCTTTAATCAGTTAGCCCTAGGATTGCCAATTTTAGACTGAATATACTATTAGGCTCTGCTACCATTAAAGAAACCGGATTAGTCGGAAGTAGGTAAAATGGGCAAATTTCTAAATATTTTCCATTTTGATCTTTGTTAAGCCTATAAAGCCTAAATGGATTTTAGATCTAATCTAAATATTTTGAATAAAATCTTTATTTTATTTAATGTGTTTGAATCTTTTTCCTTATTTTTAACTACAAGTTTATTAAATACATTAGTTTGTGTGAAGTGCACGTGCTACAAACAAGAAGTGTACATAGCTAATGTGATCGTAGGTAGGTGGTAGGACTTACATCGCAAAGGACTCATCATCCCATTACATATGTCCTTGTTATCTAGGGTTTTGAATTGAAGAACATACATAATAAAAGATGTACAATAGCATAATATATATATATATATATATATATATATATATGTCTATGTGCGTGTATCTGCATATACATATATTGAAATTGCATTTGGTAAACTTGTAAAAAAATTAACATTGGAGAATTTACTTTCAATTAGGGAAAGGTTTGAAAACTAGAATTACACTATTGCACAAAAACCATCTTATGAATTTAAAAGGGGCAACGGATATATGTTCCATATATATATATATATATAATATAGCATGTGATGTTTTAAATCTTACATCAACTTATTTATATAAACATATAATTTATAACATATGCATATAGATTTGTTATTTAATTTAGAAAGGAAATAAGAAATATATGACTTTATATAATACTTTAAATTTAGAAAGAAAATAAAATTGTTGGATTTTACATAAAAGTTAACACATGAATTTATTTAAAAAAAATCCTTTTTGTGAAAACAATACTCAAGGCAACTATATTAAAAAACAACAAAAATGTAACAAAATAAATTGCTTTTCAAGGAAAATATAAATAATTAACATATATAGTATAGAATTATAAATATAGTTTCCAACAACAAATAGTTTAAAAACCAATAATGAATTAGACAAATTAGGTATATGTAAATTCATGTTAAGAATATTCACATCAAAATAATGCAGAGAGAAACTACAAAAAATCATAGAAGACAGAGCATCAAAATCATATGAATCACAATGGACATACAATAAAAGGAGATAAAAGAAGAGGTGGATCTAAATTAAAAATAGCATAATAAAAATACTTTTAATTTAGATGAGCAAAAGTAGATTTCAATTAGATGTTATAAGATGAATGTAACAACCCTAGATTTTACATATAATTTTTATTTATTTTGAAATTATTTTTAAGCTTGTTTCATTTCAAACATTTCATTTTTTAAATATAAATGTTGATTATTATGTGAGTTATAGTTTCAAACTGATATAAATTGAATATTTTACTGAAATGTGAAATTCTGGTCAAATTGTTCAATCTTTGACTTTTAAACTTCAAATTTAAATTATATAAAATCTTAAATTTTATCTTTTATTATGAAAATAGATGTAATAACTTGAACACTACTTTTTTTCGTTGAAAACGGAGTTAAACTGTAAAAATTATGTATATTTCAATATTGAGTTCAATTTGTTTTATTCTATAATTTTGTTATTTTAAATTGTATAAATTACATTTTCTTTGTCATATTTTATTTTAATATGTGTTAATATGTTATTTTATGTATATTTTTATCTTTTAATAATTTTAAAGTGATAGTATAATTTTTCTAAAGTTTACTTGAATTTATTTCAATTTATGAAACCTAGTTTCCATTTTCTTTGCTATTTTCTTAATTTAATTATATATAATTAAAATTTATTTATTTATTTTATGCATTCACTTTTATTTGCTGTTTTTACTTTATTTATATTCATTCTACATGTATTTAAATTAAAATAGATTTTTCCAAAGTGTACTGAAGTTATTTCTAATTTTTAAAGCCTAGTTTGCATTTTTAAGCCATTTTCTTAATTTAAATTCTATTTATTCAAAATTTAATTATTTATTTTTTTATATTTATTTTTATTTCTGAGTTGTTATCTTTATTTCTCAGTTTTTATATGTATGTATAAATTACAAATATATATAAAAGAAATTTGAAAAGGTTTGTGTCTCTTTAGTTGCTTTTGTCTCTTTGTTTTCCCGTCTCTTCATTTTCCAACCTCTTGTATTCAATTGCTTTGGCCATTCCTTATCATTCTTTCAGCTGCACATTTTTTCATCAAATTTACGTATACAATCTTCCTCATCTCTACAAAAAAACTCACGGCCATTGCTTGAGAAAAAAATTGGTAAAACTTCTCTTCTTTTCTATGTTTTTCTTTGTTTTCATTTGTGTCTTGCACTTGTTTTCTTCCTTCTTATAATAGGCTCCTTGCTCCTCCTCCACCATAGCCGCCTCCACCACCACCTCCAGCCAAACCCTAAGCCATAGCCGTGGCCACCCTTGATGTAGATCCACTCAAATATATGCAAAACTCCACCTATATCATGCAAGCCGAGCACCAAATGATTCCACCACCTCAAACCACCCCTTGGTCGCCACCTACACCACCACCAGCAGCAAATTCCGACCTGACACCCTCTGCCACGTCACCTCCAGTCCACCTGAGCCATGGCCATGCCTAGGTTAGCCTTGGCCGTGACCATACTTGCCATAGAAACATGTTGTTTTGCCTTGTGTAGTTGTGTTCATGCTCATATCTCTCTACCATACTTTGCTCCATCATTTTCCCATGCTAGGCCGACCTTTAGAAACCCAAACCAGATCCAAACCATGCCTTTAGCCATGCATAGGTGGTAGGAAGCAAGTGCAAACACTTTGACTTTGTTTATGCATCCATTTCTAGCTTTGTTTAGTGGTATTTGTGTTGAAAACTTATATCTATTCTATTGCTTTGTGTAAATGTTTGTTCAAGGCTATTACCTTTGGCTCTCCACTCTCAATTCATATTCGTGTTGTCGTGCCTTCGAAGCTTCTCTGTTGTGTGTTGTTGTTTGTCATCTCCAGCTAATACAGGTGAGTAAATCTCACCAGACTAATATGTACTAATATAGTTGATAAACTGACATCACTTGAATCTGTAAATGCATATCATCCTGTTGTAACTGCTATATTATAATCATATGATGTTCACACCTGTATTTACACCTGTTATACCATATGTTACTGTTATTTCATGCTATTCTGTTATTTTATCAGTTTATCACACTGCAAGTTCCATGTAGACTAGAAATCACTATGGGTTGAAATGATACATACCCGAACGGACTTTAGAATAGGGAAAAATCGTTATGGGCTGAAATGATAGGCCTGAACGGTTTTTATTTATTTTATTTAACTTGGGATTGTGGGTTTGAAATGATAGAACCCAGTTTTTCTTTGTAAACTGCGGATTGAAATGATACATATCTGTATCACTTGACCTAGGCTAGAAAATTGTATATAGACCCGTGGTTTATATATTTTTCTGAAATTTTTAAAATATTTTAAAATTTTAAATATTATGATATTTTGATTTAAATTTTATTAAAATGATTTCTATAAAATATTAGTGATTTTCTACAAATTAAACAAGTGAATTTAGTAAATGGTGAAGTAGAATTTGAAATATAAGTTAATTTTGGAATTTATGATTTTGTTTATAAATGGAATTTATGTAAGGTAAGGAAATATGACAAATTTGATTTAAAAGATGAATTTAATGATTTTTATTAAGTAATAATAATTTTTCAAAGTGTTAATGATTTTGTATAAATTAAAATATGAAATAAATGAATATTTAAGCTGAATTTGGAAATATAACTTAAATTGAATTTTGTGGAATTTGTTTAAAAGTGAAATTCTAATTAAGTAAAATAAATGGAAATAAGTTATATTTTGTAAATTTAAACTTGGTTGTTAAGTTAAGAATTTAATTAAAGAAATGAAAATTTAATTGTTATTTAATTTGATTTTTTGTATGGAAATTTGACTTTATAAAATCATAGAAATAAAGGTATTTAAATGATTGTTTTTAAATGTGAAAATATATGATTTTATAAGTTAAAATTATTTATATTAAAAGTTAATTATGTGTGAAATTGCAAATAAAACTCTGAATTTGATTTGACAGCATTTTTGAAATGTAATGTAAAGGATATTACAACATTTTTAAAAATGTTGTAGTTGTTTTAAATGAACTAAAAGGCTAATTTGAACTAAAGGTTATTATAGCACTTTGTTAGTGCTATAGTTGTTAAATTTAACTAAAATTTTAATTGAAACTAAATTAAGATATTATAGCATTTTAAATGTCGTCTTTTGTTAATGAACTGTTTTTAAACATAATATTTCGTAGCATTTTCTAAGTGTTGCGAAAGTTGAATTTTCTTTGTTTAATAAATTCAAATGAATAAATGATCTTTGAAAAAGATTAAATTTTGGAAATTAAATATTTAATTATTAAATATAATGAATTGACTTTAAATGATTTAAATGGAATAGTTGATTTGGGAAATACAACTATTTTGAAATGTGATTAAATGGTATTTAATTTTAAATTAAATAAATGATGTTTTGAAATGACATTTTGATATTTTGAAATGAATTTGAAATGATATTAAATATTGGAATGAATAATTGAATTTTATATTAGTATGAAAAATATTTGGTTTACTTGTAATTTGAATCTATTTAAAAGATATTGGACTTATGAAATATAGGATATTAAAGCATTGGAATTTATTTTATAATTTGAATAGTTATTTTGTGAATTAAATCTATATTTGAAATTTATAAGATTTGAAATGGTCTATGGAAATTTAATTGAAATAAATGATTGAATTGAATTGAAACTTTGGAAATTGAATACTTGATTTGAAAAATAATACTTACACTTTTAAATGGTTTAGATGAATTATTTTGATTGAAATATAAACTATTTAAAATGTGACTTGAAATGATAATAAATGAATGATATCTTTGAATTTATAAAAGTATTTAAAGTTGAATACTTGGTTTTGAACTAAAAAAAATGATTTGAAATGAAGCTTGAAAGGATATGATATTTTGATATATTAAAATGATTTGAAATGAAGTTTTGAAAGGATATGATATTTTGATATATTAAAATGATTTGAAATGAAGTTTGAAGGATATGATATTTTTATATATTAAAATGATTTGAAATGAAGTTTTGGAAAGATATGATATTTGATATATTGAAATGATTTGAAATGAAGTTTGAAATGATATGTTATTTTAAATATATTGTAATGGTTTGGAATTGATTAAATCTTCATTTGATAAAGATTTGGATTTGAAATGATATTCTGTTTTTAAGTATAAAATATTATTTTAAATTTATAACCATGGGTTATAATAACGATTGGTTGTTAAAGAGACCGGGATCGGATATGGACATACTCTCTGTCGATACCGAAAACCACTTTGACAACCGTGTATGCGGTGGAGTTTCCAGAATGAAGTAGGATGGTGGCGACGATCGTAAGGTATACACGTGGACCCAACTCCCGTGAGTTGGCATAAGGTGGCTAAAACAGGAGCGATTGACAGACCAATGAGGTAGCACCTCTGATCGGACACACTTCTTCGATACCATTCTATTACTTGTGATTGATTTGGTGCGCACCCTTGATTTGGGAGTGTTGTTCGAGGTGGGCGGTAGTGGCTGCTATGCATCACCACCAGTCCGGATGCGTAATTGGTATCTACCCTGGCATTGCCTAGTTGTGCCGTGTCACCTACCATAGCGAGCTTTACTACGAGTTTGAATTTCTCCCGTAGCCTGTGGAGTATCGAGGGTAGCTCCCATTTTAGGAGTATGCTAATACTGGATAGACTACTGGGACTATTACGTGTTAAGGGGAATATTGGGTGTAACGACCCGTAAATTTCAACTGTTTTAATAACGTAATTAGTTGAAATTTTGTGAAATTTTAAACGATAAAATTTTGAAATATAAATTTGAGATTAGAAATGCGTCTAATTAAACATAGCAAACTGTAAATTTTCGTCCGAAAATATGGAAGTTTATTTCGCGCGTAAATTTACTTCAATTTAATCAGTTAAAAAGCGTTGAAAATAAAACGTTTTCAAAACCAAAATATTTTTACATAGAAAAATTCTAAACCATCTTCTGAGCAAGATTTCAGTTTGTCGTTTTTCCAAATTCGGACATCTTTGGCTCCGTCGTTCTTATTTTCTGCAAAATAGCAGTATTCTGGTACCGATATCGATTTTTATCAGATGATCGTACCACTGATATCTATATATCGTTTTGACCGTCTCGTCGTGCTGATCGTCGCAATATATTTATTTCTGTGTTCTGCGGTTCGGTATACGGTGAATCGATGAAACGGTCAACCGTATCGGTTCCGAAATTTTGGCTTTTGAATTTTCGTGACCTTTCACTCATCTACTGGCTGGAATCTTAAGTCATTGTTTGTGATAACTCCTGAATTAAATTCGTGGCTTTACACTTTTCCACTTGTTTTGGTTACAAAGTTGTTTGGCCTTTCATCTTTTGTATCTGTTCAAAAAAAAAGTAGATTTTAATAAATCAGTTCGCCCCTTTTGTTTGAAAAGCCACAACTTCTTTCATCTTCATTTTTGTTTTCCTATCACCGTTCCACATTCTCCACCTTCCCATGCAACTAGACACCGCGCCTACACTCGGCCCCAAACCCACTGTGCTCGGCCACCATCTCTTCATTTCGCTGGGCATATATGGCTTCAGGTCTGTATATGTATGTGGGTATATATATACTTATATGTTGTTAATGATTTTCGTTTTACATATACATGTGTATTGCATTCGAACGTGTATATATATACGTTATATATTAGCTATTAAAGTATATATACTTTTCAAGTATTTAGTTACTGCAAATAGCATTAGCTTAGCTCTTATATTTTTTGTATACATAGTTTGTATATATATATATTCTAAGTTTTCATCTACTGTTAAGTATTTTATTAAGTGTTTAAATGTATATGTATAATATGCTCTGTTAGATATTAGTCTTCCTACAGGGAGCTTGTATATGTGTCTGTTGGGTTTCGTATCTTGTTTGGGTTAGGGGTTTGCCTGTAAGGAGATAAGGCATGCGTGAGTGACTATATATATATTTATAGGTTTGTATAATTATATTTTGGAAGTAGGTGTGCGTATATATGTTTGTTTATGTTCTATGCATATGGATATAACAGCTTTGATTGTAAATACTCACTTATATATAACCGTTTTGTTTATTCATTATGGGAGACATATATAAACATTTACTTTATCGGTTGGTATATACGAATAGGCTTATTTAAGTACTTGCAAATGAGTTCTGTTTATATTGTATAATGACGTGTCTATAAATTTAAAACTGTATATATGTTTTAGGTATATATACATATATATATGTAACCGTTTGTTGATATTGCTAAGTACGTTATATGTTAATAGTACATATAAAATAAAAATAAAAATGAAATTTATGACTACTTTGTATAGGATATATATATTTACAGTATACTGTTAGTTATAAAGGTGGTACAAATCATATATATGTGTCAAGTTTTCATTTAGAAACGTATTAGCTTAACAGTAAAAACATTCACTGTACCATATATTTATATATATATTTAGACCTCTGCATATTGATTTGAGTATATATCATATAGTTGATACATATATCTTAGTGGGTCTGCCTGCATATGTCACGAGTTGTAATATCTTAAGTGTATTCTTATATAGCAAGTTCTGTTTGTTTATAATATAAAATATACTTTATGTAAACTATAGATTTCATTTGTTAGTGTAAAGGATCATAACGTTTTCGTATGATATATTGGATGTGTGTTATAGGGTGAGTCGTTTGCTATATAAATGTGTATTGGTTTTCTTCTTGTTTATAAAAGAAACTTAATATTGATGTTATGATCTGAGTTTTATTATATATATGTTTGGTTAATATACGTATGTTATATAGCTTTATAAAATAGGTCAGTAAATTACATAAGATCTGTTATTTGAAATTTATAACCCGTTGGATCTTGAATTGTAAATATATTGTTAATTTTAAAGTGTATATAGTTATATATGTTTATATATTTTAATGGGTGTATATATATATATTATCTTTAAATATGAGTTCCAAATTTATTATTAGTTTTAGAAATAATATAATAATAATATATATATATTCTGTTGCAGTCTCTATCTAGCAGATTCTGATTTATTTCATACTCCTTATCTTTCAGCTTGTCCGTCGAATTCGTGCCAACTTGTTTTACTTTGGAATTCGTGCTTGGATTCAAAACTCATTCCATCGTCAAATCTATTTAGCCTCGAAAGGTGAGCAATCACTCACGATTAACGTTCTTTTATTTATTAGATTTGATTTCAATTGAAACGACAATTGAAATATGCTGCTATTAGTTAATGACACTGTTATATATGTTATTACCTGTATCAGTTCACCTGTGACATCTGACACCATTATCTGTTAATTATTTATGAAATGATAATACAGTTTGGCTGATAATTGATTGATTGTTGATGTTTATATTGGACGTTAAATTGTTAATGTTAAAATGATAAATAGTATGCAATTGAACTTGATATAGGATAATTAAATGTTAAAATTGATTAACTGACATTTGTATAATATGACCCCTTTAACTGTTGAATTTATTGACACGTAGGATTTGTTTAATTTCATTTTGAACCACTGAATGTATGTTGTTCAACTGATGATGTATAAAATTGTAAATAGATGACAAGTGAAAACCGTAATGTAATAATCTTTAATCTACATGAAATGATAGTGTAGATTCTAGAAATAATTATATTAATTCGTACAAATAACAATGCGAATTAATACGGTTATTTCGGGATTATTTGAATTGATTATTGGATTGATATTGATTATTGTTATTGCTTGTTTATTTACTTTGACACCATCCCAGTTATCAGTTATCACACTGCAAGTTCCCTTTACTATGCTTTGTTTTGAATTAAATTGGAATCGGGTTGAAATGATAAATACCCAAAATTTAATTTTGACTTAGGATAGAAAATTAAATAAAAACCCGATTGGTCAATAATTTGATTTGAAATAAACGAAGATTTTATTTGAATAAAGAATATGGTTTTGAAATGAAGTTGAAATTTGAATTTTTGATGAAAGGAAAATGTAATATTTAATAATCTGAAACAAAAGATTAACAATGTAATCAATGAAAGAATGTTGTTTAATTTGAGAAATGATTGAATTAAGTTTGAAATGATTTAATAATTAAGTTTGAAATTATAATTAAGTTGAAATTATTAAACTTTGGAATTATTTAACAATTAAGTTTTGAATTATTTAATACTTAAATAAGATTAATAATTAATGATTAAATTGAATTGAAATTCTTTAATAAGAAAATTGAACTTTTGAATAAGTGGATTTTACTTTGTAATAATTGAAATTGAGTTTCTTTATTAATTAAGTTTTGGAAAATTATTTAAGTAAGTAAATAAGTGAAATTGAAATTTCTTTAACAAGAAATAAAATGTGATTTATTGAAATTAATGTAAGACTTGAAATGTAAAGAATTAGATTTGATGAATTTAGTGTAATTCAAATTGTAAGTTTTGAAATAAGGAAGTTGAATTTAAATAATGGATTTAATGAATTGGAAATTAAACAGAAATTGTTTTAAATGAAAATTCACTTAACGAATATTGAATGGAATCGATAAATGAATTTAAATTTGATTTGAATGTTAAATTAAATTAATTTAAATGTTTCCAAAATGAAACTTATATACGAGTTTGAATCAATATTTGAATTGTTTTAAATAGAGATTGAAATTGAATTATAAGGTTTTGAAATGATAATTTGGAAGTTTGAAATGTAAATTATTGGAAATTGGTTGTGAAAGACAAATGAAATGTTGATTTACGAATTGAAATTGAATTGAAATTGATCTGGTTTTTGAAATAAATAAACGACCAATCGGAGAAATAATTTCGAAGGTTATTAAAGAGACCGGAATTCGGTTATGGATATACTCTCTATCTAAACCGAAAACCACTTTAATAACTATACGCGGAGTGATGATCCAGAATGAAGTGGTTGGAATGATGTACGTGATGACTGAAGAAAGAGAACGATAATGGATAGCCTTGACACTTGTGTCAAATTGGAAATGACTAAAACAGGAGCTGTGCCGGGCCAATGGAGGATTGATACCTCAAGTGGACACACTTCTTCGAACTACTTATACTTGTTGTCGATTGGTGCACCCTTGATTTTTGGGAGTGTTGTCTCACGGTGTTGCGGGCGCTGCGGCGTTGCGTTCTCACCAGTCCGGATCAGGCGAACGGTAGTATCACTACCTTGGGTATAGCCTCATGTGCCTTGTCATACTTGTATTCCATTTATGCGCGACCACTACGAATTTGATTTGTACCTTGAGTATATGGATTGCCCTCTGGTGACTTCCGGTTTTGGGGAAACTACGGTCTTGTATATGCTTGTGGGAATAAAAATGTGTTAAGGGTGGAATGGGCCATGACTTAACGCTATTTTGATATCTTTATATTACTGATAGACATTATCTACTTATCGTACACTACTACATAGTAGATAGTTTAACGGATCCTTAAAGGATGGTTATTCCAAACATCCTTTGAGTTACTTGTATTTCAATTGATATTTCACTTGAGTTGGATTTATTAATATAAGAATGTTAATCCTGACTCGAGTGTTTTGTGTTTTGCTTTACGCTCGGGTCAGACTGAGTAGTTCAGCTTTCGAGACTCACCTTTGGAGTTGGAGCTTCGCTTGGAGATCCGGCCATCTATTCTGTTCCAGTATTCGATGATTCCAGTGATGTATTCTGATTTGTATCTGATGTATCATATTACTCTTCTGTTGTATCTGGTTTAACTCTGATGTAACTATACATTTATATAGTAGCTTCATGAACTACTATCTCTTTTATTTCCGCTGCACTTATTACTCTGTGTCTGTGTTCTGTGATTATTTTATTTACTGTATATGTTCAGTTTTGCCAATTTAAATTAACAACGCGGTATTTTGAGCAATTCAACTCCGGCATGATTGTCTACCTATACACTTATAATGGATGCGAATGGTCCAAAAATGGCGGGTCGTTACAGTTGGTATCAGAGCTTTGGTAGCTCTAGGCAAAACTTTACATATATGGTAAATGTATTTACAGAATCACCTTCATTCGAGTTTCAATCTCTTCCCTTGACTCTATTCCTTTGAATTTTGGAACGTTCCCTTCGGTTTCAAAATTCATTCGTGTCCTTCACTATTCGTCTTCTTTCAATCCTGGAGCACCTCATAACTCCATTCTGAATGTTATCTATAATAGATCGGCGGTCTCGCCAATCTTCGAATGATTTGTAAAGGGGTGAAACTCCTTTACAATAGGCATTGATTTACCGGAGATTTCTGTATCCTCGGTTTACGATACTATCTATCTCCTGATATACCTGAATTCTATTTCTTGAGATTGAATGTCGATTTACCTCTGAATTCCACTTCGATCTTATTCTTGAAGTCACGGTCAACCCGGTTAAGGTTGCCCGCGATTTATATAAACTTATCTATCTTCCTATTTTGTTATTTAATTATCTTGTCTTTGTTTCAAACCTATCTTCGGAAAAAAAAATTCTCTTTGAATTGAATTCCTCAAATTTAAATCTCTATCCTTGCTTTGAAATCTATTCTTGTATCGTCGAGCGAGGAATTGTATTTATAAAAATTATATTTAAAATGTTTTAAAATATATTGTGTTGTTTGAGTTGTTGATGTTGATTTGGGTTTCCGATCGATTCGTCTGATCAACGCTATCGATAGGATTTCCAAAACACTTGAACAGAGCAAACTGACACAATATCGTTTTCAAATTTGATAAATAAAATAAAAGTTTTGTATGATTATATTATATATAAATATAAGTTTTCTGAAATTAAATTGTTAATAAATTTGTTGTCAGAAATAATAATATTTGATTTCATTTATTGTTTTGTAAACCATTGACTATTGCATAATATAAATAAATGAATTTATAAACTTGGTTATAAATTGATTGAAATTTGAAATGAATTTAATTCAGAAATTTGAGAATTTATTAGTTTCCGATGATTTCGAACTTTGTTTTAAAATTTTAAAGTATATATTATTGAAAGTATTTTCGAATAAAAATCGTTCAAAGAATTCTTTAAAATGTTGAAATTAGTGCTTTTCTCTTTGTCGCTGGAAAATAATTTCGGTGATGGCGGCCGCATCATCGACATTCATTTTCGAGTTTCGAAGGGGAGAAACCATTCTGTAGCTTTGCTACGGTTTTGTTTTGAAAAATATTTCGATTTGAATTTCTTCAGTATAAATTTTATTTATATATATATGGGTATCTTATTTTAAAATTTAATTTGATTTGATATAAATATATTATATATATCTCTAAATTGTTTAAAGTAAATCGGAAATATAATTCTTAAATTTTGTTAAAAGATGATTTTAATTATAAATAAAACCAAAATTTGGAATAAATATTTAAACTTGAATAATTGAATTGGGAAAATTTTATTTGTATATTGATCAACTGCATTCTAAGACGACTTACCTAAATTATTCAGAAGTTGAATATGTAATTGGATAATATATAGGATAAACTGAATTTATAAATAAAAGTTGAGTGTTATAATAAATGTTATACACTAAATTTTGATTATAATGATGTTAATAGAGTTAGATAGGATAATAAGTAAACTCAGTTAACAATGAAATGAATTTGATTTGAAAGAATTAACAAATTGAAATTTGATCAACATATGAAAATACCTTGAAATTTAAAAGAAATTAATAGATGTAAATTAATTTAAATCGAAACTTTTATGGTTTAAATTAACTTATATGGGTTAAATATATGTGATTAAGTAGAATAGAAATTAATAATAATTTGGAATTAAAGAATTAAATCTGTTGAAAATAAAATATGATTATAATAAAAGATTATTCAAATTTATGGTTTTAGAAATTGTAAATTGAAGATAATTGGATAATAAGATAATGAATTTAGAAATAGTTGAGATTGATTTTAGTGAAATCAAATGGATTCAATCAATTATTGAATATCAATTAATTTAAATTTATATGGTTTAAATTAATTGTCATTGTGTATTTCAAATCTGTTTTTCTTTCTGGTTGTTTCTATTCTCCTACCTCGTTCCTTTTCGGGGACGAAAAGTTTTAAGTGGGGGAGAGTGTAACGACCCGTAAATTTCAACTGTTTTAATAACGTAATTAGTTGAAATTTTGTGAAATTTTAAACGATAAAATTTTGAAATATAAATTTGAGATTAGAAATGCGTCTAATTAAACATAGCAAACTGTAAATTTTCGTCCGAAAATATGGAAGTTTATTTCGCGCGTAAATTTACTTCAATTTAATCAGTTAAAAAGCGTTGAAAATAAAACGTTTTCAAAACCAAAATATTTTTACATAGAAAAATTCTAAACCATCTTCTGAGCAAGATTTCAGTTTGTCGTTTTTCCAAATTCGGACATCTTTGGCTCCGTCGTTCTTATTTTCTGCAAAATAGCAGTATTCTGGTACCGATATCGATTTTTATCAGATGATCGTACCACTGATATCTATATATCGTTTTGACCGTCTCGTCGTGCTGATCGTCGCAATATATTTATTTCTGTGTTCTGCGGTTCGGTATACGGTGAATCGATGAAACGGTCAACCGTATCGGTTCCGAAATTTTGGCTTTTGAATTTTCGTGACCTTTCACTCATCTACTGGCTGGAATCTTAAGTCATTGTTTGTGATAACTCCTGAATTAAATTCGTGGCTTTACACTTTTCCACTTGTTTTGGTTACAAAGTTGTTTGGCCTTTCATCTTTTGTATCTGTTCAAAAAAAAAAGTAGATTTTAATAAATCAGTTCGCCCCTTTTGTTTGAAAAGCCACAACTTCTTTCATCTTCATTTTTGTTTTCCTATCACCGTTCCACATTCTCCACCTTCCCATGCAACTAGACACCGCGCCTACACTCGGCCCCAAACCCACTGTGCTCGGCCACCATCTCTTCATTTCGCTGGGCATATATGGCTTCAGGTCTGTATATGTATGTGGGTATATATATACTTATATGTTGTTAATGATTTTCGTTTTACATATACATGTGTATTGCATTCGAACGTGTATATATATACGTTATATATTAGCTATTAAAGTATATATACTTTTCAAGTATTTAGTTACTGCAAATAGCATTAGCTTAGCTCTTATATTTTTTGTATACATAGTTTGTATATATATATATTCTAAGTTTTCATCTACTGTTAAGTATTTTATTAAGTGTTTAAATGTATATGTATAATATGCTCTGTTAGATATTAGTCTTCCTACAGGGAGCTTGTATATGTGTCTGTTGGGTTTCGTATCTTGTTTGGGTTAGGGGTTTGCCTGTAAGGAGATAAGGCATGCGTGAGTGACTATATATATATTTATAGGTTTGTATAATTATATTTTGGAAGTAGGTGTGCGTATATATGTTTGTTTATGTTCTATGCATATGGATATAACAGCTTTGATTGTAAATACTCACTTATATATAACCGTTTTGTTTATTCATTATGGGAGACATATATAAACATTTACTTTATCGGTTGGTATATACGAATAGGCTTATTTAAGTACTTGCAAATGAGTTCTGTTTATATTGTATAATGACGTGTCTATAAATTTAAAACTGTATATATGTTTTAGGTATATATACATATATATATGTAACCGTTTGTTGATATTGCTAAGTACGTTATATGTTAATAGTACATATAAAATAAAAATAAAAATGAAATTTATGACTACTTTGTATAGGATATATATATTTACAGTATACTGTTAGTTATAAAGGTGGTACAAATCATATATATGTGTCAAGTTTTCATTTAGAAACGTATTAGCTTAACAGTAAAAACATTCACTGTACCATATATTTATATATATATTTAGACCTCTGCATATTGATTTGAGTATATATCATATAGTTGATACATATATCTTAGTGGGTCTGCCTGCATATGTCACGAGTTGTAATATCTTAAGTGTATTCTTATATAGCAAGTTCTGTTTGTTTATAATATAAAATATACTTTATGTAAACTATAGATTTCATTTGTTAGTGTAAAGGATCATAACGTTTTCGTATGATATATTGGATGTGTGTTATAGGGTGAGTCGTTTGCTATATAAATGTGTATTGGTTTTCTTCTTGTTTATAAAAGAAACTTAATATTGATGTTATGATCTGAGTTTTATTATATATATGTTTGGTTAATATACGTATGTTATATAGCTTTATAAAATAGGTCAGTAAATTACATAAGATCTGTTATTTGAAATTTATAACCCGTTGGATCTTGAATTGTAAATATATTGTTAATTTTAAAGTGTATATAGTTATATATGTTTATATATTTTAATGGGTGTATATATATATATTATCTTTAAATATGAGTTCCAAATTTATTATTAGTTTTAGAAATAATATAATAATAATATATATATATTCTGTTGCAGTCTCTATCTAGCAGATTCTGATTTATTTCATACTCCTTATCTTTCAGCTTGTCCGTCGAATTCGTGCCAACTTGTTTTACTTTGGAATTCGTGCTTGGATTCAAAACTCATTCCATCGTCAAATCTATTTAGCCTCGAAAGGTGAGCAATCACTCACGATTAACGTTCTTTTATTTATTAGATTTGATTTCAATTGAAACGACAATTGAAATATGCTGCTATTAGTTAATGACACTGTTATATATGTTATTACCTGTATCAGTTCACCTGTGACATCTGACACCATTATCTGTTAATTATTTATGAAATGATAATACAGTTTGGCTGATAATTGATTGATTGTTGATGTTTATATTGGACGTTAAATTGTTAATGTTAAAATGATAAATAGTATGCAATTGAACTTGATATAGGATAATTAAATGTTAAAATTGATTAACTGACATTTGTATAATATGACCCCTTTAACTGTTGAATTTATTGACACGTAGGATTTGTTTAATTTCATTTTGAACCACTGAATGTATGTTGTTCAACTGATGATGTATAAAATTGTAAATAGATGACAAGTGAAAACCGTAATGTAATAATCTTTAATCTACATGAAATGATAGTGTAGATTCTAGAAATAATTATATTAATTCGTACAAATAACAATGCGAATTAATACGGTTATTTCGGGATTATTTGAATTGATTATTGGATTGATATTGATTATTGTTATTGCTTGTTTATTTACTTTGACACCATCCCAGTTATCAGTTATCACACTGCAAGTTCCCTTTACTATGCTTTGTTTTGAATTAAATTGGAATCGGGTTGAAATGATAAATACCCAAAATTTAATTTTGACTTAGGATAGAAAATTAAATAAAAACCCGATTGGTCAATAATTTGATTTGAAATAAACGAAGATTTTATTTGAATAAAGAATATGGTTTTGAAATGAAGTTGAAATTTGAATTTTTGATGAAAGGAAAATGTAATATTTAATAATCTGAAACAAAAGATTAACAATGTAATCAATGAAAGAATGTTGTTTAATTTGAGAAATGATTGAATTAAGTTTGAAATGATTTAATAATTAAGTTTGAAATTATAATTAAGTTGAAATTATTAAACTTTGGAATTATTTAACAATTAAGTTTTGAATTATTTAATACTTAAATAAGATTAATAATTAATGATTAAATTGAATTGAAATTCTTTAATAAGAAAATTGAACTTTTGAATAAGTGGATTTTACTTTGTAATAATTGAAATTGAGTTTCTTTATTAATTAAGTTTTGGAAAATTATTTAAGTAAGTAAATAAGTGAAATTGAAATTTCTTTAACAAGAAATAAAATGTGATTTATTGAAATTAATGTAAGACTTGAAATGTAAAGAATTAGATTTGATGAATTTAGTGTAATTCAAATTGTAAGTTTTGAAATAAGGAAGTTGAATTTAAATAATGGATTTAATGAATTGGAAATTAAACAGAAATTGTTTTAAATGAAAATTCACTTAACGAATATTGAATGGAATCGATAAATGAATTTAAATTTGATTTGAATGTTAAATTAAATTAATTTAAATGTTTCCAAAATGAAACTTATATACGAGTTTGAATCAATATTTGAATTGTTTTAAATAGAGATTGAAATTGAATTATAAGGTTTTGAAATGATAATTTGGAAGTTTGAAATGTAAATTATTGGAAATTGGTTGTGAAAGACAAATGAAATGTTGATTTACGAATTGAAATTGAATTGAAATTGATCTGGTTTTTGAAATAAATAAACGACCAATCGGAGAAATAATTTCGAAGGTTATTAAAGAGACCGGAATTTGGTTATGGATATACTCTCTATCTAAACCGAAAACCACTTTAATAACTATACGCGGAGTGATGATCCAGAATGAAGTGGTTGGAATGATGTACGTGATGACTGAAGAAAGAGAACGATAATGGATAGCCTTGACACTTGTGTCAAATTGGAAATGACTAAAACAGGAGCTGTGCCGGGCCAATGGAGGATTGATACCTCAAGTGGACACACTTCTTCGAACTACTTATACTTGTTGTCGATTGGTGCACCCTTGATTTTTGGGAGTGTTGTCTCACGGTGTTGCGGGCGCTGCGGCGTTGCGTTCTCACCAGTCCGGATCAGGCGAACGGTAGTATCACTACCTTGGGTATAGCCTCATGTGCCTTGTCATACTTGTATTCCATTTATGCGCGACCACTACGAATTTGATTTGTACCTTGAGTATATGGATTGCCCTCTGGTGACTTCCGGTTTTGGGGAAACTACGGTCTTGTATATGCTTGTGGGAATAAAAATGTGTTAAGGGTGGAATGGGCCATGACTTAACGCTATTTTGATATCTTTATATTACTGATAGACATTATCTACTTATCGTACACTACTACATAGTAGATAGTTTAACGGATCCTTAAAGGATGGTTATTCCAAACATCCTTTGAGTTACTTGTATTTCAATTGATATTTCACTTGAGTTGGATTTATTAATATAAGAATGTTAATCCTGACTCGAGTGTTTTGTGTTTTGCTTTACGCTCGGGTCAGACTGAGTAGTTCAGCTTTCGAGACTCACCTTTGGAGTTGGAGCTTCGCTTGGAGATCCGGCCATCTATTCTGTTCCAGTATTCGATGATTCCAGTGATGTATTCTGATTTGTATCTGATGTATCATATTACTCTTCTGTTGTATCTGGTTTAACTCTGATGTAACTATACATTTATATAGTAGCTTCATGAACTACTATCTCTTTTATTTCCGCTGCACTTATTACTCTGTGTCTGTGTTCTGTGATTATTTTATTTACTGTATATGTTCAGTTTTGCCAATTTAAATTAACAACGCGGTATTTTGAGCAATTCAACTCCGGCATGATTGTCTACCTATACACTTATAATGGATGCGAATGGTCCAAAAATGGCGGGTCGTTACATTGGGTCACTTCTTAATGCTATTTAAAAGTATGTTTATTTTATATTAGACATTATTATAATATCGAATATTACTACATAGTAGATAGTTTAATGGATCCTTAAAGAATGGGCGATCCCAAGCATTCTTTAAGTTACTTGTACCTTTATTACAGTTCACTTGAGTTGGTTTACATTGTATAAGTATGTATGTCTTGACTCGAGTGTTTGTATTTTTATTTACGCTCGGGTCAGCCTGAGTTATTCACAGATTTGGATTTCCGCTCTCTTGGAGATTTGAATCGTTGGAGATTATCTGCTTGTCTTGTCCTATCTATTTCAGTTCTGTTGTTCTATTCAGCTTGTACTTGGTTATCATATTTAGACTTCTGTTGTACTTTATTTCTTCTATTGTATCTTATTTAACTCTGATATATTTACATAGTAGCTTCATGAACTACTATTTCTTTTACTTCCGCTGCATTATTTTACTCTGTGTCTGTGATCTGTGATTATTTATTTACTGTATATTCTGAGATTTGCCAAATTTTATTTACAACGCGGTATTTTGAGCAATTCAAGTCCGACATGTGCAGATGCGAATGGTTGAAAATATCGGGTCGTTATAATGAACAATAAAAAGGCAAGGTGAATCTTATAAAATTCAAGCAAATGAACATGAGAAAACATATGATAAATTAAATCAAAAATATCATAGGATGTTGCGAAAAAGTCACACCTAGAATAATGAATTGATGCTTCTAGATTCTTGAATCAACCTCCCAATTTGGCAACGATAAAGAAGAAACCACCTTTAATAAATTGATTTAATTTGTATTTGATTTTGGAATTTTTAACCCTAAACCACCATGAAATTTCTGGCCATGACTACATAGGTGGAAAACAGGAAATAAATTTTATTCGAAAAGAATGATAGAATGAATGAGAGAGAATATGTTTTAAAGGAAACATTGAAACTTTTTAATTCCCTCCTTTAAAATCTTCCCTATTTAATTCCCAATTAAATATCATTAAGTCCTCCCCCTACCATTCATGGCTAGCTATAGAATGAGGTAGAGTAGGCTTCAAAATTTTCCAAAATCATTTAGCCTTTGTTCCATTTAAATATAATTTAAATATTTTATCGATATCGTATATCAATACACACATTATTACTTTTATACATTCACTTTATTAAATACTAATGGTATTCAAAAAATTCAAATAAAATTTAATAATTAATATTTCATAAATACTAATTGTTTTAATTAGTTTACAATGATTATAAATTAATTAAATCGTGTGGTTTATTCGGAGTATTCATCACTTCGATTGTGTGACTCAAAGATGTAAATTCAGTCAACGATTAATATCAAACAATTGAATATAAATTTTCACACGTCACTGTAGCTAGTGCAGTGACGTTTTGGCTGAATGTATCGTTTAAACATATTTTCGGTAAAATTCGATTTACTTATTATAAGCGGTACTCGATAGCAATGATTATTTACACCAATACTCTTCGTCGACACTATATCACATTAGGACTTAGGAATCTAGTTCCAATCGAAATTCCAAATCGTCCACATTCAACTTTGTAAGTCCAAACAAAAAATCATTGGTTTAATAATATAAACTATTATTAAACGTACTACTTTGGCTAGAGACTTGACTTTGAGTTGATTATGGTTGATTGTGATACTAACCCTATATAACCGAGGAGACGAATCCCACTTCCATTGCTTTAGCTCAGACCAAACTATAGAGGTTTGATGGGCTCCATGCCACAATTTAACTATAATCAAAGTGGAGTGGCCACATTGAAGTTTAATAGTATTTCAAAGTCAAGAGAACTATGTAACAATGTCACTTCAAGATTTTTAGTTTGACCTTAGTTATATTAACCAATTGAAAAATATTGAGTTAGACATTTCATACTTATCTAATAACTATCAGTATGTAACCTTTTGGGGCCCCAAGCAGTCATCAGTAATGCTGTAACGACCCACCTTTTTGGACGGTTTAAATCGATAATAAACCACAAATGTCAGACTCAAACCATTCAAAAGGGAGGATTGTTATGGGATAAATAAGAAAAAGTAGAGGAAGAAAGAAAAAACAAGACATAGAATCTCATAGCGGAGTGACAAAATATAATAATCAAATAGACAGTTCATGAAGTGTTTACAAATAACATTTGATTACACTTTTACAGTACAGAATCAGAGTTACAAACAATAGGAATAAATAAATAAATGCAGCGGAACAACATGATGCAACAGAATAAATAAAAAAAAAAATAGTATACAATCTCCATCTTCGTCCTCCAAAAGCAGTCTTCGTTATACTGTAAAGCTCAGACTGACCCGAGCGAATTGAAAAGACAAAACACTCGAGTTAGAACTAAAAGATCTTATATAAGTTAAATCAACAGTAAATAAATATGAGTGTAACGGCGTCGGAGATGTTTACGGGGTTAGACATCTCCTATCTAGTGTCTAACATGAGTGCAATAACTTAAGAGATGTTCGAGATTTCCATCTCCTAAGGATCCATTAAACTACCTACATATATAGTACAATACGCTATTATAATAGTGTCTACGGTAAAGTAAAGTATTAAAATTGTGTTAAGGCGTACCCATATCCCCCTTAACACATTTTATATATACACTTAGTCTATACAGTACCGTAATTCCTCCGTAAACTGGAGGGCTATCAGAGGGCACTCCATTGGCACGGTACAAACCAAACTCGTAGAAGGCGCGATAAGGCATGTGACAAGGCACACGAGGCAATGCCCAGGGTAGGATACTACCATTTTGCGGATCTGGACTGGTGGTAACGCATAGCAGCTACTACCGCCCACCTCGGAACACACTCCCATAATCAAAATCGAGGGGTGGCCAACAAATCAATCACAAAGTCATAATATGGTATCGAAGAAGCATGTCCAATCGGAGGTGCGACCTCACTTGGCCCAGCGTGGCTCCTGTTTTAGTCACATCAAGCTAACTCGCGGGAGTCATGGATATGTAAAGACCTTATACAGAATCGTTCGCTAAACCATCCTACTTCATTCTTGAATCTCCACCATGTACACAGTTGTTAAAGTGGTTTCGGTATTGGCAGAAAGTATGACAATATCCGATCCCGGTCTCCTTAACAACCAAACGCTTATTACACACCAGATGGTTCTTTTACATTTCCAAAACCATTTCATATTGATATCAAAATATCATATTCAATTCAAACCATATCACTTTCGAAATCATATTCACTTTCGAAATCATATTTTCAAAATAGGTTAAACCCTCATTTCAAAATCATCATATTTACTCAAAATTTGTCATTTCACTAAAAAACAAATCCCAACTCAGGTTATAATATCATTTAACCATATTCGCTTTTAAATCTAGGATTTAAATATAAACAATTTAGCCTTGCATAGTTTGAATTTTTGAAAATAGTTTAGATAGTCATAAATAGTTTCAAAATAATTAAAAAATAGTTTTAAAATAGTTTAAAATACTTTAAAATAGTTTAAACGGTTTAGAGTAGATTAAAATTAGATTAAAATAGTTTAAAATAGATTAAAATAGTTTAATAGTTTAAAATATATTAAAATAGTTTAAATATAGTTTAAAGCAGTTAAAATAGTTAAAATAGTTTAAAATAGATTATAATAGCTTAAAATAATTTAAATAGTTTAAAATAGATTAAAATAGCTTAAAATAGCTTAAAATATATTAAAATGGGTTCAATATAGTTTAATGTAAAATGGTTTGAAAATCTAAGTAAATCTGAATTTAAAATAATATATTTTTAAACAGTTTATATTAAAATAATTAATTTGGAAGTAATATCAAATTAAACTATTTCTTCCATTTCCACAAATTTGGACCATATCCAGCTTTCAAATTAACAAACTCAATTTTTACCTTTTAATTCAGATTCTCAATAAAACCATTTAAATCTATATCTATTTCAAATCCATGTTTGAACTATAACTTTAAGGTACTCCAAATTCAATAGATTTCAAAGTTAAATATTTAAACGTTTACGATAACTCAATTTCGATAAATTTCATTTATACTTCAAATTCAACCTTAAAATTTCACTTTAGATTCTTTAATTAATTCATTTAAACCAATTCCAATTTCAACATTTAAAGCTTGGATTTTCGAAAATAATTCAGTTTATATAAATCAAATTTTATTTCAAAATATTATTTAACTGAATTCAAAATTTAAGGATTTAAAAATCATTTAGTTTAACCAATCTAGTGTTCGTATATAATTTTCTACCCTATGGTCAAGTGATATGGATGTATATCATTTCAACCCGCAATAATTTAAATTTACGGGTATATATCATTTCAACCCGCAATCCCAAATTAAAATTCAAAATCCATAAAATCGCTCGAGTCTATCATTTCAACCCATAACGATTTTTCCCTAATCTATAGATCGTTCGGGTATGTATCATTTCAACCCACAGTGATTTTCCTAGCAATAACTTGGGGAACTTGTAGTGTGAATCAATATATAAAATAAATATAACATCCAGTCACCCAATCTCAACAATTAAACATCCATCACAATCGTCACTCAATCAACCAATAAATAGCATCAATTAACTGATTATCATCAACAGGTATTCAATTGATAGTTAAAATTCAATATTAAATTAAATAGCGATTAAATTCAAGAAAAGTTAGATTAACTGGAATGACAATTTAAATATACCAAACATCAACCAATCAAACTCTAATCACATCATTTAACTAACATAAGATAATTTAGTAGTTGTGTGTGAGTTAAAACACTCACCTATTTGTCGTCGATTTGAAATCCAAAATAATGCCAAAAATTCAACAGTCTTAGAATCTGTCCAAACCTGTTACATAATGTTAGGAATATCGATACTATTGCAGCGGAACAAACCACGCGTAAATCTGACATCGTGTGCAAAAGTTATCGACATTAGAAGATAAACGGTTTAAAATTAAAATAAATAAATAAAATAATAATAACTCACTTCCACATCATCACGTTCCATGTGTGAAACCCTAGCCGCACAGAGCACTCGCGTTCCATCTCATCTCGATCGTGCCCTACCCCTAGCCGTTGACCACCAAACACGGTCACCTACGTCGACGTCAACCAGATCCATGGTCGCCGCTCACCTCCCCAGGCCGAGGCGCACCACCCTAGCCCCACCATGACAACTCCGCCGCCCCGAATAGCCTCACGCCGCCACCGCCTTGATGACCAATTTCTGGCAAATTGTAACGACTCGTAATTTTCGATAATTAAACTTATTAATTAAATAAGTTGTTGGGAATTTAATGTTGTGAAAAATTAAAAATTTAAGACTTAATAATGAGAAATAACTAGAACGTAATGTTAGTAATGTTAATTTAAGGCAACTGTTAACTGTTTTATTTTGATCCCAATTTAATGGAATGATTGAAAGGTTATAATTGGTTATAAATTGTAAATAAGGAAATATATTTAATGTTTTATTAATTTGTGATAATTGTAACTGGACAAATTTAGTGTTGTGTAAATAGTTAGAACATTGGTTGTAGATAATTAACTTATAAACGTGATTAAATTAAGTAAAAGGTGACAATTGTTATTTGTTACATATTTATTTAATCTGTTGAATTAAATTGGTAATCAATTGCAATTAAATGTAATTAAATATTACGTTAATGTCAATTAAGATGATAATTGTAGAGTATTAGTGTAATAAGATATAAACCAATGTTAACTATGCCCTTAGAGTAATGATTGATTGGATAAAAATATTGAAATCAAATTAAATCAATTATTATTGTAATTAAAATATAATTAATTGGATTTTATTTACAATTGAAACTGAACATTGTAATTAGTGTAATATTTAACACTGAATTGATATGTATATTTGTTTTAAATTATTGTAAATGTCTAAGTAATCAAAAATGATAAAAATGTTAGTTATTAAATTTGAAATTAAAAAATGATTTAATCAATTTAATAATAATTTATTTATTTAACGTGAAAATAGCCATTTTGGCCACTGTCTTGGATTTCGATGAAACTAGTTTCATCGGATCCGTAACAGTGAATTATTGTAAGGTTTCAAGTTTCGTAGCGATCGAACTTGTCGTTTGATTTTACGGACTCGAAACACATATAAATCAATTTAATTGAATTCAATTGAAATAAGCTAATTTTAAAAGCTAACTTCTTCATACAGTGGAATTAGGACTTGGAACCTGTTCCATTGAGTTTAAAAATATCAAAAACATCTATTTTGATATATGGGATGACCTGCTTTCGTTCTGGAAGCAGAACGGGCTTTTCGGGTCGTTATTGTCGTTCATACCAATTCGATACGTGTTAAATTTTCTTATCGGGTTTTGTTCGTATAAATAGATCTTTCCAAACCCTAACAGCCTTTTTATTTCCCATCTCTGTACATACAATTCCTTCTACCTGTTCCTTCTTCAATGGCAGAAACAATTCATATTGCGAACCTTAAATTCAATTTCCAAATCAATTTCAAAATCAAACTCCTCAAAACCCGAACATATTATATACTGTTTCGAAGCTCTCGACGAGCGTAATTCACTGTTGCTGTTCTTTTTTTGTTTTGAATCACCGTCTAATCAGAAATTGAGGTTGAACCTCAATCATCCATATAGGGTTTTGATTATTTAATAGTGGATTTGCGTCCTGGCGACGATCGGGATGCGCCATGGCATAGAGTTAGGAGAGTTGAGGCCATCCATGCGGTTCATTCGTGTCAGAGGTTGATGGTTTTGCCACAAATGGCGAATAAGTGGCGCGGTGGCGGAGTTCGCCTGAGGCGATCGAAGGGGACGCACGGGCCATGGGAGGTGCGGCGTGGGCTAGGGAAGGCGGCGGCATGTCTGGATCGTGTTGAAGTCAAGCGAGGTGGCGGTGAAAATTCTTTGAACGGTGGTGGCTAGGTCGTGTAGTAGGTCGCGAATGAAGGTAGAGAAGGGTTTCGAATTTGCTTAACGTGTGATGACGTGTTCATAGGTG
The DNA here is from genome assembly GCA_030737815.1 of Allium fistulosum. Taxonomy (NCBI): domain Eukaryota; kingdom Viridiplantae; phylum Streptophyta; class Magnoliopsida; order Asparagales; family Amaryllidaceae; genus Allium; species Allium fistulosum. The sequence continues at coordinate 193,778,534 of CM060903.1, read as the reverse complement.
ACGTGTACTATTTTATGTATCTATTCTATTTATTTTAATTTTTAAGTCGTGTAACTTCTTATGTTAATAACTTTTGCATACGAGGTCAGATTTACGTGGTTTTCTCCGCTGCGATTGTATCGAAATTCCAGACATTTTGGCACTGGTTTGGACGGATTCTGAGACTGTTCAAATTTGGGCCTTATTTTGGATTTTAAATCGATTTGAAATCAAAGGTGAGTGTTTTAACCCACTCACAACTAATAAATTATCATATGTTAGTTAAATTGAATTTATGATGTGATTAGAAATTGATTGGTTGATGTTTGGTATATTTAAATTGCCATTCTAGTTAAATCTGACTTTTATTGAATTTAATTGCTATTTAATTTAATATTGAATTTTAAATTGCCTGTTAATACCTGTTATTGATGATCAGTCAATTGTTGTTATTTATTTGTTGATCTGAATGATGATTGTGATGGATGTTTGATTGCTGATATTGGATGACTGGATGTTATATTTATATTGTTATAACACTGCAGGTTCCTTAGTTTATTGTTAGAAAATCCCTATGGGTTGAAATGATACATACCCGAACAATCTATAGATTAGGGAAAAATCGTTATGGGTTGAAATGATAAACCCAGGTGATTTTATGGATTTTATTTTAATTCAGAATTGCGGGTTGAAATGATATATACCTGTAAATTTAAATTAGTGCGAGTTGAAATGATATACATCCGTATCACTTGACCATATGGTAGAAAATTATATACGGACACCGGATTGGTTAAATTAAATGGTTTTAAATCCTTAAAATTTGAATTCAGTTAAATGATATTTTGAAATAAAATTTGATTTGTATAAACTAAATTATTTTCGAAATCCAAGCTTTAAATGTTGAAATTTGAGTTGGTTTAATGAATTGTTAAAAGAATAAAATGGAAATTTCAAAGTTGAATTTGGAATATAACTGAAATTTATCGAAATGGAGTTATTGGAAATGTTTAAAGATTTAAGCTTTGAAATCTATGAAATTGAAGTGGTTTAAAATTTTTAGTTCAAGTATGGATTTATAATCAATATAAATTGAGGTGGTTTAATGAAAATTGAATTGAAATTTTAAATTCGAGTTGGTGATTTGAAATCTGAATATGGTCCAGATTTGTTGAAAAGGCAAAAATAGTTTATTTTGATATCAATTTCAAACTTAATTATTTTAATATATACTGTTCATAGATTTATTATTCTAAAAATCTTGATTTTTAAGATTTTCAAACTATTAAACTAATTTAATCTATTTTCAACTATTTAAACTATTTTTAATTAGTTTAAACTATTTTAATTTATCTTAATCTATTTTAATCTATTTGAACCTATTTTAAACTAATTATCCATTTTAATATATTTTAAATCTATTTAATCTATTTTAAATTTATTTAACCTATTTTAAATCTATTTAATTTATTTTAAATTTATTTAATCTATTTTAAATCTATTTAATCTATTTAAAATCTATTTAAACTATTTTTAAACTATCTTAAATCCACCTAAACTATTTTAATCTATTTTTAAACTATTTAGAGTATTTAACTATTTGAAATTTTATTTTAAAAACTATGCTAAACTATCTATAACTATCTAAGCTATTTTCTAAATTTCAGATTGTGTAAAGTGGAAGTGTTTATATTTAAATCCTTGATTTTAAAGCGAATATGGTTAAATGATGTTATAACATAAGTTGGGATTTGAAATGATATTTACTAGTGAATGGCATATTTGAGTAAATATGATGATTTTGAAATGAGGATTTAATTAACCTATCTTATCGATATGATTTCGAAAGTGATATGCTTGAATTGAATATGATATTTTGATATCAATTATGAAAAGGTTTTGAAAGTGTAAAAGAACCATCCGGTGTGAAATAAGCATTTGGTTGTTAAAGAGACCGAGATCGGATATTGTCATACTCTCTGCTATTACCGAAAACTACTTTAACAACTGTGTATGTGGTGGAGATTCCAGAATGAAGTAGGATGGTTTGGCGATCGATTCTGTATGAGGTATTAACGTAGCCCTGACTCCCGCGAGTTAGCTTGATGTGACTAAAACAGGAGCCACGTCGGGCCAAGTGAGGTCGCACCTCCAATCGGACATGCTTCTTCGAAACCATATAATGACTTGTAATTTATTTAGTGGCCACCACTCGATTTTGATTATGGGAGTGTGTTTCGAGGTGGGTGGTAGTAGCTGCTATGCGTTACCACCAGTCCGGATCCGCAAAACGATAGTATCCTACCCTGGGCATTACCTCGCGTGCCTTGTCACATGCCTTATCGTGCCCACTACGAGTTTGTTTTGTACCGTACCTATGGATTGCCCTCTGGGTAAACCACCGGTTTGTGGAGCTTATGGTATTGTATAGACTACAGGAATATATAAAATGTGTTAAGGGGGATATGGGTAACACCTTAACGCTATTTTAATACTTTACTTTACTGTAGACGCTATTATAATAGTGTATTGTACTATGTATGTAGATAGTTTAACGGATCCTGTTGATTTAACTTACATAAGATCTTTTAGTTCTGACTCGAGTGTTTTGTCTTTTCAATTCGCTCGGGTCAGTCCGAGCTTTACAGTATATCGAAGATAGCTTTTCTGAAGGACAAAGACGGAGATTTGTATACTATTGTTATTTATTATATTAATTCCACTACATCATGTTGTTCCGCTGCATTTTTATTTATTTCTATTGTATGTATTTCTGATCTGTATCGTAAAAGTGTAATCAAATGTTATTTGTAAAACAGCTTCATGAACTATTTATTTGATTATTATATTTGTCATTCCGCTGTGAGATTCTGTGTTTGTTTTATTTCTTTCTTTGCTTTTTCTAATTTAGCCCATAACAATCCTCCCTTTTGAATGGTTTGAGTCTGACGTGTGTGGTTTATCATCGATTTAAACCGTCCAAAAAGGTGGGTCGTTATGAAAATCATGACCACCATGACATGAATGAATGGCAGATCCAAGACCTGCTCGACTCCATGTTTCCAATGCCGCCTCCCGATCGTCGATCGGACGACGATCCGCCGTTGGATCGTGAAAAACCTAATTTCAACAGACGAGGTTCATCCTCGATTTCTGGTCAAACGATGTACCCAATTGGAAAACGAATTGCTGCAGTGGATTACGCTCGTCGAGAGCTTTCCAACAATATATAATTTGCTATGCTTTAAGATGTTTGAATTTTTGAAATTGATTTTGATTTGAATTTGTATTTGGGAATTAGGTTTTCAGCCATTGAGAAGAGAGAAACGACAGAAATTTCAGTACGTACAGTAATGAGAAGTAAAAAGGCTGCTAGGGTTAGAACAAAACTATTTAGATGAACAAAGCCCGATAAGAAAATGAACACCTATCGAATTTGTACGAACGACAATAATGACCCGAAAAGCCCGTTTCGCTTTCGAAACGAAAGTAGGTCATCCCATATATCAAAATAGATGTTTCGATATTTTTAAACTCAATGGAACAGGTTTCAAGTCCTAATTATATCGTATGAAGAAGTTAGCTTTTAAAATCAGCTTATTTCAAAGTGAATCCAATTAAATTGGTTTCTATGCGTTTCAAGCTCGCACGATCAAACGACATGTCCGATCGCTACGAAACTTGAAATATTACAATAATTCACCGTTACAGATCCGATGAAACTGGTTTCATCGAAATCGAAGACAGTTGCAAAAAGGCTATTTCCATGCTAATTAAATAAATTATTATTAAATTAATTTAATCCACTTTTAATTTCAAATTTAATAACTAACAATTTTTATCATTCTAATTACACAGAAATAAAAATCTTTTTAAAACCAATTTCCCCTGTCAAATTCAATGTTAATTATTGCACTAATTCCAGTGTTTAATTTCAATTGCAATAAATCCACTAATTATAATTTAAATTCTAGTAAATTGTTTAAATTTGATGTCAATCTTTTTATTCAATCAATCATTATCTAATGGATATAATTAACATTGGTTTAGCCTTTATTACACTAGTACCCTACTGTTATCATCTTAACTCATATTAACTGTCATATTTAATTTCATTAAATTCCAATTGATTTACAATTAATTTCAACAAATTAAATATCAAGATGATAATCAACCAATTGTTATACATTAATAATTCACCTCCATCAACCTATTGTTTACAATCAAAGGTTAATAAATTACTTACCAAATATTGATTCCATTCTATATTAACCTATTTCAATTAATTACGTATAATTTCCCTTTTTAATATAACATTTAATTCATTTCCTTATTCTCAATTTATCACTAAATTAACTTTACAATTATTTCAATTGATTTAAATTACATTAATTAGTCATCAATTACATTAATTTAACATTATTGAATTTAATTTTAACTGCGTTCTCATTAACAAATCATAAAATTTTAATTTCTTCCAATATTAAATTCCAAATTCTTATTTAATTTTATATTGTTAATTATCGAAAAAAATAATGGTCGTTACACTCTCCCCCACACAAAACTTTTCGTCCTCGAAAAGGGAAAAGAAGGAATTAAGGAATTAATATATCTTATTTAAAGTATTCAATTTATAAACAATTAACTTATATACTCAAGTATTTTTAAATAAAATATACCAATTAGTAAACAATTAAATCTTTCATATTCAAGTCTAATAAAAGTTTGAAAATACTTCACTTTCACAAAAAAATTCTAAGTCAAAAATTCACGAAATTTTTTGGCTAGAGTCTCCTTTGTACGGAGAGGTCTGGAAAAATAATCATATCAATAATTTCAATATATATTTCATATTTCAATAAAAAAAACATCCCAAACCAAGCGAAAACAATAAAATACCGCTATAAAAACCGTAATCTGAAAACGTACCTATTTGTCGGGCGAACAAACTTTCTTTATGAAACCAAAAATAGTAGCTATTGCTTCCATGAACCTGTATTTCACTTATAATATCCAAAATAGTGAGAATTTTATTAAAGAATGGTATTTTAGTTGTTTCAATTAGTAACAAAAGAAAATCAACACAAACATATGCAAACAAAATAGTACAACCATCATATGCAACAAAGTAATCAACCATACATCCATAACAACCAAAACTAATGGGTTTGTTCAGGTTCAGAAACTTTTAATCGTACAAGGTTAATAAATAAACCACTAAGTGTACCATATGCTCAACAACCTTAGATAATAACTTAATAGATTATTCACACAATCTTAAACAATCGAAGTATCATTTCTCAAACATCCCATAAGCCAAACAATAAAGAATTTAACACATTATTTGTAACGACCCGCTATTTTGGACTATCCGCATCCGCACATGTCGGACTTGAATAATTCAAAATACCGAATTGTTAATTTAAATTTGGCAAAACTGAGCATATATAGTAAATAAATAGAACACAGATCACAGACACAGAGTAATAAATGCAGCGGAAACAAAAGATAGTAGTTCATGAAGCTACTATATACATATCAGAGTTAAATAAGGTACAACAGATGTCTCGAATACAATAATCAAATACAATATCAGAATACATCACTGGAATCAACTGAATATCTGAAAGCTGGATCTCCAAGCGAAGCTCCAACTCCAAAGGTGAGTCTCGAATACTGGTACACTTAGTCTGACCCGAGCGTAAAGCAAAACACAAAACACTCGAGTCATGATTAACATTCTTATATCAATAAATCCAACTCAAGTGAAATAGCAACTGGAATACAAGTAACTTAAAGGATGTTTGGAATAACCATCCTCTAAGGATCCGTTAAACTATCTACTATGTAGTAGTGTACGATAAGTAGATAATGCCTATCAGTAATATAAAGTATCAAAATAGTGTTAAGGCGTTACCATTATTCCCCTTAACACATTTTATATAAGCGTTATAGTCTATACAGCACTGTAAACTCCACCGTAAACTAGTGGGATATCAGGGAGTAATCCATAGGTATAACACAAAACAAATCGTAGTGGTCGCGTATATAGGGATACAAATATGACAAGGCACATGAGGCAATACCCAAGGTAGTGAAACTACCGTTTGCCGGATCTGGACTGGTGAGAACGCATCGCCGCAGCGATCGCAATACCGCGAAACAACACTCCCAAATCAAGGGTGCACCAATCGATAACAAGTAATGAGTAGTTTTCGAAGAAGTGTGTTCGCTCGAGGTAGCTGACCCCATTTGGCCCGGCACGGCTCCTGTTTTAGTCATTTCCAATTTGACACAAGTGTCAAGGCTATCCATTATCGTTCTCTTTCTTCAATCATCACGTACATCATTCCAACCACTTCATTCTGGATCACACTCCGCGTGTAGTTATTAAAGTGGTTTTCGGTTTAGACAATGAGTATGTCCCTAACCGATTCCGGTCTCTTTAATAACTTTCATGATTATTACACCGATTGGTCGTTTGTTTATTTCAAAACCAAATCAAATTCAATTTCAATTAGAATTTTATAAACCAATATTTCCATTTGTCTTTCTAAACAATTTCCAAAATTTACGTTTCAAACTTCCAAATTTCCATTTCAAAATCTTATAATTCAAATTAAATATTTGATTTAAGACAATTCAAGTATTCATTTAAATTCGTATATAAGTTTCATTCCAAAATCATTTAAATCAATTTAATTTAGCATTCAAATCAATTTAAATCCATTGATCAATTTCATTCAATATTTGTTAAGTTAATTTGTCATTCAAAACAATTTCTATTAAATTTCCAATTCATTAAATCAATTACTTAAGTTCAACTTCATTATATCAAAACTTCAAATTGAATTAAATTAATTAGATTCGTCAAATCAATTCTTTAAATTACAAGTCTTACATTACTTTCAATAAATCACATTTTATTTCTTGTTAAAGAAATTCGATTTCACTTATTTATTTACTTAGTTACAAATTTCAAAACTTAATTATTAAAGAAACTTAATTTCACTTATTCAAGAAGTTCAATTTCACTTATTAAAGCATTCAATTTTATTTAATTATTAAATAATTCAATCTTATTTAATTATTAAATAATTTCAAAACTTAGTTATTAAATAATTTCAATGCTCAATTATTAATTAACTTTAAACAACGTTCTTTCATCAACTACTATGTTAATATTTGATTCAGATTATTAAATATTAACATTTCCTTTCATTAAAGTTCAAATTCCAACTTCATTTCAAAGCCTCATTATTTATTCAAATAAAATCTTTATTTTATTTTTAAATCAAATTATTGACCAATCGGGTTTTATTTAATTCTCTATCCTAAGTCAAAGTTTTTATTTTGGGTATTTATCATTTCAACCCGATTCCATTTCAATTCAAAAATCAAAGCATAGCAAAGGGAACTTGCAGTGTGATAACTGGGATGGTGTCAAAGTAAATAAACAAGCAATAACAACAAGCAATATCAATCCAATAATCAATTCAAATAATCCTGAAATAATCGTATTGGTTCATATTTTTGTTTGTGCAAATTAATATAATTATTCCTAGAATCTACACTATCATTTCATGTAGATTAAAGATTATTACACTAATATTAATACGGTTTTTCACTTGATATCTATTATTCAATTTCATTCTACATCAATTTATACAACATACATTCAATGGTTCAAGGTGTACTTAACCAAATTCTACGTGTCAATAAATTAAACATTTAAGGGGGTCATATTATACAAACTTAACTAATCAAATTCAACACATATATCGATTCAAATTTTAACCATCCTACGTCAAATCCAATTGCATATTATTTATCACTTACAACATTAACAATTTAACGTCCAATGTAAACATCAAACAATCAATCATTTAGCAACCAAACTGGCATATCATTGTATATATAACAGATAATGGTGTCTGATTTCACAGGTGAACTGATACAAGTAATAGCATATATATAACAGTGTAAATAACTAACATCAGCATATTTCAATTGTCGTTTCAATTGGAATCAAATTTAATAAATAAAAGATTGTTAATCGTGAGTGATTGCTCACCTTTCGAGGCTAGAGACATTCGACGATGGAATGAGTTTCGAATCCAAGCACGAATTTCAAACAAAGCAAGATTGATACGAATTTTGACGACGAAGCTGATCACAAAGAATTGATGAACAAATCAAATTAGCTTGATCTGAACGGAATATATATACACACACACACCATTATTATTTTATAAAAATCGACATTTAAATTAAGACACATATATTTATATTATAAAACTATTGATTACTTTTAAAACACATATAACCAAGTATTAACATACCAAGTACATTTTAGAAAAATGGAAACAACTTATAAAACTTATATACAAAACAATGTAAATGCACGCTAAGGAAATGTGCAGACTACAACATTTGTTTTAAAAATCTAGTATGTAGGCAAATTTATATTACTAGTAAGAGTATATGTATGTATATAAATAAACTACAAATATATATAATCCCTGTACAAACCTATACACAGTAACACTTTCATATATAATTTCCGAAAAATTTAAATCAAGAGAAATATTAAAAAAAAAATTACCAAACTATATAAGCTTTATATATGCTGTAACAATGAGAAATACTGTCTTTATTTCGTACTAACTGACCACTAAAGCAATGTATTGAAACAAACTATAAATATAATAATATATAACTAAACTCGCCTACAACATATGGTAATTGAATTTGATATTAAGACAAATGATGATTTATTATCAAAGCTGCTATTTTATTTAACAGTACATATATTATACCTATATAATTCACTGCTAATTTATATTGACCTATAACTAATTTTGTACAGACTCGATATACATATATACTATAGTTAAACTGAAATATAGTATTAGCAAATATATATCAAGACTAATATATATAATATAGGTATAGTACTGCAACCCATACCATAATAGAAATATAATATAACACCTGTAAAAGTATATGGTAGATATAAGTATAAATATATACCTTGAAAACAAAGATGAAAGTGCTGCTGATGGAAGAAGAAAGATGTGCTCGGCCCAATCTAGACAAGGCTGGGAGTTGGTGGTGAAAGGTGAACGGGAGGATGGTTGGGGAGTCCGGTGAGTTGTTGTCGCGGCCATGGAGTGGGTGGCTCGCGTGGAGGGAAGGGAAGTGATGCGGCCAGGGTGAAGCGGCTGGGCGCGGTGTTGCCGAGGTAAGTCGGCGGCGGCGCTGGCTGGTTTGGGTGGACGGAGATAAGGAGTGTCGAGGCAACTACAGGGAGGTGCGGTTGGAGGCTGTGATGCCTTGTGGTTGGATGCAGGATGGAGCAGAGATGCATGAGAGGGAGGGAGGAGAAAGAGGCCACACGAGATGATGGGCGGAGGAATTGAAAGAAGCAGATGAGGATGCATGCTGTCCTGGACGCGAGGCTCGGTTGTGGAAAAGGCAAATGGACGGCTACCGATGTAGTTGTGGGTTTCGGTGTTTGGAAGTAGGCGAGTTCAGCTTCAGGTTGCTTGGCTATCTGGTCGGAGGTTGAGGAGGGAAGGAAGAGTGGATCTAATAATAAAGGCTACAGGAATGAGAAGAAAGCAGAGAAGATGGAAAATGAATTGGAAAGAAGTGAGAAATGAAGAGAAAAGTTAGACAAAGCAAAATATATTTAAGAAAAAGGGAACAGAAAATTTTTTGAACAGACGGGCGTGAGTTGGCAAAGTGTATTATTATTTTTGGAACAAGAGAAACGAATCGGAACAAAATAAAACCGTTCAAAATAATAAATACAACCGTACACAAATTTATACTTGATTTTCAAAACGATGGCATGGATAAAATTAGTAACTGATGAAATAAATATTAAATTAAAAGCTAGTGGCTGCTATTTGAAATTCGAATGGACACAACTGACAAAAGGCTCGAAACGTACCGATGTTGTAAACTGTTTTACAGATTCCGTTGGCCCTCGGACGTCGAAACAAGCAAATGAATATACCGTGGAGATCAGCACGACGAGAGTATCAAAATGGTATACGGATATTAGTGGTATGATTTAATTATAAAAATTCGAATTTTTCTACAAAGGAAAATGCAAGAAAACACAGAAAAATAAGATCGACGGAGCTAAAGAAGTCCGAATTTGGAAAAACGAAAAAGGACGTCTTGCTCAAAAGATGATTTAGAATTTTTCTATGTAAAAATATTTAGGTTCCGAAAACTTTTTATTTTCATCGTTTTTTAACTGATTAAATTGAAGTAAATTTACGCACGAAATAAACTTTCATATTTTCGGACGAAAATTTACCAGTTGCTATGTTTAACTAGACGCATTCCAAATATTAAAATTTTATTTTAAATTTTATTAGTTAAAATTTCACACTAGTTCTGTTAATTAAATTAATTAAAATCGTTAAAATACCCGAGTTGTTACACTCTCCCCCACTCAAAACTTTTCGTCACCGAAAAGGAAGGAGGTAGGAGAATAAAAACAACCAGAATAAAATGGATTGAGAAACAAAATAAACAATTAGTTCAAGCCATAAAATTTCAATTTAAATAAACTTATATTCAACAATTTGTTTTTAAATTCAAGGTTTCCATTAAATTGATTTGATTTCTCATTTATTAATGTTAGGTACAAAAGGTTTCCTTCAAATGAAATTCAATCTATACTCAATAAATTCAAGATACTCCCTTAAGTTGATTTAATTCAATTTATTAACTTTCAGAACAAATTTTTCTTCTATTAATCACACCTATTATTTATTTAACTTATTATTCTATTTATCACCATAAACATTTTATAATTAAAATTTAAGTGAATAACATTTATTATACGCACTCACATTTTATTTATAAAGACAATTTATATTATATACTATCCAGTTTATCTTAAATTAACAATTTCTAAAATCAAATTTTGAATAGTCCATTGTTATAATCATATTTTATTTGACAAATTTAATTCTTCTTTATTCCAAATTATTATTAAATTTATTCTACTTAATATATCTTATCAGATATATTAAGTATATTTACACTTATTATAACTACTCAAATTAATTTAAAATTCCTTTGATATCATTTATATTGTATAATATTCAATTACATAGTTAACTTTTGAAAATTTAGGTAAGTTATATATAATGCAATTGAGTATTGTTAGCGCCAAAATTGGTCACTAACCCCCAAATCCAGATGAAAGCACCAAATACCAATTAAAGCTTAGAGATAGAATGTATGTAGAGAGTAATAATGTGAAGAACAGTTAAAACTAAAATGAAAGCAGTAAAGAACAACGGATTTTATAGTGGTTCGGCTAACTCCGGCCTACGTCCACTCCAGAAGTTTGCTTTTTATTGCTGTAATAATCGATTACAGTTACAAAATGGCAGAGTTGCCTTAGCCTTAGAAAAGAGAAAGTAAGAGAGCAGAAAGAAGATCCCCTTTTACTGTGTCCCTGCCTCTCTATTATAGACAAAGATGGGTTGGACTTCCCTGGTGGGCCTGGCAGCTGAGTACCTCATCCCAAATGGAGTGGTCTCCATATGCCGAACCATAGATGCCGAACGCTGAATGCCGAACAATGTGTGAATGCCGAACGATCTCCTCATGCCGAACGTTGGGAGGTGCGAGGTACCGAGGTATGGAGGTGAGAGGTGCAATGCCGAGCGAGGTGAGGTATGCTGAATGGCCCATCCAATGCCGAACGCTCCTTGATGCCGAACGATCTATCCAGTTCCGAACGTCTCCAGATGCCGAACGATCCATCCAATGCCGAACGTCTCCAGATGCCGAACGTTGGTTAATGCCGAGCGCTCCATCCAATGTCGAACGACGATCTCTCTATGCCGAACGCTCGTCCAGTGCCGAACGATCCATCCAATGCCGAACGTCTCCAGATGCCGAACGTTGGTTAATGCCGAGCGCTCCATCCAATGTCTAACGACGATCTCTCTATGCCGAACGCTCGTTCAGTGCCGAACGATCCATCCAATGCCGAACGTCTCCAGATGCCGAACGTTGGCTAATGCCGAGCGCTCCATCCAATGTCAAACGACGATCTCTCTATGCCGAACGCTCGTCCAGTGCCGAACATTCCTCTATGCCGAACGATCCTTCTAATGCCGAGCACTCGTTCAGTGCCGAACGATCCCTCTATGTCGAACGACGATCTCTCTATGCCGAACAGCCTCCAACGTCGAACCATCCCAATGCCGAGCGATATCTGCCAAACTGCCTATCATCATTTTAAACCGAACCCATCATATTTTAGTCTCGATAGTTGTGAAGTTGTTTAAGTTAAATCCGTCTGTCCGCGGCCTTGCCAAAAGGCGGGTTAACACTTGCCCCCCAAAACATGCCTTGCTGTGAAAGGTGTGTTTTGAATAGCCTCAAGTCCAATATCCCAAGTATGTATGTTATCCACATCCATATTTTCCGATTCATAATCCAATCCATTACCAAGCCATCTTATCCGAGTGCCACGCCCATCGGAACCCGACTACCGAGTTCCAATCCATCCATATCCAATAACCTATAACCATATCCGTAACCTCTCCGGGTCGATATCCAAATCCGGGACCGCTCCGGGTCCTTGTCCGAATCCTTAGCTATTCATAGCCAATATCCAAATCCGTAACCTCTTCGGGTTCTTGCCAAGCGCAATCCACACTTGACGACCTATGTCAAGTAATTCCATGGTGTTCATGGTTCAGTGTCCTTGAACGTCGAAGAATGCCGTGGCTTAAGTCCTAAGCCGAATCCTGGTCACTCCGGACCCTTGCCGAGCATAGTCCATACTCGACGACCTAAAATAGTAACCGATAATATATGGCCTAAATCCTAGGCCGAATCCTGGTCTCTCCGAACCCTTGCCGAGCATAGTCCATACTCGACGACCTTTTAGCCAAAAATCCAGAGAAAATCCAATCAAAATCCAATCCGAAATCCAAATCCAAATAGAAAACCAGAAACCCATATCAAAAATCCATACCAAAAAACAAACATCCAAACCAGAATCCAAACCAGAAAACGAGCAAAACAGGGAGTTCAAACCAAACTCCAAAACCAAACCAGAAAAAGCAAATGTCCAAGTCAAAGGAAAAAAACAGATTTCGCAAACCCGGGCGTCTCGGTAAGCCATCATCTCATAGCATGTCTGAGGGTTATCTCCGACCCCGTACATGAGTAAGTGATTTAACCGTTTGCCCGGAGTTTGTTACTTATTCCAAACCATTAAAATTAGTTGATGACCAATCGGCCACCATTCTTGGGCCTCATGCCCTCGTCGTTCAAGGTAGGCGGTGGCTGCTCCTGTTCCACCGCCGCATTCCGAGTTCCGACATACTGTCGCAACTGACCATTCCTTATATGCTCCTCGATTATATCCTTTAGATGTCGGCAGATGTTAGTGTCATGCCCGTCCAGGTCATGAAAAAGACAGTGCCTTCCTGACGCCCTTTCTCGTTCTGAGGGTTGCCTCCTTGCTGGCCTTCGATAAGAAAGGCGATCTCGAGTATCTAAGAAAATCCGTTCCAACGTTGCATTCAATCCTGTGTAAGTGGAGAACTTTGGTTCTCCCCAGCGCTTCCTTTTACCTTTATCCTCGCCCCCACCCGAGCTTTTACCGGGTAGTCCTCCATCCTTAGTCGTGTTTACTTCCTTTGGCCTCATGTCCAAACATGCATCTTCTTGTCGAAGAAATCTTTCAGCTTCATGAAAGAATTCCCCAAGATCCAACGGTGGGTCCCGTATCAACGATACTTTGAAATCCGAATTATCTCTGACTCCTGATACCGCAGCCATCAGAACCATTGATGGATCTGGCCGATCCACCGAGGCAACTGCTGCATTAAATCGAGTTAAGAATGTCCTGAGCGATTCATCTGCCTCCTGTTTGACTGACGTTAGCGTCATCACGTTCTTTGGCCTTTTTATGTGTACTCGAAACTGACTTAAGAACTTGTCCACCAGTTCTGTCCATGTTCCAATGGATCCATCCTCCAGCTGTCTAAACCACATAGCAGCAATTTCAGTCAAGTACAGGGGGAAACATCGGGCCATAACCTCCTCCGTTGCCCCCAGCACTTCCATATGCCTAGTGTACCTCATCAAGTGGTCGGTGGGATCCGTCTTCCCATTGTATACTTCCAGAGTGGGTAGTTTGAAATCGGACGGATTCCTAGCTGTCCTGATGTTCCGGGTAAACGGACTTTTGTTAACTCCCTCTGAATCCCTGTTTGTCAGACCTCCGCGAATAGTCCGCCTGATAATGTCAGCCAATCCAGTGTTTCCAACCAATCCAGACTGCCCCCAAGTCCCCGAGGAAATTCTGGCACATATTCTTCATCACGTACTCCTGTATTCCTATCGATGCCAGGCCACGTAGCGTTATCCGGTATCCCTCCATGAACTGGTCCAGCATCACCTGGTGGTGTGCCCCCGAGTCTAGGTCCATCTAGATTGTTAACTGTTTGTTGATTGGGAGCTGCCCCCTGCTGATTCACTCCATCTGTCCGTTGGTTGAGTTCCTCTGGTCCAGCTCCACGATCTTGAGCAACTGCGGTTCCTGGTTGTCCAAATTGCCTAAGAAGAGCCTGCATCATCTCCTCTTGCCGTTTCATCATCTGCTCTTGCATAGAATTCATCATCACTTGCATCTCGTCCCGAGTGATGTAGATGGATGCATGACCCTCTCCAGCTCCAGAAGATGCCGCTTGACTTCTTTCCTGATTGCTCCTTTCCACTGCTTGCCTCTTCGTTGGTGGTCTTGCCATTGCTTTCTAAGATCCAAGTTCCTAACTCCAAAATTCCTGAGTGTTTCAATTCTCAGTGAAAGCACCAAAGTGTTAGCGCCAAAATTGGTCACTAACCCCCAAATCCAGATGAAAGCACCAAATACCAATCAAAGCTCAGAGATAGAATGTATGTAGAGAGTAATAATGTGAAGAACAATTAAAACTAAAATGAAAGTAGTAAAGAACAACAGATTTTATAGTGGTTCGGCTAACTCCGGCCTACGTCCACTCCAGAAGTTTGCTTTTTATTGCTGTAATAATCGATTACAGTTACAAAATGGCAGAGTTGCCTTAGCCTTAGAAAAGAGAAAGTAAGAGAGCAGAAAGAAGATCCCCTTTTACTGTGCCCCTGCCTCTCTATTTATAGAAAAAGATGGGTTGGACTTCCCTGGTGGGCCTGGCAGCCGAGTACCTCAGCCCAAATGGAGTGGTCTCCATATGCCGAACCATAGATGCCAAACGCTGAATGCCGAACAATGTGTGAATGCCGAACGATCTCCTCATGCCGAACGTTGGGAGGTGCGAGGTACCGAGGTATGGAGGTGCGAGGTGCAATGCCGAGCGAGGTGAGGTATGCCGAATGACCCATCCAATGCCGAACGCTCCTTGATGCCGAACGATCCATCCAGTGCCGAACGTCTCCAGATGCCGAACGATCCATCCAATGCCGAACGTCTCCAGATGCCGAACGTTGGTTAATGCCGAGCGCTCCATCCAATGTCGAACGACGATCTCTCTATGCCGAACGGTCGTCCAGTGCCGAACGATCCATCCAATGCCGAACGTCTCCAGATGCCGAACGTTGGTTAATGCCGAGCGCTCCATCCAATGTCGAACGACGATCTCTCTATGCCGAACGCTCGTCCAGTGCCGAACGATCCATCCAATGCCGAACGTCTCTAGATGCCGAACGTTGGTTAATGCCGAGCGCTCCATCCAATGTCGAACGACGATCTCTCTATGCCGAACGCTCGTCCAGTGCCGAACATTCCTCTATGCCGAACGATCCTTCTAATGCCGAGCACTCGTTCAGTGCCGAACGATCCCTCTATGTCGAACGACGATCTCTCTATGCCGAACAGCCTCCAACGCCGAACCATCCCAATGCCGAGCGATATCTGCCAAACTGCCTATCATCATTTTAAACCGAACCCATCATATTTTAGTCTCAATAGTTGTGAAGTTGTTTAAGTTAAATCCGTCTGTCCGCGGCCTTGCCAAAAGGCGGGTTAACAAGTATTATCCAAATGAAATTTACAATTCACTTATTTCAAGTTAAGTATTTAGTCAAATTTTTTTTGCTTTATTGAAAATTATCCTTAAATCAAAATTTTAAGAATTAATTTCCGATTAATTTCTAACCATTTTATAGATAAAATAAATATATATATATCAAAATAAATTTAAAATCTTCAATGTATACTATAAATCAAGTCATGTGTAGAAATTCAAACCAAATTATTTTTCTCCAAACAAAAGTGTAGCAGGGCTACAGAATAGTCTCTCCGCTTCAAAACTCGAAAATGAATGTCGATGATGCGGCCGCCATCACCGACATTATTTTCCAGCGACAAAATAAGAGAGCGCTGCTTTAAAACTTTAAAATTTCTTTGAAATGATTTCTATTTGAATAATATACCTTCTAAAACTTAAGAGTTAAGTTGAAATCACTAAAAATTTTAAATTCTCAAATTCTTGATTTAAATACATTCCAAATTTCAAATCAAATTATAGCCAAGTTTATAAATTCATTTATTTATATTGCAATAGTCAATTGTTTACAAAACAATAAATGAAAATCAAATATTATCATTTCTGACAACAAATTCATTAACAATTTAATTTCAGAAAACTTATATTTATATATATAATATAATCATACAAAACTATTTTGTTTACCAAATTTGAAAACAATATTGTGTCAGTTTGTTCTGTTCAAGTGTTTTGGAAATCCTATCGATAGCGTTGATCAGACGAATCGATCGAAAACCCAAATCAACAATAACAACTCAAACAACACAATATCTAAAACATTTAAATATAGATTTACAAATACTCTATACAAGAATAAATTTTCAACACAAGGACAGAGATTCAAATTTGATTAATTCAATCAAAGAAGATTTTGATTTGAGAATAAGTTGGAACAAAAGATAAGATGATTATTTAACCGAATAAGGAAATAGAAAATCTTATATAAATCGTGGGCAACCCTAACCGGGTCGACCGGTACTTCAAGAATAAGATCGATGTGGAATTCCAAGGTAAATCGATATTTGATCTCAAGAAATAGAATTCAGGTATAGTAGGAGATAGATAGCATCGTAAACCGAGGATACAGAAACCTTCGGTAAATCAATGCCTATTGTAAAGGAGTTTCACCCCTTTTACAAATCATTCGAAGTTTGGCGAAACCGCCGATTCATTATAAGGGTCATTCGAAGTGGAGTTATGGGATGCTCCAGAATTGAAAGAAGACGAATAGTGAGGGACATGAATGGATTTTGGAACCGCAGGGAACGTTCCAAAATTCAAAGGAATCGAGTCAAAAGGAAGAAATTCAACTCGAATGAAAGTGATTCTGTAAATACATTTACCCTATATGCTAAGTTTTGCCTAGAGCTACCAAAGTTCTGATACCAACTGTAACGACCCCCTATTTTGGACTATTCGCATCCGCACATGTCGGACTTGAATAATTCAAAATACCGAATTGTTAATTTAAATTTGGCAAAACTGAGCATATATAGTAAATAAATAGAACACAGATCACAGACACAGAGTAATAAATGCAGCGGAAACAAAAGATAGTAGTTCATGAAGCTACTATATACATATCAGAGTTAAATAAGGTACAACAGATGTCTCGAATACAATAATCAAATACAATATCAGAATACATCACTAGAATCAACTGAATATCTGAAAGCTGGATAGATAGCTGGATCTCCAAGCGAAGCTCCAACTCCAAAGGTGAGTCTCGAATACTGGTACACTCAGTCTGACCCGAGCGTAAAGCAAAACACAAAACACTCGAGTCAGGATTAACATTCTTATATCAATAAATCCAACTCAAGTGAAATAGCAACTGGAATACAAGTAACTTAAAGGATGTTTGGAATAACCATCCTCTAAGGATCCGTTAAACTATCTACTATGTAGTAGTGTACGATAAGTAGATAATGCCTATCAGTAATATAAAGTATCAAAATAGTGTTAAGGCGTTACCATTATTCCCCTTAACACATTTTATATAAGTGTTATAGTCTATACAGCACTGTAAACTCCACCGTAAACTAGTGGGATATCAGGGAGTACTCCATAGGTATAACACAAAACAAATCATAGTGGTCGCGTATATAGGGATACAAGTATGACAAGACACATGAGGCAATACCCAAGGTAGTGAAACTACCGTTTGCCTGATCCGGACTGGTGAGAACGCATCGCCGCAGCGATCGCAACACCGTGAAACAACACTCCCAAATCAAGGGTGCACCAATCGATAACAAGTAATGAGTAGTTTTGGAAGAAGTGTGTTCGCTCGAGGTAGCTGACCCCATTTGGCCCGGCACGGTTCCTGTTTTAGTCATTCCCAATTTGACACAAGTGTCAAGGCTATCCATTATCGTTCTCTTTCTACGGTCATCACGTACATCATTCCAACCACTTCATTCTGGATCACACTACGCGTGTAGTTATTAAAGTGGTTTTCGGTTTAGACAGTGAGTATGTCCCTAACCGATTCCGGTCTCTTTAATAACTTTCGTGATTATTACACCGATTGGTCGTTTGTTTATTTCAAAACCAAATCAAATTCAATTTCAATTAGAATTTTATAAACCAATATTTCCATTTGTCTTTCTAAACAATTTCCAAAATTTACGTTTCAAACTTCCAAATTTCCATTTCAAAATCTTATAATTCAAATTAAATATTTGATTTAAGGCAATTCAAGTATTCATTTAAATTCGTATATAAGTTTCATTCCGAAATCATTTAAATCAATTTAATTTAGCATTCAAATCAATTTAAATCCATTGATCAATTTCATTCAATATTTGTTAAGTTAATTTGTCATTCAAACCAATTTCTATTAAATTTCCAATTCATTAAATCAATTACTTAAGTTCAACTTCATTATATCAAAACTTCAAATTGAATTAAATTAGATTCGTCAAATCAATTCTTTAAATTACAAGTCTTACATTATTTCAATAAATCACATTTTATTTCTTGTTAAAGAAATTCGATTTCACTCATTTATTTACTTAGTTACAAATTTCAAAACTTAATTATTAAAGAAGCTTAATTTCACTTATTCAAGAAGTTCAATTTCACTTATTAAAGCATTCAATTTTATTTAATTATTAAATAATTCAATCTTATTTAATTATTAAATAATTTCAAAACTCAATTATTAAATAATTTCAATGCTCAATTATTAATTAAATTTAAACAACGTTCTTTCATCAACTACTATGTTAATATTTGATTCAGATTATTAAATATTAACATTTCCTTTCATTAAAGTTCAAATTCCAACTTCATTTCAAAACCTCATTATTTATTCAAATAAAATCTTTATTTTATTTTTAAATCAAATTATTGACCAATCGGGTTTTATTTAATTCTCTATCCTAAGTCAAAGTTTTTATTTTGGGTATTTATCATTTCAACCCGATTCCATTTCAATTCAAAAATCAAAGCATAGCAAAGGGAACTTGTAGTGTGATAACTGGGACGGTGTCAAAGTAAATAAACAAGCAATAACAACAACCAATATCAATCCAATAATCAATTCAAATAATCCCGAAATAATCGTATTGGTTCACATTTTTGTTTGTGCAAATTAATATAATTATTCCTAGAATCTACACTATCATTTCATGTAGATTAAAGATTATTACACTAATATTAATACGGTTTTTCACTTGATATATATTATTCAATTTCATTCTACATCAATTTATACAACATACATTCAATGGTTCAAGGTGTACTTAACCAAATTCTACGTGTCAATAAATTAAACATTTAAGGGGGTCATATTATACAAACTTAACTAATCAAATTCAACACATATATCGATTCAAATTTTAACCATCCTACGTCAAATTCAATTGCATATTATTTATCACTTACAACATTAACAATTTAACGTCCAATGTAAACATCAAACAATCAATCATTTAGCAACCAAACTAGCATATCATTGTATAGATAACAGATAATGGTGTCCGATGTCACAGGTGAACTGATACAAGTAATAGCATATATATAACAGTGTAAATAACTAACATCAGCATATTTCAATTGTCGTTTCAATTGGAATCAAATTTAATAAATAAAAGAACGTTAATCGTGAGTGATTGCTCACCTTTCGAGGCTAGAGACATTCGACGATGGAATGAGTTTCGAATCCAAGCATGAATTTCAAACAAAGAAAGATTGATACGAATTTTGACGACGAAGCTGATCACAAAGAATTGATGAACAAATCGAATTAGCTTGATCCAAACGTAATATATATATATACACACACACCATTATTATTTTATAAATGTCGACATTTAAATTAAGACACATATATTTATATTATAAAACTATTGATTACTTTTAAAACACATATAACCAAGTATTAACATACCAAGTACATTTTAGAAAAATGGAAACAACTTATACAACTTATATACAAAACAATGTAAATGCACGCTAAGGAAATGTGCAGACTACAACATTTGTTTTAAAAATCTAGTATGTAGGCAAATTTATATTACCAGTAAGAGTATATGTATGTATATAAATAAACTACAAATATATATAATCCCTGTACAAACCTATACACAGTAACACTTTCATATATAATTTCCGAAAAATTTAAATCAAGAGAAATATTAAAATATTATTTTTTACCAAACTATATAAGCTTTATATATGCTGTAACAATGAGAAATACTGTCTTTATTTCGTACTAACCAACCACTAAAGCAATGTATTGAAACAAACTATAAATATAATAATATATAACTAAACTCGCCTACAACATATGGTAATTGAATTTGATATTAAGACAAATGATGATTTCTTATCAAAGCTGCTATTTTATTTAACAGTACATATATTATACCTATATAATTCACTGCTAATTTATATTGACCTATAACTAATTTTGTACAGACTCGATATACATATATACTATAGTTAAACTGAAATATAGTATTAGCAAATATATATCAAGACTAATATATATAATATAGGTATAGTACTGCAACCCATACCATAATAGAAATATAATATAACACCTGTAAAAGTATACGATAGATATAAGTATAAATATATACCTTGAAAACAAAGATGAAAGTGCTGCTGATGGAAGAAGAAAGATGTGCTCGGCCCAATCTAGACAAGGCTGGGAGTTGGTGGTGAAAGGTGAACGGGAGGATGGTTGGGGAGTCCGGTGGGTTGTTGTCGCGGCCATGGAGTGGGTGGCTCGCGTGGAGGGAAGGGAAGTGATGCGGCCAAGGCGAAGCGGCTGGGCGCGGTGTTGCCGAGGCAAGTCGGCGGCGGCGGCGCTGGCTGGTTTGGGTGGACGGAGATAAGGAGTGTCGAGGCAACTACAGGGAGGTGTGGTTGGAGGCTGTGATGCCTTGTGGTTGGATGCGGGATGGAGCAGAGATGCATGAGAAGGAGGGAGGAGAAAGAGGCCACACGAGATGATGGGCGGAGGAATTGAAAGAAGTAGATGAGGATGCATGCTGTCCTGGACGCGAGGCTCGGTTGTGGAAAAGGCGAATGGACGGCTACCGATGTAGTTGTGGGTTTCGGTGTTTGGAAGTAGGCGAGTTCGGCTTCAGGTTGCTTAGCTATCTGGTCGGAGGTTGAGGAGGGAAGGAAGAGTGGATCTAATAACAAAGGCTATAGGAATGAGAAGAAAGCAGAGAAGATGGAAAATGAATTGGAAAGATGTGAGAAATGAAGAGAAAAGTTAGACAAAGAAAAATATATTTAAGAAAAAGGGAACAGAAAAGTTTTTAAACAGACGTGCGTGAGTTGACAAAGTGTATTATTATTTTTGGAACAAGAGAAACAACTCGGAACAAAATAAAACCGTTCAAAATAATAAATACAACCGTACACAAATTTATACTTGATTTTCGAAACAATGGCACGGATAAAATTAGTAACTGATGAAATAAATATTAAATTAAAAGCTAGTGGCTGCTATTTGAAATTCGAATGGACACAACTGACAAAAGGCTCTAAACGTACCGATGCTGTAAACTGTTTTACAGATTTCATTGGCCCTCGGACGTCGAAACAAGCAAATGAATATACCGTGGAGATTAGCACGACGAGACTATCAAAACGGTATACGGATAATTGTGGTACGATTTAATTATAAAAATTCGAATTTTTCTACTACGGAAAATGCAAGAAAACACAGAAAAATAAGATCGACGGAAGAAGTCCGAATTTGGAAAAACGAAAAAGGACATCTTGCTCAAAAGAAGATTTAGAATTTTTCTATGTAAAAATATTTAGGTTCCGAAAACTTTTTATTTTCATCGTTTTTTAACCGATTAAATTGAAGTAAATTTACGCACGAAATAAACTTTCATATTTTCGGACGAAAATTTACCAGTTTCTATGTTAACTAGACGCATTCCAAATATTAAATTTTTATTTTAAATTTTATTAGTTAAAATTTCACACAAGTTCTGTTAATTAAATTAATTAAAATCGTTAAAATACCTGGGTTGTTACATTATTTAAGTTTCTCGATTTGTTACTTTTTTGCTTTTCTTTTTTCTTCATTTACTTTCATTTATTTTCATTTATTTTCATTCGTTCATACAATGTCATTTTTTTCTTCTTTCATTCATTTACTTACAAATTATTTTTTCTTTCTTCCATGTACTATTAAAAATCATCAATGAATTCATTATTGAAGTATTACATACATTCCATTGCAGTTTGTTTAACATTTGTTATTTATATAGCTTGATTAATATTAATATCCATACATGGATCATTTCAACTTAAGTTTCTCAACTTTTTAATTTACATTCATTTCTTCACATACAGTATCATTTAATATTACATCTACTTATGAATAAATAAATATTAAGTCTATTAGCGATTCATTTCAACATCTTCTTATGTTTAAAATTATCTACTTAAATAGTATCCACATTTATCTATTAAATTTAATTTGTTAAGCATTTCAAATCATTAACTCATGTTTATAACATTTCTTGTACAACAAAACTCTTATTTATAGAAATAACTCGATTTGACCACTTTCATTACTTAGGTTTTACTTTTATAATATTCTATTACATATTCCTATTTAACATTACAACTTTTAAACATTTCTGATAAGTTATATATATGTTTTAAGAATGTAATTGAATGTTAAACAAGTTTATCTTATTCATTTTAGTTAACAAAATGTTCAATAATTACATCTTCTAAATTTTTATATCTTTTGATTTACAAGTTACAAATTTCCAATTTCTTTACAGTTCCATTAATGACTTAGCTTCTAATTTCTTATTTTTCATTGTAGAAGTTTCCACTATTAAAATAGTCAAGATTTGATTCATTATAATAATTAAAATTTCTAATTTATAGAAACTTAAGAACTAATACGGATTCCCTTTCAAATGATTTGAAATAATACATATATACTCATAGCTTTTATATATCAAATCATATTTAGAAATTTTAAAATTAAGATTTGTTTATCAAAACAAATGTGTAGTAAAACTACTACAGTGGCCTTCCCACTTTGAAACTCGAAAATAACGTTGATGATGCATGCACTCATCATCGAAATTATTTTCTAACGACATAGAAGGGGAGTACAGAACTTACTTCCTTTTAAAATTCCTTTTTAGAACATTTCTTTCAATCACATTGAAAATATTTATATCTGAAAATACTCCCAAATAATACTAATATTATATTCCAAAATCTTTTGAAAACCAATTTCAAAACCCTGAACTTAATTTCTCAAATTTCCAATTTATATTTACTTTGTCTACAAATCTTATTTTGCAATCAATATTTATAAAATTTCACTTCCTAATAAACAACATATCACAAACAACTTTATCCATTTATAAACTTATTCTTTTATATACAAAATATAATACTATGCAAAATTATTTCATTTACCCATAAAAATAATATTGTGTCGGTCTGCCCTCTTAAGTGTTTAGAAATCCCTATCGATGCCATAACGTCCTATGTACCGACCAGAATTTATAAATACTAAACAAAACAAATTAACACAATACAAAACATTTTATAACACCAACAAATACGCTCTTTCGTTTATACTCTCAAACAACTCATTCTAGGGTATTACTACCCTATTTCCAATGAGTCAGACCCCACAAAGCAAAGATTATCGCTAAACCAAAGCTCTGATACCACTTGTAATGACCCACCTTTTTGCACGGTTTAAATCTACAATAAACCACACATGTCAGATGCAAACCATTCAAAAGGGAGATTTCTTATGGGGTAAATAAGAAAAGGCAGAGGAAGAATGAAAAATACAAGACATAGAATCACACAGCGGAATGACAAAATATAATAATCAAATAAACCGTTCATGAAGCTGTTTACAAATAACATTTGGTTACACTTTTACAATATAGAATCAGAGTGACATACAACAGGAATAAATAAATAAATAAATACAGCGGAATAACATGATGCAGCGAAATAAAATAAATAAATAATAATAGTATACAATCTTCGTCTTCGTACTCCAAAAGTAGTCTTCGATATACTGTAAAGCTCAGACTGACCCGAGCGAATTGAAAAGACAAAACACCCGAATTAGAACTAAAAGATCTTATATAAGTTAAATCAACAGTAAATAAATATGAGTGTAATGGCATCGGAGATGTTTGCGGGGTTTGACATCTCCTATCCAGTGTCTAACGTGAGTGCAATAACTTAAGAGATGTTCGAGATTTCCATCTCCTAATGATCCGTTAAACTATCTACATACATAGTACAATACGCTATTATAATAGTGTCTACAGTAAAGTATTAAAATAGCGTTAAGGCATTACCCATATCCTCCTTAACACATTTTATATATTCCCGTAGTCTATACCGTACCGTAATTCCTCCATAAACTGGAGGGCTATCAGAGGGCACTCCATAGGAACGGTACAAACCAATCTCGTAGAAGGCGCGATAAGGCAAGTGACAAGGCACGCGAGGCAATGCCCAGGGTAGGATACTTCCGTTTTACGGATCCGGACTGGTGGTAACGCATAGCAGCTACTACCGCCCACCTCGGAACACACTCCCATAATCAAAATTGAGGGGTGGCCACCAAATCAATCACAAAGTCATAATATGGTATCAAAGAAGCATGTCCGATCGGAGGTGCGACCTCACTTGGCCCGACGTGGCTCCTGTTTTAGTCGCATCAAGATGACTCGCGGGAGTCTACGTAAATACCTCATACATAATCGTTCGCCAAAACATCCTACTTCATTTGTGAATATCCACCACGTACACAGTTGTTAAAGTGGTTTTCGATATTGGCAGAGAGTATGACAATATTCGATCCCGGTCTCTTTAACAACCAAACGCTTATTACACACCGAATGGTTCTTTTATGTTTCCAAAACCATTTCATATTGATATCAAAATATCATATTCAATTCAAACCATATCACTTTCGAAATTATATTTACTTTTGAAATCATATTTTCAAAATAGGTTAAACCCTCATTTCAAAATCATCATATTTACTCAAAATATGTCATTTCACTAGAAAATATCATTTCAAATCCCAACTCAGGTTATAACATCATTTAATCATATTCGCTTTTAAATCCAAGATTTAAATATAAACAATTTAGCCTTACACAGTTTGAATTTTTGAAAATAGTTTAGATAGTCATAAATAGTTTCAAAATAATTTAAAAATAATTTAAAAATACTTTAAAATAGTTTAAACGGTTTAGAGTAGATTTAAATTAGATTAAAATAGTTTAAAATAGTTTAATAGTTTAAAATATATTAAAATAGTTGAAAAATAGTTTAAAGCGGTTAAAACAGTTAAAATAGTTTATAATAGATTATAATAGGTTAAAATAGTTTAAATAGTTTAAAATAGATTAAATAGCTTAAAATAGATTAAAATGGGTTATATATAATTTAATAGTTTAATGTAAAATGGTTTGAAATTCTAAGTAAATCTGAATTTAAAATAATATATTTTTAACAGTTTATATTAAAATAATTAATTTGCCAGTAATATCAAATTAAACTATTTCTTCCATTTC
This sequence comes from Allium fistulosum, assembly GCA_030737815.1. Classification (NCBI taxonomy): domain Eukaryota; kingdom Viridiplantae; phylum Streptophyta; class Magnoliopsida; order Asparagales; family Amaryllidaceae; genus Allium; species Allium fistulosum. The sequence continues at coordinate 193,752,403 of CM060903.1, read as the reverse complement.
AACTAATCTGGACCATATCCAGCTTTTAAATTGACAAACTTAATTTTTACCTTTCAATTCAGATTCCCAATAAAACCATTTAAATCTATATCTATTTCAAATCTATGTTTGAACTATAACTTTAAGCTTCTCCAAATTCAATAGATTTCAAAGTTAAATATTTAAACGTTTACAATAATTCAATTTCGATAAATTTCATTTATACTTCAAATTCAACCTTAAAATTTCACTTTAGATTCTTTAATCAATTCACTTAAACCAATTCCAATTTCAACATTTAAAGCTTGGATTTTTGAAAATAATTTAGTTTATATAAATCAAATTTTATTTCAAAATATTATTTAACTGAATTCAAATTTTAAGGATTTAAAAATCATTTAATTTAACCAATCTGGTGTCCGTATTTAATTTTCCACCCTATGGTCAAGTGATACGGATTTATATCATTTCAACCCGCAATAATTTAAAATTTACAGGTATATATCATTTCAACCCACAATCCCGAATTAAAATTAAAAATCCATAAAATCGCTTGAGTCTATCATTTCAACCCATAACGATTTTTCCCTAATCTATAGATCATTCGGGTATGTATCATTTCAATCCATAGTGATTTTACTAGCAATAACTAAGGGAACTTGCAATGTGAATCAATATATAAAATAAACATTACATCTAGTCATCCAATCTTAACAATTAAACATCCATCACAATCATCACTCTAATCAACCAATAAATAACATCAATTAACTGATTATCATCAACAGGTATTCAATTGACAATTAAAATTCAATATCAAATTAAATGGCGATGAAATTCAATAAAATTCAGATTAACTGGAATGACAATTTAAATATACCAAACATCAACCAATCAAACTCTAATCATATCATAAATTTAGTTTAACTAACATAAGATAATTTAGTAGTTGTGAGTGGGTTAAAACACTCACCTTTGATTTGTCGTCGATTTAAAATCTAAAATAAGGCCTAAAATTCAACTGTCTTGGAATTTGTCCAAACCAAATCCATAATGTTCGGAATTTCGATACAATCCCAACGGAATAAACCGCACATAAAACCGACCTCGTGTGCAAAAGTTATCGACATTAGAAGATAAACGATTTAAAATTAAAATAAATAGAATAATAATAACTCACTTCCACGACATCACGTTCCATGTGTGTAACCCTAGCCGCACAAAGCACTCGCATTCCATCTCATCTCGATCATGCCCTACCCCTAGCGTTGACCACCGAACACGGTCACCTACGTCGACGTCAACCAGATCCATGGTCACCGCTCACCTCCCTAGGCTGAGGCGCACCATCATGGCCCCACCACGACAACTCCGCCGCCCCGAATAGCATCACGCCACTGCCACCTTGATGACCAATTTCTGGCAAATCGTGACAACCATGACATGAACGTATGGCAGATCCAAGACCTGCTCGATTCCACCTTTCCAACGTTGCATTCTCATTGTCGATCGGACGACGATATGCCGTTGGATCGTGAAAACCCAAATTTTAACAGCCGAGGTTTATCCTTGATTTCTAGTCAAATGATGTACCCAATTGGAAAAAAAATCGCTGCAGTGGATTACGCTCGACGAGAGCTTCTCAACGATATATAATTTGCTATGCTTTGAGGAGTTTGAATTTTCGAAATTGATTTTGATTTGAATTTGTATTTGGGAATTAAGTTTTCAGCCATTGAGAAGAGAGAAACGACAGAAATTTTAATACATGCAATATGAGAAGTAAAAAGGCTGCTAGGGTTAGAACAAAACTATTTATATGAACGAAGCCCAATAAGAAAATGAACACGTATCGAATTTGTACGAACGACAATAATGACCCGAAAAGCCCGTTTTGCTTTCAAAACGAAAGTAGGTCGTCCCATATATCAAACTAGATGTTTTCGATATTTTTAAACTCAATGGAAGAGGTTTCAAGTCCTAATTCCTTCGTATGAAGAAGTTAGCTTTTTAAATCAGCTTATTTCAAATTGAATCCGATTAAATTGATTTCTATGCGTTTCAAGTCCGCACGATCAAACAACAAGTCCGATCGCTATGAAACTTGAAATCCTACAATAATTTACCGTTACAGATCTGATGAAACTAGTTTCATCAAAATCTGAGACAGTGGCCAAAATGGCTATTTCCACGCTAATTAAATTAATTATTATTAAATTAATTTAATCCACTTTTAATTTCAAATTTAATAACTAATAATTTTTATAATTTCTAATTACACAGAAATAAAAATCTTTTTAAAACCAATTTCCCCTGTCAAATTTAATGTTAATTATTGCACTAATTCCAATGTTTAATTTCAATTGCAATAAATCCATTAATTATAATTTAAATTCCAATAAATTGGTTAAATTTGATTTCAATCTTTTTATTCAATCAATCAATCATTATCTAATGGATATAATTAACATTGGTTTAGCCTTTATTACATTAGTATCCTACTGTTATCATCTTAACTCATATTAACTACCATATTTAATTTCATTAAATTCCAATTGATTTACAATTAATTCCAGCAGATTAAATATCAAGATGATAATCAACCAATTGTTATACATTAATAATTCACCTCCATCAACCTATTGTTTACAATCAAAGGTTGATAAATTACTTACCAAATATTGATTCCATTATATATTAACCTATTTCAATTAATTACGTATAATTTCCCATTTTAATATAACATTTAATTCATTTCCTTATTCTCAATTTATCACCAAATTAACTTTACAATTATTTCAATTGATTTAAATTACATTAATTAGTTGTCAATTACATTAATTTAACATTATTGAATTTCATTTTAACTGCTTTCTCATTAACAAATCATACATTTTTAATTTCTTCCAATATTAAACTCCAAATTCTTATTTAATTTTATATTGTTAATTATCGAAAAAAACACGGGTCGTTACAAATACACCGCCCCATATTAGAAGAGCGTTATATACTCTAGTCTCAGCGGATGTATAGATATCCTATCTCGAAACATCTTGACTAGGAATATTTAAAATAATACGTTATTTTTATTATGATAAATTTTTCATGATTACAACATATTATAATTACTATTATATAACATATCAATTAAGGATTTTTTATTTAATATACTCTAAATTAATTACTTAGTTAATTATATCGTAATATAAATAATACACATTTTATTTTGAACACGATTGGCTATCAAGTTAGATATATGTAACAAATTACATAATTTCCCATTGGGCATACCCCTAACTCTATCATACTTGATTTTTATACCCAAGGATTACTTGGACGACGCCTTAGCATTATTTAGCTATAGCCATAGTTTATTCACTTTATCTAAGTTTTAACAAAATAAACGAATTTAGCGAGCCTCAAACATCGAATCATACTTCCTTCATACATTAAATTTAGATATATTGACAAAAACCTACAAATTTCCGAGAAATACCTTACCCTAGCAAATTGATTCGAATTCAATCAAGATAATACATGAAATCAATAGCGAGATCAAAGAATTAGGACATGGACTTGAGATTTAAGTCATTAGGGTAGTGAGTGTTAGAAGTGTTTAGCTGGATTTGCAAAGAAAATGCATGAGTCTGGTGCAGCAAAGACAAGGGTAGATGAAAAGTTTTCAAGTTTGTAAAGGAAATGAATGATTTCGAGAGAGCCAAACTCGGTATATATAAGGGTAAGTATTCTTTCTGATACTGGACATAAATGTACAAGACATAAGTCTATTAGACAGAAACGGTACCGACCAGACTTTTGTCAAACCATTTAGAACCATCATCGAATCTCTTGGTACATGACATGAATGACATTTATAACTTCAAATACCAAGATCTTATACATTCAAGGATGCTAGAGAAACTGTCTTCTAAAATAAAAAAAGACTTCACAATAAACTGGCAACTTGAGACTTACTAGAAAAGGTGGGATTAAGGATATAGCTGTTCAGGGTTCGCAATGACTATGGAATTACTAGGTAGACAACTTTGGATGGAGAAAACCATACTTTGTATTCACAAAAGTATGCTTTACAGGAAAGTGTTATGGGCATTGTGTAACGACCGGATATTTTGGACCATTCGCATCCGCACATGTCGGACTTGAATAATTCAAAATACCGAATTGTTAATTTATATTTGGCAAAACTCAGAATATACAGTAAATAAATAATCACAGATCACAGACACAGAGTAATATAATGCGGCGGAAGCAAAGAAATAGTATTTCATGAAGCTACTATATAAATACATCAGAGTTAATTAAGATACAATAGGAATACCAAGATACAACAGAAGTAATAGTATGATAATCAGGTACAACTCAGAATACAACTGGAATCAACTGGATAACAAAATGAATAGATATCTGGATCTTCAAAGCAAAACTCCAGCTCCAAAGGTGAGTCTCGAATGCTGTATCACTCAGTCTGACCCGAGCGTAAAGAAAAACACAAAACACTCGAGTCAGGACATATATACTTATACAATGTAAACCAACTCAAGCGAACTGTAATAAAGGTACAAGTAACTTAAAGAATGCTTGGGATCGCCCATTCTTTAAGGATCCGTTAAACTATTTACTATGTAGTAATATTGCGTTATTATAATAATGTCTAATATAAAATAAACATACTTTTAAATAGCATTAAGGCTTTACATTATCCACCTTAACACGTAATAGTCCCAGTAGTCTATTCAGTATTAGCATACTCCAAAAATGGGGGCTATCCTCGATACTCCACAGGCTACGGGAGAAATCACAACTCGTAGTAAAGCTTGATATGGTAAGTGACACAGAACAACTAGGCAATGCCAGAGTAGATATACCAATTACGCATCTAGGCTGATGGTGACGCATAGCAGCCACTACCGCCCACCTCGAACAACACTCCCAAATCAAGGGGTGCACCCAATCAATCACAAAGTAATAGAATGGTATCGAAGAAGTGTGTCCGATCAGAGGTGCTACCTCCTTGGCCCGTCAATCGCTCTTGTTTTAGCCACTTTATGCCAACTCATGGGAGTTGGGTCCACGTATATACCTTAGGATCGTCGCCAACATCCTACTTCATTCTGGAAACTCCACCGCGTACACAGTTGTTAAAGTGGTTTTCGGTATCGACAGAGAGTATGTCGATATCCGATCCCGGTCTCTTTAACAACCAATCGTTATTATAACCCGTAGTTATAAGTTTAAAATAATATTTTATACTTCAAATTAGAATATCATTTCAAATCCAAATCTTTATCAAAATAAAGATTAAATCAATTCCAAACCATTTCAATATATTGAAAATATCATATCATTTCAAAACTTCATTTTAAATCATTTCAATATATCAAAATATCATATCTTTCCAAAACTTCATTTCAAATCATTTTAATATATCAAAATATCATATCTTTTCAAAAGCTTCATTTCAAATCATCATTTGAGTTCAAATCCAAATATTCAACTTTAAATACCTTTTAAATTCAAAGATATCATTCATTTATTATCATTTCAAGTCACCTTTTAAATAGTTTATATTTCAATCAAAATAATTCATCTAAACCATTTAAAAGTGTAATTATTATACTTTTAAATCAAGTATTCAATTTCCAAAGTTTTAAACTATTCTGAGTTCATTTACTAAGTTAAAAACCATAAACATTGAAAATTTCAGCCTTTCACAGCATTTAGAAAAAGCCGTTATAAGTTATTCTTGAAAACATTTTAATTCAGCAAAGACAGCATTTAAAACTGCTGTTCAATCTCAGTTTAATTGAAATTTAGTTTAAAACAGCAAAGACAACATTTCCAGAAATGCTGTAATAGCTCAGGTTTCAAATTAAAGGTTTTGAACTTATTCAGCAAAGACAGCAGACCACTACAACAGTTACAGAACTGCTGTAATAGACCCGAGTCAAGTTTTAGTCTATTTAGTTCAACTACAGCAACTACAACATTTCAGAAATACTGTAATAGCTCTTTTATTTAAGTTTTAGTTCATTTAAGAAACCATAGCATTTCTGAATGCTATTAAAATATTTCCAAATTTTAGTGTATTTCCAGCAAACAATAAACTTTGAATTAAACCTTTTTAGCATTATAAAAATCATATTTTTAACATTCAAAAATGTTCATTAACATACCTTTTTACATATGATTTTTATAAAGTAAACTTTACAATAAAATCCAATTTTTCAATAGTTTTACTTAACCATTCAAATATACAATTTTCCCATTTTTACCTTTTACAATTTATTAACACTTACATTTTCATATTACCATTTTACACATTAAACTAAATTTCCAATTTATTTAATTAATTAAAAACTTTAATAAAAACCAAATTCACATTTCCAAGTCAAGTTATATTTTAAAATTACACATTTAAGCATTCATTTATTTAACCATTTTAATACATAGAAAACTCAATAACACTTTATTAAATCATTTAAATTCAAATCAAATTATCATATTTACCATTTTCTAAATATAATTAAATTTCCATTTTATTTATATAACTTAAATATCATTTTAAAACCAAAATTCCAAATTTCCAACTTAAGTTATATTTCAAAAATTCACTTTTACCATTCATTTAAATTACATTTTTAACTTCTAGAAAAATCCAAATTTCTTTATTTAAATATTAAAAATCCAATTTAAATCAAATTCTCATAATTTTACACTTTTAAAAATATTTAAAATATTCAAAATACTTTATAAAAATAATCACGGGCCTGTATATAGTTTTCTAACCTAGGTCAAGTGATACGGATATGTATCATTTCAATCTGCAGTTTAAAAAGCAAAAATCCGGGTTCTATCATTTCAAACCCGCAATCCCAAGTCAAAATAAATTAAATAAAAACCGTTCAGGCCTATCATTTCAGCCCATAACGATTTTTCCCTATTTTAAAGTCCGTTCGGGTATGTATCATTTCAACCCATAGTGAATCTAATCTACAGGGAACTTGCAGTGTGATAAACATGTATAAATGAACAGTTTAACAATAAATAACAGTAACAGATAATATGACAGGTTAAATAACAGGTTTAACATCATATAATTAATAATCATAGGCTGTTATAACATCATATATAATATTCTACACATTCAATTGTTGTCACTTCACATTTGTATAAGTATAAAATGTCGTGTGAGATTTACTCACCTTTTTACGCTGGAGTTGGCGATCGAAACACACAGAATAGATTCCAAAAATCACGACAAGCACGATACAACACGACTTTTGATTTGAATGAATAGAGAGCCTTGATATTTATCTTGTAAACAATAACCAAAACAAGACAATATACACATAAATATTCAACACAAAACAATGTTGAAACAATTTTAAATAAGGAGCAACAAAGAAATAGATGACTTGACCTTGCCTCAACCATTCAAGTGCTTCGCCATGACATCATTTGGCTCAGCCATGATCAGGTCTAGACCTGAAATACTCATCCAATGGTCAGCAAAAAGAAGGCAAAACAATGGAATGATGATGGTAGGAGTTACACATGAAGGAGACAAAGAGTCAAGGCCAAAAGGAGTGGTTTTGGTGCACACTAGGCTCGGCCTATGGCCTATAGGGACTCGGTCATGCATGGTTCAGGTCAGGTCAGAGGAGAGGCTGATGGTTAGGGGTCAGGTCATGATGGTGGCGGAGCTAGGGAAGGTGGCCAAGGCAAACTATGAAGGTGATGGTGGCATATAGGTCGGCTAGCATGGTTTCCATGGAAATTTTGCAACTTTTTGTGGTGTTGTGTTCACGAGGAGGTCATGGCCACTTCAGGTTAGAGGAGGGGGATGATTTGGCCGTGGAAGAAGTGGGAAAGAAGGGATGGTGGTGGTCGGGGAAGATGGTGGTGGTTGAGGCCGAGCTAGACAAGAGCAAGTCAAGGCAAAATCAAGTGGAAAAAGAAGAAGAAAAGTGGAAAAAGAGAAGCCATTGCTCATAAATTTTGTTTTGGCTGTGAGAAATGAAAATGAGAAAGTTTCTAACGTGAAACACAAATAAAAATACATGGCTACCATAGAGGAAATGGACGGCCAAAGCAAGGAAAATGAAAGGTCAAAGGAAAATGGAAAGACTAGGTTAATGAAAGGTCACAAGTTATAAAGTCAACAAGTCTCTTCATATTTCCTTTCTTTTTAAATCAAATAAAACAAATAAAAATAATTAAATGAATTTTAAAACTGAAAACAAAGTAAAATAAAATGGAAATAAATAATTAAATTTAAAGAAAATAGAAAAAGAATTAAAGAAATAGCTTAAATATTGAAAACAGGGTTCAAAAATTACAATTAAATCATCACAAGCTTTAGAAAAATATCTACTTCATTTTAAAAATGTTCTAAAGCAAAACTTTGAAATAAATAAATAATTTATCATTTCTAAAGTGAAATAAATAATTACATTTAGAGAAAATAGAAATAAAAATGAATAAAGAAATAGTTTATTTAATTTAAACAAGGCTTAAAATTACAAATAAAACATTTCTTGCTTTATAAAATTTCTTTTTCACTTTAAAACAAATAAAAGTCAAATAAGTAAAATAAATGATGAACAAAATAAAGTGGAGATTTAATAAAATAAGGTGTTAAGGAAATAGAGGAATAAATAAAGAATTTCTTTAATTAAATGAAACTGGAAATTAGAAATTATAAACAGAATACAACTGACATTGGAAAATGTCAATTACACTTTGAAAAATGTTTTAAAACAAAAATATATACATAACAAGTTATTTTACCCATATAAATAAAAATTAGAACATCACATGACCAAATAAAATATTATTTATATAATTTAAAATAAACAATTTTGTTAAATACAACAAATTACACACAATATTTAAAAGGGCATAACTTTCACATTATAAATCAGATTTCAACGAAACGAAAAGCAGTATTCTTGAAATTTTATTTATTTTCATAATAAAAGATAAAATTCAAAATTTCATCATTTTATATTTTTAAATTAAAAGTCAAAGTTTGACCATATTGACCAAAATTCACATTTCTGGAAAATATCTTATTAATTCATGTTTGAAATTATAATTCACATTCCAAACACAATTTATATTTAAAATAACAAAATTATCTAATTTAAATAAATAAAATAAAGTTTTTAAATCAAGAAATTAAAATATATAATTAAAATATATAATTAAAATAATCACAAAATACAGGGTTGTTACACTCTCCCCCACTCAAAACTTTTCGTCCTTGAAAAGGATTGAGGTACGAGAAAGCACAGAAAAGATAAAAAATGAAATAAGATTAAGACAAGATGTCAAGAAGATTGAAATTATACCTGATAACTGTTGTTATAGGTAAGTTTAACAAGGTGTAGATGATCTTCCCAAGATCCTCCAGAATCAAGAACACAAGCACGAAAAAGATCATCGAGAATCTGATTCACCCTTTCCGTTTGACCGTCGGTCTGTGGATGGTAAGCAGTGCTCAGATTCAGAATAGGGAGAAGTAAGAACCACAGAAGAGATAGAAAAGTTAAATGATGAAGGAAAAAGAGAAAGAAAGAAAGACTAGAACAAACTTATTAAGCACAATACGAAAAACACGATTCATCACATCAACAAAGAGAACAGGAGCATTAGTCAAACCAAAAGGCATTAATAACTATTCATAGAAAACCATTCTCAGTACAGAAAGCATTCTCGGGAATACTTTCCTCAGCAACACTGAGTTGGTGAAAATCAGAGGCAAGGTCAAGCTGAAAGAGAACAGTAGCTCCAAGGCTAACCAATTCGAATTTAATTTCCTACTTAGAAGGTAGGAGAAATGGAAACAACCAGAAAGAAAATAGATTGGAAAACAAAATAAGATAATAAATTTAAAACCATGAAAATTTCAACTTACATTAATAATTAATTTCATCCATTTGATTTCACTTAAGTTAAATAAATCTTAATTATTTTTAAATCTCATTATCTCATCATCAAATCAACAATTTATAAAGTCGTGAATTTAAACAATCATTTATTATATTCATCTTTATTCATTAAATTTCATTTTTCTTTTTTCCACTTAATATATCAAATCCTATGTATATTAAGTTTATTTCACTTATTATAACTATTTCAATTTATTTAAATTTTCTTTAAATATCATTATATTGTAAATTATTCAATTAACCCTTTTTCTCTATTTACCTCTGTTGATCCTTTATAAATAAAATTTAAGTGTATAACATTTATTATAACTAGTTAAGTTTTATTTATAAAATTCTCTTTATTTGTATATTATCCAATTACATATTCAACTTCTGAATAATTTAGGTAAGTTATATTGGAATGTAATAGAAAATTATACAAATAAATTCTCCAATTTTAATTATTCAAGTTTACATATTTATTCAAACCTTGATTTCCTTTTATCCTTTAAGATAAATTTAAGAATTAAATTTCCGATTATCTTCAAACTGTTTAGAAATAAATAAATATATATATACATACACAATATATCAATTCAAATTTAAATCATATATCAATATATATTATAAGTCTAGTCATATTTAGAAATTCAAATCAATTTAATTTTTTAAAGCAAAACTGTAGCAAAGCTACAGAATGGTCTCTTCGCTTCGAATCTCGAAAATGAATGTCGATGATGCTGTAGTCATCACCGAAATTATTTTCCAACGACAAAGAAAAGAGCACTGATTTACAAATTAAAAATCCTTTGAAACATTCTACTAGAAATACTTTTAAATAGTATCCTTTTAAAACTTTCAAAACAAAGTTCGAAATCCTCGGAAATTAAATTCTCACATTCTTGATTTAAATCCATTTAAATTTCCAAATTAATTTATAACCATGCTTAATTATTTAGATATGAAACTAAAGCCAATGATTATAAAATACATGCAAAGTTAAATATTATTTCTTAACACCCAATTCCATTAATTATCAAAATTCAGAAAAATTATCCTTATTCATATTATAATTATACAAAATTTATCCATCTACTAAATTTGAAAACCATATTGTGTCAGTTTCCTCTGTTCGAGTGTTTTGGAGATCCTATCGATAGCGTTGATCAGACGAACCGATCGGAAACCCAAATCAACATCAACAACTCAAACAACTCAAACAACACAATATATAAAACATCTTTAAATAAAAGATTTTCAAATACAAGATTAATGTTTCAAAATGAGAATAGAGATTCAGATTTGATGGACTCAAATCAAAGAGAACTTTGATTTGAATATAAGTTGGAGACAAAAGACAAGATGATTAAACAACAGAATAAGGAAAATGGATAAGCCTATATAAATCGCGGGTAACCTTAACCAGGTCAACCATGACTTAACGAAAAGATCGTTGTGGATTTTCTAGGGTAAATCTACATTCGATCTCAAGAGATAGAATTCAGGCATAGCAAGAGATAGTAGCATTGTAAACCAAGGATACAGAAGTTTTCGGTGAATCAATGCTTTTTGTAAAGAAGTTTCACCCCTTTACAAGTCATTAGAATATTGGCGGGATCGCCAATTCATTAGAAAGATTATTCAAAGTGGAGTTATGGGACACTCTAGCATCAAGAAGACACGAATAGGGGAGGACAAGAATGGACTTTGGAACCGAAGGGAACATTCCAAAATTCAAAGGAAACCGAATCGAAGAAGAAGGAATTCAAGTTCGAACGAAAGTGATTCTGTAATTAAATCTACTCTATATGCTGAGTTTGCCTAAAACCAGAGCTCTGATACCAACTGTAACGACCCGATATTTTGGACCATTCGCATCCGCACATGTCGGACTTGAATAATTCAAAATACCGAATTGTTAATTTATATTTGGCAAAACTCAGAATATACAGTAAATAAATAATCACAGATCACAGATACAGAGTAATATAATGCAGCGGAAGCAAAGAAATAGTAGTTCATGAAGCTACTATATAAATACATCAGAGTTAATTAAGATACAATAGGAATACCAAGATACAACAGAAGTAACAGTATGATAATCAGGTACAACTCAGAATATAACTGGATAACAAAATGAATAAATATCTGGATCTTCAAAGGAAAACTCCAGCTCCAAAGGTGAGTCTCGAATGCTGTATCACTCAGTCTGACCCGAGCGTAAAGCAAAACACAAAACACTCGAGTCAGGACATACATACTTATACAATGTAAACCAACTCAAGTGAACTGTAATAAAGGTACAAGTAACTTAAAGAATGCTTAGGATCGCCCATTCTTTAAGGATCCGTTAAACTATTTACTATGTAGTAATATTGCGATATTATAATAATGTCTAATATAAAATAAACATACTTTTAAATAGCATTAAGGCTTTACATTTTCTACCTTAACACGTAATAGTCCCAGTAGTCTATCCAGTATTAGCATACTCCAAAAATGGGGGCTATCCTTGATACTCCACAGGCTACGGGAGAAATCACAACTCGTAGTAAAGCTCGATATGGTAAGTGACACGGTACAACTTGGAAATGCCAGGGTAGATATACAAATTACGCATCTGGGCTGATGGTTACGCATAGCTGCCACTACCGCCCACCTCGAACAACACTCCCAAATCAAGGGGTGCACCCAATCAATCACAAAGTAATAGAATGGTATCGAAGAAGTGTGTCCGATCAGAGGTGCTACCTCCTTGGCCCGTCAATCGCTCCTGTTTTAGCCACTTTATGCCAACTCATGGGAGTTGGGTCCACGTATATACCTTAGGATCGTCGCCACCATCCTACTTCATTCTGGAAACTCCACCGCGTACACAGTTGTTAAAGTGGTTTTCGGTATCGACAGAGAGTATGTCCATATCCGATCCCGGTCTCTTTAACAACCAATCTTTATTATAACCCGTGGTTATAATTTTAAAATAATATTTTATACTTCAAAACAGAATATCATTTCAAATCCAAATCTTTATCAAAATAAAGATTAAATCAATTCCAAACCATTTCAATATATTTAAAATATCATATCATTTCAAAACTTCATTTCAAATCATTTCAATATAACAAAATATCATATCTTTCCAAAACTTCATTTCAAATCATTTTAATATATCAAAATATCATGTCTTTTCAAAAGCTTCATTTCAAATCATCATTTGGGTTCAAATCCAAATATTCAACTTTAAATACCTTTTAAATTCAAAGATATCATTCATTTATTATCATTTCAAGTCACCTTTTAAATAGTTTTTATTTCAATCAAAATAATTCATCAAAACCATTTAAAAGTGTAATTATTATACTTTCAAATCAAGTATTCAATTTCCAAAGTTTTAAACCATTCTGAGTTCATTTACTAAGTTAAAAACCATAAACATTGAAAATTTCAGCCTTTCACAGCATTCAGAAAAAGCCGTTATAAGTTATTCTTGAAAATATTTTAATTCAGCAAAGACAGCATTTAAAACTGCTGTTGAATCTCAGTTTAATTGAAATTTAGTTTAAAACAGCAAAGACATCATTTCCAGAAATGCTGTAATAGCTCAGGTTTCAAATTAAAGGTTTTAAACTTATTCGGCAAAGATAGCAGACAACTACAGCTGTTACAGAACTGCTGTAACAGACCTGAGTCAAGTTTTAGTCTATTTAGTTCAACTACAGCAACTACAACATTTCAGAAATGTTGTAATAGCTCTTTTATTTAAGTTTTAGTTCATTTAAGAAACCATAGCATTTCTGAATGCTATTAAAATATTTCCAAATTTTAGTGTATTTCCAGCAAACAATAAACTTTGATTTAAACCTTTTTAGCATTATAAAAATCATATTTTTAACATTAAAAAATGTTCATTAACATACCTTTTTACATTTGATTTTTATAAAGTAAACTTTACAATAAAATCTAGTTTTTCAATAGTTTTACTTAACCATTCAAATATACAATTTTCCCATTTTTACCTTTTACAATTTATTAACACTTACATTTTCAAATTACCATTTCACACATTAAACTAAATTTCCAATTTATTTAATTAATTTAAACCTTTAATAAAAACCAAATTCACATTTCCAAGTCAAGTTATATTTTAAAATTACACTTTTAAGCATTCATTTATTTAACCATTTTAAAACATAGAAAACTCAATAACACTTTATTAAATCATTTAAATTCAAATTCAAATCAAATTATCATATTTACCATTTTCCAAATATAATTAAATTTCCATTTTATTTATATAACTTAATTATCATTTTAAAACCAAAATTCCAAATTTCCAACTTAAGTTATATTTCAAAAATTCACTTTTACCATTCATTTAAATTACATTTTTAACTTCTAGAAAAATCCAAATTTCTTTATTTAAATATTAAAAATCCAATTTAAATCAAATTCTCATAATTTTACACTTTTAAAAATATTTAAAATATTCAAAATACTTTATAAAAATAATCACGGGCCTGTATATAGTTTTCTAATCTAGGTCAAGTGATATGGATATGTATCATTTCAATCCGCAGTTTAAAAAGCAAAAATCCGGGGTCTATCATTTCAAACCCGCAATCCCAAGTCAAAATAAATTAAATAAAAACCGTTCAGGCCTATCATTTCAGCCCATAACGATTTTTCCCTATTTTAAAGTCCGTTTGGGTATGTATCATTTCAACCCATAGTGAATCTAATCTACAGGGAACTTGCAGTGTGATAAACAGGTATAAATGAACATTTTAACAACAAATAACAGTAACAGATAATATGACAGGTTAAATAACAGGTTTAACATCATATAATTAATAATCATAGGCAGTTATAACATCATATATAATATTCTACACATTCAATTATTGTCGCTTCACATTTGTATAAGTATAAAATGTCGTGTGAGATTTACTCACCTTTTTACGCTGGAGTTGGCGATCAAAACACACAGAATAGATTCCAAAAAGCACGACAAGCACGATACAACACGACTTTTGATTTGAATGAATAGAGAGCCTTTATATTTATCTTGTAAACAATAACCAAAAGAAGACAATATACATATAAATATTCAACACAAAACAATGTTGAAACAATTTTAAATAAGGAGCAACAAAGAAATAGATGACTTGACCTTGCCTCAACCATTCAAGTGCTTCGCCATGACATCATTTGGCTCAGCCATGATCAGGTCTAGACCTGAAATACTCATCCAATGGTCAGCAAAAAGAAGGCAAAACAATGGAATGATGATGGTAGGAGTTACACATGAAGGAGACAAAGAGTCAAGGCCAAAAGGAGTGGTTTGGTGCACACTAGGCTCGGCCTATGGCCAATAGGGGCTCGGTCATGGATGGTTCAGGTCAGGTCAGAGGAGGGGCTGATGATTAGGGGTCAGGTCATGATGGTGGTGGAGCTAGGGAAGGTGGCCAAGGCAAACTATGAAGGTATGGTGGCATATAGGTCGGCTAGCATGGTTTCCATGGAAATTTTGCAACTTTTTGTGGTGTTGTGTTCATGAGGAGGTCATGGCCACTTCAGGTCAGAGGAGGGGGATGATTTGGCCGTGGATGAAGTGGGAAAGAAGGGATGGTGGTGGTAGGAGAAGATGGTGGTGGTTGAGGCCGAGCTAGACAAGAGCAAGTCAAGGCAAAATCAAGTGGAAAAAGAAGAAGAAAAGTGGAAAAAGGGAAGCCATTGCTCATAAATTTTGTTTTGGCCGTGAGAAATGAAAATGAGAAAGTTTCTCACGTGAAACACAAAGAAAAATACACGGCTACCATAGAGGAAATGGACGGCCAAAGCAAGGAAAGTGAAAGGTCAAAGGAAAATGGAAAGACTAGGCTAATGAAAGGTCACAAGTTATAAAGTCGTCTCTTCATATTTCCTTTCTTTTTAAGTCAAATAAAAGAAATAAAAATAAGTAAATGTTATAATATATGTAAATAATAAAGTGAATATGCTTTTCTATTGTTTTGTTTAGTCCCACATCGTAGGATAAGTTCAATCCTTAGCTCTGAAGCCTTTATATAAAGGAGGCTATATAATGTAAATAAATGACTAATCTCTGAAGAATGAATAATATTTCTTCTGCCTCTTTCTCTAATTGCTTCTGCTCTTATTTCTTTATATCATATTCTTATTTGTTTACAACACGTTATCAGCACGATCTCTAAACAAAAAAATTATAGATTTGAATTGAGATAATCTAGAAGATCAGATCTACTTTGTTTTTCAGATCCAATTAAAGTTCTCAAGATGGTAAGCAATTTTTCAGATTTAATTATATTGATCTTATCTTTTTCAGATCTGATTCAATTAATTTTATCTTCTTAGATCTCATTCAATCATAGATCTAATATTTTTTGGATCTCATTCTATTGTAGATCTTATGTTTGAATTTTTATTTTAGATCTTTTGTAGATCTTGATATCATGCTCAAATGATATATCTTTGTGATCTGTATATTTTAACCATCAGATCTATTCTTTTTAATGTGTATTCATCCTTTTCTCTTATTTAATTATTGAAATCAGGTATGACTTTTGAGATTACTTATTTTTACATATGTTTTAGTTGAAATCAATTTTCATTATTCTTTTAGAATTTGTACTTGATAAAAAATTCAGCGTGAATTGATTCAAAATTTCTAACAAGTGGTATTAGATCCACTCATCTTTGATTTCATTATGGATTTTTGCTTTTTTGAGTAAGTTTTGAATCGACTTTATTTATAAGTCATTGAATTCTTGTAATATCTTACTCAAATTTCAAATCTATTTGATCTATATATGGAAGATATTTTTTTTTTATAATTTTGGATTTGGTTTGAAGCTAAAATTGTTTTACCTAGACCAAAAGGTAGCTTCTCGTGTAGAAAGCAAGATCTAAATGATCTGTATATGGTTTGTGTAATTAAATAAAATTCTGAAATGTTTCTATTTTTGGGAAATAATCTTAATTCCCTAAATTTCTGAAATAACTTGCGTTGATTTGAAGATTTACATGTTTGTTTTGATATATTTGGTAAAGAATTTTAAAGTTAATTTTCCTATAAGGGAAATAATTTGGATCTGAGATGTATAGTTGTTTATGATTGTGAATGATATGGGTAAATCTGAGATGATAATTTAGTTTATGTAGAAATTTTGATTATTGGGAAATAAACTTTCACTTTAAGATATTCATTTTAGTTTTATTATTGAGTAATATTGAACCTAGATTTGAGATGAAATTATGTTACTTTAAGTACTGTTTGTTCACTTGGTTCATATATTTGTAATGAAATCATTTTGCTGTGATAGTAGTTATATCCTAGACCACGTAAAGGATAATTGTAATTATTATTTTCATAAATGGATTAATTGCAAGTATTATGGTAATAAATTAAATTATTTACTATCATAAATGCATTGGTTATTGTAAATTAAATGATGTTGTATGTTTGTGTTTGGAATAAGAATAGACATATGATTTACTATTTGATGTATTTATTTTGACAAGTAATGTCTGATGTAATGGAAGAAATAGGTTTAACAGCAACTTGAAGTTGTGCAAAGAAATTATTTTAATAGAAGTTGTATAACTCAAAGTCCAAGACTTGAAGTCTTGAATTATGAAAAGATTTTCTGATAAACTTTACAAGCTAGAATTCTTATCAGTGTTTTTTTTAATTTGCCAAAAGGTATAAGCTTCTAAAAAGGAAGTTTACACAAAATTTGAGAACCCGAAGTTCATAACAAATTAATGAACTTGAAGTTCATGAATTAGAAGCCCGAAGCTCTATTGAAATTGTGTAAAATGATAAGATTGTACTTCTTGAAGAAGTTAAAGGAAATTAATAAATTATATGAGATAATGATGCTACATTCAAGAGATTACAAACATCTCCAAATGAGTTATACCTTACCTTATATCTTCACATTTATATTATATTAACCAAATTTCCTGAAGATATTATGTTATACGATATTTCAAACATCATCGGATGTGTGTGTGTATATGTTAATATCTTGAAGAGATGTTTTAGAGATTTATTTATATTTACATTGCAAAATCCAACATCCTAGAAGAGATGTTATGGGAATTTTATTTTTATTATATTGCAATTCCTTAAAAGGAAACACTATATTCCCTGAAGGAATACCCATATAATTTTTTTTAAACAATAACAATAATTTATCCAAAAAAAATAAAAAAAAAGATATTGTATACCAATATTACACTCCAGAAGTAGGGGTTTATCTTTTGCATCTTACTTTCATTTGGTGAATCTAATTTTGTTACTGTATTTAAAGTTTGATATGTCATTTCAAAGGCAGTTACAACAAAAATCTCTAGCAGGGATATTTTATGCTACTGTAAAAGTAGTAATTATGTAATTTATATAAAGAAATATTGTATATTGATATGGCATTCCAATAGGCATATATATATATCTCTAGAAGAGACGAGTTCACTCCAGAAGTGGTGATACTAAAATATCTCTAGAAGAGATTTATAAATTTGAAAATGATAACATATCTCTAGAAGAGATTTGTTTATATATTTGGTAATTTTATTAAACGAAATAAGTGTACCTAAATTTGATTATGAAGGATCCTAATTTAGTTTAGATTAGATAAAAAAAAGGTTTGAGATTATCTCAAGAATACATTGTTCTATGTTCATATGTCTAATTATACCATAAAGGTCATGTTCCTAGTTATTATTTCTTGAAGAAATATCTTTAAATATTCTCCTGAAGAGATAGTCTACATTTCATACCATAATTTTCATGCAAGTTATACATACAGTCTTGAGGAGATATGTATCTGTAACATTCCATGTATCCAGAAGATACTCTTATTATTATTTTTGCTGTAATGTTTTTTTTGGAACTCTCAAAAGAGATGTGTAGAAATGTCTATATGCAATTATAAATTATTCCTTGATAAGTAATCATAATTAATGTTTAAAATTGATATTTGAGATATAATTGAGGAAAGTAACCATAATTAATGTTTAAAATTGATATTTGAGATATAATTGAGGAATAAAACTTCACAACTTGAAGTTGTGTGTATATTTTGTTCGAACCAGAAGTTCGATATGGTTCCAAATCAAATGTTTTGAACATTATCATGCGGTTTTGATGGATTCACATTGACATTGATTTATAAATAGAAATTAATAGTTTGGATCCTTATAATAGTTTGTTCTAAAAAAAATCACTAATTCAAACAAGAAAGAATATGAAAATTTATAATATATGTGTAATACGTGGACGCACGTATACATCCATATATGTAAATATTCAGCTAACAACCTGAAGTTTGTTATAAGCTCATCTTATAGATTATGCATAGATATTATTTAGTGATTTAAAATTCAATCAACATAAATGTTGAATGACCTAAAGTCATGTATGTATTCAAATGATCTATACAATAAGTAAATTCCTCAAATTGGCTAGATCAATGAATGAGAACAAACTCTAATAAGAAATATCAATTGAATGCATTTTATCAACTGATAAAAGAATTATCCTCCTATTATTAATGTGTATGGTGTATTTGCTAGTAGCAATATCATAATGGATCAAAATGAGAATCCAAAGATGATTATTATTTAATGTGACAATGTTTGTCAACATTGAGGGGGAGGATAAAGGGATACAAGCTCATTTTGATCATCAGTGTTAAATATTTGTTGAAATATACGATGATGCAAAATATTAAGTAACTTGAATAAATTATCAATAATATCCCTAGTAGACTTTATCCAATATAGATTTGAATCCCTGAAGGATCAAAATGTGTAAACCATATTTGAAATGTGGTTCAAAAGTCAGTTCAAAATATTTTTGGAGTAAGTAATAAAGATGCCAAATAAATGAGGAGGGTGTTCTTGAAGAAACACTTAAGGGTGCTCTGAAAGAGATCCATGACATGATTGTCAAATAACCCTAGAAGTGGTTTAGGTACCTAAAATATGATAAATAAAGAGATCTGTAACGACCCTGAATTTTTGACATTTTAAATGTGAATATTTAATTGAGTTTAAATATTCGAATGGTAATTTAATTTGAAATTCGAATATCAAAATGAATTTAGCGATTAAATTGTTGAATTTAATTATTGAAACTGGATAAAAATTTGAATCTTCAATTTTAAGCTGATTAAAAATAATCTGAAGGCTTAGAAAATTTATATTGATAATACCGAAGATAATAAAGGTTTCAGAATTGAAATTGAAACTGTTTTGTTCAGTTTTGAATTTATATCGTTTAAATTGAATTTAAAAATAGCGTTCTGAGGCATAGTCTCGGAATTCGACGAAACCAGTTTCATTGGGTCCGTAATATTGAATTATTTTCGAATTTCAAATTTCGTATTTTTCGGAGTTGTTATGTGAGCGTACGACACATAAACGCATTGAAGTTTAAACTGAATTCGATTTGAATTTAAACTTTTAAAATTTGTCAACATCAGCCACCCTAGGTTTTCTTTAGCAGACCTATTCCCTGAAACATCGCGTACTTTTGTCCCCTTCATTTTCTTATATTACGCGATCAATTCAGAGAGGAAATAAGAAGACCGTGCTCCACCTTCCTTTCCAAAATAAACGAATTCGAAAAAAATCCCTCTTCAGTTTTCAAAATCGAAACAAACAAAGAAAAATGGCGGAACGAAATCAAAGAAAAATGCTGAGCCGCTCCTTCTATTTAAAGAAAAAACGAAATCGACCCCTTCCCATTTCAATTCACAAAAACGAACTTCTATTCCTCCCTCCTCTTTGTTAATAAAGTCGCGATTTCTTTTCCCCTTTTTTTTTCAATCGATCTCGACGACCTGGGGAAAGTAAAATCAAAGGCGGCAACGTGACTCTGGGGAGCTCGAGGTTTGGGCTTCGCACGCACTCGAGGCAGCGGCAATGCAATGGCGTAGGGTTGTTCGCGATTGTTCACGTGAGGCAGGGAATCACGATGGTGGCGAGCGATTGGAATCTCGTGAAGCGAGGCGAACTTTGGTGAGCGGAATTAAGTGCATTCAGTTCTCGATTTTCGCGAAGAAGTATCGCGACTGGGAAGCTTCGATCGTCATTAGGGTGTGGTGGTACTCGCAGGGCTTGGCGACGCTCTGCCTAAGTTTTTGCCTGGTTGGGTAGCGATCGAGAGTGCTCGAACTCGAGCATTTGGAAGGTGGTTCGAGCATGGAAATGGTCACCGTTTGTTTGTCGCGCGTTGGAAGGTTTGGGCTTGCGAACTCGAGCCTGGATTCTCGAGTCAGGCAGTTAAGGTATATTTGCAGTTTTCAGTTTAATTAAAATGGATCAGAAAGTATAGGAATTTAAAAACCGTATAGAGTTTATAAAGACTAGATTTTTTTTTAAAAGGAAGAAATTTGTTTAAAACTAATTATTAGTTAAGTCAAATTTTAAAATGGAAATTTAATTGTTCGATTTATTCGAATATTAATAAATTGTATAAAATTGTTTATACAAGGTTTGAAACCGGGAAGAAATGGTCAAAATGAAAGTGGATTGCAAAATAAAAAGCAAAGGTGAGATCTTCTCACTCAAATTGAAAAGTGGAAATTTTCAGTTATTGATTTGATTGACTGTTTGGATGTGATATTAGATATAGTAGGATATATTTATATATATAGCAATATATACATATTGGCATATGTAAATATTGGATTGATGATTTCCCGCAATTATATAGCGGATGAGACCCTATTGCGCCGTTAGTAAGCGGATGATATTTTTATAAAACCCATATACCGCGATATTCCACCTCGAAGTGGAATTGGTATTGTGCTAACATCTGTTGATGCAGGGAAACAGGTTGGAGTGATCCAACAGGATTCCTCAAAACATTTGAATTGATTTCATATGTTGTTTGATTGATTATTTATAATCTGTGTATGATTATATCTGTGATTGAATTTGTTGAAGGCTATGATTTAGCCGAATGTATTTTTGGTATCGTTGGATACCAGAAATGAATGAAATTGGATTTCTGAAATTTAAATTGAATTTTAGATGGTTTGGAAGAATAAAAGAATTTATTTAAAAGGAAATAAATTTGTTTGAAATCAAATTGATAATTGATTGGGTATTTGAAATAAATCTTTAAGAAATCAATATGAAAACTTATTTGATGTTGAATGAAAAAATTGATTTTTTTGTGTTGAGAATAAATTTGGAATTTGATTTGGGATTGAAAGTTAAAATCAATTTGAAGTGTGATTCGGTGTTGAAGTAAATTCAGAAATCAATTTGAAATTTGATTTGGGAATTGAAATAAAATGGAGAAATCAATTTTTTAAAATTGATTCGGGGTTGAAAATGAATATTTGGAAAACGATTTGAAAATCGTGTAAAAGTAGATTTTTGGGAATGTAAATTCCGAATAGAATTTGTAAAGGAAAGGGGAATTTGTTTTAAAAATAAATATTGATTTATTTTTAAAGTGGGGAAAATATGATTTGAAATCGGATTTTCAAAGTGATGAAGTGTGGAAGTAAATTTACAAATTTGAAATGTAAATTTGAAATAAATCGATAAGGATTTATCTAATTGGTTTAAATGGACCATCTTATGATTTGAAATTGAGTTTCAAATGTGAAGTGTGAAATATGATTTGAAATTGGTTTTCAAATGTGAAGTGTGAAATATGATTTGAAATTGGTTTTCAAACGTGAAGTGTGGAAAAATGTATATCCTTTGAAGATATTTTGAAATAAATAATTTGGGAAAAATTATTTAAATTGGCTGATTGTTGTGAATGTTGTTGATAGTTAAATAACCGACTATCAATTTTGCCTTTGGAATGACACTTGATTTGTTTTTAAAACAAACGCTCATTATTCGGTTAAGCCGGGAGAGGACCTTTGTGTCATATAACCCATTCTGAATACTGATACGTCGTGAATGGATTGCATTTGAAGACCGGTGTGAAGACCGGATATTTGTGAAAATGAAAGGACAACCTGTCGAATGTCTCTGCACCGAGTTGCTCCGGTATAGAGATTTATATCACTCTTTTTGTGATGGGACGTCCGGACGTGATTAGTGAATATCCGGATTGCAAGGGCTTCTTTGGAAGTGCCTTCGGTTCCGTTCGATCCCGGAACGGACTTGTATGGATGTGTGTCTGACATTACACTTTGAGATGTAAAGCTGGTTTCTATCAAATACATTTATGTTGGTGGCGGAGAATTTATTCTCTTAGCTTAACACCCTTCTCTGAGACGTACGAGCTCAGAGGTTATGTAGTTAATGGTTACTAGTGATACATTCCCAATTTGGTAATGTGGCACACGAAGTGCTGTTGATCATTTGTGGATCAAAGCGTTGCTTTGTGAAAAAGCGTGGCTTTGTGAAAAAGCGTTGCTTTGTGGACAAGACTTCGTCGAGCCTCACAACCCGGTAATGGTCGAAACAGGAATGTTGCGACAAAGGTTTGTAGGGGTAGCACCCCTAGGGTATGTCATTTCCTTCTGGATAAAAGGTGATATCATGGTATGGAGCCCAGATATTTTACCTATGTTGATTATATTTTGTGGCTGTTGCGTTTTGATTGAGGATCCTCGGATAAAGGTCGGTAACGACCGGGGGATGGCATAACTTGTGTGTTAGTTACCTAGTTACAGCTGTACAGCGTGAGGTAGCATCAGTGTGTTAGTTACCTAGTTACAGCTGTACAACGTGAGGTAGCGTCGGCCTTTTGTTTGCAGAGATCCGGTTAGGTTCTCGGGGCGTCTTTCCAGAGGCGTTCTATTTCGGTATAAGGAAGTTCCTTAGCCTGACCATTTGTTGGAAATCCAAAGAAACAATACGAACCCCGTACGGTTTTTAATTGTATTACCTGCTATGGAATGTGGCGGTAACCTGCTACTGAACGTACTAGCTATAGTAGACATACAACCATGGTTGTATGTTGGCTAAGATTGATATTATACTTTCGAAATGTTTTCCACTAGACATTAATAATAATATCAATTGATTTTGCGTAGTAAGCATTTTTGACTATCATAAGGAGAAATCTCCTCCAATTCTGCATTTGCATTGTGTGTGTGGTGGGAGGCCTTATGGTAGTTTCATTTTCCAAAAGCATTGCGAATCTGTTTTATTTTCTTTGCGAAATTAACTGTTTTACGATCTCACACCAGTCACCATGACTGACCTGGAGTTTATTGTTCCCTTTCTAAACTCTGGGTGCCCATAATTTTCCACACGGGCAGCCTAGAGTTATGTTATTAGGATATTCTGGATATTCTGGAGCTTTGGAGATGAGCTGGATGGCGAAGCGTACTACCGTACTTGTTATTTATTCCGCTGTGTATTCTGTATGTGGACAAGTTTATATAACTGTCCAGTGATGTGTATTGTTGTAAACTCTGATGATTGATGTATGTATAAACTGATATAGTCTTTTGTTTTAAAGATTATTGATTTATCTATTGTATATTATTCCGCTGCGATATGTGAGATTCTGATATTGTTTCTGTTTCTGTTCTTTCTTCTCTTCTGTCTTCTTCTACCTCTTCTTTTAACCCTAAAGTTTCGCGTTTCCGCCATTCGATTATTCGACAATTTGGTACAGTGGACGTATCGGTGTCGAGTTTTCGGAAGTCAGATTTGCGGGTCTTTACAAGTGGTATCAGAGCATCCGGTTAAGCGACAACCCTTGGCTCTGTTGGGTGTTACTCATTAGAGATAGAGTCAGTAGTACTCTAGAATGAGTGAGAGTGTATTAATAGATATGAGCGCGTATTTGTTATTGAATACAAAATTTGTTTTGTATTGTGTTGACTTATCGGTTGATTGTTTATAGATTCTGGTCGGTGCAGGGTGGCCAACTGTAATCGATAGGGGTTTCTAAACTCTTAAACAAGATAAACCGACGCAGTATTGTTTTAAATAGGGTAAATGAAATAATTTTACCCAAAACTATTTTTGTATAGAAAAGAAATGATTTTCTATGAATTATCATAGTATATGGATGCTTGGTTGTTAGGAAGAGATAATATAGAAATATTATCATTGTTATATGGAATCAAATAAGAAATAAAATGATATAACCAAAAATTTGGAGATAAATTCATTTAACAAATGAAATTTATTAATATGAATTGAAAGATAATGAAATAAAATCCATATACAAATGAGATTTGGAAATGTGAATTGTAAATGTAATTTGCAAATTGAAATAGAATTCCAGAAAGAATATTTGAAGATAAATTCACAAATGGAATGTAAAATAAGTTGATAACTTATAAAATATTTGAAATCTGATTTGAATGAGATTCAAATTGGAAAATTAATGAATATATGAATGAACAAATGAAGCTACATTTGTAAATAAATGAATTGGAATTGAAAAATGAAATGAGATTGATTTGAATCAAGTTGAATAAAATCCAAACTTGGAGGAATAAAATGAAATGGATTGAATTCAAGTAAACTAACTAGATAAATTATTAATTCATGAGATAGTGAATTGGAAGTTGAGTTAGTAAATCAAAGTTGAATTGTGAGTTGAATGAAATGGTTTGAATTTGTATATAAATTCAAGTAAGTAAGAAAGAAAAATAAATTGAAATTTCCTTGTTATTGATAAAATAAATTCGAGATGAATTGATTATGGAAATTTGAAATTTTAAATGGATGAGTGAATATACTAATTAAATTAGTAGATGGAATAGATTTCAATGGTTTCCACTGAGATAGTGGCGCAGCCGCCGTGTAAACTGCGATCTAGATGCCACAGCGAAATTCGAGGGGCGAGATGCCTATGGTTACTAGCGATTCCACTGGGATAGTGGTGTAACCGCCGTGTGAACTACGATCTATGGCAACAACCATGGCGAAATTCAAGAGATGTGAAATCTACAGTTATAAGTGATTCTACTGGGATAGTAGCGAAACCGCCGAGTAACTGTGATCCGTGGGGGAACGTGCTTTCCATATCCATTTTAAAAATGATTTTTAAGTGTTTTCACTGGGAGTTAGAAAATTTTGGAATTTTTGAAAATTTTCACTTAACAACAAGTGATTTCAAATTGAATTTGAGATAAAGGTAAATGAAGCTCAATATTCGAAATTAGAAGATGAATCGAATTCAAGTAAAATTCGAAATGAAAATCTGAATGAAAATCTGAAGATAAAATGAATTCAAATAGAATTGAAATTGTCAATTAAATTCAAATGAAATTAAATGGAAATGAATATATAACTTTGTTAATGAAGTGAAAATGAATATAAGCAGTATGTAAATACTTATATTGAACTTAAGAAATGAATGAAATTCTTAAGTAAATTGGTATTGGGAAATCCAAAAAGTGAATTTGGACATTATTGTTCCGTAAAATATACAGGGATTGTAAAGGCTAAGGAAAATGGAATTGGATTTTGATTTCGAAGATGAATTTAAATTGCTCGACAATAAGGTATGTATTTGAATTTTAGTATGAAATTTGATGAGTTTCTGATTCTGCCACTTGGCATTTTGTTTTCTTTTGGGATTTGAGAGTCCGTAGGGACGTTTTGTAGTCGTACCGTACTAGCCGCGCAAAGGAGATGCTGGCGAAATTTTTCGAAAATTTTGAGTGTTAGAAAATTTTGAGAAAAATTTGGAAGTTTAAAATTTGAATTTAAACTCGAATTTGAATTGAGAAGTTAAACAATGTTGTTTGGATCTTATAATTGAAGTTGGAAGTTTAGTTGAATTAATAACGAATCTTTAGTAGAAAGATTTGTTTTGAAAATTTGATAAAACTATTGGATGATGAAAATAGTAGACGAGTTAAGGACCATTTTTCCTAACTTGTAATTTCGGGACGAAATTCTTTTAAGGGGGGAAGATTGTAACGACCCTGAATTTTTGACATTTTAAATGTGAATATTTAATTGAGTTTAAATATTCGAATGGTAATTTAATTTGAAATTCGAATATCAAAATGAATTTAGCGATTAAATTGTTGAATTTAATTATTGAAACTGGATAAAAATTTGAATCTTCAATTTTAAGCTGATTAAAAATAATCTGAAGGCTTAGAAAATTTATATTGATAATACCGAAGATAATAAAGGTTTCAGAATTGAAATTGAAACTGTTTTGTTCAGTTTTGAATTTATATCGTTTAAATTGAATTTAAAAATAGCGTTCCGAGGCACAGTCTCGGAATTCGACGAAACCAGTTTCATTGGGTCCGTAATATTGAATTATTATCGGATTTCAAATTTCGTATTTTTCGGAGTTGTTATGTGAGCGTACGACACATAAACGCGTTGAAGTTTAAACTGAATTCGATTTGAATTTAAACTTTTAAAATTTGTCAACATCAGCCACCCTAGGTTTTCTTTAGCAGACCTATTCCCTGAAACATCGCGTACTTTTGTCCCCTTCATTTTCTTTTATTACGCGATCAATTCAGAGAGGAAATAAGAAGACCGTGCTCCACCTTCCTTTCCAAAATAAATGAATTCGAAAAAATCCCTCTTCAGTTTTCAAAATCGAAACAAACAAAGAAAAATGGCGGAACGAAATCAAAGAAAAATGCTGAGCCTCTCCTTCTATTTAAAGAAAAAACGAAATCGACCCCTTCCCATTTCAATTCACAAAAACGAACTTCTATTCCTCCCTCCTCTTTGTTAATCAAGTCGCGATTTCTTTTCCCCCTTTTTTTTTCAATCGATCTCGACGACCTGGGGAAAGTAAAATCAAAGGCGGCAACGTGACTCTGGGGAGCTCGAGGTTTGGGCTTCGCACGCACTCGAGGCAGCGGCAATGCAATGGCGTAGGGTTGTTCGCGATTGTTCACGTGAGGCAGGGAATCGCGATGGTGGCGAGCGATTGGAATCTCGTGAAGCGAGGCAAACTTTGGTGAGCGGAATTAAGTGCGTTCAGTTCTCGATTTTCGCGAAGAAGTATCGCGACTGGGAAGCTTCGATCGTCATTATGGTGTGGTGGTACTCGCAGGGCTTGGCGACGCTCTGCCTAAGTTTTTGCCTGGTTAGGTAGCAATTGAGAGTGCTCGAACACGAGCATTTGGAAGGTGGTTCGAGCATGGAAATGGTCACCGTTTGTTTGTCGTGCGTTGGAAGGTTTGGGCTTGCGAACTCGAGCCTGGATTCTCGAGTCAGGCAGTTAAGGTATATTTGCAGTTTTCAGTTTAATTAAAATGGATCAGAAAGTATAGGAATTTTAAAACCGTATAGAGTTTATAAAGACTAGATTTTTTTTTTAAAAGGAAGAAATTTGTTTAAAACTAATTATTAGTTAAGTCAAATTTTAAAATGGAAATTTAATTGTTCGATTTATTCGAATATTAATAAATTGTATAAAATTGTTTATACAAGGTTTGAAACTGGGAAGAAATGGTCAAAATGAAAGTGGATTGCAAAATAAAAAGCAAAGGTGAGATCTTCTCACTCAAATTGAAAAGTGGAAATTTTTAGTTATTGATTTGATTGACTGTTTGGATGTGATATTAGATATAGTAGGATATATCTATATATATAGCAATATATACATATTGGCATATGTATATATTGGATTGATGATTTCCTGCAATTATATAGCGGATGAGACCCTATTGCGCCGTTAGTAAGCGGATGATATTTTTATAAAACCCATATACCGCGATATTCCACCTCGAAGTGGAATTGGTATTGTGCTAACATCTGTGGATGCAGGGAAACAGGTTGGAGGGATCCAACAGGATTCCTCAAAACATTTGAATTGATTTCATATGTTGTTTGATTGATTATTTATAATCTGTGTATGATTATATCTGTGATTGAATTTGTTGAAGGCTATGATTTAGCCGAATGTATTTTTGGTATCGTTGGATACCAGAAATGAATGAAATTGGATTTCTAAAATTTAAATTGAATTTTAGATGGTTTGGAAGAATAAAAGAATTTATTTAAAAGGAAATAAATTTGTTTGAAATCAAATTAATAATTGATTGGGTATTTGAAATAAATCTTTAATAAATCAATATGAAAACTTATTTGATGTTGAATGAAAAAATTGATTTTTTGTGTTGAGAATAAATTTGGAATTTGATTTGGGATTAAAAGTTAAAATCAAATTGAAGTGTGATTCGGTGTTGAAGTAAATTCAGAAATCAATTTGAAATTTGATTTGGGATTTGAAATAAAATGGAGAAATCAATTTTTTAAAATTGATTCGGGGTTGAAAATGAATATTTGGAAAACGATTTGAAAATCGTGTAAAAGTAGATTTTTGGGAATGTAAATTCCTAATAGAATTTGTAAAGGAAAGGGAAATTTATTTTAAAAATAAATATTGATTTATTTTTAAAGTGGGGAAAATATGATTTGAAATCGGATTTTCAAAGTGATGAAGTGTGGAAGTAAATTTACAAATTTGAAATGTAAATTTGAAATA
Source organism: Allium fistulosum (assembly GCA_030737815.1). Classification (NCBI taxonomy): domain Eukaryota; kingdom Viridiplantae; phylum Streptophyta; class Magnoliopsida; order Asparagales; family Amaryllidaceae; genus Allium; species Allium fistulosum. Next base: position 193,723,027 of record CM060903.1, on the reverse strand, counting down.
AATCGATAAGGATTTATCTAATTGGTTTAAATGGACCATCTTATGATTTGAAATTGAGTTTCAAATGTGAAGTGTGAAATATGATTTGAAATTGGTTTTCAAATGTGAAGTGTGAAATATGATTTGAAATTGGTTTTCAAACGTGAAGTGTGGAAAAATGTATATCCTTTGAAGATATTTTGAAATAAATAATTTGGGAAAAATTATTTAAATTGGCTGATTGTTGTGAATGTTGTTGATAGTTAAATAACCGACTATCAATTTTGCCTTTGGAATGACACTTGATTTGTTTTTAAAACAAACGCTCATTATTCGGTTAAGCCGGGAGAGGACCTTTGTGTCATATAACCCATTCCGAATACTGATACGTCGTGAATGGATTGCATTTGAAGACCGGTGTGAAGACCAGATATTTGTGAAAATGAAAGGACAACCTGTCGAATGTTTCTGCACCGAGTTGCTCCGGTATAGAGATTTATATCACTCTTTTTGTGATGGGATGTCCGGACGTGATTAGCGAATATCCGGATTGCAAGGGCTTCTTTGGAAGTGCCTTCGGTTCCGTTCGATCCCGGAACGGACTTGTATGGATGTGTGTCTGACATTACACTTTGAGATGTAAAGCTGGTTTCTATCAAATACATTTCTGTTGGTGGCGGAGAATTTATTCTCTTAGCTTAACACCCTTCTCTGAGACGTACGAGCTCAGAGGTTATGTAGTTGATGGTTACTAGTGATACATTCCCAATTTGGTAATGTGGCACACGAAGTGCTGTTGATCATTTGTGGATCAAAGCGTTGCTTTGTGAAAAAGCGTGGCTTTGTGAAAAAGCGTTGCTTTGTGGACGAGACTTCGTCGAGCCTCACAACCCGGTAATGGTCGAAACAGGAATGTTGCGACAAAGGTTTGTAGGGGTAGCGCCCCTAGGGTATGTCATTTCCTTCTGGATAAAAGGTGATATCATGGTATGGAGCCTAGATATTTTACCTATGTCGATTATATTTTGTGGCTGTTGCGTTTTGATTGAGGATCCTCGGATAAAGGTCGGTAACGACCGAGGGATGGCATAACTAGTGTGTTAGTTACCTAGTTACAGCTGTACAACGTGAGGTAGCGTCAGTGTGTTAGTTACCTAGTTACAGCTGTACAGCATGAGGTAGCGTTGGCCTTTTGTTTCCAGAGATCCGGTTAGGTTCTCGGGGCGTCTTTCCAGAGGCGTTCTATTTCGGTATAAGGAAGTTCCTTAGCCTGACCATTTGTTGGAAATCCAAAGAAACAATACGAACCCCGTACGGTTTTTAATTGTATTACCTGCTATGGAATGTGGCGGTAACCTGCTACTGAACGTAGTAGCTATAGTAGAAATACAACCATGGTTGTATGTTGGCTAAGATTGATATTATACTTTCGAAATGTTTTCCACTAGACATTAATAATAATATCAATTGATTTTGCGTAGTAAGCATTTTTGACTATCATAAGGAGAAATCTCCTCCAATTCTGCGTTTGCATTGTGTGTGTGGTGGGAGGCCTTATGGTAGTTTCATTTTCCAAAAGCATTGCGAATCAGTTTTATTTTCTTTGCGAAAATAACTGTTTTACGATCTCACACCAGTCACCATGACTGACATGGAGTTTATTGTTCCCTTTCTAAACTCTAGGTGCCCATAATTTTCCACACGGGCTGCCTAGAGTTATGTTATCAGGATATTCTGGATATTCTGGAGCTTTGGAGATGAGCTGGATGGCGAAGCGTACTACCGTACTTATTATTTATTCCGCTGTGTATTCTGTATGTGGACAAGTTTATATAACTGTCCAGTGATGTGTATTGTTGTAAACTCTGATGATTGATGTATGTATAAACTGATATAGTCTTTTGTTTTAAAGATTATTGATTTATCTATTGTATATTATTCCGCTGCGATATGTGAGATTCTGATATTGTTTCTGTTTCTGTTCTTTCTTCTCTTCTGTCTTCTTCTACCTCTTCTTTTAACCCTAAAGTTTCGCGTTTCCGCCATTCGATTATTCGACAATTTGGTACAGTGGACGTATCGGTGTCGAGTTTTCGGAAGTTGGATTTGCGGGTCTTTACAAGATCTCAATAAATCGTATCTAGAACTGACATTTTATAATCATTGATTATAAATTTATAAATAACAAAGCGCTTATATTTATAAATGGATTAAAGATCCTGGATTTGAGAAAAACATGATTGACCATCATGATATTCTCCTAAATAAGAAATGTGGACCTGTAGTCCACAAAATAAAATTAGAAACATGTAAATAAATTGGCAAAAGCACACTAAAATTATTAAAGCACATATAGTATCAACAACATGTTAAGAGCCATAGGCATGTTGTTTTTAGAGATAATTGAATAGATTGAAGAAATGAAAGTGTTTGAAACACTTAAAATACCCTGAAGGTATAAATATTGTTTAAATCATAATAAACAATGAAACTACCAAAATTCTTGAAGAATATAAATAACTTTGATGGTTATAAAGAAGGTAAAGAACAAGGAGCGTAGATTACAACTTCTTATAAGTATTGTTGTAATGAAAATCTTGATATAATTCATGATGAGTAGATTACTTCCTATTTTTAAGTATTATTGTAATGAAACTCCTAATATCCATTGAAGTGGAAGTTGCGGTATGCAAATACTTATTAAAGTTTATAAATTCCTGAAGAATATATATAACTTTTGTAGTTATAATGAATGCAAAAGACAAGAAGCGTAGATTACAACCTTCTTTTAAGTATTGTTGTAATGAAAATCTTGATATACTTCAAGATGAGTAGATTACCTCCTGCTTTTATTAATGTTGTAATGAAATTATTAACATTCACGAAAGATGTATAGTAGCAATACGCAAAACTGATTTGAAGCATAAAAATAAAAACACATGAAGTGTTTTTCATAAAAGTAGCATACAGAATGCATAAAATGCAAATCATATTTGGAAGAAACAATCTTAGAAAATTTCATTGTATCAAATGAAACTATTAATAAATTGTATTATTAATGAGATTCATATTTATGGATCCAGAAGTATCTATAACCAATTTGAGTTATCGAAAGACGAATATGAATTCAAAGGAAAATTTTAAATCAGGGGGAGCATTCATAAGTATTTTATAATGCACTCTTTTTCCTTAACTAAGATTTTTCCCACTAGGTTTTTATTAGTAAGGTTTTAATGAGGCATTATCTTGATCCAGAAGTATCAACTCCCCAGTAACATTTGAAAATAAGTTATAATGTACTCTTTTTTCTTATTTAAGATTTTTCCCACTGGGTTTTTCTTACTAAGGTTTTAACGAGGCATTATCTTGATCTAGAAGAATCAAACGTCTTTTCAAGAAATAACATCTCAAATATGTTATTTAAGTTAAATTGTATTTTTATCCTTGACTAAGATTTTTCCCATAGGGTTTTTCTTAGTAAGGTTTTAAAACGAGGCATTAGTTTGATCCAGAAGTATCAAGCTTCATTTGAAGAAATAAGAAAATAAAATATGTCATTGTACTCTTTTTCCTTCACTAAGATTTTTCCCATTGGGTTTTTCTTAGTAAGGTTTTAATGAGGCATTGTTTTGATCCCGAAGTATCAAAACTTTTAGAAAGAAAATCATTTTTAGTATGATTTTACAAGTTGTACTCTTTTCCTCGTTCAAGGTTTTTCCCACTGGGTTTTCCTAACAGAGGTTTTTAATGAGGCAACAGACAATATCTATATCAACTGAATGGATAAATGCAAGCAAGATAATAATGAGGGGGAGCAATCACATACACGTTTCAAAAGGGACAATTTCAAGTTATCAGAATATTCAAGAATTTGAAGACGCATATTCAAGGGGGAGTGTTATAATATATGTAAATAATAAAGTGAATATGCTTTTCTATTGTTTTGTTTAGTCCCACATCGTAGGATAAGTTCAATCCTTAGCTCTGAAGCCTTTATATAAAGGAGGCTATATAATGTAAATAAATGACTAATCTCTGAGGAATGAATAATATTTCTTCTGTCTCTTTCTCTAATTGCTTCTGCTCTTATTTCTTTATATCAAATTCTTATTTGTTTACAACAGTAAATGAATTTCAAAACTAAAAACAAAGTAAAATAAAATGGAAATAAATAATTAAATTTAAAGAAAATAGAAAAAGAATTAAAGAAATAGCTTAAATATTGAAAATAGGGTTCAAAAATTATAATTAAATCATCACAAGCTTTAGAAAAATATCTACTTCATTTTAAAAATGTTCTAAAGCAAAAATTTGAAATAAATAATTCATTTATCATTTCTAAAGTGAAATAAATAATTACATTTAGAGAAAATAGAAAAAAAAGAATAAATAAATAGTTTATTTAATTTAAACAAGGCTTAAAATTACAAATAAAACATTTCTTGCTTTATAAAATTTATATTTCACTTTAAAACAAAGAAAAGTCAAATAAGTAAAATAAATGATGAACAAAATAAAGTGGAGATTTAATAAAATAAGGTCTTAAGGAAATAGAGGAATAAATAAAGAATTTCTTTAATTAAATGAAACTGGAAATTAGAAATTATAAACAGAATACAACTGACATTGGAAAATGTCAATTACACTTTGAAAAATGTTTTAAAACCAAAATATATACATAACAAGTTATTTTACCCATATAAATATAAATTAGAACATTACATGACTAAATAAAATATTATTTATATAATTTAAAATAAATAATTTTGTTAAATACAGCAAATTACACACAATATTTAAAATGGCATAACTTTCACATTATAAATCAGATTTCAACGAAACGAAAAGCGGTATTCTTGAAATTTTATTTATTTTCATAATAAAAGATAAAATTCAAAATTTTATCATTTTATATTTTTAAATTAAAAGTCAAAGTTTGACCATATTGACCAAAATTCACATTTCTGGAAAATATCTTATTAATTCATGTTTAAAATTATAATTCACATTCCAAACACAATTTATATTTAAAATAACAAAATTATCTAATTTAAATAACTAAAATAAAGTTTTTAAATCAGGAAATTAAATTAAAGTAATTAAAATAATCACAAAATATAGGGTTGTTACACATTGTCACCCACAACACAAGAGATATGAACAAACGTCAAAAGACACTGAAATAGGTGGAAGGTCCGTAATAAGATTGCCATCACATGATTAGAGGGGTAAAAAAAGATATGAGAGGGTTGAAAGTTACCTCGAAGAAAATTAGAAGATAGGACAATATTAAGCTTAGTAAAGGAAATAGTTTGTTATAAATGGTCTGGTAGTTGGCAACTACCGAACATGGAAAACTATTTGGTAGTTGACAACTACCGAACAACAAAGACAGTTTAGTAGTTGGAAACTAGCAGACGATGAAAATTGTTCAATGATTCTTTGGTCGAGACAATCTTCTACCAAGCCGATTGAGCTGAGCGAAATGAGTCAAATATGGAAAGGCCTACTTTACAGGGAATACTAGACCGATTTCCGTATAACCTCATATCTATAAATACCCCATGGATGAACTGTAATGGCGAACAAGTTTGAGAGCTCTGATACTATCAAACAAAAGCTATCAAACAAAATTCCTACAACTGTATTTTTCATTACATTAATCGATAGATCCTTGTATTTTTTCTATATGCATTATACACAAGATCCATAAGGAAATGACTGATAATTCATAGTGGATGAAGGAAAACTTCGTCCAAACCACTATAAATCTCATTTGTTATTTACTTTTTGCATTATTAGTTTTGTGATTATCAGTTTTTGATGTGCTTTTTGCTAAACACTATTTCATACATAAACAATATCTACAGAGTCCATTTAGCATCTACAGTTCTACAAAACTCATTGGAGGCGTTTGCCCTTTTTTGAGCAAACAGAGCTGCATCATGTTTTGTTAATAGATATAATTTTGGAATGTGAGTATAAATATACTCAAGATTTGTTTAAGTTTAATGCATGACAATACGAAAATAGAAAAACTCAAACACGCACGCACGCGCACATACACATCTATAATATATATATATATATATATAACTATATACATAGACGTTAATATCCTACACTATTTGCATATATATTTGGTATTTAATATGAATGCATATTATGAGGGAAAATTATATGTATATATGTATGTGTGTATAATGTTTGTGTTTTCAACCTAATTGACGTTAGTTATACATATATAGATAATTAATAGGTATTGATGTGTATATATGTATTAATTCAAATTTAATTAATATACTGAGATGATCTGTGATCAAATTTACATAACCAATTTCAATCAATAAATTTACAAAAATCCTTGTTTGATATCACAAAATTAATCTCAAGGAACTTTGTAACGACCCACCTTTTTGGATGGTTTAAATTGACAATAAACCACACATGTCAACTCAAACCATTCAAAAGGGTGGATTGTTAATGGGGTAAAATAAGAAAATAAGAGAAAGGAAAGAAAAACATAAAACAAAATCTCACAGCGAATGATAAAATAAAATAATAAAATAAACAGTTCACGAACCTATTTTACAAATACATTAGATTCCACTTTATAATACAAATCAGAGTTATACATACAACAGGTATAAGAGAAAAATGCAGCGAAATGACATGATGCAATGGAATAATACTAGTAATATAATACCAAACTCCATCTTCGTCCTCCAGAAATAATGTCTTCAGCACTGAAAAGCTCAGGCTGACCCGAGCGTAATGAAAGACAAAACATTCGAGTCAGAACTAAATGATCTTATGTAAGTTAAATCAAAATAAGTAAATATGAGTGTAACGGCTACAGAGATGTTTACGGGATTTTACATCTCCTATCCAGTATCTAATGTGCGTGCGATAACTTAAGAGATGTTCGGGATTCCATCTCCTAAGGATCCGTTAAACTATCTACATATATAATACAATACGCTATTATAATATGTCTACAGTAAAGTATTAAAATAGCATTAAGGCATTACCCATATCCCCCTTAACACATTTTATATAAATATAGTCTATATAGATTCTGTAAGCTCCACCAAACCGGTGATTTACTCAGGGAGCACTCCATAGGCACGATACAAACCCAAGTCGTAATGGGCTCGATCAGGATAAATATGACAAGGCATGCAAGGCAATGCCCAGGGTAGGATTCTACTGTTTTGCACTCCCGGACTGGGGGTAACGCATAGTAGCTACTAGCGCCCACCTCGAAACACACTCCCATAATCAAATCGGGGGTGGCCACCAATCAAATCACAAAGTAATAGATATGGTTTCGAAGAAGCATGCTCGATAGGGGGAGCGACCCCACTTGGCCCGGTATAACTCCTGTTTTGGTCATTTTAATTATGACCCGAAAGTCAAGGCTATCCATCATCGTTATCTTACTTCATTCCAGTAGCGTTTGCCAAACCATCCTACTTCATTCTAGATTCTCCACCACGTGCACAGTTGTTAAAGTGGTATTGGTAGAGAGTATGACAATATCCGACCCCGGTCTCTTTAACAATCAAATGCTTATTTCACACCGGTTGGTTCTTTTACATTTCCAAAACCGATTCATATTTGATATCAAAATATCATATTCAATTCAAAATATCCCTCATTTCAAAACCATCATATTTACTCAAAATATGTCATTTCACTAGAAAATATCATTTCAATTTCCAACGTAGGTTATGACATCATTTAACCACATTCGCCTTTAAATATAAATAATTCAACCTTGCATGGTTTGAATTTTAGAAAATAGTTTGGTAGTTATAAATAGTTTAAAATAGTTTTAATAGTTTAAATAGTTTAAGGATTTTAATACAGTTAAAAATAGTTTAATTTAAAATGGTTTGAGTATTGGAAATGGTTTATATAGTAAAATAGTTTTGAAATCTAAATAATCTAAATTTTAAAATAATAGATTTAAACAGTTTATATTAAAATAATTTATTTTGAAAATAGTATCAAATCAAACTGTTTCTCCCATTTCAACAAATCTAGACCATATCCAAATTTCAAATCAACAAAACTCAATTTTAATCTTTCAATTCAAATGACTCAATTTCGATTTAGTTCCAAATCAATGTGATTTCAATTTCAATTCGAAATACTTTAATTTCCGAAACATTCATATTTAACTTCAATTTCGATTCAACAATTTAATCAATGATTTAAATTCAATTCCATTCTTATTTTAAACCATTTTAATTAATATCAATTTCAAGCCCAATTTCAATTTACTTATTTAAACCACTTAAATCGAATTTAACTTCATTGTTAAAACTTAAGATCCAAATCTACAAAATAATTCAAATTTCTGAACTAGTCATATATCGGTTCTAACTTTACATTCCCAATTTAATTCTTAAACAATTTCTTTTTTTACCATTTCAATTTCAACTTTCAAAGCTTGAATTAGAAAATAATTAAATTCATATAAATCTATAATTTATTTCCTTTAAAACAATAACATTTAATCAAAAATCCAAATTCAAGATTTTAAACCATTTAATTTAACCAGTCCGGTGTCCGTATATAATTTTCTATCCTATGGCAAAGTGATACGGATATATATTATTTCAACCCGTAATAAATTTAAATTTCTGGATATATATCATTTCAACCGTATCCCGAATCATAATTTTCCAAATCCATAAAATCGTTCGGGTTTATCATTTCAACCCATAACGATTTTTCCCTAATTTATAAGATTGTTCAGGCACGTATCATTTCAACCCATAGTGATTTTCCTAACAATAACTAAGGGAACTTGCAGTGTAATAACGACATATAAAATAAACATAGCATCAATTCATCCAAAATCTCAACAATTAAGCATCCATCACAATCTTCATTCAAATCAACCAAAAAATCACAACAATTAACTAGTTATCATTATCAGGTATTTAACTAGCAATTCTATTCCAATATTAATTAAATGGCAATTTAACTCAATAAAACTAAATTTAAATTAAAATGTCAACTTAAACTATCAAACAGCAACCAACAACGTTATTATCACTTCATAAATTTAATTCAATAACATAAGAAGATTTAGTATTACGTGAGTAGGTTGAATCGCTCACATTTGATTTTCAGTCGATTAAAATCCAAATAAAGGCCCAAACTTGAATAGTCTTAGAATGTGACCAAACCAGTTCCATATTGTCCGGAATTAAGATAGTCGCAACGGAGAAAACCGCATCCAAATCTGAATTCGTATGAAAAAGTTATTTACGTTAGAACGTTTAAAATTTAAATTTAAAATAAAATAAACTACAGGGCAAAATTGTAAAAACGTTTACCTCTCTAACCATAGCATGCAAGCAGAACGCATGGAGGAACTGTAACAACCTGTCTTTTTGGACAGTTTAAATCGATGATAAACCACACACGTCAGACTTAAACCATTCAAAGGGGCAGATTATTATGGGGTAAAAAAGAAAAAGAAGAGAAAGAAATAAAACAAATACAGAATCTCACAGCGGAATGACAAATGTAATAATCAAATAACAGTTCATGAAGCTGTTTTACAAATACATTTGATTATTCCTTTAGACACAAAATCAGAGTTACATATAACATGAATAAATAAATAAATGCAACGGAACAACATGATGCAGTGGAATACATATAATAAGTAATAATAGTACAAAATCGTCGTCTTCATCCTCCAGAAAACAGTCTTAGATAAACTGAAAAGCTTAGACTGACCCGAGCGAATTGAAAAGACAAAACACTCGAGTAAGAACTAAAAGATCTTATGTAAGCTAAATGAACAGTAAATAAATATGAGTGTAACGGCGTCGGAGATGTTTACGGGATTTGACATCTCCTATCCAGTGTCAACGTGAGTGCAATAACTTAAGAGATGTTCGGGATTACCATCTCCTAAGGACCCATTAAACTATCTACTATGTAGTACAATACGCTATTACAATAGTGTCTACAGTAAAGTAAAGTATTAAAATAGCGTTAAGGCGTTACCCATATCCCCCTTAACACATTTTATATAATTTCGTAGTCTATACAGATACTGTAAACTCCACCAGCATGTGGGCTATCAGGGAGCACTCCATAGGTACGACACAAAAAAAACTCGTAGAAGGCGCGATAGGGCATGTGAACACGGCACTCAGGGCAATGCCAGGGTAGATATACCAATTGCACTCCCGGACTAGTGGTAACGCATAGCAGCTACTACCGCCCACCTCGGACACACTCCCATAATCAAAATCAAGGGGTGGCCACCAAATCAATCACAAAGTCAAAATATAATGTCGAAGAAATGTGCCCGATAGGAGGAATGACCTCACTTGGCCCGTTATAGCTCCTATTTTAGTCACATCTAAGCAGACTCACGGCAGTCAGGGCCACGTAAATACCTTATACAGAATCGTTCGCTAAACCATCCTACTTTATTTTTGGAATCTCCACCACGTACACAGTTGTTAAAGTGGTTTTCGGTATTGGCAGAGAGTATGACAATATCTGATCCCGGTCTCTTTAAAAACCAAACGCTTATTTCACACCGGATGGTTCTTTTACATTTCAAAAGTCAATCACAATTGATATCAAAATATCATATTCTAAAAACCATATCATTTTCAAATCATATTCACTTTCAAAATTACATTCACTTCCAAAATCATATTCTCCTTCAAAATCATATTTACTCAAATATGTCATTTCACAAAAGGATATCAATTTCAAATTCCAACTTAGGTTGTATCATCATAAAGGATTTAAATATAAATACATCAACTTTACACAGTCTGGAATTTTAGAAAATAGTTTAGGTAGTTATAAATAGTTTTAATAGTTTAAAATAGATTAAAATAGTTAAATAGTAAAATAGTTTTTAAGTAGATTTGAATTTGATTTAATTAGATTGAAATGATTTAAATAGATTAAATATAGATTAAATAGATTTAATCATATTTAAAATGATTTAAATAGATTAAATAGGCTTAAAATGATTTAAATGGATTAAATATAGATTTACTAGATTTAAATTATGCTAAGTATATTTGAATAGATTAAATAAATTTAAAATAGATTAAATAGATTTAAATTATATTAAATAGATTTAAAATAGATTAAATAAATTTAATCAGTTTAAAATAGGTGAAATAGATTAAATTGGGTTAAATAGGTTATAATAGATTAAAATAAATTGAAATAGTTTAAATTAATTAAAATAGTTTATATTAATTAAAATAGTTTAAAATAGATTTTCAAGTTATATCCAAACCTTTTCAATAACTCAATTACGATAAATTCATTTATATTTGACACCTCAACTTTGAAATTCAAATTTAAATCCTTTGAACAATTCATTAAATCAACTCCAATTTCAACATTTACGCTTGGACTTTCGAAAATAATTCATTTTATATAAATCAATTTCTATTTCAAAATACCAGTTAACTGAATTCAAAATTTAAAGGTTCAAAAATCATTTAATTTAATCAATTCGGTGTCCGTATAAAATTTTCTACCCTAGGGTCAAGTGATACGGATATTTATCATTTCAATCTGCAATTTAAAATTTTACGATTATATATCATTTCAAACCGCAATCCCAGATTAAATAAAAATCCATAAAATCGCTCGATTCTATCATTTCAACCCATAACGATTTTTCCCTAATCTATAGATCATTTATATATGTATCATTTCAACCCATAGGGAACTTGCAGTGTTATAACAATATAAAAATACAACATCCAGTCATCCAATATCAACAATCAAACATCCTCGCAATCATCATCTAAATCAACCACTAAACATCAATAGATAACTGATTATCATTAACAGATATTTAATTGACAATTAAATTCAATATTAAATTAAACGATGATTAAATGCAATAAAAGTCAAATTAAACTAGAACGACAACTTAAACATACCAAAAATCAATCAATTAATTTCTAATCACATCGTGCATTTAATTTAACTAACATAAGATAATTTATTAATTGTGAGTTGGCTAAAACACTCACCTTTGATTTCAAATCGAATTGAAATCCAAAATAGGGCTCAAAATTCAACAGTCTCAGAATTCATCCAAACAAGCGTCAAAATGTCCGGAATTTCGATACGATCGTAGCGGAGCAAACCGCGCGTGAATCCGAGTTAGTATGCAAAAGATATGGGCATTAGAACATCGTACGGTTTAAATTAAAAATAAATAAAATAAAATAAACACTCACCACGTCAGCATCTCCACGTTAGTTCACAATGCCCCAAACCAGATACCCTAGCCTGCATACGCCGCCGCCACCTTCGTTCAACACGCCACCGTGCCGTTGGCCATCGCGGCCTGCCAGACCATCACCCATGTGAAACGCTGCCTCCCCTAAGCATCTCGACCCCCTCGCGTTCGCCTCAGGTCGAGGCCAAGTCCAGCGGCCGCCGAAAACACGTAAACCCTAGTCGAATTATTGCCTCCGATCCAACCATCAATACGCCAAACAAACTGCACCAATGAATTACGCGTGTCCCTTTCCACGCGACGGTAACTTCGATTCGACGATCCGTCGATGATCATCAAACTCCAATGAATGGCCGAGATTAATTCCCTAATTTCTGGACAAATGATGACCCGATTCGAGAAACAAACCACTGTAGTAGATTACGCTCACCAAGAGCTTCGAATCGATATATAATATGATAGGGTTGAGGAACTTAAATTTTTTCGATTTGATTTTGATTTGCAAATGAATTTTGTAATTTGGATTTCTGCCATTTGAGAAGGAGGAACAGACAGAAGTTGATGTACGTACAGAATAAGAAAAATGACTGCTAGGGTTTTGAGAAACAAGACAATATATACTAACGAAGCCCGGTAAGAATGAATAACATATTGAACTGGTTCGAATTGACAATAACGACCCGAAAAGCCCGTTTCGCTTCCGAAAAGAAAGTGGGTCATTCCAAATATCAAAATAGATGTTTTCGATAATTTTAAACTCAATGGAACAGGTTTGAAGTCCTAATTCCATCGTATGAAGAAGTTTTCTTAAAATCAGCTTATTTCAAATTGATTTCAACTGAATTGAATTAAATTGATTTTTATGCGTTTCGATCCCGTACGATCAAACGACAAGCCTGATCGCTACGAAACTCGAAACCTTATAATAATTCACCGTTGCGGGTTCGATGAAACTAGTTTCATCGAAATCAGAGACAGTTTCCAAAATGGCTATTTTCACGTTAATTAATAAATTATTATTAAATTGATTAAATCACTTTTTAATTTCAAATTTAATAACCAACAATTTTCATCAATTTTGATTACTTGGACATTTACAATAATTTAAAACAAATTTACATATCAATTCAGTGTTATATATTATACTAATTTTAATGTTCAATTTCAACTATAATTAAATACAATTATTTATAATTTAATCCCAATAAATTGATTAAATTTGATTTCAACCTTTTTTTTCAATCAATCATTACTTTATGGATATTGCTACACTGGTTTATATCTTATAACATTAATATGCTACAATTTCCATCTTTTCTTTGCCTTAACTACTATATTTCAATTATATTGAATTTTTGTCTATTTTATTATAATTTAAAATCTCAATAAATTAATTCATCTTTGTTTCACTCTTTTTGTTACATCAATTATTTCCTTGTAAATATAATTAACATTTCTATACATTTTATTACATTCACAATTTGTAGTTATTGTCTAACATAACATTTTAATTTCATTTAATTATAATTTATTAAATAAATTGGTAACAATTAACAATTGTCACCGTTTCCACATTTAATAACATTCGTAAGTTTATTATTTACAAACAAATGTTGTAACAACTTACACTATACTAATTCTATCCAATTACACATTATGTCATTAATTAATCAACATTTAAATTATCAATTTCTCCTTTAATCCAATTATCAATTAATACACACATTATTACAATTAATTTAAAATCTATAACCAATTATAACATTTTAATCATTTCAATTAATTGGAATTACATTTAAAGTAGTTATCAATTACCTTAGATTTATACTATTACATTTCATTCCAGTTACATTCTTAGTATTAAACCACCCATTTTTATTTCTTCCAACATTAAAACACAAAACCGTATTAATTTAACTATTTTCAATTATCGAAATTACGGGTCGTTGCACTCTCCCACACTCAAAACTTTTCGTCCTCGGAAAGGGAAAAGAAGGGAAAGGAGGAATTAAGTAATCAATATATCTTATTCAAAATATTAAATTTATAAACAATTAATTTACATAATTAAATAATTTAAATAAAATATATCAATTTATAAAAATTAAATCCTTTATATTCAAATTAACAAAAGTTTGGAAAATATTTCACAAAACTTTCTAAGTCCAAAATTCACGGAAAATTTCGGCAGAGTCTCCTTTGTACGGAGAGGTCTAGGAGAAATAATAATATCAACAATAACAATATAGATCATATTTTTGAAAATAAAAATATCCAAAACCAAGGGAAAAACAATATAATATCGCTATAAAACTGAAATCCGAGAACGTACCTATTTGTCGGGCAAATAACGCTTAATTTATGAAACCAAAAGTAGTAGCTATTGCTTCCATACCTGTACTTCACTTATATAATCCAAAGAGGTTAATAATTAAGTAAAAGAGAAAATATTTAAATTGTTTCAACAAATAACAAACAAAACATCACAACATAACAATAATTATTCGCAAAAAAACAGTACAAACATCATTTTCAACAAAGAAAACAATTATCCATCCATAGCAACCAAAACAAATTGTTTGTTTGGGTTCAGAAACTTTTAATCGTATAAAACGATAAATAAACTACTAAGTATACCATACACTCAACATTCTTAGATAAAACTCAATAGATCATTTATACATCCTACACAATAGAAGTATCCTTTCCCAACCAATCCATAAGTCAAACAAACAATAATTTCAAATAATATTTAAGGTTTATTCTTATTACTCTTTTTTCACATTATTTACTGTTCATTTTCATTTTTTCATTCAATGTTTGTTTAATTTCTTTACATTTATCACTTACAATTTTTTTTTCAATTTAATTATACAATACCATTTTCCATTCATTACTTTACATTCATTGCTTACATAAGTTATTTTCATTTCAAATTTTAGATTGTTTATTATGTAAATCTCTTTACAATTTAATTCATCATTAATGGATTATTTCTTTTTCACATTCATTCTTCCATATATAGTATTATTGAATATTAAATCCATTTCTAAATCATTTCAATGTTTTCTGAAGTTATAACCATTCAATTAATATAATACTCACTTTAATTATAAATGGCTTCAACATTAACTTAAGTTTATAATTATTTACCTACAGTATTCAATCTGATCACTGATAGCTTAAATGTTAACTTAAGCTTATAATCATTTTTCTTACATTATTCACTTTTCTATTACATTTGATAAGAGATATTTCAACTATAAATCCTAAGTTTATAACAATTTATAATATCTGAATTCTTATTTATAAAAGTAATTCCATTGAACGCTTTCATTTACTAAAGTTTACTTGTACAATATTCTATTACATACCCTATTCAACATTACAACTTTTTACATTTTGGTAAGTTATATATATGTCTTTTTAGAATACAATAGAAAGTTACACAAGTTATCATATTTATTTTTATTTTTATTAACAAATTGTTCAATAGTTAAGTTTTCTTATTTCCATTTCTTAATTTATAAATAACAACCTTCAATTTCTTTATAATTCATTAATCCCTTAACATCTAATTTCTTATTTCACATCTTAGCAGCTTCCAAACATTCAAATAGCTAAGATTTCATTTTATTACATTAACTGAAAACTACTAATTATCAGAAGGTTTAAGAACTAACCCCGGGTTTTATTTCCAAATCATTTTCAAATAATATATATATATATATTCATCATTTATAGATCAAATCATATTTAGGAATTAAAAATAATGATTCGTTTATCAAAACAAGGTGTAGTAAAACTACTACAACCGTCTACCCACTTTGAAACTCGAAAATTAACGTCGATGATGCGTGCACTCATCACCGAAATTATTTTCCAACGATAGTGTAACGACCCGTAAATTTTCGATAATTAAAAATTGTTAATTTAATAAGGTTTTGTGATTTAATGTTGGAAGAAATAAAAATTTGTGATTTAATAATAAGAATATAACTTGAATAAAATGTAGTAGTATTAATTTAAGGAAACTTATAGCTGCTTTAAATGTAACTCCAATTAATAAAATGATTAAAGAGTTATAATTGGTTATAGATTGTAAATTAATTATAATAATATATATATTAATTTATAATTGGATTAAAGGAGTAATTGGCAATTTAAATGTTGATTAATTAATGAAATAATGTGTAATGAATTGCAATTGGATAGAATTAGTATAGTGTAAATTGTTATGACATTTGTTTGTAAATAATAAACTTACAAATGATATTAAATGTAGAAATGGTGACAATTGTTATTTGTTACCAGTTTAATTAATCAATAACATATAAATGTAATAAATGTTACATTAATTTGAGTTAAGACAATAACTGCAAATTGGGAATGTAATAAAATGGACAGAAATGTCAATTACATTCATAAGCGAATAAATGGATTTAATAATAAAAATGAAACCAAGATAAATAAAGTTATTAGGACTTTAAATTATAATTAATGTCAAAATCAACATAGGTTCAACATTATTGGAATACTGAAACTATTATGGTAAAAGATGATAATTGTAGAATATTTGTGTAATAAGATACAGACAAATGCTAACTATGTCTATTTAGTAATAATTGATTGAATAAAAAAGATTGAAACCAATTTAGATCAATTTATTGGAATTAAATTATAATTAATTGGATCTAATTACAGTTGAAACTGAACACTGTAATTAGTGTAATGACCAACACTGAAATTTTATGTAAACTAGTTTTAAGTTATTATAAGGGTCTAAAAAATCAAAAATGATGAAATTTGTTAGTTTATAAATATTGAATTAAAAAAATTGATTAATTAATTTAAAATTAATTTATTTAATTAGAGGGAAAGTAGCCATTTTGGCAACGGTCTCGAAACCAGTTTCATCAGATCCGTAATAGTGAATTATTATAAGGTTTCAAGTTTCGTAGCGATCGGACTTGTGTTTGATCGCACAGACTCGAAACGCGTAGAAATCAATTTAATTAAATTCAATTAAAATCAAATTTGAAATAAGCTGATTTTAAGCCAACTTCTTCATACGATGGAATTAGGACTTGAAACCTGTTCCATTGAGTTTAAAAATATTGAAAACATCTATTTTGATATATGGGATGACCCATTTTCGTTTCGGGAACGAAACAGGCTTTTGGGTCGTAGTTATCGTTTCAATCCAAATCAATCTAGTCCATTCATTTCTATTTCTGATCTGCCTATATATAGCCTGTTATAAACCCTAGATATTTCTTATTCCATTTTTCAGTATGTACATTTCATGTCTATCTCCTTCTTTTCAATCGCAGAACATATTCAAATTCCCAAACCCTAATTGCAAATCAAAATCAAATCGAAAAATCAAACTCCTCCAAACCCTAACAAATTATATATCATTTCGAAGCTCTCAACGAGCGTAATCCACTGCAACAATTCGTTTTCCAATTCGAATTATCGTTTGACCGGAAATCGAGGTTGAATCTCGGCCATTCATTTTAGGGTTTTGATGATCCAACGGTGGATCGTCGTCCGATTGACGATCGGGGAGTGGGGTTGGGAAGCTGGTGTCGACCAGGTCATCATGGTGGTGTTTATTTGTGCCTTAGGTCAGGGATCTTACCGTGGTTGGCCTGGGAAGCGGCGGCGGTCGCATTCCGATGGGGGACGCCGGAGGTGGCGACGCCTTGGGGTTGGGTGTGGCTCGGTGGGGTGGAGGCCATGGTGATGTCGGATCCGCTCCTAGGCGTGTGGTGGTGGCGCTTTGTCGACGTGAAGGATGCGGCGTGTCGTTCATGCGTGCTGAAAGGTCGAGTATGCTAGGCTTCCGCGTTTTGAAAAGGTGACATGCCCTTTTGTTTTATATTTAATTTAAATTTAAAATTTTAAAATGTATAATGTTCTAATGAACATAACTTTTGCATACGATGTCTGATTCACGCGTGGTTTATTTTGCGGGGATCGTATTGAATTTCCGGACATTTTGGAACTAGTTTGATCGAATTCTTTGACTGTTCAATTTTGGGCCCTATTTTTGATTTCAAATCGATTTGAAATCAAAGGTGAGTGTTTTAACCCACTCACAACTTCTAGATTATCTTATGTTAGTTAAATTAAATTTATGATGTGATTAGAAATTTATTGGTTGATGTTTGGTATGTTTAAATTGTCATTCTAGTTAAATTTGACTTTTATTGCATTTAATCATCGTTTAATGTAATATTGAATTTAATTGTCAATTTAATTCCTGTTAATGATAATCAGTTATCTATTGATGTTTATTGTGTGATTTGGATGTTTGATTGTTGATATTGGATGACTGGATGATGTATTTTTATATTTCTATAACAGTGCAAGTTCCCTATGGGTTGAAATGATACATACCCGAACGATCTATAGATTAGGGAAAAATCGTTATGGGTTGAAATGATAGGCTCAAGCGATTTTATGGATTTTATTTAATTCGGGATTGTGGTTTGAAATGATATATAACCGTAAAATTTAAATTACGGATTGAAATGATAAATATCAGTATCACTTGACCATAGGGTAGAAAATTATATACGGACACTAGATTGGTTAAACTAAATGATTTTTAATTCTTTAAATTTGAATTCAGTTAATTGGCATTTTGAAATAGAAATTAATTTATATAAACTGAATTATTTCTGATAATCCAAGCGTTAATGCTGAAATTAAAATTAATTTAATGAATTATTCAAAGGATTTAAATTGGAATTTCAAAGTTGAAGTGTCAAATATGAATGAATTTATCGGAATTGAGTTATTGAAAATGTTTGGATATAACTTTGAAATCTATTGTAAACTAATTTAAACTATTTTAATTAAATTAACTATTTTAATCAATTTAACACTATTTTAATATATTTAATCTATTATAACCTATTTAATCAAATTTAATCTATTTTACCTATTTTAAACTAATTAAATTTATTTAATATAAATTAAATCTATTTAATTCATTTTAAATTTATTTAATCTATTAAAAATCTATTTAATCTATTTTAAATCTATATAAATCATTTTAAAAATCCAATTAAATGAATTTAAATCTATTTTAAACTATTTAAACTATTTTATTCTATTTTAAACTATTTTTTTAAACTATTAAAACTATTTTTGACTATCTAAACTATTTTCTAGATTTCAGATTGTGTAAAGTTGAAGTATTTATATTGAAATCCTTGACGATGGTACAACTTAAGTTGGAATTTAGAATTGATACCTTTTTGTGAAATGACATATTTGAGTAAATATGATTTTGAAAGTGAAGACGATTTTGAAAGTAAATATGATTTTTAAAGTGAATATAATTTCGAAAGTGATATGGTTTTGAGAATATGATATTTTGATATCAATTTGAAATGGTTTTGAAATGTAAAAGAACCCTCCGGTGTGAAATAAGCGTTTGGTTGTTAAAGAGACCGGGATCGGATATTGTCATACTCTCTGCCAATACCGAAAAGCACTTTAACAACTGTGTACGTTGTTTGCGCAAAAAATGGCCACAAACCCCAAATTTCGTGAAAGCACCAGTGTATGAACACAAATCAGCAGTATATAATCACATATCTCAGATCTAAGTATTGTAGAGGATAAAAATGAAGAATAATAAACTTAAAACAGAAAGAAATAGACAGAGACATAAGATTTATAGTGGTTCGGCGACCTTGCCTACGTCCACTTTGAAGTAGTTTGCTTTATTGATCTTTCTTTGATGTTTACAAGTGAATTCAATTAATTACAGCAGATAATTATGATTTGCAGCTGTGGAATTCGTTGGTAGCAGCAGCAATGGAGTTTGGATCTGGATCTGGCAGAGTCTGGACGTTGGAGATCTCAAAGAAGAAGAAGAACCCCTTTTCTGTTGGCTTTGGGGGTCTATTTATAGGTGTAGGAGGCTGGTATTTCGCTCATATCTCGGGAGGCCCTCTCTGGCACGTGACCAGGCCTGCACGCCCAAGCCCGTGAAGTTTCGGTCCGATCCGTGAACGACACGAACAGATTTCGACTCGGTCAAGATTTCATCCAATGGAGTCGAAATTTTGCGTGGACATTCTTTAGCATGCACGTAGCCTTCTGTGAAAATTTCATAGCATTTAGACTTGTAGATTAGGAGTTATGATCGATACAAAATAGGGTTCTCAGTTGGCTGTTTCGTTCGACTCGCTCTAGTTCGACTCGCTCTCGTTCGCATCGCTGTTCGACTCAGTCTCGTTCGAGTCGCTGCTTAACTTGATGACGTGGCGCTTTGTTGGAGTCGAACTAGATGGAGTCGAATAGTGGTTCTATGAAGGCTGTGGAGCGAGTCGAAGAGGACTAACTGATGGATGTGGAATGGAGCGAGTCGAAGTAGAGGCTCTGGGATGGAGTCGAAGAAGAGCGAGTCGAAGTTATCACTTCTGGATGTTGCGAAGCGAGTCGAAGGAGCAAGTCGACCGGTAATTGATTTTCATCCAATCTTGTATCGCTCATAACTTGAGCATACGAACTTGGATTGACTTGAAATTTGAAACGTTGGCTCTCATGGCTTAGCTTGTCACGTCCTACCAATTTTGGCTCGATCCGGACTAGGACTAAATTCATCGATATCCGTAGTGAGCCCGTGTATAACTGATCTCTGGGATGGGCCGTCATTGGTTACTAGTCAATTCCTTGGTGTTGCGGCTTTGCCAAAAGGCGGGATAACATTTGCCCCCCAAAGTACGTCTTGTGGAAACATGATGTGCTTTGAAATGCTGCAATCTTTTCTCTGAATAGTTATCGTTTCTTCGATGGAAGCCATGAGCTGGATGTTCATATCCTGTTGCTGACCTGCAAAGGAATTGATAGTTTTATTTGACCTTAAATGACGATCGTTCGGGATCATATGTCATTCGAGGTGATATGTGACCGTTCGCGGTCGGATGCCGTTCACGGCGAAGGGTGACCGTTCGTGGTCGGGTGCCGTTCGAGGCGATTTGTGACCGTTCGTGGTCAGGTGCCGTTCGAGGCGATTTGTGACCGTTCGTGGTCGGGTGCCGTTCGAGGCGATTTGTGACCGTTCGTGGTCGGGTGCCGTTCGAGGCGATTTGTGACCGTTCGTGGTCGGGTGCCGTTCGAGGCAATTTGTGTGCCCGGGGGGGACTTAGTGTTAACAACGTCAGATTTCACGTTCGAGTGAGTTTCTGAGTTGTTTGTGGTGGCGGTTTATCGCCGCCTTAGAGCATGCCTGAGGACGGTTCGCGATCCCTTACATGTGTAAGTGGCTTAGCCGTCATGGTATCACAAATGGCATGCTTTTATTCAAAATGAGTTTTTCAACAGAAATGTTCAACAAAATCAGGTTTAGATAGTAGAAATGGAAAATAAAAGTAAAATTGGGACGTCAAAGTGCAAACACCTACACCGCTACGATTAGCAGTCGTATCAGAGCATGCCTGAGGATCGTTCGCGGTCCTGTACATGTGTAAATGACTTAATCGTATTGGTGTGGAGTTTGCTACTTATTCGTCATTACCCCAATCAATTGATGATAAGCTGACGCCTCGATCCTGAGCCGTCTCCAGTAGGTGTAGGTGGTGGCCGCTCCCGCTCCACCGTTGTCGTTCCCCTTCTTACATATTGTGAAAGCAGACCATTCCGGATATGTCCCTCAACCTCATCCTTCAAGTGTCTGCACTCATTCATGCTATGGCCATTCAGTTCATGGAATAAGCAGTACTTGTCTGACCTTCTTTCGTTGTTGGTCGGATCCCTTCTTATTGGCTTTCGATAAGGAACCTGCCCCCTGGTGTCCTAGTAGATTCGCTTCAAAGTCTCATTCAACTCCGTGTAGGAGGTGAATCTTGGTTCCTTTCGTGTTCGTGCTAGTCCATCACTATTATCCTCAGCCTTTCGTTTCCCTTTACCAGTTCCCGAGTCTGTTTTAGGAGGATTTTCACTCTTAACTGCATAAACAACAACTCCATCTCCTTCCTCTTTTCAGCATTTGCATCCTCTAATCGTAGAAATCCTTAAGCCTCGTGATAAAATTCTCCCAGATCCATGGGTGGATCCCTTGTCAATGAATTCTTGAATTCTGTGCCATCAGCTATGCCAGATATAGCCGCCATTAAAACCATGGATGGATCGGGTCGATCCACTGATGCTGCCGCTGCATTGAATCGCGTCAAAAAGTTCCTCAAAGACTCCCCGCTTCTTTGCTTCAGTGCTGCCAGACTCATCACATTTTTGGGTCTTGAAATGTGAACTCTGAATTGCCTTATGAACCTTTCAGTCAAATCGGTCCATGTTCCAATGGAGCCACTCTCCAGTTGTCTGAACCATAGGGCTGCGATGTCTGTCAAATACAATGGGAAGCACGAGGCCATGACCTCCTCCGATGCCCCCAACACCTCCATATGCCTCATGTATCGTGTCAGATGTACTTCAGGATCTGTCCTTCCATCATACACCTCCAATGTCGGTAGCTTGAACTCTGGTGGATTCTTGGCTTGCCTGATCATAGGAGCAAAGGGACTCTATTCACATCCTCCAGATCTCTATTCACTAGTCCGCCTCTCATGGCTCGTCTGACCATCTCTGCCAATCTATCGCTATCTCCAAGTTGTACTCCTTGTCCGTTGTTTCCGATTTGCCCCCCGAGTTCACGAGGGATTCCTGGAGTCTGCTCTCCTGAACGAGCATTCGATTCTCTACCAACGCCGCGCTGCGCAGCTCCTCCTGGTACCGCTTCTGAGATCGGGTCAACAGGCTCTGGGTAAGTGCCCCCTAGTTCTGGGGCTGTACCTGATGGTCCTGCTCCGTTCTGAACCCTAGTTTCTCCTTGATTCTGTGCTCCAAGTTGCCCAATCTGAAGAAGCAAGTTCTGGATCATCTCCTCTTGTCTCTTCATCATTGTCTCTATCTCATCCCTGGTGAAGAAGACTGATGTTTGATTCGCTCCTGAGGAAGCCTCCTGACTTCCTTCATGCTGACTTCTCTCCGCCCTTTGTCTTCTATTTGATTGCCTTGTCATAGTTTTTTCAGATCTAAATCTCTAAGCCTGCAAACTCAACTTCCAAATGATAGGATTTCTGTGTTCAGTTCTCAATGAAAGCACCAAAGTGTTTGCGCCAAAAATGGCCACAAACCCCAAATTTCGTGAAAGCACCAGTGTATGAACACAAATCAGCAGTATATAATCACAGACCTCAGATCTAAGTATTGTAGAGGATAAAAATGAAGAATAATAAACTTAAAATAGAAAGAAATAGACAGAGACACAAGATTTATAGTGGTTCGGCGATCTTGCCTACGTCCACTTTGAAGTAGTTTGCTTTATTGATCTTTCTTT
The DNA here is from genome assembly GCA_030737815.1 of Allium fistulosum. Lineage (NCBI taxonomy): Eukaryota > Viridiplantae > Streptophyta > Magnoliopsida > Asparagales > Amaryllidaceae > Allium > Allium fistulosum. The sequence goes on along the minus strand of CM060903.1, from coordinate 193,699,424 downwards.
GATGTTTACAAGTGAATTCAATGAATTACAGTAGATAATTATGATTTGCAGCTGTGGAATTCATTGGTAGCAGCAGCAATGGAGTTTGGATCTGGATCTGGCAGAGTCTAGACGTTGGAGATCTCAAAGAAGAAGAAGAACCCCTTTTCTGTTGGCTTTGGGGGTCTATTTATAGGTGTAGGAGGCTGGTATTTCGCTCAAATCTCGGGAGGCCCTCTCTGGCACATGACCAGGCCTGCACGCCCAAGCCCGTGAAGTTTCGGTCCGATACATGATCGACACGAACAGATTTCGACTCGGTCAAGATTTCATCCAATGGAGTCGAAATTTGGCATGGACATTCTTTAGCATGCACGTAGCCTTCTGTGAAAATTTCATAGCATTTGGACTTGTAGATTAGGAGTTATGATCGATACGAAATAGGGTTCTCGGTTGGCTGTTTCGTTCGACTCGCTCTTATTCGACTCGCTCTTGTTCGACTCGCTCTCGTTCGCATCGCTGTTCGACTCGGTCTCGTTCGAGTCGCCGCTTGACTTGATGACGTGGCGCTTTGTTGGAGTCGAACTAGATGGAGTCGAATAGTGGTTCTGTGAAGGCTGTGGAGCGAGTCGAAGAGGACTCTCTGATGGATGTGGAATGGAGCGAGTCGAAGTAGAGGCTCTGGGATGGAGTCGAAGAAGAGCGAGTCGAAGTTGTCACTTCTGGATGTTGCGAAGCGAGTCGAAGAAGCGAGTCGACCGGTAATTGATTTTCATCCAATCTTGTATCGCTCATAACTTGAGCATACGAACTCGGATTGACTTGAGATTTGAAACGTTGGCTCTCATGGCTTAGCTTGTCATGTCCTACCAATTTTGGCTCGATCCAGACTCGGACAAAATTCATCGATATCCATAGTGAGCCCGTGTATAACTGATCTCTGGGATGGGCCGTCATTGGTTACTAGTCAATTCCTTGGTGTTGCGGCTTTGCCAAAAGGCGGGATAACATACGTGGTGAAGATTCCAGAAATGAAGTAGGATGGTTTGGTGAACGATTATGTATGAGTTATTTACGTGACCCTGACTCCCGTTAGTGTAACAACCCGTATATTTGGACCATTTAAATTGACAATAATCCACACATGTCAACTTAAATAGTGCAAAACACGAATCATTAATGGAGTATATGTATATAAATGAGAATCATCACGGAATCACAGAAAATACAATATAACAGAATAGTGCAGCGGAATTACAACAATGTCATAATAGTAGTTCATGAAGCTACTAAGTAAATACAACAATGTCACAAGCAGATAGTGAAAAGAAATACATAGATGTCCAATACAATAACAAAATAGAATGGAGCAATACTGATAAAGATAAATGATAGTATTCAAGTCTTCAGCTTCCAATTAGCACAGCAACAGAAATCTTCAGTCTGATCCGAGCATATGCACAAACAAACACTCGAATCAGGACATGTATTCTTATAAAGATAATATGGTTCAAAATTTGAAATAACAATAACTCAAAGATGATTGGAATAAACATCTTTCAGGATCCGATAAACTATCTATACATAGTAGTGTACGATAAATAGATAATGTCTAATAGTAATGTAAAATATCAAGATAGTGTTAAGGCGTCACCATTATTCCCCTTAACACATTTTATATAAGCATCATAGACTATACAGCACTGTAAACTCCACCGTAAACTAGTGGGATATCAGGGAGTACTCCATAGGTATAATACAAAACAAATTCGTAGTGGTCGCGAATACGGGAATACAAGTATGACAAGGCACATGAGGCAATACCCAAGGTAGTGACACTACCGTTCTCCTGATCCGGACTGGTGAGAACGCATCGCCGCAGCGATCGCAACACCGTGAAACAACACTCCCAAATCAAGGGTGCGCACCAATCAATCACAAAGTAAATGAATAGTTTACGAAGAAGTGTGTTCACTTGAGGTAGCTAATCCTCCATTGGCCCGGCACGGCTCCTGTTTTAGTCATTTCCAATTTGACACAAGTGTCAAGGCTATCCATTATCGTTCACTTTCTTCAATCATCAACGTTCGCCAATCCAACCACTTCATTCTGGATCACACTCCGCGTATAGTTATTAAAGTGGTTTTCGGTTTAGACAGTGAGTATGTCCCTAACCGATTCCGGTTCCTTTAATAACCTTCGTGATTATAACACCGATTGTTCGTTAATATATTTCAAAACCAAATCAATTTCAATTTCAATTGGAATTCGTAAATCGACAATTCGTTAGTCTTTCTTAATCAATTTCCAAAATTTCATCTCATAACTTCCCAATTTCATTTCCGAAATTTCTATAATTCAATTTCAAAGTTTCAATTTTAAAACAATTCAATCATTCATTGCATTTCGTATATAAGTTCATTTCAAAATCATTTTACTTAATTAACGTTCAAATCGATTTAAACTCAATTATCGAATTCATTCGATATTCATTAAATTAATTTATCATTAAACAATTTCAATTAAATTTCCAATTCATTTCATTACTTCTTAAGTTCATTTTCATTATCAAAGTTTACAACTTTATTTAAATTACATTTGTCAAATCCAATTCTTTAAATTACAAGTCTTTCATTTGTTTCGATAAAGCGCATTCTATTTCTTATTAAAGAAATTCATTTCATCTATTATTTATCTAGTTACAAATTTCAAAACTCAGTTAAAGAAACTTAGTTTCACTTATTCAATAATTCAATTTCTCTTAATAAAGATATTCAATTCAATTTAATTATAATTCGATCTCATCAAATTTTCAATAATTTCAAATCTTAATTATTAATTATTTCAAACTCATTCATTAATAATTCCAAACTTAATTATTACTAAATTCAAAACTTAATTATTAATTATTTCAAACCTCGTTATTAATAATTTCACAACTTAACTATTAATAATTCCAAAAGTTAATTATTAATAATTCCCAAAACTTAAATATTTAAAATTTCAAAAATTAATCATCAAATAATTCTAAATTTAATTATTAAATAATTAAATTTTAAACAATATTCTTTTGTCAATTACTACGTTTAATATTTATTTTCAAATTCAAATACTCACATTTACATTCATTCGAATTTAAATCCCAATTTATTCAAAACCTTGTTATTAGTCAAATAAACTTTATTTTATTTAAATCAAAACATTGACCAATCGGGTTTTATTTTAATTTTCTATCCTAAGTCAAAGTTATTTGGTTATTTATCATTTCAACCCGATTCCATTTCAATTCAAAAATCAAAGCATACAAAGGGAACTTGCAGTGTGATAGCTGGATGGTGTCAAAGTAAATAAACAAGCAATAGCATCCATTCACAACAATTTAACAATTTTTCAAATAATCCCGAAATAATCGTATTAATTCGCATTTGTTATTTACGCAAATTAATATAACTATTTCTAGAATCTACCCTATCATTTCAAGTAGATTAAAGATTATAACATTACGGTTTCACTCGTCGTTCAATTTCAACTACAACAGTTAATTCAATATACGTTCAAGAGTCCAAAGTGAAATCTATCAAATTCTACGTGTCAATTAACTTACAATTAAAGGGTCAATTTAACTAATCGAATTTAACATATGAAGGGGTCAGGTTTAGCAAATCAAAGTTCGACATATATAATCCAAATTAAATTCGTTAACTATCCTATATCAAATTTACTTGCAAATTATTTGTCACTTTACACTTGCAATCAACATTCAATTCAATCACATAGCAATCATTCAACAAACAACTAGCATAAGAATATAGTCGTGAAAATTTATTCACCTTTCGTGGACAAAGAAATTTGACGGCGAAGCACGAAGAAGTAAGAATAGAGTCGGTATAGCATGAACAACGAACACTGTAATATCGACCAAAGAAACGATATTAATACAACGAACGTCTATATATAATTTATAAAATCATATAAATGCGCTTACCAAAGACGGAGAAAAGAACGAAGGCTGAGAGACTGATGCTGCTGCGAAAGAACTCAGGCAGTTTCTGCAACAACAAAAGGAAAATGAAAATTGGCTTCAACTCTAACACGAACATCAACTTATATACACTTCGTATATAAATTTGTGCCAGAAAAATGAGTTTACAGAAGCCTGCCAAAACTCGACTGTTTGCAACAGTAACCATTTATTATAAAAAAAAATTTCGAGACTTCAACATGCGTGTACATGATTGTACTCTCTTCCCATACTTGCAGCAAACCCCCCCACTCACGTAACTCAGCATATACTACAACCCTCCCTCTATTTTTTTTGTAAAACAGAACACACGAACGCACACACACAACAGAACGCACGCGACACTGCAAATGCACTCACGCACACTTGGCCAGGCACACGTACACTCATGCACACTTGGCCAGGCAAGGCCGAGGGAGACAGGGCTAAGGTGGTGAAGGTGGGTGGAGAGTTTCGGTCGGTGAAGGTGTGATGCAACTGCGATCAATGGCGTAGGCGAGGGCGAACGGAGGAGGTGTGGGTGGTCGGCGACGTGGGGCTGGGTGGTGCGAAGGGGAGGAAATGGCTGCGGCGAGGTGGTGGTTGGGTGTTGGTGGCGCTCAGGGCAGTGGACTGGGCGTGTGTCGGTGCTAGAAGGTGAGGCGTGCGGAGTAGGGACGCTGAAGAGAAATGAATGTTGGCCAATGGTAGGGGAGAGGGGGAGGCTAACGTGCATGCTTTTTTTTCTTTGCAGTAGGAACGAAAATAATAAGAAGTGAAGGAGGAGAAGAGGGTGAAGTGTCTTTACCTGAGTGGTCTGTGAATTTGAAATGAACAGTGAGACGAGAAAATGAATGTTCCCCAATTTTTAATAAGCTGAAACATATAGGTACAGTGAAGAGATGGTAACCAAAGGACACGTACGTTTCCAAAGTTAACCCATAATTTTTTTTGTAAACAGTAATTATTTTATTGAAGTTACAAACGTCACCTTCATTTCAACGTTCACACGAATTCCCAATGTTTACACCGAATTCCCAAACGTTTTCCCATTTCCCAAGCAACTCCTAGCTTCTAACTACTCCATTAAATACAGGGCTGACTTTATTTTCAAACTTCCTTTTGTAAACGGGTTAAAGATTTTGGGTTGCAATTGTGTACCCGGACCGTTCGGAGCGATTAAATTAACGCGACGGATGATGTCGGACTTCGATTCGCGCAAATAAATATACCGTTATGATCAGTGTGACGATGCGCTTCCAACGGTACACAGATTATTGCGATACGATGATTTTATAAAATTTGCATTTACGCCGCTTAAATTGTACGATTTGCAAAACAATTTAAACGGAGCAGGCGATGACAGTTTTAGACGAAACGAATTACATAATCTTGATCAGAATAATTTTTACAACATAACTGTGTAAAAATATTTGGATTTGGAAGATAAATTTTACGCAGCTTTATATGGACTGATATACAGTAAAACGCGAACGAATTTTACTGTAATAATTTGCAACGAAACTTTTTCTATGTCCATATCTAACTAGACGTATGTCATAAATAAAGTTTGGACGTAAATTGAGATCGTTTATAATTTCAATTTTTTTTTATTATTATTCTTTTAACATCAAATACATTTCATAATAATATTATATTAATTATATAATATTATATTAATTATATAACATACGTGGTGGAGATTCCAGAAATGAAGTAGGATGGTTTGGTGAACGATTATGTATGAGTTATTTACGTGACCCTGACTCCCGTTAGTCAGCATAGATGTACTAAAACAGAAGCTATACCGGGCCATGTGAGGTCATTCCTCCTATCGAGCACATTTCTTCGACATTATATTTTGACTTTGTGATTGATTTGGTGGCCACCCCTTGATTTTGATTATGGGAGTGTGTCCGAGGTGGGCGGTAGTAGCTGTTATGCGTTACCACCAGTCCCGAAGTGCAATTAGTTTATCTACCCTGGCATTGCCTCGAGTACCGTGTTCACATGCGCCATCGCACCTTCTACGAGTTTGTTTTGTGTCGTACCTATGGAGTGCTCCCTGATAGCCCACCTGCGGGTGGAGTTTACAGTATCTGTATAGACTACGGCATTATATAAAATGTGTTAAGGGGGATATGGGTAACGCCTTAACGCTATTTTAATATTTTACTTTATTGTAGACACTATTATAATAGCGTATTGTACTATGTATGTATATAGTTTAACGGATCCTTAGGAGATGTAAATCCCGAACATCTCTTAAGTTATTGCACTCGCGTTAGACACTGGATAGGAGATGTCAAACCCTGTAAACATCTCCGACGCTGTTACACTCATATTTATCTACTGTTGATTTAACTTACATAAGATCTTTTAGTTCTAACTCGAGTGTTTTGTCTTATCAATTAGTTCGGGTCAGTATAGCTTTTTAGTTCATCGAAGACTGCTTTCTGAAGGATGAAGACGAAGATTTTGTATTATTATCTTTAATTATATTTATTCCATTGCACCATGTTATTCTGCTGCATTTATTTATTATTTATTCTTATTGTATGTAACTCTGATCTGTATTATAAAAAGTATAATCAATGTTATTTGTAACGACCCGTACATTTTTAATAATTAAAGTTGTCAATTTAATAAGATTTTGGTAAATAAATTTGGAAGAAATAAAAAAATTTGTAATTTAATAATGAAATGAATGCCAAAATGAAATGTAACAATGTATTTAAAAACTATTTATTAACAATTGAAATGAAATTACAATTTATTGAAGTAATGTAAACTGTTATACTTGGCTATAAATTTATGTAAGAAAACAAATGCAAACATTAAAATTTATAAATGATTTAGTACGAAATAAATGACCATTGAAAAAAGATTAGGTATATAAGAATGGTAACATATGTTTGTGAACAATGAATTCAAAAGTGTGATTAAAAGTTATAGTAACGGTTGTAAGTTACTATTTAATTGGTCTGTTAATCTAGTTGCAAATGTTACATTTGGGTATAAAACTGAATATAAGTAAATAAATGTAAGTGTTGTATGGATAAATGAATCAGTATATAATTTATGGTTATTGAATGAATTAAACATTATGTAAGCAATTATGATAATTAGTGGACATAATAAACTTGAGTGTAATATAAAGATAGTGATAAAATTTATTGCAAGTTACATTTTATTTAGGCTGCTAAATTTAAAGTAGGAAATCAATTATATTTAAATGTAAGTAAATGTTCATTAATATGAGATAGGAAGGTAATTGTAAAGTGTGAATATAATGAAATAAATGGAAATGTAAATTTTATTCATAGATAAAAATAAAAGAATGAAACCAAGTTGAATAAATTGATTAAGGTTTTAATTATAATAAATGTAAAATTTGGATTTTTTGTAATTTATTTTCCAAATACAATAAAATAAACATTTTCTGAAAATTTTATATTTTGGTCAACTTTGGTCAAATTTTGAATTTAAGTTTAAATTTTAAAATTTGAATTTTTAATTTTTAATCTTTTCCTTTGGAGCAGAATATAATGCTGATATCCGTTCTGCTTTTTGTTTCGTTAAATTCTGATTTATACCTTTAAAATTGGATAAATTACAGCGTTTTACACGCAATAAATTTTTGTACTTTTATTATATATATATTTTATATCTTTCCTATATCCATCTCTATTTTATCTTCCTATTTTTATTTTGTCTAGACATTCATTTTATTTATTGAATTGTCACTTGTTTATATCTTTTATTTATGGCTTGGGAAAAATCAAAGGGCATAAGTTATATTATCTTAATTGCTTGCCTTTTTATTGCCTACTCTTTATTTCTTTTTAGCCGTTCCCACCCTTGTTTGGCCGTGCATTACTCTATCAAATCACATAAAAATCTTCTCAATATCTCACTTCCTCATTTGTCTCTTCTGATTGAAAGATTTTATAGTAAGTTTCTTTTATTAAATAGGAATTAAAGCCCTTTATTATTTTCTTACCATTTATTCATTTAGCCGTTCATACCTCAAACCCTAGTCGCCTCTTCTATTACTAATTCACGTACATAAACATTTTCCCACATCTCATTTTCATTTGCATCCAGAGAGAAAATACTGTAAGTTTCCATGGCTTCTCTTCCCTCCTCTTCTTTCTCTTTTTCATTTTGATTTTTCTTTTGTTTTCTTCATGCTTGGCTCGGCCTCCACCTCATGCTCCTCTATTGCTGACCACATCTCCTCTCCACCATCACCATAGATCGGCCTCCACTCTCCATCACCTCCTCCAACCATGGCCGTGACCCCTAGATCTAGATCCACCACCTAAACTTGACCAAAACCATCACAAGCCTTGTATTTCCACCTTCCTCTTGTTCCTAGCCTTGGCCACCACTCAATACAACCCCATGCCTTGCTTTGCCATGACCTTATCATCTCCTTGCCGTGACTAGAGATGCACTTGATCCAAACAAAGCCATGGCCGAGCCCACTTGCTTGGTGATTGATCATCTTGCTTTGCTTTATCAAAGGTTATGTCACTTTGATTCATATTGTTCATTGTTTTGATTCATAATCTTGTATGTATAATTATTTCTTATAATTGTTGTATTTGTTTGTGTACAAGAGTTGAAATCTTGGATCTTCATCCACTCAAAATATAGTCGTGCCTTGTCGTGCTTTTCGGAGTTTGTTGTGTATCTAATTTGATCTTCTAGCTTTAAAAAGGTGAGTTATTCACTCTAGACATACGTACTTTTATAATTGTGAAACAATGGCATGTGAATTGTAAAAATTATATGTTATGTTAATATGTTCATATATGCCTGTGATATGATTATATGATGTTAAATTCTGTTTATATATTTGATACATCATCTGATATGATTATATGTTCTACTGTAACGACCCACTATTTTGGACCATTCAAATCGACAATAATCCACACATATCAGACTTGAATAATGCAAAATAACAGATTGTAATAAAATTTGGAGCAAATAAAACCAATCACAGAATCACAGACACAGCATATCAGAATAACTCGCAGCGGAAAATAAAATAAATAGTGGTTCATGAAGCCACTACAATACATAGTCTCAAAACAGATTCAAAATACATAGTCCGAAAATAGATACAACGGAAGTCTGAATACATAAGTATAGAAATCCCAAATACATGTCTCTAATACAAAGCTAACATAGAAATACTGAATGGAAATAGATAGCAACTAGATAAAAGATGATCTCCAACAGTCCTAGCTCCAAAAGGTGAGATCCAAAGCTGATACTCAGGCTGACCCGAGCGTTAATAAAACACAAACACTCGAGTCAGGACATACATACTTATACAATGTAAACCAACTCAAGTGAACTGTAATATAAGGTACAAGTAACTTAAAGAATGCTTGGGATCGCCCATTCTTTAAGGATCCGTTAAACTATCTACTATGTAGTAATATTCGCTATTATAATAATGTCTAATAGTAAAATAAACATACTTTTAAATAGGATTAAGGCTTTACATTTTCCACCTTAACACGTAATAGTCCCAGTAGTCTATCCAGTATTAGCATACTCCCAGATCGGGGGCTACGGGAGAAATCCAAACTCGTAGTAAAGCTCGATATGGTAGGTGACACGGCACAACTAGGCAATGCCAGGGTAGATATACCAATTACGCATCTGGGCTGGTGGAAACGCATAGCACCACTACCGCCCACCTCGAGCCACACTCCCAAAATCAAGGGGTGCACCCAATCAATCACAAAAGTAATAGAATGGTATCGAAGAAGTGTGTCCGATCAGAGGTGCTACCTCATTGGCCCGTCAATCGCTTCTGTTTTAGCCACCTTATGCCAACTCAAGGGAGTTGGGTCCACGCAAATATACCTTTAGGATCGTCGCCACCATCCTACTTCATTCTGGAATCTCCACAACGTACACAGTTGTTAAAGTGGTTTTCGGTATCGACAGAGAGTATGTCCATATCCGATCCCGGTCTCTTTAACAACCAATCGTTATTATAACCCGTGGTTATAAATTTCAAATTTAGTTTATATTTCAAATCAAAATACCTCATTTAAACCATTTAAAAGTAATTTCATTATACTTACAAATCAAGTATTCAATTCCCAAAAATTTAGCACTTTTGAAGCTAGTTTATTTAGTTAAATACTTCAAAACATTAAGATTTCAGCTTTCGCAGCACTTAGAAAAATTCTGCGGTAAGTTATATTTGAAAACAATTCATTTCAGCAAAGACAGCATTTAAAAACTGTTGTAGTAGTTCAGTTACATTTTAATATCTCATTTCAGCCAACTGCAGCACTTATCAAGTGCTACTGTAGCCCTTTTATTAGTTTCAGATTTTAGATTTTTCTTTCTGCAACCACAGCCCTTACCAAGTGCTGCAGTAGCCTTTAGTTCATTTGCATCAACCACGACACTTACAAAGTGCTGCACTATCATTTACTTCAGGTTTTAAGTTAATTTCAAAAATGATAGCATTTCCGAAGTGCTACTAATTCAATTTCCATATTATAAATAAATTTCGGAAACAATTAAACCTCAATTTTAACCATTTTAACTTATGAAAATCATATTTTTTCCACCTCGAAAATGTCCATTTCAATACCCTTTACTTATGATTTTATAAAGAATTTTTTTTACAATAAAATCAATTTTTCCAATAATTTCACTTATTAAATTCAAGTGTACCATTTTCCCATTCTTTGCATTTTTAATAATTTACTTTAACACTTTAATTTAAATTTCCATTTCATAACTAAAACTTAATTTCCATTTTTATTTAACTAACTTAAACTTCCACATAAAAATCAAATCACAAATTTCCAAATTAAGTTATGTTTCCAATCACAATTTTTCCATTCATTTATTCAATTTTTAATACATAGAAAAATCATTATCACTTTATTAAATCATTTTAAATTCAATTTAAATCAAATTATCATATTTTACATTTTAAAATACTTAAAACTTTCCAGAAAAATATATAGAATAACCACGGTCTGTATAATATTTTCTAACCTAGGTCAAGTGATACGGATAATATATCATTTCAATCCGTAATTTACAAAGAAAAATCCAGGTTCTATCATTTCAAACCCGCAATCCCAAGTACATAAAAATAAATAAAAATCGCTCAGGCCTATCATTTCAGCCCATAACGACTTTTCCCTTATTCTAAAGTCCGTTCGGGCATGTATCATTTCAACCATAGTGATTCTATTCTACAGGGAACTTGCAGTGTGAGAAACAGAAATAAATAATCGGTATAACAAAATATAACATAGCAGATGATGCGATAGGTTTATAACAGGGTTTAACATCATATAATGCATATCACAGGCAGGTATAACATGATATAACAGTTCTACATATTCACTTGTTGTCACTTCACAGATTCTATAAGTATGAATGTCAAGCGTGAATACTCACCTTTTTTTGAGCTGGAGATCCAAATCAAAACACACAAACAAATTCCAGAAGCACGGTATAGCACGACTTTGGATTCAAGTGGAGAGAGAGCCAAGATATAAATCTTGTATACAACAGTAAAACAAAGCAATATAAATATACATTTATGATACAAAGATAAAATTGAAACAAAGTGGAAATAGCATTAACAAATGACATCACCAAGCTTTGAAATCAAAATTGCATGACCATGAAACTATGTTTGCTAGGCCATAACATGTTTATAGGTGGAAATGGCTCGGTTTTGGCTCACTAACACATGACTAGGCTAGAGAAGATGAGGAGTTTGAAGTTTCCAAAACAGGGAATGCTAAAGGTCAAAGCAAGAAGGGGTTTGGTTGCAACAAGGCTCGGCTTAGGGTCATGTTTGGCTCGGCCATGGTTCATTTCAGGTCAGGTCAGATGTGAAGTGATGGCTAGTGGTCACGGCAGGTGCTGGTGGTGGAGCTAGAGGTGGTGGCCGAAGTGAAGTATGAGATGGTGATGGGAAATTATGGGCTCGGCTATGCATAGTTTGGGTTTAGGCAAAGTTTTGAGGTGATGGCTTCATAGGGTGGTCACGGCCATGACTGGACAGAAGGGGTGGTGATGTTGCCATGGATGATGTGGGGAAGGTGATGGTGGTCAGTGAAGGAGTGGTGGCTATGGCCGAGCAACATGTAGATGAATCAAGGCAAAACAATGGAAAAATGAAGAGGAAAAGTAGAAAAATGGAATCCATGAACTTACAATTTTTTTCAGAAAATAGAATGGCCCTGAATGATGAAGTGAATAGGAAGTTTTTGTACGTGAAGTGATAAATACTAAAGGAGTTTCCCACGGTAATCAAGTGGAAGAAACGGTCAAGCAATCAATGTTTTTAAACGGCAAGAGAAAATGAAGGGATTTAATTCCTATTTAATAAAAAGAACAAATGGAAAATGAGAACTCTTCCTATCTTTACGTGAATTGATAGGCTACAAGTTAGGAATGACTGTGGGTTTTGAGGAATAAGTTAAGGTAGGAAATAAATAAATAGGTAAATAAAGAGGTAGGAAATAAAGCAAAGTAACGTCTGTCAATTTAAAGCAAAGTGACATACATTAATTTGATTTGTTTCTTTGCCATTAATTGAAAGGTATATACAAAGAAACATTCAATAAATAAAATAAAAGATAAAACAAAATAAAGTAGAAATGAAAATAAATAAATAGTCTTAGGAAAAATAGAAAATAAATAAGGAAAATAGTTTATTTAATTGAAACTAGAATTAAAAATTGCAAACAAAAATACAATTAACTTTGGAAAATTATAACTATACTTCTACAATGTTTTAAAAATAAACTATTGAAATAAAATTTAATTTAAAATAATTTAAAAATATTGGGTTGTTACACTCTCCCCCACTCAAACCTTTTCGTCCTCGAAAATAACGAAACAAGGAAAATAAGGAAAAACAAGATAGAAAAAAAAACAAATAGTACCTGAAACGAACAATTCCAGATTCGAAGCATGAATGCTCTCCTCCGTCTCCCAAGTACAGTCTCGATCATCAATACTCCACTGTACTTTGACCAGACTAACAGATTTTCTTCTTAGCTGCTTCGTACCTCTGTCGACGATACGAAGTGGCTTCCTCTCGACAGTCAGATTAGGCTCAATATCCAAACTATCAAGAGCAGAAGGCTAAACAATAAGAGATGGGTCATGTAGATAGCGATGAAGATGTGAAACGTGGAATACATTATGCACTCCAGAGAACTTCTCAGGCAAATCCAGACGATAAGCCAAAGAACCAATCCTCTCCAAGATGCGGAAAGGACCAATGAACCTAGGAGAAAGCTTCCCTCTACGAACAAAGCGAATGGCATTCCTTAAGGGAGAGACCTTAAGGAAAACCAAATCACCAACAGCGAACTCCAAACTCTGCCTACGCCTATCAGCGTACTTCTTCTGCCTATCTTGAGCAATCCTCATTTTCCTCCTAATCTCCTCGACTCTTTCAGAAGCCTCTAAAATCATGTCAGGAGCAAGCACCAAACGATTACCGGATTCAATCCAGCAAGATGGGGATCTACAAGGTCTTCCGTAAAGAGCAGCAAACGAAGACATTTTAATACTGGCCTGAATTAAAAGATAGAAAGAGATAGATAAAAGATTAAGATAAGATTAAAACAGAAGGTTGAGATTATACCTGATAACTATTGTTATAGGTAAATTCAACAAGATGGAGATGATCTTCCCAAGATCCTCCATAATCAAGCACACAAGCACGAAGAAGATCCTCTAGAATCTGATTCACTCTTTCCGTTTGATCGTTGGTCTATGGATGGTAAGCAGTGCTCAGATTCAAGTGAGTACCCAAAGATTCCTGAAAAGCTTTCCAAAACTGACTAGTAAAGATGGGGTCACGATCACAAAAAATACTGATAGGGACACCATGGAGACAAACAATCTCTCTCATGTAGATCTCAGACAAACTAGAAGCAGAACGGGTAGACTTGACCGGAATGAAATGAGCAGACTTGGTCAGTCTATCCACAATAACCCAGATACTTTCATTACCCCTCCTAGTCCTCGGTAATCCAGCAATAAAATCCATAGAAACTTGTTCCCACTTCCAATTGGGAATCTCAAGAGGCTGCAACAAACCAGGGGTCTTCTGATGATCTGCTTTGACTTGCTGACAAGTCGCACACCTACTAACAAAAATGGAGATATATCGCCTCATACCTCTCCACTAACACAACCTCTTCATATCCTGATACATCTTGGTCACTCCTGGATGAATAGAAAGTCTGGATCGATGATTTTCCCGAAGTAACTCCTGTCTCAATCCATCAACATTCGGGACACAAATCCTATTATTAATCCTCAAAATACCTCTATCATCGATCTGGGCTCCACTACCATCAAGACTACTTCCTCCAACCCTACTACGAACATTCTCCTTAATAAGCCTAAGCATCTGATCCTCATCCTGCTTGACCATGATACGATCCAAAAGAGAAGAAGAAACAACAAGCTGACACAACATCGCCTTCTTCCGACTCAATGCATCTGCCACAACATTAGCTTTCCCAGGGGTATAGTTGATGTCGAGGTCATAAGAAGCAAGAAACTCTAACCACCTAACTTGTCTCTGATTCAAATCCTTCTGAGTGAAAATATACCTCTGTAACAACCCACCTTTTTGGACGTTTCAAATCGACAACAAACCACACATGTCAGACTCAAACCATTCAAAAGGGAGGATTGTTAATGGGGTAAATAAGAAAAAAAAGAAAATAAAACACAGAATCTCGCAGCGGAATAACAAAATATAATAATCAAATAAACAGTTAATGAAGGTGTTTTACAAATAACATTTGATTACACTTTTACAATTCAAATCAGAGTTATACATACATCAGAAATAAACAAATAATGCAGCAGAACACAGAATGTAGTGAAATAATAAATAGCAATAATATACTGAATCTTCGTCTTCGTCCTCCAGAAAATAAGTGTCTTCGCTAAACTGAAATACTCGGTCTGACCCGAGCGTAAAGTAAAACAAGAACACTCGAGTCAGGACTAACATTCTTATTTAAGTAAGTCAACTCAAGTGAAATGTACAGATAACTCAATAAGTGAAATGCTTAGGTTTAAATAAACATCATCTTTCACACTATAAATCAGTTCAGTTCAAATACCGACTTTATGTTCGTTCCCAATCGATTCATTATCAAATCCAACTTCAGATTTCAATTTTTCACTTAAAGCTATTAAGTTATAATCAAACAACAAGTTTAAATCTAAAAAATCCAATTAAAACTTTCATTAAATCAATTAAATTTCAATTTCATAATTTCAAGTTCAAACACAAATTTAAACTTACAATATTTCAATTTTATTTCTAAATCAATTTATTTAAACCCAAAGTGGTTTTATATCGGGTATGTATCATTTCAATCCAAAGTGATTTCGCTAACATATCACATGTGTCACATATCGTAAACAACATAAGTGAATATTTCAAATTCTAACATAACATATAAATATATAACATGACATATATACAAGGAACTTGCAAGGTGATTTACAATAAATTAACATGGCATATCATTTTTCACAAACATAACACATTATTTCCACATAGCATATGTGACATGTTATTAACATAGCATGTGCAACATATGATTTTATTAACTAACACATTTGTTTCAACATAGCATAGGTGATGTATTTCAACAAGGCATATACAAATATTATTTCTAAAATAACACATTTTTTTACATATCATATGTGATGTATTTCAACATGGCATATAAAAATATATTTTTCTAACATAACACTTTTTTTTACATATCATATGTGATGTATTTCACATACATATGTGACAATTAATCAAATCAACATAACATACTACTTGTGACATATAAAACAACATGTGCATGTGAATATCATAACACAAATTCAAGGGAACATAACAACATATATCACATATTCATATCTAAAGCAAACATTTCTTATAACATTTCGATGTTTATTTACCTAACAATAAAAATTTTAATCGTGAGTGATTGCTCACCTTTCGAGGTTAGAGAGTTTTTGACAACACAAATATGTAGATCCTAGTTGAAATCCAAACGCGACAAGCTAACCAATCTTATCCATAGCAACAATCTAATAGAAAAGCAAAGCACGACAATGCACATCGAACTAATTGAGTTTTCTTCTTCTTTTTTTAGAGAGATGAAGCAAGGGGAATTTTTGGATTTAGAAATTTTGGAGTTTATGTAGTTTTGAGGATGGAGGAAGTGTGAGCAGAAAGCTTCAGATAGAGGAATGAGAAACAATCTGTACGTACTTTGGTTTTGTTCTCTAGTGGGATATTGAAAAGTCAACAGGTTGGAAAGTGGGAAGGTGATAAAAGAATACAAAAATAAAGTAAGCTTTTCAAAGAAACGACGTGGTTATGTGTTTAATAAATATAAACATGAACAGGCTAGCATGAATGATGCATGTGCATTAAATCTGAATTGTTAATGGACGAATTAGTGCAGGCAGAAGTTATGAAAAAGAGTGAATACTAAAAGTTGTAACGTGTAAAAATAAATGCTTAGATGCAAATACAAGAGGTATATAAGAATTAGGTCGAATAAAAGTGGGTAAGAGAATGTATAGCTAACAATAAGAATGGAAAATGAATATATAGAGAATAAATGAAAGTTTTATGAAATAAAGAGAGGTTTTTTTTTAATATGAATAGCTGAAATGTGAGAGTAAACAAGGCAGAAAAATATGAATGAGATAGTAGTTAGAAAAGGCAATAGAATATGAAACGTGCATGAATATGAATTCATGATGAACATCACCTTTCATATTTCAAAAGGAATTTAATGTCACATTAATTCAATATGGAAATATTTTTCAATTCAATTAATTTCTTTAACTCCAAATCAACTCAACTTTACACCTATCTAAAAGTTTTATTAACATACAGTAAATAAAATTTGAACACACCAATTAAAGTATCGATGACCACCGCTACATAAAATAAAAGGAGAACCATGATTCCAAATTCCAATTCAAAATCGGCGTTTTTCTCAACGCACAATCATGAACATAAAATATTTAATTTATTCTAAATTTTACGATTAGCATTAAATCACTTCTATACTGCCAAAGATTACTATTCAACGACCGTAAAATATTGCATCAAAATTCAATTTTTTTTCTTTTTATAAAATTACACTTACTTTAAAAACAACAACGTTTATTTTGTTTTCATTAAAACATACTTTTTTTTAACAATAATGTACATATCTTTCGTTAAATCCATTAATTACAATTAATGGTTTTTTTTGCCTCTTTAATATTGAAAGATTCCAAATCGACATAGTTTTAATTAGTTTCAAAATTACACTTTAAAGCAGATCCTGTACATTTCATTCATTAAACGCCATTAAGTTAAATTAAATTATCTTTCCCTTTTATTGAAAGATTTCAAATTAAATCCACGGCAATAAATTTCAACATTAAAATTTAAAACGGAAAATAATTAATGGATAGATAATAAAAACAATTGGATTCTTTTTACAGTAACTTAAATACATTTGTAGAATTGTTGTTTACACATAAGATAATTAAAACAACCGAAGTCTTTTTACAGTAACTTAAATACATTTATAGAACCGTTGTTTACACATAAGAGTTATAAATTAACTTGCTTAAATAGATTATTTTCCTACTCTTGTAATCCATCTGTATGCTAAAACATAGTTCAAATATACATATATTTCTTCCTTTAAATCAATCATTCTATTCTTTATTTTAATGAAATTAAACCTACATTCACAAATGAAACATTCATTTCATTTGATATAAATGTTCTTTTCATTAAATCAACTTTCCTTATATTTTCATAAAACATAAGCTATGTTTAATTACACCTATTAATTTACAATTTGGTGTCCTCTCTACCATTAATTGAAATTATTCAATTACATTAATTTCAATTGTTTACAAAGGTGAATTTAAAATGAACAAAATAAATGTAATGAGAAATAGAACAATTATTTCCTATCTAATAGTAATTTAAACATAATTACACACTATTGGATACAAACAGAAATTATACATTTCTTACCAAATAATAGTTTCTCGTCTCTGCAATCAATCTTTCAGCTATCAAACATTTCAAATAAATAATCATATGATTTCTTATTTAATAAAGAAACATTTATTATTCTTCATTAACATTTATTATTCCAATCAATTGGAAATTTACATTTAGACAATTGTTAATTTCACTCAAACCAACGCTATTAAAATACACACTAGCATTTGTTATCATCCTTACATTATTGCAAACATGTTTCATTAATAGAATTTTTACTTAAGCTCATAACTTGGATTATAATTAAATTTGTATCAGTAAAATATTACAAAAAAAATTCCTAACAATTTTATTCAAAAATCTTATTTAATTTATATTTTTAAATGTTTAAAAATACGGGTCGTTACAATCTCCCCCACTCAAAAATTTTCGTCCCCGAAAAGAAACAAGAAGGAATTCAAAAATTTATTATATTTTATTTAAAACAGTCAATTTATTAATCTGAAAACGTACATATTTGTCGGGCAAACAAACTTTATTTATGAAACCAAAAGCAGTAGATGTTGCTTCTATAATCTGTATTTCACTTATATAATCCAAAGAGTTAAAATTATGTGAGAGAATAATATTTCAGTTGTTTCAAATCAATAGCACAAACAACATACAATATATCACAATCATATGCACTCAAAACTATACAACCATCATAGGCAACAAAGAATCTATCACACATCCATAGCAACCAAAACTAATGGTTTGTTCAGGTTCAGAACTTTTAATCGTACAAGGGTGATAAATAAACTAATAAGTGTACTTTATGCTCAATAGCCTTAGATAATCACTTAATATATTATTCATACAACCTCAAACAATTAGAAGTATTCTTTCCCAAACTTCCCATCAGCCAAACAACAAGAATTTTAAATTTACTTAAATTTATTCTACTAGTTTTTTTTCTCATCATTTACCTTTTCATTCATTTATTTATGTAAAGATCAATCACTTGCATAATTTGTTTTCCATTAAAGATTTAAGTCATTAATGAATCATTTCATAAAATACTACTTAAGCTCCTACTGCCCTACCTAAGTTTATAACTTAATTCAGTTATAGAATAAAAAATTAAGTTTTTGGTATTCGCTCTTGAAGAGAAAATAAATATTTCAATATATCTAAAAATTCACTTAAAACATTTAATCTCATTCACTTAGTAAGAATATAAGATATATTTAAAACATCCTCATAGCATTTTGCAAGGATTTTCCAAAAAGTTCAAACAATGTTAAAAGTTTATATCAAAACATATGATAAGCTTTTAAAAAAAAATAAAGTTCCTTAAATTCGATAATTTATTAGACTCATTATTTTAAAATAAGTATAAACTCTAGATTATTATACTGAAACTAATAGTATACTCAAATCTTACATTAAATATCCAAATCAAAGTATAAAATTTCATATCTTCATAATTAATTGTACACACTTGTTTTAAAACAAATATTCAAATCATGGAAATACATTTATTATGGTTTAATACAAAATTCAAATAGTAAATAAACCTATAAATTTACTATTAGTACTTCGAAAGCAAGTAAATATTTCAAACCATACCTCCAAAATAGAGATTCAAATTCATTTGTCAAGTATATTACCATAAATGAACTTCGCAAATCAATTTTTTTTCCATTTATATAATACCTTTAAATTATACATTCAAAGAAACTTATATAAATTTTACTTGAAATATTCATTTGAAAACTTCATTTGCAAATCAATAATTTTTAATACTTTACGAAAAAATTCATCTGTAAAATTTCTTGCTTCATATATAAATACCATTTAAAAAATTTAAATAACATCTTTATAAATATAGGTAAACTATTTGAAAACAATTATTTACATCATTACTTATATTTAAAAAGAAGTTATTGAAAACCTTAAATCCATTATTTATAAATTTTATTAGTTTTAAATCTCAAAATACTTTTAAACATCATTAATAAATCAATAATCATTAACTTTAAATACATTTTATTTAATTAATAACTTCCCACAATATTTACAACACTAATAATTTACTATTAAACCATGTTTTACATAAATAAACAATATTTTAAACATTTTAAAGTATTTAGAAATGAAAAAAAATAACCAAAATATCTTTTATATAATACTTTATCAAAATACTTTTATAACTCGATGTTTTAACAAGTTTATCCTCGTTCTTGCAGACTCTGGTCGTACGTTGATCAAGCGTAAGACTAGAATTCTCCAAGTACTTAGTAGACCTGTTTCAACACCCAGTGAAAAATACTTAAAAACAGGTATGAGAAGTACCGCTCAAAATTTGATGTCAAATGATGATGTTACGATAGCATTGGCCCGCTGCTGATCCAGAATTTACGCAATGGACACAAAACTTTCCAGAAGATCCTTCCACCTTCCGGATTCCAGAAAAATATCGTAACCATTTTGTAAACAAAGGACCATCGACCCCTGCTGCAGTGGTAACTGCTGATTCAATGATTTACGCAACGGATGCACTTCCTTCCCGGAAGATCCATAAATAACAGATCCCAGGATCGAAAGCGCCTCCACTAGGTAAACTAAAGAACCATCTACCCTGAAGAAAAAAAATCGAGGAACTCATGAGTTTAAGTCCGGACAACCATATCGGTTCGAATCCATTTCTGAATTCACCCAAGTATATTAGGGTTTATCGGTCGAATCCATTCCTGGATTCCCCAAGTCCATCTGGGTCGAAGCATATCACACTATACTTCTTCATGGAGGGTACTTCCCCATACCTTTTACTTCAAAATATAACATACCATATATAGTACCTTTTTAAAATAATAGCTTCAAATATCGCACTTATATAAATTCCATTATATATAAGATTTCATTTTCAAATAAAGTACTTTCCAAAATCAATAATCTCGAATATATCAAATCATTCTTATATAAATTCCTTTATATGTAAGATTTATCTCTTTAGATCAAATACCTTCTAAAATCAACAGTTTTAAAAATCACCTTATACTTATATAAAGTCCGTCTTATACAAGAATCAAAATTTTTCCAAAATCAACTTCGCTGTACGAAAAGCCACATGGGATTGAACATCTTTGCTTTATAAAAGGTTTTGAATTTAGAATAGTTTTGTACATAAAATCGTTTTGTGAAATAGTTTTGTATATAAAATAGTTTTGTAAAATAGTTTGTAAATAAAATAGTTTGTAAAACAGTTTTGTAAAAATAAAATAGTTTGTAAAACAGTTTTGTAAATAAAATAGTTTGTAAAATAGTTTTGTAAATAAAATAGTTTGTATAAGAAAAATAAAAGAAAATAGTTTTGTAAAATGGTTTTAAATTAATAGTAGTTTTGCATACAGGAAAAATTCCAATTTAAATTACAAAGATATCCAACCCAACGACTTTCAAATTCAGCGTCAAAGCATATCAATAATATTAGAACATAAGAGGTACATATTTCATCATTTCACAAAATCACATTCGATCGCTCGCTCGAGTACACTAGTTTGCTTTCGAACTAGTATATTTCATTCGACTTCCCTAATGCGGACTTCGATAAGGTTTCTTGACTAGAAACCAACGTTCTCCTTGCATAGCCATATACTATGATAGAGAATTCTAGAATCAAACCAAAAATCCGTATCAAATATTCGCCACCAAGAATCGAATGAAAAATCCTAACACGAAGTGGTGTAATTCACATAGAACTTGTGTACTCAAATCCGGATATTTTTGCGAATAAAACAATATACGTACAACATACGTAATTATTCTAATTTGTTTCATCATAATTACATTTCAATTAAATTCATTTTTAATCTCATCGATTAACACAAATATCACTTCATACTTTAATATTTGTTTCATAGAATTTCTCCAATTAATATAAAACATTAATGTATTCATTCTCATAAAATTGCTTATATTTCTCTTCACTTTAAATTACATTCATTTCACATGTAATATTTCTCATTTAATACAACATTTATTTGCAAATCTTTTCATAAGGAATTTTCTTAAGTTCATAACCAATTTATAAAACTTAATTCCTTTTTATAAGACATTGTTCGAGTTTAAAGTTATCACAACTTTATTTATAACCATTTATTACATCCATTAATTTCATAACAATTTACAAGTCATGGCTTTATTTATAATCATTTCACTTTTAATTCATATTTGCTTATCCCATTTACTTTCACCTTTACCTTTCAATTTATTTATGTTAATTAAATTTATAAACATATTTTTCTCCAATTTAATCACATTTACAACATTTCCTTAACCACAATTTCAATTTAAACATCCCAAGGCTTAAAGTTCACACTTTTATATTATTACATTACATGCCAAGAATGTATACAACAATTCTATTCATTTACTGGACATAGATATAACAAATTAAACCTTGTTTCACTTGCTTTCAAATTAATGTTATCAAATTCAACTGAATAATTCAACACAATTTCTAAGTTTTAACTCATATATTAATTTAGAAGGTTTCGATTATCCAAAATATCCAGATATTCCATTTTATTTCAATAGTTGAAACTATCGGTCAACAAACAACAAAATTCACAACAATATTTCAGTTTCATAAACAAATATCCTAATTATTCATTTTATTCTCTTTAATACACCATTCTTAAACTAGTGTTTAGTCCATTATTTCAATCAACAATAATTGGCAATGTTTATAATTTGATTAAATACAACAAATTAACAATAAATGATAATAATAAGATATTACCATTTCATAAAACAAACACATTACAAATAACTATATTAGTTGTAAAAATTTATTCCTTTATATATATCATATAATATTAGGAAAAATAATTTCATTTCAAAACTTATATAAAACATTTTTATAACACTAACAAATACGCGCTCTCGTATATACATTCAGACAACTCATTCTAGGGTACTACTACCCTATCTCTAATGAGTTAACCCCAACAGGCTAAGGTATGTCTAAACCAAAGCTCTGATACCAACTGTAACAACCCACCTTTTTGGACGTTTCAAATCGACAACAAACCACACATGTCAGACTCAAACCATTCAAAAGGGAGGATTGTTAATGGGGTAAATAAGAAAAAAAGAAAATAAAACACAGATCTCGCAGCGGAATACAA
Source organism: Allium fistulosum (assembly GCA_030737815.1). Classification (NCBI taxonomy): domain Eukaryota; kingdom Viridiplantae; phylum Streptophyta; class Magnoliopsida; order Asparagales; family Amaryllidaceae; genus Allium; species Allium fistulosum. The sequence goes on along the minus strand of CM060903.1, from coordinate 193,676,191 downwards.
AATATAATAATCAAATAAACAGTTCATGAAGCTGTTTTACAAATAACATTTGATTACACTTTTACAATTCAAATCAGAGTTATACATACATCAGAAATAAACAAATAATGCAGCAGAACACAGAATGTAGTGAAATAATAAATAGCAATAGTATACTGAATCTTCGTCTTCGTCCTCCAGAAAATAAGTGTCTTCGCTAAACTGAAATACTCGGTCTGACCCGAGCGTAAAGTAAAACAAGAACACTCGAGTCAGGACTAACATTCTTATTTAAGTAAGTCAACTCAAGTGAAATGTACATATAACTCAATAAGTGAAATGCTTAGGTTTAAATAAACATCATCTTTCACACTATAAATCAGTTCAGTTCAAATACCGACTTTATGTTCGTTTCCAATCGATTCATTATCAAATCCAACTTCAGATTTCAATTTTTCACTTAAAGCTATTAAGTTATAATCAAACAACAAGTTTAAATCTAAAAAATCCAATTAAAACTTTCATTAAATCAATTAAATTTCAATTTCATAATTTCAAGTTCAAACACAAATTTAAACTTACAATATTTCAATTTTATTTCTAAATCAATTTATTTAAACCCAAAGTGGTTTTATATCGGGTATGTATCATTTCAATCCAAAGTGATTTTGCTAACATATCACATGTGTCACATATCGTAAACAACATAAGTGAATATTTCAAATTCTAACATAACATATAAATATATAACATGACATATATACAAGGAACTTGCAAGGTGATTTACAATAAATTAACATGGCATATCATTTTTCACAAACATAACACATTATTTCCACATAGAATATGTGACATGTTATTAACATAGCATGTGCAACATATGATTTTATTAACTAACACATTTGTTTCAACATAGCATAGGTGATGTATTTCAACATGGCATATAAAAATATATTTTTCTAACATAACACTTTTTTTACATATCATATGTGATGTATTTCACATACATATGTGACAATTAATCAAATCAACATAACATACTACTTGTGACATATAAAACAACATGTGCATGTGAATATCATAACACAAATTTAAGGGAACATAACAACATATATCACATATTCATATCTAAAGCAAACATTTCTTATAACATTTCGATGTTTATTTACCTAACAATAAAAATTTTAATCGTGAGTGATTGCTCACCTTTCGAGGTTAGAGAGTTTTTGACAACACAAATATGTAGATCCTAGTTGAAATCCAAACGCGACAAGCTAACCAATCTTATCCATAGCAACAATCTAATAGAAAAGCAAAGCATGACAATGCACATCGAACTAATTGAGTTTTCTTCTTCTTTTTTTAGAGAGATGAAGCAAGGGGAATTTTTGGATTTAGAAATTTTGGAGTTTATGTAGTTTTGAGGATGGAGGAAGTGTGAGCAGAAAGCTTCAGATAGAGGAATGAGAAACAATCTGTACATACTTTGGTTTTGTTCTCTAGTGGGATATTGAAAAGTCAACAGGTTGGAAAGTGGGAAGGTGATAAAAGAATACAAAAATAAAGTAAGCTTTTCAAAGAAACGACGTGGTTATGTGTTTAATAAATATAAACATGAACAGGCTAGCATGAATGATGCATGTGCATTAAATCTGAATTGTTAATGGACGAATTAGTGCAGGCAGAAGTTATGAAAAAGAGTGAATACTAAAAGTTGTAACGTGTAAAAATAAATGCTTAGATGCAAATACAAGAGGTATATAAGAATTAGGTCGAATAAAAGTGGGTAAGAGAATGTATAGCTAACAATAAGAATGGAAAATGAATATATAGAGAATAAATGAAAGTTTTATGAAATAAAGAGAGAGGTTTTTTTTTAATATGAATAGCTGAAATGTGAGAGTAAACAAGGCAGAAAAATATGAATGAGATAGTAGTTAGAAAAGGCAATAGAATATGAAACGTGCATGAATATGAATTCATGATGAACATCACCTTTCATACTTCAAAAGGAATTTAATGTCACATTAATTCAATATGGAAATATTTTTCAATTCAATTAATTTCTTTAACTCCAAATCAACTCAACTTTACATCTATCTAAAAGTTTTATTAACATACAGTAAATAAAATTTGAACACACCAATTAAAGTATCGATGACCACCGCTACATAAAATAAAAGGAGAACCATGATTCCAAATTCCAATTCAAAATCGGCGTTTTTCTCAACGCACAATCATGAACATAAAATATTTAATTTATTCTAAATTTTACGATTAGCATTAAATCACTTCTATACTGCCAAAGATTACTATTCAACGACCGTAAAATATTGCATCAAAATTCAATTTTTTTTCTTTTTATAAAATTACACTTACTTTAAAAACAACAACGTTTATTTTGTTTTCATTAAAACATACTTTTTTTAACAATAATGTACATATCTTTCGTTAAATCCATTAATTACAATTAATGGTTTTTTTTGCCTCTTTAATATTGAAAGATTCCAAATCGACATAGTTTTAATTAGTTTCAAAATTACACTTTAAAGCAGATCCTGTACATTTCATTCATTAAACGCCATTAAGTTAAATTAAATTATCTTTCCCTTCTATTGAAAGATTTCAAATTAAATCCACGGCAATAAATTTCAACATTAAAATTTAAAACGGAAAATAATTAATGGATAGATAATAAAAACAATTGGATTCTTTTTACAGTAACTTAAATACATTTGTAGAATTGTTGTTTACACATAAGATAATTAAAACAACCGAAGTCTTTTTACAGTAACTTAAATACATTTATAGAACCGTTGTTTACACATAAGAGTTATAAATTAACTTGCTTAAATAGATTATTTTCCTACTCTTGTAATCCATCTGTATGCTAAAACATAGTTCAAATATACATATATTTCTTCCTTTAAATCAATCATTCTATTCTTTATTTTAATGAAATTAAACCTACATTCACAAATGAAACATTCATTTCATTTGATATAAATGTTCTTTTCATTAAATCAACTTTTCTTATATTTTCATAAAACATAAGCTACATTTAATTACACCTATTAATTTACAATTTGGTGTCCTCTCTACCATTAATTGAAATTATTCAATTACATTAATTTCAATTGTTTACAAAGGTGAATTTAAAATGAACAAAATAAATGTAATGAGAAATAGAACAATTATTTCCTATCTAATAGTAATTTAAACATAATTACACACCATTGGATACAAACAGAAATTATACATTTCTTACCAAATAATAGTTTCTCGTCTCTGCAATCAATCTTTCAGCTACCAAACATTTCAAATAAATAAACATATGATTTCTTATTTAATAAAGAAAAATTTATTATTCTTCATTAACATTTATTATTCCAATCAATTGGAAATTTACATTTAGACAATTGTTAATTTCACTCAAACCAACGCTATTAAAATACACACTAGCATTTGTTATCATCCTTACATTATTGCAAACATGTTTCATTAATAGAATTTTTACTTAAGCTCATAACTTGGATTATAATTAAATTTGTATCAGTAAAATATTACAAAAAAAATTCCTAACAATTTTATTCAAAAATCTTATTTAATTTAATATTTTTAAATGTTTAAAAATACGGGTCGTTACAACCTCAAAGACTGATGATCAGTAAAGAGCTCAAACTTAGTTCCCAAAAGATGATGCCTCCAAAGCTTCAAAGCAAAGACAACATCAAGCAATTCCAAATCATGAGCAGCATAATTGACTTCATGGGTCTTCAACTGACGACTAGCATAAGTAATCACCTTACCATCCTGCATCAGAACAGCTCCCAAACCTTCACGACAAGCATCGGTGTACACCGTTAATCCCTCATTTCCATTTGGAACGGTAAGAACTGGTGCGGAAGTAAGCTTGTGCTTTAACTCATTGAATGCAGCTTTACACTCATCACTCCAGATAAACTTAGCATTCTTACGAGTCAAAGCGGTAAGAGGTGCAGCAATCTGAGCAAAATTCTCAATGAATCTCCGATAATAACCGGCAAGGCCCAAAAAACTACGAATATCAGTTGAGGTCCTAGGAGTTTCCCAATCCGGTAACATAATAGGGAAAAATAAGAACCACAGAAGAGATATACTAAATTGAATGAAACAAGGAAAGAGAAGGAAAGAAAGACTTACATTGATCGCAGCGATCTTGACTGGATCAACAGAAACTCCATTACCAGAAACAATATGCCCGAGGAATCGGACTTCATCCTTCCAGAAATGGCATTTAGAAAATTTAGCCTTTAGCTGATGATTTCTAAGAGTCTCAAGAATAGATTTCAAATGCGACTCATGTTCTTCCTCAAACTTAGAGAAAATGAGAATATCACCAACAAAGACTAGAACTAATTTATTAAGCACATCACGAAAAACACGATTCATCAAATCAACAAAAAAAGCAGGAGCATTAGTCAAACCGAAAGGCATGACTAACCATTCAAAAAACCCATGTTTTTCCTTAGAAATCATACAAAGGAAAATCATTCTTGAAATGACCAGGCTGCACACAGACATGACAGAGATTGTTCCTGGTATTCTGAGGTGGAGGAACAGCAGCAACAACTGAATTAGGGAAACTATTAGCATGGTGTCCCTTCTGATCACACTTGAAATAGGTAATGGTAGATAGGTCGATAGGGTGCCTCTGAGAAGGAGAAGATGAAGATCCCAAACCCGGATGCTTAAGCCAATTCTTCTTATGTTGATGGAAATTTGGCTTTCTCTTCTTAGAGTTAGCAGAGGAAGACTGAGATGAAGGAGCACTAGCAACAGCAGGACCCTTGGAAGTAGGGTTCTCATAACGAATAGCCATATCCATAAGCTCGGTGAAAGTGACATGAACATGTGAAATAAGACGATCATAGAACTCTGGGCGAGCTCCAGCTATGAACTTTTCATTCTTCTTAAGTTGGGTGTCGATAAGGCCAGGACCAAACTTGGAAAGTTCCGCTCATACTCAGAAAAGGACATGGTACCCTGCTTGAGATCCATAAACTCAAGATAAAGCTGAGATTTCCCGGCTTTTGGCATTCATTTTGCCACAAAAGCCTCCCTGGAAAGAAGATACAGAAACAAAACTTAAGATAGATTCAAAAGAAAGGAAATGGGAAAAATTCAAGATAACACAAAGGATACCTAAACTGCTCCCACGAAATATCACCCTCGTTAGTGTGAGCTGTAATGGACTCCCACCAATCCAAGGCTGACTCTTGCAGCTGCCAAGCTGCTATCTGACGCTTCTAGTCATCAGAAATCTCGAGACCGGTAAAGATCCTCTCTAAACTTCGTAACCATTGCTGGGCTTTGATAATGCTCTCTGAACCGGTAAACTTGGTACCACCAAGTTGAGATAATTCCTTACAGAGAACAGTAAACCTAACAGGTGCAGCAGGATGAGGAGTTGGGGCAATACCACGACCCCTACCTCTGGCATTTCCACGATTCATCCTGAAAAATCAGGAATGAATTTTAGGACAAAGGTAACGAGAAGACAAGGATAAGATAAGATAAGACAAGATAAATTCACTTGGATGAATATCCTAAAGAAAGAAAATACTAACAAGGAAGATACAAAAGGAAGGAAGTTTAGAAAAATTGCTTTTAAAACAAGAAAATTTTATATCAAAATAATCTTTGAAAAATCCTTTGAAAAATCATTTTAAAATCATTTTATACTTTGAAAATACGTTCTCTCATAAAGAAATGATTCTGAAGTTGATTTCACTCATTCTAGGGTATTTCTACCCTATCTCTAATGAGTTTTTGCTCCATAGGCTAAGGTTTGCCTAAAAACCAAAGCTCTTATACCAAATGTAACGACCCACTATTTTGGACCATTGAAATCGACAATAATCCACACATGTCAGACTTGAATAATGCAAAATAACAGATTGTAATAAAATTTGGAGCAAATAAAACCAATCACAGACACAGCATATCAGAATAACTCGCAGCGGAAAATAAAATAAATAGTGGTTCATGAAGCCACTACAATACATAGTCTCAAAACAGATTCAAAATACATAGTCCGAAAACAGATACAATAAAAGTCTGAATACATAAGTATAGAAATCCCAAATACATATGTCTCTAATACAAAGCTGACATAGAAATACTGAATGGAAATAGATAGCAACTAGATAAAAGATGATCTCCAACAGTCCTAGCTCCAAAAGGTGAGATCCAAAGCTGATACTCAGGCTGACCCGAGCGTAAATAAAACACAAACACTCGAGTCAGGACATACATACTTATACAATGTAAACCAACTCAAGTGAACTGTAATAAAAGGTACAAGTAACTTAAAGAATGCTTGGGATCGCCCATTCTTTAAGGATCCGTTAAACTATCTACTATGTAGTAATATTCGCTATTATAATAATGTCTAATAGTAAAATAAACATACTTTTAAATAGCATTAAGGCTTTACATTTTCCACCTTAACACATAATAGTCCCAGTAGTCTATCCAGTATTAGCATACTCCCAGATCGGGGGCTACCCTCAATACTCCACAGGCTACGGGAGAAATCCAAACTCGTAGTAAAGCTCGATATGGTAGGTGACATGGCACAACTAGGCACTGCCAGGGTAGATATACCAATTACGCATCCGGGCTGGTGGAAACGCATACCACCACTACCGCCCACCTCGAGCCACACTCCCAAAATCAAGGGGTGCACCCAATCAATCACAAAAGTAATAGAATGGTATCAAAGAAGTGTGTCCGATTAGAGGTGCTACCTCATTGGTCCGTCAATCGCTCCTGTTTTAGCCACCTTATGCCAACTCACGGGAGTTGGGTCCACACAAATATACCTTTAGGATCATCGCCACCATCCTACTTCATTCTGGAATCTCCACAGCGTACACAGTTGTTAAAGTGGTTTTCGGTATCGACATAGAGTATGTCCATATCTGATCCCGGTCTCTTTAACAACCAATCGTTATTATAACCCGTGGTTATAAATTTCAAATTTAGTTTATATTTCAAATCAAAATACCTCATTTAAACCATTTAAAAGTAAATTCATTATACTTACAAATCAAGTATTCAATTCCCAAAAATTTAGCACTTTTGAAGCTTGTTTATTTAGTTAAATACTTCAAAACATTAAGATTTCAGCTTTCGCAGCACTTAGAAAAATTCTGCGGTAAGTTATATTTGAAAACAATTCATTTCAGCAAAGACAGCATTTAAAAACTGATGTAGTAGTTCAGTTACATTTGAATATCTTTCAGCCAACTGCAGCACTTATCAAGTGCTACTGTAGCCCTTTTATTAGTTTCAGATTTTAGATTTTTCTATCTGCAACCACATCACTTACCAAGTGCTGTAGTAGCCTTTAGTTAATTAGCATTTAGTTCATTTGCATCAACCACGGCACTTACAAAGTGCTGCAGTATCATTTACTTCAGGTTTTAAGTTAATTTCAGAAATGATAGCATTTCCAAAGTGCTACTAATTCAATTTCCATATTATAAATAAATTTCAGAAACAATTAAACCTCAATTTTAACCATTTTAACTTATAAAAATCATATTTTTCCACCTCGAAAATGTCCATTTCAATACCCTTTACTTATGATTTTATAAAGAATTTTTTTACAATAAAATCAAATTTTCCAATAATTTCACTTATTAAATTCAAGTGTACCATTTTCCCATTCTTTGCATTTTTAATAATTTACTTTAACACTTAAATTTAAATTTCCATTTCATAACTAAAACTTAATTTCCATTTTTATTTAATTAACTTAAACTTCCACTTAAAAATCAAATCACAAATTTCCAAATTAAGTTATGTTTCCAATCACAATTTTTCCATACATTTATTCAATTTTTAATACATAGAAAAATCATTATCACTTTATTAAATCATTTTAAATTCAATTTAAATCAAATTATCATATTTTACATTTTAAAATACTTAAAACTTTCCAGAAAAATATATAGAATAACCACGGTCTGTATAATATTTTCTAACCTAGGTCAAGTGATACGAATAATATATCATTTCAATCCGTAATTTACAAAGAAAAATCCGGGTTCTATCATTTCAAACCCGCAATCCCAAGTACATAAAAATAAATAAAAATCGCTCAGGCCTATCATTTCAGCCCATAACGACTTTTCCCTTATTCTAAAGTCCATTCGGGCATGTATCATTTCAACCCATAGTGATTCTATTCTACAAGGAACTTGTAGTGTGAGAAACAGAAATAAATAATCGGTATAACAAAATATAACATAGCAGATGATGTGATAGGTTTATAACAGGGTTTAACATCATATAATACATATCACAGGCAGGTATAACATGATATAACAGTTCTACATATTCACTTGTTGTCACTTCACAGATTCTATAAGTATGAATGTCAAGCGTGAATACTCACCTTTTTTTGAGCTAGAGATCCAAATCAAAACACACAAACAAATTCCAAAAGCACAATATAGCACGACTTTGGATTCAAGTGGAGAGAGAGCCAAGATATAAATCTTGTATACAACAATAAAACAAAGCAATATAAATATACATTTATGATACAAAGATAAAATTGAAACAAAGTGGAAATAGCATTAACAAATGACATCACCAAGCTTTGAAATCAAAATTGCTTGACCATGACACTATGTTTGCTCGGCCATAACATGTTTAAAGGTGGAAATGGCTCGGGTTTGGCTCACTAACACATGACTAGGCTAAAGAAGATGAGGAGTTTGGAGTTGCCAAAACAAGGAATGCTAAAGGTCAAAGCAAGAAGGGGTTTGGTTGCAACAAGGCTCGGCCTAGGATCATGTTTGGCTCGGCCTTGGTTCATTTCACGTCAGGTCAGATGTGAAGTGATGGCTAGTGGTCACGGCATGTGCTGGTGGTGGAGCTAGAGGTGGTGACCGAAGTGAAGTATGAGATGGTGATGGGAAATTATGGGCTCGGCTATGCATAGTTTGGGTTTAGGCAAAGTTTTGAGGTGATGGCTTCATAGGGTGGTCACAACCATGAGTGGACAAAAGGGGTGGTGATGTTGCCGTGGATGATGGTGGTGGTGGTTGGTGAAGGAGTGGAGGCTATGGCCGAGCAACATGTAGATGAATCAAGGTAGAACAATGGAAAAATGAAGAGGAAAAGTAGAAAAATGGAAGCCATGAACTTTCAATTTTTTTCAGAAAATAGAATGGCCGTGAATGATGAAGTGAATGGGAAGTTTTTGTACGTGAAGTGATAAATATTAGAGGAGTTTCTCATGGCAATCAAGTGGAAGAAACGGTCAAGCAATTAATGTTTTTAAACGGTAAGAGAAAATGAAGGGATCTAATTCCTATTTAATAAAAAGAACAAATGGAAAATGAGAACTCTTCCTATCTTCACGTGAATTGATAAGCTACAAGTTAATAACGGCTATGGGTTTTGAGGAATAAGTTAAGGTAGGAAATAAATAAATAAATAGGTAAATAAAGAGGTAGGAAATAAAGCAAAATAACGCCTGTCAATTTAAAGCAAAGTAACATACATTAATTTGATTTGTTTCTTTTCCATTAATTGAAAGGTATATATAAAGAAACATTCAATAAATAAAATAAAAGATAAAACAAAATAAAGTAGAAATGAAAATAAATAAATAGTCTTAGAAAAAATAGAAAATAAATAAGGAAAATAGTTTATTTAATTGAAACTAGAATTAAAAATTGCAAACAAAAATACAATTAACTTTGTAAAAATATAACTATACTTCTAAAATGTTTTAAAAATAAAATATTGAAATAAAATTTAATTTAAAATAATTTAAAAATATTGGGTTGTTACATCTACTGTTCATTTATTTACTGTTTCTCACACTGCAAGTTCCCTATCACTATGGGTTGAAATGATACATACCCGAACAGATTTTAGAATAAGGAAAAAATCATTATGGGCTGAAATGATAGGCTTAGGTGATTTTTATTGTATTTGTTTTACTTGGGATTGCGGGTTTGAAATGATAGAACCCGGATTTTTCTTTTTAAACTACGGATTGAAATGATACATATCCGTATCACTTGACCTAGGTTAGAAAATATTATACAGGCCCATGGTCATATTTTAAATAATATTTTTCTAAAATTTATTAAGTATTTTTAAATAATATTTTCCTAAAAGATTATTAAGTATTTTGGGTTTTATAGATATATGAAATTTTAACTTAAATTTTGATTTAATGCTTTAAATTATAAAGGTGTATTGGTTTTCTATAAGTTAAAATTTTATAAGTTAATGATTGGTTTTAAGTTAAATTAAGGATCTTTATTGATGATAAATAACTTAATAATTGAATTCGACTTAATATGGAAGTTTTAAATCTAACCTAGTAATTGTTATGAATAATACTTTATGAAACGGACATGTTTTGTGTGATAAATAATGTAATTTGAACGGATAAAATGGATTATGGAATACAGTTTTAATTGGACATTTTGTAAAAAAATTATTTAACTAGAAAATCATAGTTAATTGATGTCTACATGAATAGATCTAAAAGAAAAAAATTTGATTGTTATATTAACTATGATAAATTATTCTTTTGTGAAATGTTATGTTTTGTAAAATAAATAGTTATGATTTTTAAATGGAAAATGTAACTTTAATTATGACCTAACTTGATAATTTGAAATTTGGTTTTACAAATGGAAATTTTAAGTTAAGTAAATAAATAGAAATTTAGTTTTATTTATGAAATGGGTATTTTAAAATAAAGTGTTAGGTTAGGGGTTAAAAATAAAAGTTAAGTAAAATAGTGTATTTTGACTTAATAAATGAATTATGGTTTAAATTGGATATTTATTTATAAAATTTTATTTTATTAAATCATAAGTTAAATAATATCCAAATGAATGTTTTTGAAGCATGAAATATGATTTTTTTATAAGTTAAAAATGACTAAAATTGAAGTTTTAATGTTTCTGAAAAGTTAAAATAAAATCTGGAATTTTATTGGTAGCATTTATAAAATGCTGTGATTTTAAGATGGGATTTGTTACGTGCTATCATTTCTGAAATTTAACTAAGTTCTGAAATAATCAAATACTATTACAGGCTTACAGCATTTCATAAGTGCTGTTGTTCTGAAATTTAACTATGTTTTGAAACAACTAAATACCTATTACAACACTTTATAAGTGCTGCTGTTTCTGAAATTAAACTGTTTTGAAATAACCAAATATCTACTATAGCACTTTGTAAGTGCTACTGTTTCTGAATTTGACAATGTTTTGGAATATTACTATATCTACCGTAACATTTTAAAAGTGCTGCTGAACTGAAATTTACAATGTTTTTGGAAATTCTATAATTGAATGAATGACCTTAGAAATGCTACAATCTTTGAAATGAATAATATTTGACATTGAATTTAAATGGTTTAATTGAACATTAAATTAAAGGGTGTTATGACTTTCTAAGTATTATGATTTTCAAAGAATAACATATCTAAATTGTTATGATTTCAAAATATTATGGTTTCAAAGTGTTGGGTTTCAGAGTTGTTATAACTTTGAAAGGTACTATGGTTTTGAAAATGAAATTGTGTGAAATTGTATTTAATTAAGAATTGTCTTTAAATATATTAACATGAAACTTATTGAAATTGAAGATTTAAGAATGTGACTTTATAAAGTGGGTTGGTTTAAGATGATTTAAAGGAATATTTCAAGTTTAGTAAATTTAAGGAAATATTCAGTGATTTGGAAATTTGGGATTTATTTAAATGATATATTGATTTGGTTTTTGGAATTTAAATGATATATTATTGCTTTGGGTTTTGAAATGGAAATGATATATTGATTGGGCTTTGAAATGAAATAATATAGTATTTAGTTTTGAAATGGATATGATATTTTGTTCTGAGGTATAAATTATTTTGAAATAAATATCCATGGGTTATAATAACGATTGGTTGGCAAAGAGACCAGGATCGGATATGGGCATACTCTCTGTCGATACCGAAAACCACTTTGACAACCGTGTACGCGGTGGAGATTCCAGAATGAAGTAGGATGGTGGCAACGATCCTATTGAGGTATATACGTGGACCCGACTCCCGTGAGTTGGCATAAGGTGGCTAAAACAAGAGCGATCTCGGGCCAATGAGGTAGCACCTCTGATCGGACACATTTCTTCGATACCATTCTATTGCTTTGTGATTGGTTTGGTGGCCACCCTTCGATTTTTGATTTGGGAGTGTGTTCCGAGGTGGGCGGTAGTGGCTACTATGCGTTTCCACCAGCCCGTGTGCGTAATTGGTATATCTACCCTGGCATTTCCTAGTTATGCCGTGTCACCTACCATACCGAGCTTTACTACGAGTTTCTATTTGTGTCGTACCTATGGAGTATCTTCTTGTAGCCTCTCGATCAGGAGGTACGCAGGTACTGTATAGACTATTGGCACTATTATGTGTTAAGGGGGATATGGGTAACTCCTTAACGCTATTTAAAAGTAAGTTTATTTTACTATTAGACATTATTATAATAGCGAATATTACTACATAGTAAATAGTTTAACGGATCCTTAGAGAATGGGCGATCCCATGCATTCTTTAAGTTACTTGTACCTTTATATTACAGTTCACTTGAGTTGGTTTACATTGTATAAGTATGTATGTCCTGACTCTAGTGTTTTGTGTTTTGCTTTACGCTCGGGTCAGTCTGAGTGATACAGCATTCGAGACTCACCTTCGGAGCTGGAGCTTTGCTTGAAGATCTTGCTATCTATTTCGCTTTCGGTTATCCTGTTGATTCCAGTGATGTATTCAGATTTGTATTTGATTATCGTATTGAGACTTCTGTTGTATCTTGGTACTTCTATTGTATACATATATAGTAGCTTCATGAACTACTATTTTTTTGCTTCCGCTGCATTGTTATATTACTCTGTGTCTATGATCTGTGATTTATTTTCTGTATATTCTGAGTTTTGCCAAATTTTATTTACAATTCGGTATTTTGAGCAATTCAAGTCCGGCATGTGCGGATGCGAATGGTTGAAAATATCGGGTTGTTACATTTGGTATCAGAGATTTGGCTCTAGGAAAACTTAGCATATATGGTAAATTTATTTACGGAATCACTTTCGTTCGAGCTTGAATCTCCTCCTTTTTGACTCGATTTCCTTTGAATTTTGGAACATCCCTGCGGTTCCAAAATCCATTCTAGTCTCTCCCTATTCGTCTTCTTTTGATTTTGGAGTATCCAATAACTCCACTTCAAATGATCTTTAAATGAGTCAGCGATCTCGCCAACCTCAATTTGACTTGTAAAGGGGTGAAACTCCTTTACAATTGGCATTGATTCACCGGAAGTTTCTGTATCCTCGGTTTACGATGCTGCTATCTCTTGCCATGCCTGAATTATATCTCTTGAGATCGAGTGTAGATTTGCTTCAGAATACTGCATCGATCTTATTCTTGAAGTCACGGTTGACCCTATTAAGTTTGCCCGAGATTTATATAAGCTTATCCATTTCCTTTATTCTGTTGTTTAATCGTCTTGGTCTTTTGTTTCCAACCTATCTTCAAATCATTTTTTTGAAGTGTATTTGTAAACTAATATTTAAAATGTTTTGTTATATATTGTGTTGTTTGAGTTGTTTATGTTGATTTGGGTTTCCAATCGATTCGTCTGATCAACGTAATCGATAGGATCTCCAAAACACTTGAACAGAGCAAACTGACAGAATATTATTTTCAAAATTTGGTAAATGAGAAATTTTGTATAATCATATTATATATATGTATAATTGTCTGAATGTTGATTGTCAATTGAATTGGTTGTTAAGAAACAATATTTGATTTGTATATATATTGTAATCATTGGCTTTGTTCATATATAAATAATTGAACTATAAAACATGGTTAGAAATTAATTTGGAAATTAAAATGGATTTAAATCAAGAATTTGAGAATTTAATTTTCGACGATTTCGAACCCTTGATTTTAAAGATTAAAGATACAATATTTAAAGTATTTTCCGAATAGAAATCATTTCTAAAGAATTTTAAAGTTGTAAATCAGCGCGCTTCTCTTTGTCGCTGGAAAATAATTTCGATAATGACTGCAGCATCATCAACATTCATTTTCGAGCTTCGAAGTGAAGAGACCATTCTGTAGTTTTGCTACAGTTTTGCTTTGGGGAATTAAATTGATTTGCATTTTTAAAAATTGACTTGATTTATAATATATATATTGATATATGATTTAAAGTTGATTTGATATATATTATGTATATATATTTATTTATCTCTAGAATAATTTGAAGCTAATCGGAAATTTAACTCTTAAATTTTACCCTAAGGGATGATTTCAATTATAAAATGAAGCCAAAATTTGAACAAATATTTAAGCTTGAATAATTGAATTGGGAAAATTTTATTTGTACAATACTCTATTGCATTCCAATATAACTTACCCTGATTATTCAGAAGTTAACAATGTAATTGAATAATGTACAATATAAAATGGCGTTGAAGGAATTTATATATAAATTAGTATATTTATTTAAATTAATCAATTTTGTAAATTTATTTGTTTATAAAGTTAATGTTTTTGAATAAGATGTATAGTTTACTTAATTCTTTCTTTTCCCTTCTTTTTCCTTTTCGGGGACGAAAAGTTTTGAGTGGGGGAGAGTGCAACGACCCGTACATATTTAATAATTAAAGTTGTCAATTTAATAAGATTTTGGTAAATAAATTTGGAAGAAATAAAAAACTTTGTAATTTAATAATGAAATGAATGCCAAAATGAAATGTAACTGTGACGACCCGGAATTTTGGACATTTGAAATAGGAATATTTAATTGATTTTAAATATTCAAAAGTAAACTTTTAACTTGAATTTCAAATATCACTATTTATCGGGTAATTTAATTATTAAATTAATTGATTTGGAGTTGGGTAAAATATTGAATATGCAGTTTTAAGCCTGTAAAAAAAATATTTTAAAGGCTTGTAAAATTTATATTGATAGTACCGAAGATAGTAAAAGTGTTAAATTTGAGTTTGGAAGTGGTTTGTTTAGTTTTAAAAATATATCGTTTAAATTGATATTTAAAAATAGCCTTCCGAGGCACGGTCTCGGAATTCGACGAAACCAGTTCCATTGGATCCTTAATAGTGTATTATTATCGAATTTCAATTTTCGTAGTGATTGAATTTGTCGTATGATCGTACGATAGATAAACGCGTTGAAATCTGTATCGAAATTTAATATAATAACTGGGTCCAAAAGGCTATCTTCTCCATACGATCGAATTAGGACTCGAAACCTTTTCCTTTGTGTTCAGAATAGGGGTATAACATTATAAACGCCTAGCGGCACGCCTTCATAGGAAGTCGAGATTTTGAGTTGCGATTCCGAGGCGATTCAAATTTAAATTTAAATAACTTATACAAATGGTTTGACTGGTCAATGTGGTTCACATCAGCTGTTTTTCTTTCATTTCGTTACCACTATAGCTAGTTTGTTCAGACACACTTAAGTCTCATCTTGTCCCCCCATCTCTGATCTTTTAAACGCACGCATCATATGTTCTAAAGGGAAAAGGATCAAAAATGAATGGCAGAACAAAGGAAAGTTAAAATCGAACTCGAGAAAAAAAAATGGCGGACAAGCGAAAACGAATTCAATTCAAAATCGCCTCTTTCTTTTCCCTTTCTGCTCGATAATCAAAAACCAGGTTTCAAGCTCATTCACGACATCAAGGGGGACCAGTGGTCGCGATACGAGTCATTCGAAGGAGTGTTGTAGATCGCGTTCGACTATGCAATTGCAAGAGGGGTTCGAGTTGAAGGCTTCGGTCCAGAGGGGGCGGTGATTGACGCAAGGTGGAGGTCGATATGATGAGTTTGGGTTCGTGGTCAGGTTTGATCGATGATGTCATTTTTGGGGGTCGCGATATGGGCAAAGGTATATTAATCCTATTTTAGTTTTATTTAATTTAATTTTTAAATCAGATTTCTGTTTTACAAATATACTGTTTTAATTTAAGTTTAAAATCAGATTTCTATTAAAGAAGATATTATTACAGTAAAGTAAGGTTTTAAGCATATTTTAAATTTTAAGTTAACCTTAATTTAATTTAAATCTGAAATTATATATATATATATATATATATATATGCACATGTCTAGGAAACAGAAATATATATATATATATAAGGAGAGAAATAAATATATATATATATATATATGTAGAAGTAAGGTTTTGAGAATGGGAATTTCAAATGGTTGAGAAGTTTTGTATAAAACTAGATTTATAAAAATTTATATAGATTATTTTTAAAGTGTATATATATATGAAGTTTCAAAAATAAATATATATATATATATATATATATGTACACACATTTTAGATGTTCTGGTTTATATTAAAATAATGGATTATAGTGACTTACTTGTTTATCAACTTATTTTAGTTACTAAAGATAATTTATTAAAAAGGGAAAATTTTTTTAATATCAAATTATTAGTTAAAAAATGATTAGTTTAAATTAAATTGTTGGTCAATTTAATTTATTAAATGGTAAATTATTGTAGATTATCTCAGATGTTAATAAATCATATAATGTTGTACAAGGTCTAAAACTGTGAAGAAAACAAGTCGGTTTGGATCGGGCTGCAAAATTAAAGGTCATAGGTGAGTTAATCTCACTCTTCTGGATTGCTATTTAAATTTAGATGGTTAAATTTAAATAACTGGTTGAATGATTGAATTGATTGGATGTGATAATATATATAGTAGTGTATATATATATTGGAGTGATTGATTCCCGCATTATATAGCGGATGAGACCTTATGCGCCGCATAATAGCGGATGATATTATATAAACCCATAAACCACGATATTCCACCTCGAAGTGGAATTGGTATTGTGCTAACGTCTGTGGATGCAGGGAAACAGGTTAGAGGGATCCAACTGGATTCCTCAAAATTATTTAGATTGTTTAACATTCTGTGATATGGTATATGTGATAATCTGTGATAGATTATATTGGTAATTAAAATGTTGGATGCTATGTTTGATTGAATATACTTGGGAATACCGAGTTACCAAAATATATAGATTGGATTTTTGAAAAGAAAATAAAAGAGAGAATTTTTAAGTAAAATAATTTTAGAGAAATTGAATAAATTGAAGAATGAATTAGAAAGAAAAAAAGTGATTTTTAAATTCTAGTAAATAAATTCCGAGTATGGGAAAGGAGATTTTGAATAAAAGGGGAAATATTAAATTTTTAAACCTAAGTGATATTATTTAAGGGAATAAAAGAATTTATTTTAAAAATTCAAGGTTTGAATTTATTTAAAGGGATAAAGAAGGATTTTGGAAAACCTGAAATTGATATTTTCAGTTTAAAAGATTTTAAATCATAATAAAGAAAGAAAAGCTGAAGTTAATGGATTTTGAGATAAATGGAGTAAGTAAAGGAATTTATTTCAAAGTGAAGTAAATTGGAAATCAATTTGAAAATTGATTTAAGCGTTTGGAAATTGGAATTTTAAAGGAAGACGGGGCTAAGAAATTTATAAACTAGGTTTATAAAAGTGAAGTAATATATTAGTGGATATTTGGAAGAATAAATTCACGGTGGGAATTTATTAAAGGATGGGTAAATTTGGTTAAAAATAAATAGTGATTTATTTTTAAAAGATGTGAAAGAGAAGTGTATTTCCCAGGATAGCCAAGTACGTTTTCAAAGAAAATTTTTAAGTATAAGTTAAAAGTTTTAAGGATTGTTTTAAAAGCATGTTTTAGAAAATTTATTATTTTTTTAAACGTTTAAGTTTTAAAGTAAGTATTTTCCAAATTTATTTAGTAGTAATTATTTAAAGGTGACTGGGTATTATGTTTTAAAAGATAAAAAGTTAGTTTTATATTTTATAAAGTAGTTTTATTTTAAATATTCTTAAAGTATATATTTTTGAATAAAGTATTAAAGTAGTTTTTAATTTAAATGTTTAAAGCATATTTTATAATAAAGTGTTTTTAAGTTATTTTTAAAAATCTAAAGTATTTGTACTTGGTGATTTCAGTGGAAATAGAAATTATTTGGGGAATTTATTCCATGAGAGAAAGACGGTTTGAAACTGTTTTCAAAGGGTTGAAAAGTGGAAATATATCTTGTGAAGATATTTTGAGGTTAATAAATAATTTAGGAGAAATTATTATGGCATGATGATTGTTGTGAATGTTATTTGATAGTTAAATAACCGACTATCAATATTGGCCAATGCGCTGATCGTTTCGAAGAGACCAGGATCGAGATTAATTTCTCGAAAACCACTTCGATTCGGTTTGTACGTTTTCGTGGGGAAACGAGTTTGAATCGAAGGTGGTACAGTGAAGTGCAAGGGCTAGTCGCTACTAATCCTGAGGGTGATTCCAAAATGGATGTAGTAGGAATAGTGCCTTCGGTTCCGTTCGAACCCGAAATGGACTTGTATGGATGAATGCTTTCAGAACATCGTCAGGTGGATGATGAGCATTCCAAGGGATATGTTCTAAAAAGGTAACGCTTAGCCTCGAGCCTCATCAACCGAGAATGACTGAAAATCAGGGGTTATGCAGCAAGGCTAAGTGGGTAGCGCCCATTAGGGTGAGGTCATCCCTGTCTAGATGTCCCTTTTTATTTCGGCTGTGTGGGCGGTTGCTGATCCCAACCGTGGGGTGATCTTACTCGGACTATCCAGTAAGGGGTAGTCCGGTCTTGTGTTGCAGGGGATCGGGAGGGGTCCTCGGTACAGTGATCTAGGCCACGTACTGTGATAGGTAGTACCACGATGCCTAGTCATTTGTTGGAAATCCATTCTCCCTACGTGCCTTTTACGGTTTTTGTTTGTAGAACCCACTTTGTGGATAGTATACTGGAATTTAATCATGTAACAATTTCAGCTATTTGAATAAGTATTTGTATATATACACTATTATAATATCAGATGGATTTGATAAAAAGTGTTTTGGCTATGGTAAGGTAAAAACCCGACATGTTTATTTGTGGCGCGGTCTTACGAGATGCTTTTGATTTCAAAGGGTTTGGAAAACTTTAATAATCCAATTGAGTGTGTTTTCTCACGCTGGTTTTCCAGACTGACTCGGGTGTTATTTTATTATAATGCTCGGGTCAGACCGAGTATTACAGATACATGATAGGATGCTGTGGAGCTCAGGAGACGAGCTGGATGGCGAGACGTATCACCCGTATTTGTTGTATTCCGCTGTGTATCATAAGTGGTATAGTCATCTTGTGAGGACAGGTTATTATAACTGTCCTGAATTGTGATGTTGATTGTATTGTACTCTAATGTTGTATTCTGATGATGTATGTATAAACATATATAGTTTCTTTCTGTAAAGATCAGTTATTATCTATTATATCTTATTCCGCTGCGATGTAAGATTTTGTTGTGTTGTTTTCTTTTCTTCGACCTCCTTCTTTAACCCTAATGGTTCGTATTTCCGTTCACTTTGAGTCGATAGGTTGGAGAATAGTGTTGATTCAAGGGGTACAGGTTTGCGGGCTGTTACAGTTGGTATCAGAGCTGAAGGTTAAGCGAGAACCTTGGCTCTGTTGGGAATTACTCATTAGAAATAGAGTTCGTAGCACTCTAAAATGAGTTTGAGTGTATTAATAGATATGAGCGCGTATTTGTTAGTGGATATTAAATTGTTTTATATTGTGTTGATTGGTTTATTGAGTACTTAATGGGTTCTGGTCAATACGAGTAATTAACGTTATTGATAGGGATCTCTGAACACTTGAATAGAACAATTCGACACAGTATTGTTTTAAAATAGGGTAAATGAAATAATTTTACCCAAACTATATTTGTATATGAAAGAAATAATTTTCAGAAATTATTATAGATATATATGGTTGCTTGGTTGGTAGGAATTGATAATATTAAATTATTATCATGGTTGTGTAAAAATTGAATAAGAAATTGAAATCATAACTAAAAGCTAAGAAATAAATTCATATACAAATGAGATTTGTAAATGTAAACTGTAAATGTGATTTATAATTTGAAATAAAATTCCAGAGAAATATTTGAAAATAAATTGAGATGAAAATTCCAGAGTAATGTTTGAATATAGATTGAAAGAATTTAAAATTTGAAATTTTGGAAAAGGTTTAAATTCTTTTGGGTTTGAAAATGGTTTTCAAATGCTTTGGAGAAATAATGATGATAGTATTTGAGAAATATTTTGAGTTGAATTTGAAATCTAGAGAGATTTGAAATTGTTTTAAAGAGATAAAAGCATTGAACTCTTTCGGTCGCTGGAAAATAACTTCGATGTTGACTGCAGCATCATCGATGTTCATTTTCGAGTTTCCAGAAGAGGAATTGCTGCCAAATTGTTTTGTATTTTGGAAAATGAATAAAAATCCAAAACTTGAATTATAAAATAGATTGAACTCAAGTAAAATAGTTAACGTGATTTTTGAAATAAAAATCAAATATTGGGTATAAAATTGGAATAAACTAATTGATAATTAATTAGTTAATGAAATATGGAAATGGAATTTGAATTGGTTAAATGAAAGTTGAATTGTGAGTTAGTAATGGAGTTGGAAATGAACTCGAGCTATAATAAAATTCAACTTGGATTGTTGGTGAATTGAATATAATTGGAAATGTTGTCAAATAAAATAGAGTTGGATTGAAATAGTGATGGTTTGAGTTGTGAATAAAACTCAAGTGAGTAGAAATAGATTGAAATGGCCTTGTTAATTAATAAATAACTTAAGTAAATATTGGATGAAAGCTCGACTTAAGTAAATTATGAAATGGTTGTTGTCGAGATTTTATAAAATGATTCTAAATAAAATTTGTTGGGTTAATGAAATGAAATGCAAGTTGAATACCAATTTGAAGTGACAAATGTTTGGATTGTAAATAAATTGTGGAATGAGAATTTGATGAAATCGATATTGAATGTTCTAAGATTAATAAAATTGATTTTGGAATCAATTGAAAGGGATGTGAGTTCATTTCATTTAAAAATGAATATAATGTAGGAAAGTGAGTTGTAAATCACTTAAAGCGATGTAAGATTCTGTTGTGCTGTTTTCTTTTCTTCTACCTCCTTCTTCTTTAACCCTAATGGTTCGTATTTCCGTTCACTTTGAGTCAATAGGTTGGAGAATAGTGTCGATTCAAGGGGAACAGGTTTGCGGGCTGTTACAGTAACAATGTATTTAAAAACTAATTATTAACAATTGAAATGAAATTACAATTTATTGAAGTAATGTAAATTGTTATACTTGGCTATAAATTTATGTAAGAAAACAAATGCAAACATTAAAATTTATAAATGTTTTAGTATGAAATAAATGACCATTGAAAAAAGATTAGGTATATAAGAATGGTAACATATGTTTGTGAACAATGAATTCAAAAGTGTGATTAAAAGTTATAGTAACGGTTGTAAGTTACTATTTAATTGGTCTATTAATCTAGTTGTAAATGTTACATTTGGGTATAAAACTGAATATAAGTAAATAATTGTAAGTGTTGTATGGATAAATGAATTAGTATATAATTTATGGTTATTGAATGAATTAAACATTATGTAAGCAATTATGATAATTAGTGGACATAATAAACTTGAGTATAATATAAAGATAATGATAACATTTTTTGCAAGTTACATTTTATTTAGGCTGCTAAATTTAAAGTAGGAAATCAATTACATTTAAATGTAAGTAAATGTTCATTAATATGAGATAGGACAGTAATTGTAAAATGTGAATATAATGAAATAAATGGAAATGTATATTTTATTCATAGATAAAAATAAAAGAATGAAACCAAGTTGAATAAATTGATTAAGGTTTTAATTATAATAAATGTAAAATTTGGATTTATTTTGTAATTTATTTTCCAAATACAATAAAATAAACATTTTTCGGAAAATTTTATATTTTGGTCAACTTTGGTCTTGAATTTAAGTTTAAATTTTTAAATTTGAATTTTTAATTTTTAATCTTTTTCTTTGGAGCAGAATATAATGCTGATATCCGTTCTGCTTTTTGTTTCGTTAAATTCTGATTTATACCTTTAAAATTGGATAAATTACAGCGTTTTACATGCAATAAATTTCTGTACTTTTATTATATATATATTTTATATCTTTCCTATATCCATCTCTATTTTATCTTCCTATTTTTATTTTGTCTAGACATTCATTTTATTTATTGAATTGTCACTTGTTTATATCTTTTATTTATGGCTTGGAAAAAATCAAAGGGCATACGTTATATTGTCTTAATTGCTTGCCTTTTTATTGCCTACTCTTTATTTCTTTTTAGCCATTCCCACCCTTGTTTGGCCGTGCATTACTCTATCAAATCACATAAAAATCTTCTCAATATCTCACTTCCTCATTTGCATCTTCTGATTGAAAGATTTTATAGTAAGTTTCTTTTACTAAATAGGAATTAAAGCCCTTTATTATTTTCTTACCATTTATTCATTTAGCCGTTCATACCTCAAACCCTAGCCGCCTCTTCTATTACTAATTCACGTACAAAAACATTTTCCCACATCTCATTTTCATTTGCATCTAGAGAGAAAATACCGTAAGTTTCCATAGCTTCTCTTCCCTCCACTTCTTTCTCTTTTTCATTTTGATTTTTCTTTTGTTTTCTTCATGCTTGGCTCGGCCTCCACCTCATGCTCCTCTATTACCAACCACATCTCCTCTCCACCATCACCATAGATCGGCCTCCACTCTCCATCACCTCCTCCAACCATGGCCGTGACCCCTAGATCTAGATCCACCACCTAAACTTGTCCAAAACCATCACAAGCCTTGTATTTCCACCTTCCTCTTCTTCCTAGCCTCGGCCACCACTCAATACAACCCCATGCCTTGCTTTGCCATGACCTTATCATCTCCTTGTCGTGACTAGAGATGCACTTGACCCAAACAAAGCCATGGCCGAGCCCACCTGCTTGGTGATTGATCATCTTGCTTTGCTTTATCAAAGATTATGTCACTTTGATTCATATTGTTCATTGTTTTGATTCAAAATCTTGTATGTATAATTATTTCTTATAATTGTTGTATTTGTTTGTGTACAAGAGTTGAAATCTTGGATCTTCATCCACTCAAAATATAGTCGTGCCTTGTCGTGCTTTTCGGAGTTTGTTGTGTATCTAATTTGATCTTCTAGCTTTAAAAAGGTGAGTTATTCACTCAAGACATACGTACTTTTATAATTGTGAAACAATGGCATGTGAATTGTAGAAAATTATATGTTATGTTAATATGTTCATATATGCCTGTGATATGATTATATGATGTTAAATTCTGTTTATATATTTATTACATCATCTGATATGATTATATGTTCTATTGTTCATTTATTTACTGTTTCTCACATTGCAAGTTCCCTATCACTATGGGTTGAAATGATACATACCCGAACGGACATTAGAATAAGGAAAAAAATCATTATGAGCTGAAATGATAGGCTCGAGTGATTTTTATTGTATTTGTTTTACTTGGGATTGCTGGTTTGAAATGATAGAACTCGGATTTTTCTTTTTAAACTACGGATTGAAATGATACATATCTGTATCACTTGACCTAGGTTAGAAAATATTATACAGGCCCATGGTCATATTTTAAATAATATTTTTCTAAAATTTATTAAGTATTTTTAAATAATATTTTCCTAAAAGATTATTAAGTATTTTGGGTTTTATAGATATATGAAATTTTAACTTAAATTTTGATTTAATGCTTTAAATTATAAAGGTGTATTGGTTTTCTATAAGTTAAAATTTTATAAGTTGATGATTGGTTTTAAGTTAAATTAAGGATCTTTATTGATGATAAATAACTTAATAATTGAATTTGACTTAATATGGAAGTTTTAAATCTAACCTAGTAATTGTTATGAATTTTACTTTATGAAACGGACATGTTTTGTGTGATAAATAATGCAATTTGAATGGATAAAATGGAATACAGTTTTAATTGGACTTTTGTAAAAAAAATTATTTAACTAGAAATTCATAGTTAATTGATGTCTAAATGAATAGATCTAAAAGCAAAAAATTTGATTGTTATATTAACTATGATAAATTATTCTTTTGTGAAATGTTATGTTTTGTAAAATAAACATTATGATTTTTAAATGGAAAAATGTAACTTTAATTATGACCTAACTTGATAATTGGAAATTTGGTTTTTCAAATGGAAATTTTAAGTTAAGAAATAAATAGAAATTTAGTTTTATTTATGAAATGGGTATTTTAAAATAAAGTGTTTGGTTAGTGGTTAAAAATAAAAGTTAAGTAAAATATTGTATTTTGACTTAATAAATGAATTATGGTTTAAATTGGATATTTATTTATAAAATTTTATTTTATTAAATCATAAGTTAAATGATATCCAAATGAATGTTATTGAAGCATGAAATATGATTTTTTTTATAAGTTAAAAATGGCTAAAATTGAAGTTTTAATGTTTCTCAAAAGTTAAAATAAAATCTGGAATTTTATTGGTAGCATTTATAAAATGCTGTGGTTTTAAGATGGGATTTGTTAAGTGCTATCATTTCTGAAATTTAATTAAGTTCTGAAATAATCAAATACTATTACAGCATTTTATAAGTGCTGCTATTCTGAAATTTAACTATGTTTTGAAACGACTAAATACCTATTACAGCACTTTATAAGTGCTGCTGTTTCTGAAATTAAACTGTTTTGAAATAACCAAATATCTACTATAGCACTTTGTAAGTGTTGCTGTTTCTGAATTTGATAATGTTTTGGAATATTACTATATCTATCGTAACATTTTATAAGTGCCGCTGAACTGAAATTTACAATGTTTTTGGAAATTCTATAATTGAATGAATGAACTTAGAAATGCTACAATCTTTGAAATGAATAATATTTGACATTGAATTTAAATGGTTTAATTGAATATTAAATTAAAGGGTGTTATGACTTTCTAAGTATTATGATTTTAAGAGAACAACATTTCTAAATTGTTATGATTTCAAAATATTATGGTTTCAAAGTGTTGGGTTTCAGAGTTGTTATAACTTTGAAAGGTACTATGGTTTTGAAAATGAAATTGTGTGAAATTGTATTTAATTAAGAATTGTCTTTAAATATATTAATTAGAAACTTATTGAAATTGAAGATTTAAGAATGTGACTTTATAAAGTGGGTTGGTTTAAGATGAAATAAAGGAATATTTCAAGTTTAGTAAATTTAAGGAAATATTCAGTGATTTGGAAATTTGGGATTTATTTAAATGATATATTGATTTGGTTTTTGGAATTTAAATGACATATTATTGCTTTGGGTTTTGAAATCGAAATGATATATTGATTGGGCTTTGAAATGAAATAATATAGTATTTAGTTTTAAAATGGATATGATATTTTGTTTGAGGTATAAATTATTTTGAAATAAATATCCATGGGTTATAATAACGATTGGTTGGCAAAGAGACCGGGATCGGATATGGGCATACTCTCTGTCGATACCGAAAACACTTTGACAACCGTGTACGCGGTGGAGATTTCAGAATGAAGTAGGATGGTGGCGACGATCCTATTGAGGTATATACATGGACCAGACTCCCGTGAGTTGGCATAAGGTGGCTAAAACAGGAGCGATCTCGGGCCAATAAGGTAGCACCTCTGATCGGACACATTTCTTCGATACCATTCTATTGCTTTGTGATTTATTTGGTGGCCACCCTTCGATTTTAGATTTGAGATTGTGTTCCGAGGTGGGCGGTAGTGGCTGCTATGTGTTTCCACCAACCCATGTGCGTAATTGGTATATCTACCCTGGCATTGCCTAGTTGTGCCGTGTCACCACCATACCGAGCTTTACTACGAGTTTCTATTTGTGTCGTACCTATGGAGTATCTTCTCATAGCCTCCCGATCAGGAGGTACGCAGGTACTATATAGACTATTGGCACTATTATGTGTTAAGGGGGATATGGGTAACTCCATAACGCTATTTAAAAGTAATTTTATTTTTCTATTAGACATTATTTTAATAGCGAATATTACTACATAGTAAATAGTTTAACGAATCCTTAGAGAATAGGCGATCCTAAGCATTCTTTAAGTTACTTGTACCTTTATATTACAGTTCACTTGAGTTGGTTTACATTGTATAAGTATGTATGTCCTGACTCGAGTGTTTTGTGTTTTGCTTTACTCTCGGGTCAGACTGGGTGATACAACATTCGAGACTCACCTTCGGAGTTGGAGCTTTGCTTGAAGATCCAGCTATCTATTTCGCTTTTGGTTATCCTATTGATTCCAGTGCTGTATTCAGATTTGTATTTGATTATCATATTGAGACTTCTGTTGTATCTTGTTACTTCTATTGCATACATATATAGTAGCTTCATGAACTGCTATTTCTTTGCTTCCGCTGCATTGTTATATTACTCTGTGTTTGTGATCTATGATTTATTTACTGTATATTTTGCCAAATTTTATTTACAAATCGGTATTTTGAGCAATTAAAGTTCGGCATGTGCGGATGCGAATGGTTGAAAATATCGGGTCGTAACATTATTTGTAAACAGCTTCATGAACTGTTTATTTGATTATTATATTTTGTCATTCCGCTGCGAGATTCTGTATTTGTTTTTCTTTCTTTCTCTGCTTTTTCTTATTTACCCATAACAATCTGCCCTTTTGAATGGTTTGAGTCTGGCACGTGTGTCTGCTTAAAACGTCCAAAATGGCAGGTCGTTACAGTTGGTATCAGAGTTTTGGTTTTGCGATAACCTTAGCTTTGTGGGGTCCGACTCGTATAAAATAGGGTAGTAACACCCTAGAATGAGTCGCTGAGTGTATATAGATTGAGAGAGCGTATTTGTTAGTATTATAAAAGGTTTTTGTATTGTGTTAATTTTTTTCGTTTTGTATTTATAAATTTTGGTTGGTGCATAGGACACTATGACATCGATAGGGATTTCTAAACACTTAATAGGATAGACCGACATAATATTGTTTTGAAATATAGGTAAATGAAATAATTTTGCCTTTTATATATTTTGTATATAAATAAAAAAATTTATAAATGATATAGTTGGTTGTTATAGATTTGTTTGTTAGGTAGAAATTTTTTATAAATATTGATTGAAAAATAAAATTTACAAATAAAATGAATATAAACTGAAAATTTGAGAACTTAATTTCCGAGGATTTTGATAATTTCTTTTGAAAGATTTTGGAATATAATATTAGTATTTTTTGGAAGTATTTTTCTGATATAAATATTTCAATGTGATTTGGAAGGAAGTTTTAAAAAGAATTTAAAGGAAATAAGTTATGTACTCCCCTCTCTGTCGCTGGAAAATAATTTCGGTGATGAGTGCATGCATCATCGACATTCATTTTCGGGTTTCAAAGTGGAGGACTGTTGTAGAAATTTTACTGCACATTTGTTTTGAAGTTTTTTTAACTTTAATCTCTAAATATGATTTGATATATGTATATATAAGTTATGGATATATATATATATATATATATATATATATAATTTTAAAAGGATTGAAATGAAACTCGATTGGTTAGGTCTTAAGTTTCTGTAAATTAGAAATTGAAATTATTATAATGAAATGAAATCTTGACTATTTTAATAATTGGAAACTTTTAATATGGGTAATTGGAAACTAGATGCCAAATGATAAATGAAATAGATAAGAAATTGAAATTTGTAAACTATAAATAAAAAGGAAATGAAAATAAGAAAATGTAACCATTGAACATTTTGATTTAAAATAAATATGAAAACTTCTGTAACATTTTATTGCATTCTAAAAGACATCTATATATAACTTACCAAAATATTAAAAGTTGAAATGTTGAATGGGATATGTAATAGGATATTATACAAGTAAACTTTAGTAAATGAAAGTGTTCAATGGAATTTCTTCTGTGAATAAGAATTCTAATGTTATAAATTATTATAAACTAAGGTTAATAATTTGGAATGCTACTAATTAAGTATAATAAAAGTGAATAATGTAAGAAAAATGATTATAAGCTTAAGTTAACATTTAAGCTATCTATAATCAGATTGAATAGTAAAGGTAAATACTGTAAGTAAATAATTATAAACTTGAATTAATATTGAAGTCATTTATAATTAAAATGAGTGCTATATAAATTGAATGGTTATAACTTCAGAAACCATTGAAATGATTTAGAAATGGATTTAATATTCAATAATACTTTATACGGAAGAATGAATGTGAAAAAGAAGTAATCTATAAATGGTGAATTGAATTGTAAAGAAACTTACCTAATAATGTATACTCCAATAATTGAAATAAAATAAGTTATTTAAGCAATGAATGTAAAGTAATAAAATGAAAGAAAATGGCACTGTATGAGTAAAGGGGAAATGAACTTTTGTAAGTAATAACGAATGTAAATTAATGAAAATAAACATTATACGAATGAGAAAAGAAAAGTAAATGATGAAAAGAAAAAGGAAAATCAAACTAAATTGTAAATGTGAAGTAAACTGAAATAAAATGTATACAATACTTCAATAATGAATTCATTTATGATCCAAATAATTGAAATGGATATAACTTGTGTAAGTAAAGAATGTAAATTAATGAAATAATCCTTACAAGAATGAACGAAAATTAAATTTTTGTAAGTAATGAACGTGAATTAAAGAAAATCATTGTATGAAAAAAATGAACAATAAATGATGTGAAAAAGGTAAATAGAGTAAACTTAAAAATTTGTTGATTTCTGTGTTTGTTGGACTTATGGATTGGTTGGGAAAGGATACTTCTATTTTGTATAAAGATGTATAAATAATCAATAAGTTTTATCTACGACTGTTGAGGGTATGGTTTACTTCATAGTTTATTTATCATTTTATATGATTAGAAGTTATGAACCTAAACAAACCATTTGTTTTGGTTGCTA
Organism: Allium fistulosum; assembly: GCA_030737815.1. Lineage (NCBI taxonomy): Eukaryota > Viridiplantae > Streptophyta > Magnoliopsida > Asparagales > Amaryllidaceae > Allium > Allium fistulosum. The sequence continues at coordinate 193,647,179 of CM060903.1, read as the reverse complement.
TGGATGGATGACTGATTTCTTGTTGAAATGGTGTTTGTACTATTTGTTTGCAAATGATTATTGTTATGTTGTGATGTTTTGTTTGTTATTTATTGAAACAACGTAAATATTTCTCTTTTATATAATTATTGACTTCTTTGGATTATATAAGTGAAATATAGGTTATGGAAGCAATAGCTACTGCTTTTAGTTTCATCAATAATCGTTGTTTACCCGACGAATAGGTACGTTTTTGGATTACGATTTTCTAGTGATATTATATTGTTTTTCCCGTTGTTTGGGATGTATTATTTTGAAATATGTGATATATATTGTTGTTATTGATATTATTATTTCTTCCAGACTCAAACTGTAATGACTCACTATTTTGGACCATTCAAATCGACAATAACCCACACATGTCAGACTTGAATAATGCAAAATAACAGATTGTAATAAAATTTGGAGCAAATAAAATCCATCATAGAATCACAGACATAGAATATCAGAATAACTCACAGCGGAAAAATAAAATAAATAGTGGTTCATGAAGCCACTACAATACATAGTCTCAAAACAGATTCAAATACATAGTCAGATTACATAAGCATAGTAGAAATCCCAAATACATAAGTCTCTAATACAAAGCTGACATAGAAATACTGAATGGAAATAGATAGCAACTAGATAAAAGATGATCTACAGCAGTCCAAGCTCCAGAAGGTGAGATCCAAAGCTGATACTCAGGCTGACCCGAGCGTAAATAAAACACAAACACTCGAGTCAGGACATACATACTTATACAATGTAAACCAACTCAAGTGAACTGTAATAAAAGGTACAAGTAACTTAAAGAATGCTTGGGATCGCCCATTCTTTAAGGATCCGTTAAACTATTTACTATGTAGTAATATTCGCTACTATAATAATATCTAATTATAAAATAAACATACTTTTAAATAGCATTAAGGCTTTACATTTTCCACCTTAACACGTAATAGTCCTAGTAGTCTATCCAGTATTAGCATACTCCCAGATCGGGGGCTACCCTCAATACTCCACAGGCTACGGGAGAAATCCAAACTCGTAGTAAAGCTCGATATGGTAGGTGATACGGCACAACTAGGCAATGCCAGGGTGGATATACCAATTACGCATCCGGGCTGGTGGAAACGCATAGCAGCCACTACCGCCCACCTCGAACCACACTCCCAAATCAAGGGGTGCACCCAATCAATCACAAAGGTAATAGAATGGTATCGAAGAAGTGTGTCTGATCAGAGGTGCTACCTCATTTGCCCGAGAATCGCTCCTGTTTTAGCCACCTTATGCCAACTCACGGGAGTTGGGTCCACGTAAAATATACCTGTAGGATCGTCGCCACCATCCTACTTCATTCTGGAACTCCACCGCGTACACAGTTGTCAAAGTAGTTTTCGGTATCGACAGAGAGTATGTCCATATCTGATCCCGGTCTCTTTAACAACCAATCGTTATTATAACCCGTGGTTATAAATTTCAAAATAGTTTATATTTCAAATCAAATACTTCATTTAAACCATTTAAAAGTGAAGTCATTATACTTACAAATCAAATATTCAATTCCCAAAAATTTAACCTTTTCTGAGTTCATTTATTCACTTAAATACTTTAAAACATTAAAATTTCAGCTTTCACAGCACTTAGAAAATGCTGCAGTAAGTTATATTTGAAAACAATTCATTTCAGCAAAGACAGCATTTAAAAACTGCTGTAGTAGTTCAGTTACATTTGAAAACTAGTTCAGTTCAGAAAAGACAGCATTTCAAAACTGCTATAGTAGTTAAGTTATATTCAAAATCTCATTTCAGCCAACTGTAGCACTTAACAAGTGCTACAATAGCTCTTTCATTAGTTTCAGGTTCAAGTTTAGTTTCTGCAACTACAGCACTTACAAAGTGCTGCAGATTCTATTAGTTCAGTTTTAAGTTCATTTTCAGAAACGATAGCATTTCTGAAGTGCTACTAAAAGAATTTCCAGATTTTCAATAGAATTCCAGCCACAAATAAACTTCAACTAAATCATTTTAACTTATAAAAATCACATTTTCCCACTTCAAAACTAGTCCTTTAATGTAACAACCCTAGATTTTGGCCTATATTTTAAAATTTGACTTTATTTTATTTTGAAACTATTTTAAACTTATTTGATTTCAAACATTTCATTTTAAAAATATAAATGTTGATTATTAAGTGAATTACAGTTTCAAACTTGTATAAATTGGTTATTTTACTGAAAAGTGAATTTCTGTTCAAACTGGTCGAACTTTGACTTTTAAACTTCAAAATTTAAATTATTTAAAATCTTAAATTTTATCTTTTATTATGAAAATAGATTTAATAACTTGAATATTGCTTTTCGTTTCATTGGAAACAGAGTTAAATTGTGAAAGTTATGTATATTTCAATATTGTGTGTAAACTAATTTATTTAGCAATATTGTCTATTTTAAATCATATAAATTATATTTTTAATGTAATATTTTGTTTTAATATGTTATTTTATGTATATTTTATCTTTTATTATTTTTAAAGTGATGATATAATTTGTCCAAAGTTTACTTGAATTTATTTCAATTTATAAAGCCTAGTTTCCATTTTTCTGCTATTTTCTTCATTAAAATTTTATTTAATTAAAATTTATTTATTTATTTTGTGAAGTCATTTTTATTTTGTGTTCTTATCTTTATTTATAAATACTTTTCAAGTACATAAAATTTTTCCAAAGTTCATTGCATTTATTTTTCATATTTTCAAGACTAGTTGCAATTTTTGTTGTTTTACTTAATTAAATGTGAAAATTAGTCACACATCCTTAAAACGGAACTTAATTTCAAAGTGGATCCCTGTCATAAAAAATATATTTTCTACATCCCTGTTTCTGTTTTCCGCCAATTTATTCCCCAAATTACCCCTGCGCTTCACTGTCGAGCTCTAATTCTTCTTCTTATTTTCGATTTAAATGGAAAACTGCAATTAAATTGAAGACGAATCAAGTTTTTTTTATGAAATATGATATTCTTAATATTTGCAGTTATAAATAATCGCAACAAATTCTGCAAATATATGCGATAGTTGCAGAAATTTCTGCAACTATACGCAATAGTTGCAGACATTTCTGCAACTATACGCAATAGTTGCATTTGTGCAACTATATGCAATAGTTGCAGAAATGTCTGCAACTATACGCAATAGTTGCAGAAATTTCTGCAACTATTGCAAATAGTTGCAGACAATTCTGCAATTATTTACAATAGTTGCATTTCTGCAACTATATGCAATAGTTGCAGAAATGTCTACAACTATACGCAATAGTTGCAGTTATTTCTGCAACTATAAGCAATAGTTGTAGAAATTTCTGCAACTATACGCAATAGTTGCAGACATTTCTGCAACTATACGCAATAGTTGCATTTCTGCAACTATTTGCAATAGTTGCAGAAATTTCTGCAACTATATGCAATAGTTGCAGATATTTCTGCAACTATACCCAATAGTTGCAGACATTTCTGCAACTATACCCAATAGTTGCAGACATTTCTGCAACTATACCATATAGTTGCAGAAATATCTGCAATTTTTTGCAATTTTTATAAATTTGAAAAAAAATCGAAAATGTTCAATATTTGCTGAATTGTCCGCAGATATTTGAAATAATTGCACATTTAATACAAATATAATTTTTTGGTATCAACAATGGATCTCATTTTAAAGATCATAAAATTTGTGATTTTTTGGTGAAAACGGTATGTTGATCCGGTTTTTGTAAATAAAGTTATACACGTTTGAAAAGTTAAAAACATAAAGGGTATTTGGGTCTTTTTGCGTGCGTGAATTTGAAAATAGGGAGCGGAAACGTAAATGTTGGTTGTGAAGGATGTTTTATCTATTTTAAAACTTGTTAGGGATGTGAGCCAAACTTACCCTAATTAAATTATATATAATTAAAAATTAATTAATTTATTTTTGTTTATTTACTAAATTTTCATATTTTATCTGAGTTTATATATATTTCAGTTATTTAAAAATTTAAAAGAAAATAGAGGAAATTTGAAGAGTTTTAAACTTTTGGAATTCCTAAGCCTTTTCATCTCCCGACCTTTCCTTTTCTCAACTCCATTCTTTATGATTTTTTGCCGTACCCTTCTCTATTCTTTCCAGCTGCATTCTCTTCTCTTTTTCACGAAAATTTCATCAATTTCTCAAGAAAAAACTCACGGCCATCATTGAGCAAAGGTTTGGGTAAAATTCATCTTCTTCTTCCTTTGTTTTCTAGTTTTTCCATTGATTTTGCATATGTTCTCTACCTTCATAGCTCCACTCCTCTTCAACCAGATCTGGTCCGACCTCCACCACCCCCTTTCTCTGATCATTACCCACCCTACTACACCACCAAGGCAGGCCAAGCACATCCATGGCAAGGAGCACCACCAAAATCAACAAAAACCACCACATATTACACTAGCCGAGCCTAGATTGTTAGCACCACCATTTGCCGCCACTACCACCACCACCACCACCTCTGACCTGACCTCCACCCTCTGCCACATCATCCACCATCACCAGCACCCACTGGCCGTGACCCATGACCTCTGGCCGAACCTATTTGTGCCAAAGATGTGAGGTTATGTTGCATTGTTTAGCCTTGAACACCTAGTTTTTGCACGTATACTTCACCACTTTGTTAACGCATGCTAGGCCGACCCTATGGAACCCAAAACCAGATCCAAACCCACCCCTTAGCCATGCATTTCAGATCTGGAGCTGAAGCATAGATGGTAGAAAGCAAGTGCAAACACTTTGGTTTTGTTTTATGCAGTTGTTCCTAACATTGTTTAGTGGCATCCTGTTTTGAAACTTATGTTTTATATATTTGTTTTGTGTAATGTTTTCAAGGGATATAGCTTTGGCTCTCCCGATCTCAAATCATTGTCGTGCTTTCGTGCCTCTGGAAATCTTTGTTGTGTGTTTGTGGTTGTCATCTCCAGCTTGAACAGGTGAGTAATTCTCACTAGACGATGTGTACTTATATAACTAGTAAACTGACACCATTTGAATCTGTAAAATTTTATCATCCTGTTATAACTGTTATATTATGATCATAATAATGTTTACCCCTGTTATTACATATGTTATATCATCCATTACTATTATATGATGTTATTCTGTTCATTTTTATCAGTTTATCACACTGCAAGTTCCCTGTAGATTAGAATCACTATGGGTTGAAATGATACATACCCGAACGGACTTTAGAATAAGGAAAAATCATTATGGGCTGAAATGATAGGCCTGAACGGTTTTTATTTATTTATTTATATTACTTGGGATTGCGGATTTGAAATGATAAAACCCGGTTTTTCTTTGTAAACTATGGATTGAAATGATACATATCCGTATCACTTGACCTAGGCTAGAAAATTATATACAGACCCGTGGTTTATATATTTTTCTAAAATTTTTAAAATATTTTAAAAATGTAAATATTATGATATTTTGATTTAAACTTTATTAAAATGATTTCTATAAAATATTTGTGATTTTCTACAAATTAAATAAGTGAATTAAGTAAAGGGTGAAGTAGAATTTGAAATATAAGTTAATTTTGGAATTTATGATCTTGTTTATAAATGGAATTTATGTAAAGTAAGAATATATGACAAATTTGATTTAAAAATGAATTTAATGATTTTGTTAAGAAATAATGATTTTATAAAGTGTTAATGATTTTGTATAACTTAAAATATGAAATAAATGAATATTTAAGCTGAATTTGGAAATATAACTTAAATTGAATTTTTGTGAAATTTGTTTTAAAAGTGAAATATTAATAAAGTAAAATAAATGGAAATAAGTTATATTTTGGAAATTTAAACTTAGTTGTTAAGTTAAGATTTTAATTAAAGAAATGAAAATTTAATTGTTATTTAATTTGATTTTTGTATGGAAATTTGACTTTATAAAATCATAGAAATATAGGCATTTAAATGATTGTTTTTAAATGTGAAATATATGATTTTATAAGTTAACATGATTTATATTAAAAGTTAATTATGTGGGAAATTGTAAATAAAACTCTGAATTTGATTTGACAGCATTTTGAAATTTAATGTAAAGATATTACAGCATTGGTAAATGCTGTAGTCGTTTTAAATGAACCTAATAGCAAATTTGAACTAAGGGTTATTATAGCACTTTGTTAGTGCTATAGTTGTTAAATTTAACTAAATTTTAATTGAAACTAAATTAAGATATTACAGCATTTTAAATGCCGTCTTTTGTTAATGAACTGTTTTTAAACATAACATTTCGTAGCATTTTCTAAGTGCTGCGAAAGTTTTTAAAAAAAAAGTGCTGCGAAAGTTGAATTTTCTTTGTTTAAAAACTTCAAATGAATAAATGATCTTTGAAAAAGACTAAATTTTGGAAATTAAATATTTAATTATTAAATATAATGAATTTACTTTAAATGATTTAAATGGAATAGTTGATTTGGAAAATACAACTATTTTGAAATATGATTAAATGGTATTTAAATTTAAATTAAATAGATGATATTTTGAAATGATATTTTGATATTTTGAAATGAATTTGAAATGATATTAAATCTTGGAATAAATAATTGAAGTTTATATTAGTATGAAAAATAATTGGTTTACTTGTAATTTGAATCTATTTAAAAGATATTGGACTTATGAAATATAGGATAATAAAGATTTGGAATTTATTTTATAATTTGAATAGTTATTTTGTGGATTAAATCTATATTTGAAATTTATAAGATTTGAAATGGTCTATGGAAATTTATTTGAAATAAATGATTGAATTGAATTGAAACTTTGGAAATTGAGTACTTGATTTGAAATATAATACTTACACTTTTAAATGAATTTAAGTGAGTTAATTTGTTGGAATATAAATTATTTAAAAAGGTAACTTGAAATGATAATAAATGAATGATATCTTTAAATTTAAAAAGTATTTAAAGTCGAATATTTAGCTTTGTACTCAAATGATATTTTGGTATATTAAAATGATTTGAAATGAAGTTTTGGAAAGATTGATATTTTGATATATTAAAATGATTCGAAATGAAGTTTTGGAAAGATTGATATTTTGATATATATTAAAATGATTTGAAATGAAGTTTTGGAAAGATATGATATTTTGATATATTGAAATGATTTGAAATGAAGTTTTGAAATGATATGATATTTTAAATATATAGAAATGGTTTGGAATTGATTTAATTTTTATTTTTATAAAGATTTGGATTTGAAATGATATTCTATTTTGAAGTATAAACTGTTTTTAAATTATAACCACGGGTTATAATAACGATTGGTTGTTAAAGAGACCGGGATCGGATATGGACATACTCTATGTCGATACCGAAAACCACTTTGACAACTGTGTACGCGGTGGAGTTTCCAGAATGAAGTAGGATGGTGGCGAGGATCCAAAGGTATATACGTGGACCCAACTCCCGTGAGTTGGCATAAGGTGGCTAAAACAGGAGCGATCTCGGACCAGTGAGGTAGCACCTCTTATCGGACACACTTCTTCGATACCATTCTATTACTTGTGATTGATTTGGTGCGCACCCTTGTTTGGGAGTGTTGTTCGAGGTGGAGCGGTAGTGGCTGCTATGCGTTTCCATCAGTCCGTGTGCGTAATTGGTATATCTACCCTGGCATTGCCTTGTGTGCCGTGTCACCTACCATATCAAGCCCACTACGATTTTGGTTTAAAGATCCGACCGCGTTAAGGTTCACCATCCCCTTAACACTATTTTCTATATGATTATACTTTACTGATTAGACACTACTGTATATAGCGTATATTACTACATAGTAGATAGTTTAACGGATCCTTAAAGAATGGGCGATCCCAAGCATTCTTTAAGTTACTTGTACCTTTATTACAGTTCACTTGAGTTGGTTTACATTGTATAAGTATGTATGTCCTGACTCGAGTGTTTGTATTTTATTTACGCTCGGGTCAGCCTGAGTTATTCACAGATTTGGATTTCCGCTCTCTTGGAGATTTGAATCGCTGGAGATTATCTGCTTGTCTTGTCCTATCTATTTCAGTTTTGTTGTTCTGTTCAGCTTGTACTTGGTTATCATATTGAGACTTCTGTTGTATTTTATTTCTTCTGTTATATCTTATGTAACTCTGATATATTTATATAGTAGCTTCATGAACTACTATTTCTTTTACTTCCACTGCATTATTCTACTCTGTGTCTGTGATTATATTTATTTACTGTATATTCTAAGATTTGCCAAATTTTATTTACTACGCGGTATTTTGAGCAATTCAATTCCGACATGAGTGTCTACCTATACACTTATAATGGATGCGAATGGTTGAAAATATCGGGTCGTTATAGTTGGTATTAGAGCTTTGGCTTTGAGGCAAAACTTAGAATGTATGGTAAATTTATTTACAGAATCACTTTCATTCGAGCTTGAATCTCTTCATTTTATTTGATTTCCTTTGAATTTTGGAATGTTCCCTGCGGTTCCAAAATCCATTCTTGTCCCTCACTATTCATCTTCTTTTGATTTTGGAGTACCACATAACTCCACTTCGAATGATCTTCATAGTGAATTGGTGGTCTCGCCAATATTCTAATTTTCTTGTAAAGGGGTGAAACTCCTTTACAAATTAGCATTGATTCACCAGAGATTTATATCTATCCTTGGTTTAGATGCTAATATCTTTTTTTATTCCAAACTCTATCTCTTGAGATCGGATGTAGATTTACCCCAGAAAAAAAATACACATTTGATCTTATTCATTAAGTCACAGTTGACCCGGTTAAGGTTGCCAGCGATTTATCTAAGCTTATCCATATTCATATTTTGTTAACTAATCATCTTGTTTTTGTTTCCAAAATATCTCCAAACATTTTGAATTTGTACTTGTAAATCTATGTTTGTTTTATATATTGTGTTGTTTGAGTTGTTGATGTTGATTTGGGCTTCCGATCGATTCGTCTGATCAACGCTATCGATAGGATTTCTAAAACACTTTGACAGAACAAAATAACACAATATTATTTTAAAATTGCTAATGAAATAAATTTTATATATCTAAGCAAATTTATGGAACTTAATAAATTGATTATTTAAAATGATAATACTTGATTTATCATTTATTGTTCTATGAATGAATTTATAAATAGTTGTTTATAAATTGATTTGGGACCTGAAATGAATTTAAATCAAGGATTTGAGAATTTAATTTTCGATGGTTTCAAACCTTATGTTTAAAGTTTTAAAAGGGATATATTATTTAAAGTATTTTCGAATAGAAATTTGTTTCCAAAGAATTTTAAAGTTTAAAATTTTGTGCTCTTCCCTTTGTCGCTGGAAAATAATTTCGGTGATGACTGCAGCATCATCGACTTTCATTTTCGAGTTTCAAAGTGAAGAAACTGTTCTGTAGTCTTGCTACAGCTTTGTTTTGGGAAACTTGATTGATATGAATTTCTAAAAGATGATTTGATTTATAATATATATAGATATATGATTTAAAATTTGATTTGACAAATTTTGTGCATACATTTATTTATCTCTAAATGGTTTGAAAAGGATAGGAAATTTTATTCTTAAATTCTATCTTAAATAATAACTTCAAGTATAAAAAGAAAATCAAAATTTTTGAATAGATGATTCAAGCTTGAAATGATTGAATTAGGATGTTTATAGTGTATATTAATTTTAGAAAGTTTTATTTGTATAATTCTCAATTGCATTCCAATATAACTTACCTTAATTTTTAGAAGTTAACAATGTAATTAGATAATATACAATATAAAAAGTTTTTATAAATAAAATTTGAGTGGTTATAATAAATGTTATACACTTAAATTTTAGTTATAAAAGATTAACAGAGGTAAATAGACTAAAAGGTTAATTGAATAACTTACAAAACAAAATGATGTTAAGGGAATTAGGAATAAATTAAAACAGTTATAATAAGTGTAAGTATATTTAACATAGGTGATAAAATAGATTGAGAGGGATAAATTTAATTTTAATTAAAAATAAAGAGGAATTAAACTTATTAAGTACATTTTGAGTATAATAATGATTTTTCAAATCCATGATTTTTGAAATTGTTAGTTTAAGAAAATTGGATGATAAGATAATGTAATTAGAGGTAGTTAAGATTTATTTAACTTGTGTAAAATTAATTATCAGTTTAAGCTGAAACCATGGAAATTTCAAACCTATTATCTTATTTTGTTTTTCAAACTTATTATCTTATTTTGTTTTCAAACTGTCTTTAGTTGTTCTTATTTTCCTCATCTTGCTACAAACTGGTATAGGCATCTTTCTATAGTCTTTCTGTTTAGAAATCTTCCAATAATCCTTGATAACCTTTGATACTTATTTTAATCTGAGCATTGCTTGCCATCTCCACCTCGTTAAACTTACCTATAACCACAGTTATCAGGTATAATTTCAATCTCCTTGTCATCTTGTCATAATCTTATTTCACTCTATCTTTCCTGTGTTTTCCCGTAGCTCATTCCTTTTCGGGGATGAAAAGTTTTGAGTGGGGGAGAGTGTAACAACCCTAGATTTTGGCCTATATTTTAAAATTTGACTTTATTTTATTTTAAAACTACTTTAAACTAGTTTGATTTCAAACATTTCATTTTAAAAATATAAATGTTGATTATTAAGTGAATTATAGTTTCAAACTTGTATAAATTGGTTATTTTACTGAAAAGTGAATTTCTGTTCAAACTGGTCGAACTTTGACTTTTAAACTTCAAAATTTAAATTATTTAAAATCTTAAATTTTATCTTTTATTATGAAAATAGATTTAATAACTTGAATATTGCTTTTCGTTTCATTGGAAACAGAGTTAAATTGTGAAAGTTATGTATATTTCAATATTGTGTGTAAACTGATTTATTTAGCAATATTGTCTATTTTAAATCATATAAATTATATTTTTAATGTCATATTTTGTTTTAATAAGTTATTTTATTTATATTTTATCTTTTATTATTTTTAAAGTGATAATATAATTTGTCCAAAGTTTACTTGAATTTATTTCAATTTATAAAGCCTAGTTTCCATTTTTCTGCTATTTTCTTCATTAAAATTTTATTTAATTAAAATTTATTTATTTATTTTGTGAAGTCATTTTTATTTTGTGTTCTTATCTTTATTTATAAATATTTTTCAAGTACACAAAATTTTTCTAAAGTTCATTGCATTTATTTTTCATATTTTCAAGACTAGTTGCAATTTTTGCTGTTTTACTTAATTAAATTATATATAATTAATAATTAATTTATTTATTTTTGTTTATTTACTAAATTTTCATATTTTATCTGAGTTTATATATATATTTCAGTTATTTAAAAATTTAAAAGAAAATAGAGGAAATTTGAAGAGTTTTAAACTTTTGGAATTCCTAAGCCTTTTCATCGCCCGACCTTTCCTTTTCTCAACTCCATTCTTTATGATTTTTGGCCGTACCCTTCTCTATTCTTTCTAGCTGCATTCTCTTCTCTTTTTCACGAAAATTTCATCCATTTCTCAAGAAAAAACTCACGGCCATCATTGAGCAAAGGTTTGGGTAAAATTCATCTTCTTCTTCCTTTGTTTTCTAGTTTTTCCATTGATTTTGCATATGTTCTCTACCTTTATAGCTCCACTCCTCCTCAACCAGATCTGGTCTGACCTCCACCACCCCCTTTCTCTGATCATTACCCACCCTACTACACCACCAAGGCAGGCCAAGCACATCCATGGCAAGGAGCACCACCAAAATCAACAAAAACCACCACATATTGCACTAGCCGAGCCTAGATTGTTAGCACCACCTTCTACCACCATTTGCCGCCACTACCACCACCACCACCACCTCTGACCTGACCTCCACCCTCTGCCACATCATCCACCATCACCAGCACCCACTGGCCGTGACCCATGACCTCTGGCCGAACCTATTTGTGCCAAAGATGTGAGGTTATGTTGCATTGTTTAGCCTTGAACACCTAGTTTTTGCACGTATACTTCACCACTTTGTTAACGCATGCTAGGCCGACCCTATGGAACCCAAAACCAGATCCAAACCCACCCCTTAGCCATGCATTTCAGATCTGGAGCTGAAGCATAGATGGTAGAAAGCAAGTGCAAACACTTTGGTTTTGTTTTATGCAGTTGTTCCTAACATTGTTTAGTGGCATCCTGTTTTGAAACTTATGTTTTATATATTTGTTTTGTGTAATGTTTTCAAGGGATATAGCTTTGGCTCTCCCGATCTCAAATCATTGTCGTGCTTTCGTGCCTCTGGAAATCTTTGTTGTGTGTTTGTGGTTGTCATCTCCAGCTTGAACAGGTGAGTAATTCTCACCAGACGATGTGTACTTATATAACTAGTAAACTGACACCATTTGAATCTGTAAAATTTTATCATCCTGTTATAACTGTTATATTATGATCATAATAATGTTTACCCCTGTTATTACATATGTTATATCATCCATTACTATTATATGATGTTATCTTGTTCATTTTTATCAGTTTATCACACTGCAAGTTCCCTGTAGATTAGAATCACTATAGGTTGAAATGATACATACCCGAACGGACTTTAGAATAAGAAAAAATCTTTATGGGCTGAAATGATAGGCCTGAACGGTTTTTATTTATTTATTTATATTACTTGGGATTGCGGGTTTGAAATGATAAAACCCGGTTTTTCTTTGTAAACTGCGGATTGAAATGATACATATCCATATCACTTGACCTAGGCTAGAAAATTATATACAGACCCGTGGTTTATATATTTTTCTAAAATTTTTAAAATATTTTAAAAATGTTAATATTATGATATTTTGATTTAAACTTTATTAAAATGATTTCTATAAAATATTTGTGATTTTCTACAAATTAAATAAGTGAATTAAGTAAAGGGTGAAGTAGAATTTGAAATATAAGTTAATTTTGGAATTTATGATCTTGTTTATAAATGGAATTTATGTAAAGTAAGAATATATGACAAATTTGATTTAAAAATGAATTTAATGATTTTGTTAAGAAATAATGATTTTATAAAGTGTTAATGATTTTGTATAACTTAAAATATGAAATAAATGAATATTTAAGTTGAATTTGGAAATATAACTTAAATTGAATTTTTGTGAAATTTGTTTTAAAAGTGAAATATTAATTAAGTAAAATAAATGGAAATAAGTTATATTTTGGAAATTTAAACTTAGTTGTTAAGTTAAGAATATAATTAAAGAAATGAAAATTTAATTGTTATTTAATTTGATTTTTGTATGGAAATTTGACTTTATAAAATCATAGAAATATAGGCATTTAAATGATTGTTTTTAAATGTGAAATATATGATTTTATAAGTTAACATGATTTATATTAAAAGTTAATTATGTGGGAAATTGTAAATAAAACTCTGAATTTGATTTGACAGCATTTTGAAATTTAATGTAAAGATATTACAGCATTGGTAAATGCTGTAGTCGTTTTAAATGAACCTAATAGCAAATTTGAACTAAGGGTTATTATAGCACTTTGTTAGTGCTATAGTTGTTAAATTTAACTAAATTTTAATTGAAACTAAATTAAGATATTACTGCATTTTAAATGCCGTCTTTTGTTAATGAACTGTTTTTAAACATAACATTTCGTAACATTTTCTATGTGATGTGAAAGTTGAATTTTCTTTGTTTAATAACTTCAAATGAATAAATGATCTTTGAAAAAGACTAAATTTTGGAAATTAAATATTTAATTATTAAATATAATGAATTTACTTTAAATGATTTAAATGGAATAGTTGATTTGGAAAATACAACTATTTTGAAATATGATTAAATGGTATTTAAATTTAAATTAAATAGATGATATTTTGATATTTTGAAATGAATTTGAAATGATATTAAATCTTGGAATAAATAATTGAAGTTTATATTAGTATGAAAAATAATTGGTTTACTTATAATTTGAATCTATTTAAAAGATATTGGACTTTTGAAATATAGGATAATAAAGCTTTGGAATTTATTTTATAATTTGAATAGTTATTTTGTGGATTAAATCTATATTTGAAATTTATAAGATTTGAAATGGTCTATGGAAATTTATTTGAAATAAATGATTGAATTGAATTGAAACTTTGGAAATTGAATACTTGATTTGAAATATAATACTTACACTTTTAAATGAATTTAAGTGAGTTAATTTGTTGGAATATAAATTATTTAAAAAGGTAACTTGAAATGATAATAAATGAATGATATCTTTAAATTTAAAAAGTATTTAAAGTTGAATATTTAGATTTGTACTCAAATGATATTTTGGTATATTAAAATGATTTGAAATGAAGTTTTGGAAAGATTGATATTTTGATATATTAAAATGATTCGAAATGAAGTTTTGGAAAGATTGATATTTTGATATATATTAAAATGATTTGAAATGAAGTTTTGGAAAGATATGATATTTTGATATATTGAAATGATTTGAAATGAAGTTTTGAAATGATATGATATTTTAAATATATTGAAATGGTTTGGAATTGATTTAATCTTTATTTTTATAAAGATTTGGATTTGAAATGATATTCTATTTTGAAGTATAAACTGTTTTTAAATTATAACCACGGGTTATAATAACGATTGGTTGTTAAAGAGACCGGGATCGGATATGGACATACTCTCTGTCGATACCGAAAACCACTTTGACAACTGTGTACGCGGTGGAGTTTCCAGAATGAAGTAGGATGGTGACGATGATCCTAAGGTATATACGTGGACCCAACTCCCGTGAGTTGGCATAAGGTGGCTAAAACAGGAGCGATCTCGGACCAGTGAGGTAGCACCTCTTATCGGACACACTTCTTCGATACCATTCTATTACTTGTGATTGATTTGGTGTGCACCCTTGATTTGGGAGTGTTGTTCGAGGTGGATCGGTAGTGGCTGTTATGCGTTTCCATTAGTCCGTGTGCGTAATTGGTATATCTACCATGGCATTGCCTTGTGTGCCGTGTCACCTACCATATCGAGCCCACTACGATTTTGGTTTAAACATCCGACCGCGTTAAGGTTCACCATCCCCTTAACGCTATTTCTTATATGATTATACTGTAACGACTCGACTTTTCGACGCTCGAAAGTCGACATTAATACGTCCACTGTATCAAATGCCGCGCAATCGAATGCCGGAAAACCGAACCATTAGGGTTAAAAAGAAGAGGTAGAAGAAGACAGAAGAGATGAAAGAACAGAAAACAGAAACAATATCAGAATCTCACATTCGCAGCGGAACAATATACAATAGATAAATCAATAATCTTTAAAACAAAAGACTATATCAGTTTATACATACCAATCATCTGAGTTTACAACAATACACATCACTGGACAGTTATATAAACTTGTCCACATACAGAATACACAGCGGAAATAATAAACAAGTACGGTAGTACGCTTCGCCATCCAGCTTATCTCCAAAGCTCCAGAATATCCAGAATATCCTGATAAAATAACTCTAGGCTGCCCGTGTGGAAAATTATGGGCACCCAGAGTTTAGAAGGGAACAATAAACTCCGAGTCAGTCATGGTGACTGGTGTGAGATCGTAAAACGGTTATTTTCGCAAAGAAAATAAAACAGATTCGCAATGCTTTTGGAAAATGAAACTACCATAACACCTCCCGCCACACACACAATCCAATCGCATAGTTGGAGGAGATTTCTCCTTATGATAGTCAAAAATGCTTACTACGCAAAATCAATTGATATTATTATTAATGTCTAGTGTGGAAAACACTTCGAAAGTATAATATCAATCTTAGCCAACATACAACCATTGTTGTATGCCTACTATAGCTACTATGTTCAGTAGCAGGTCACCGCCACATTCCATAGCAGGTAATACAATTAAAAACCGTACAGGGTTCGTATTGTTTCTTTGGATTTCCATCAAATGGTCAGGCAAAGGAACTTCCTTACACCGAAATAGAAACGCCTCTGGAAAGACGCCCCGGATCCTAACCGGATCTCTGCAAACAAAAGGCCGACGCTACCTCACGCTCTAACCGAGCTGTAACTAGGTAACTAACACACGAGCTATGCCATCCCCCGATCGTTACCGACCTTTATCCGAGGATCCTCAATCATAAAGCAACAACTACAAAGTATTATCAACATAGGTAAAATATTTGGGCTCCATACCATGATATCACCTTTTATCCAGAAGGAAATGGCATTCCCTATGGGCGCTACCCCTACAAACCTTTGTCGCAACATTCCTGTTTCGACCATTACCGGGTTGTGATGCTCGACGAAGTCTCGTTCACAAAGCAACGCTTTTTCATAAAGCAACGCTTTTTCACAAAGCCACGCTTTTTCACAAAGCAACGCTTTGATCATCAATTGATCAACAGCACTTCGTGTGCCACATTACCAAATTAGGAATGTATCACTAGTAACCATCAACTACATAACCTCTGAGCTCGTACGTCTCAGAGAAGGGTGTTAAGCTAAGAGAATAAATTCTCCGCCGCCAACAGAAATGTATTTGATAGAAACCAGCTTTACATCTCAAAGTGTAATGTCATACACACATCCATACAAGTCCGTTCCGGGATCGAACGGAACCGAAGGCACTTCCAAAGAAGCCCTTGCAATCCGAATATTCACTAATCACGTCCGGACTTCCCATCATAAAAAGAGTGATATAAATCTATATACCGGAGCAACTCGGTGCAGAGACATTCGAAAGGTTGTCCTTTCATTTTCGAAAATATCCGGTCTTCACCACTGGGCTTCAATACGATCCATATCGTCGTATCACTATTCGGAATGGGTTATATGACTCAAAGGTCTTTTCCCGGCTAACCCGAATAGTGAGCGTTTGTTTTAAAAACAAATCAAGTGCCATTTCAAAGGAAAATATTTATAGTCGGTTATTTAACTATCAAACAACATTCACAACAAACATCCAATTTAAATAATTTTTCCCAAATTATTTATTTTCAAAATATCTTCATAAGATATATATTTTCCCCACTTCACATTTGAAAACCAATTTCAATCATATTTCACACTTCACATTTGAAAATCAATTTCAAATCATATTTCACAATTCACATTTGAAAATAAATTTCAAATCACTAAATGGTCCATTTAAACCAATTAGATAAATCCTTATCGATTTATTTCAAATTTACATTTCAAATCTGTAAATTTATTTCCACACTTCATCACTTTGAAAACCGATTTCAAATCATATTTTCCACACTTTAAAAATAAATCAATATTTATTTTTAAAACAAATTTCCCTTTTCTTTTATAAATTCTATTTGGAATTCACATTCCCAAATATTTACTTTTAACCCCAAATCAACTTCCAAATTGATTTTTTCCAAACTTTTATTTCAAAACACCAAATCAATTACAAATTGATTTCTAAGTATTATTTCAAATCTTAAATCATTTTACAAATTGATTTCCAATTTATTTCAACACAAATCAATTTTTCATTCAACATCAAATAAATTTCATATCAATTTTCCAAAGATTTATCTTCGAATACTAAATCAATTATCAATTGGATTTCAACAAATTTATCTCCTTTTAAATAAATTCATTTATCTTTTCCAACCCATTTAAAATCCCATTTTAAATAAATTGCTCCATTTTGAATATTACTATTCAAAATCCATTTATAAAAATCCTTTCCCATATTTTGGAATTTTATTCAATATAATTCGAAGACAACACTTTATCTTTTTTCAAACTTCTTTTAAATAAATCCAATTCTTTCAAAAGGAATTTACAAAAATTTAATTACTTAAATTTCAAAAATCCAATTTCATTTATTTCTGGTATCCAACGATACCAAAAATACATTCGGCTAAATTTTAGCCTTCAACACATTCAATCACAGATATAATCATACATAGATTATAAATAATCAATCACACAACATATGAAATAAATTCAAATGTTTGAGGAATCCTGTTGGATCCCTCCAACCTGTTTCCCTGCATCCACAGATGTTAGCACAATACCAATTCCACTTCGAGGTGGAATATCGCGGTATATGGGATTTATAAAATATCATCCGCTATTATGCGGCGCAATAGGGTCTCATCTGCTATATAATGCGGGAAATCACAACTGCAATATATACATATGCCAATATATATATATTACTATATATATAGATATATCCTACTATATCTAATATCACATCCAAACAGCAATCAATCAATAACTGCAAAAAAAATCCACTTTTCATTTTGAGTGAGAAGATCTCACCTTTGATTTTATTTCGCAGTCCATTTTCCATTCCAATTTGTTTTTCTCCATTTATAAACCTTGTATAAAACAATTATATAATTTAATTAAATTCGAACAAATCGAATAATAAATTTCCATTTAATAGCTTTATTTAATTTTAAACAAAAAATTAAATTTCTTAAACCCATTTTTCTTTTATAAATTTAAGTAACTAACAATTTTGATTTTAAACTAACACTTTTAATTTTAAACAAATTTTTTCCTTTTTTATTTAAAACAAAACTGTTTTGAAATTAACAAATTTAAAACTTACTGTTTTCAAAAATACCAATTAAAAATTGATGTTAACATATATTTCTGCAGTTATATTTTTGCAACCCAGACAAACTCCTTCTTGACTTCATGTGTATATTTTATATATTAAGCCAAGCTTTAAATCGAAGCAAATAAATCATTATCTCACGGAAATGATCGATCGAGATATCCAAGCCTACGGATTCGAACGACACACCCCCCTGTAGACGACATCGCCGCCGTGCTTTGGCCCCAAACCATCGACTAACTCGCGACCATGCCACTTGAACACGAACACTGCCTGGACTATCACGACATCAAATTCGCTTCACGAACCTCCAACCTATCGTGACAGTCGCCATTTTCTCGACCACAAACCCTAGTCACCATCACCTTCGATTCGCCATACTATAGCTGCCACCCTAATCCCCAGAATAAAATCGCGAGCATCCACGACCCATCGTGAACTACCAACCTACAAGCGTGCGTGTGACGACCGCCCATGACCCCTGCACCGAATCTAGAGATAGAGCGCTGTAAAGTGTGCCAGGCGACCATGGACGATTGTCAAGGTAAGATTTAAAACAACAGAATCTATCGTATTACTCACAGCGCATGGACAAAATACAATAGAACATATGTATAGTGAAGCTTTACAGAACAAAATGACATCATATAAAACTCCATAATAGTTGAATACAAGGATCCACATAGTCAATACATCCAGCCTCACTACATATCTCTCAGAGAATACAAAACAGCGGAATATCCAGTACATATAATAAGAAGATAATATGCAACCCTCAAGCTCGTCTTCGATATCAGCATCGTGAGAAGAGAACAGCACCTGTCACCTGCTACCTAGTCTGCCCGTCCCAAAATGGACGAACAGCCCAAGGCAATAAGAATTAAAACATAAAGCCTTGAGTCAGACAACAGTCTTAGTGAGCAGTAAATTAACTAACAACATACCAAAAGAGCATAAAGGAAAAGGAATAGGAATACAACCCTCCCACTCCAACCTCATTCTACAGTGATAGCCCCCCAGACACACACTAAGCAGAAGCAAACATAGCAGAGCATACAATTTAAAGTAAAGCTACTATCACTCGAGTCAAGGGCGATGTTTTCCAAGTACCAAGGCCTAAATCAGATAAGCACCCAGAAAATACCGCTCTTGAGTCCGAATGACGATACAACCAAACATCCATGACTCTGGCTATCACTGTTATCATTGCTTCGATATCACCGTTAATTGAATGACCGGCACATTCTTTCAGCCGTCCGTCAAGGGCTAATGAAAACCCCGGTTCTAGACATAACTCCCGCACGTCGTCGCAGCCCGTGCCTAGGACTATCGAATCTGCCCAGAGTACTCGACCATCAACCGTTGGCCGTTGGGACTATCGAATCTGCCCAAACGTACTCTTGCTTAGAGCATGCTAGAACCTTCAACAACGATGCTATCCAAGCCTCCTAGTCATCCTCCTCGACGACTATTCTCATATCCATTCATTATCTTCAACTCGAATCATATCACCGAGTTATCAACATGCTTGGAATGATCCCGTCTGGATTAGACCAAGTCTTCATCACATGATTGCCTCGCTTCATTACATCCTCGTAAAGCCTCATCTCATCATCACATCATCAAATCTATGCATAAGAGCTTCATCATCCCGCTACATATGCCACGAGCAGCTTTCCCAATTCAAGAGCCTTTCCCTTAGCTTTTGAATCGTCCTTGATCTAAATCTAATCATCAATCATCTAGTTCATAACAATCAATCAAATCAAACATCAATCCAAACAATCAAGCATTCAAATATGATCTAAGTAGACAATTATAACAATAATGGCATTTTCGTAATTAAAGAGTTGAAAGTCCAATAAGCATGAAAACATGGATTATATCTCTACAAACTTGATGAATGAACTTGCATAGGTTAACATATGATAAAATGGATGTAACATCATCATGAACAATGGATCTATATGGATCTACACATAGGATGAAGAAAATGCATGGGAATCTCTATTTTAACACCAAATCGAGCCAACAATCCGATATACTCCTTTGGATCCGTGTGAGAGATAATCACCACTCACCAAATCACCTAAACAATCCAAAAGATATCAACTTCAGATCTGGACAGCGAAGAACTAGGCTAGATCTATCACAAATCCGCTTCAAATGAAGAAATCTCTCTTGAAAAGATGAAGATCTTCAATCTAAGCTCTTGAATCTTCAATCTTGATCTTCGATTTGGATGGATGGAAGCACTAGATTAAAGTGGAGAAAAGAAGTGAAGAAGTGTAGAAGTCGAGCTCTCAAAATGGCAGCACTTCGTCGCTTCAAAATCCGGATCCCAAAAATGAAGAGAAGCTCTCCTATTTATAGCTGAAAACTGCCCCTAAGTCGTAACTCGGCTATCTCCTTAAGTCGCTGCCGACTTAACACTGTCGACCTACGACCTAACACTTAGCCATCCTACGACTTAACCAGAAGCATCTGCGACCTAACAACTGCTATCTCCTAAGTCGGTCACGACTTAACAACTTATACGACTTATAAAACCTTGCGACCTAACAGAACCCAACGACTCATGACCTAACAAGGTTACGACCTATAACCTCAGCGACCTAACACTTAGGCAAAACCCAGCGACCTAACACTTATGCGACTTAACTCCACATGCTGACTCCTTAGGTCGCTAACACGCTAACTCCTTAGCACGGCCACGACTCAACTAGGCTACGACTTATCTCTTTAGGTCGCTAACCCACCCAGTCGACCTAACTTGGTAACAACCTAACCCTTAGGTCGCTTACGACCTAACCAACCAAGCTACCAGACGACCTAACACAGCGACCTACCCCTTAACTCGGTTACTACGACCTAATTCTAACCTTAGGTCGTCTACAATCATAAGTCGGTCAACCCACTAACTCGTCCAACCGACCTAACTTCTATACACTCTAAGTCGTTGCCGACCTAACCACACTAACCCAGTAACCACCAGGTCGCTTACTTCACTAGGTCTGCCTACCCTTGAGTCGCCATACCCTTAAGTCGGTCAGTTCTTTAGGTCGTTAACCCACCCTGCCGACCTAATACTTAACCAAATCCTAGGTTGCATAATTCTATAGGTCGCTCCAACTAACCCACGACCTAACACTAACTCGCCGAATTCCTTAACTCGGTCATGACTTAGCTCTTAGGTCGTTCACGACCTAGGACTTAGATAAATCTGCCTAAAAATCTGAAATGACTTAAAAATGCTAAAATTCCAGATTTGACAAACTTTTCGATCCGTGAAAAATATGGGTCGTTACATTCTCTCCCCCTTAGGAATTTCGCCCCCGAAATCCCAAACAATCATAGCAATCAAAACTATTCTGTACGCCTACCATCCATAGCAATCATCAAACCATGCATCCAATTCTAACTTAGAGTACAGAATTCTAAGACTTAGAACAAGTTACAATATCGCGAGATGACACGACACCTTAGGGCCATACCTCGAAGAGTTCAGGATGAGCTGCCTTCATCCTCTCTTCCACCTCCCACGTACAGTCGTTATCATCATCACTCCATTGTATCTTGAGCAACTTAACCACCTTCCTCCTAAGCTGTTTCGTGTCAGTTTCAACAACACGAAGCGGCTTACGAGGTCTTCTATCGACTGGATCAACTTCTAAGTCTTCACAGCTATCAGCAAAAACCACTGTACTCGAGTCGTGCACATACTTCCGTAGATACGATACATGAAAAACATTGTGCACACCCGACATCTTCTCCGGTAACTCCAATCTGTAGGCGAGCTTTCCAATTCGCTCGATGATCGGGAATGGTCCAACAAATCTCGGAGTCAATTTTCCTTTCTTCCCGAATCGAATAACATTCTTCAGTGGAGAAATCTTCACAAAAACCATATCTCCCACGTCGAATTCCAAATCCTTTCGACGCTTATCAGCATAACTCTTCTGACGGTCTTGGGCTGCCTTCATTCGTTGCCGAATGATCTCTATGAAATCTGAAGTCTGACGAATCATCTCTGGCCCAAGCATCAGCTTTTCTCCAGTTTCCAACCAACATGTCGGAGAGTTACACGGTCTTCCATACAATGCCTCATACGGTGCCATACCAATGCTTGACTGGTAACTGTTGTTGTACGCAAACTCCACCAAATGAAGGTGATCTTCCCATGATCCTCCGAAATCCAAAACACAAGCTCTGAGGAGATCTTCCAAAACTCGGTTGACTCTCTCAGTCTGACCATCTGTTTGAGGGTGATAAGCTGTACTTAAACACAACTCGGTTCCCAAAACTTCCTGGAAGCTCTTCCAAAATCCACTAGTGAACAACGGATCCCGATCGCTCACTATACTTTTCGGAATACCATGGAATCGAACTATCCACTTAACATACAACTCAGCCAACTTTGATGCAGTCCTAGTCGATCGAACAGGAATGAATCTAGCACTCTTAGTCAGACGATCCACAATGACCCAAATCCCTTCATTTCCCGTTCTGGTTCTAGGCAATCCATCGATAAAATCCATCGACACTTGTTCCCACTTCCAGGTAGGAACTTCTAATGGCTGAAGCAATCCACTTGGCTTCTTCTGTTCGGCTTTTACCAACTGGCAGTTCATACATTTGGAAATAAAATTTCCAACATCCTTCTTCATGCCTTCCCAGTAGTAGGTTCTCTTCATATCCCGATACATCTTATTTCCACCTGGATGAATTGTCAACTTCGAGTGATGACTTTCCTTCAGAACTTCACTCCTTAATTCATCTATATCAGGAACAACTAGTCGTCCTTGCTTCCGAAGCCAACCCTCTCGATCGACCTCGAATCCTTTATCCTTTTCTGGATCCACCCCAGATTCCAAATCACGGATAATCTTGACAAGCTTATCATCTCGCTTTTGACTCTCGCCAATCCTTTCCACAAGAGAAGGTCTTATCGATAAGTTTGCCAACATCTCAGGTTCCAATTCGCATCTAGGCCTGAAGTCAAATCCAGCTAAATACTCGAGATTCTTCCATTCAGAGAACATGGCTCCCAATCCTGCATGTCTTCGACTTAACGCATCAGCCACTGCGTTACCTTTTCCCGGAGTATAAGCTATACCAAAGTCATACGATGCCAAAAATTCTAGCCAACGTTGCTGCCGAAGATTTAAATCCTTCTGGGAGAAAAGATACTTCAACGACTTATGATCCGTAAACAACTCGAATCGAACTCCCAACAGATAATGCCTCCACATCTTCAGAGCAAATACAATCGCCGCTAACTCCAAATCATGAGTTGGGTAATTCCTTTCATGCGGCTTCAGTTGTCGACTGGCATACGCAACCACTTTATCCTTCTGCATCAGCACTGCTCCAAGACCAGTACCACATGCGTCGGTGTAAACCACCATCTCATCATTCCCACTTGGAATAGTCAAAACAGGAGCACTCGTCAATCGCTCTTTCAAGATTCCGAAAGCTTGCTCACATTTAGCATCCCAACTGAACACTTGGTTCTTTTTCGTCAATCCTGTTAACGGTGCAGCTACCTTGGAGAAGTCTTTGATAAACCGTCGATAATATCCTGCTAATCCAAGAAAACTTCTCACGTCTGATGCATTCTTAGGTCTGACCCAATCCTGGATTGCTGCCACCTTAGCGGGATCAACCGCTATCCCACTTCCAGAAATCACATGGCCTAAGAATCTCACTTCACTCTTCCAGAAGTGACACTTCGAAAACTTAGCCTTCAGCTGATGTTTCCGCAAGATTTCCAAAACAATACGCAAGTGCGTCTTGTGCTCTTCTTCAGTTCTGGAATAAATCAGAATATCATCCACGAACACAAGTACGAACTTGTTCAACTGATCTCTGAACACTCTATTCATAAGATCCACAAAATATGCTGGCGCGTTAGTCAATCCAAACGGCATTACCAGCCACTCAAAGAAACCGGATGGTGTCCTAAAAGAAGTCTTCGGCACACTATCCTTAGCCACTCTCAACTGGTGAAATCCCGTTGCCAAATCCATCTGAGAAAACACCTTAGCCTCGTGAAGCTGATCAAACAAGTCATCTATTCTCGGCAATGGATACTTGTTCTTCTTGGTCACCTTATTCAGCTCACGATAATCGACGCACAATCTCAACGACCCATCTGCCTTGGTTGCAAACACAACTGGTGCACCCCACTCGGACACACTACGCTGAATGAATCCTTTCTGTAAAAGGTCATCAACTTGCACCCTCAACTCTTGCTGTTCCCTAGGCGCCATCCGCCTAAGAGGCATCACAACAGGTCTGGCTCCTTCAACTAGATCTATACGAAACTCGATCTCTCTATGCGGCGGCAACCCTTTGACTTCGTCAAAGACATCCTCGAATCCATTTGCGATTGGCACTAAAGACAGTCCATCCCGTGGAACAACTAGCGAATACATGAAGCTCATGAAGACGCCTTCCTCATGCTTACATCGTATCACAATCTTTCGCCCCTCCACATTCTCGACTGTCACTTCCAACCTCTCGCAATCAACCTTTGCCGCATACTTCCTAAGCCAGTCCATACCCAAGATAATTCCGAACCCCGCAAAGTTCAGAACAAAGCAATCACAAACAAAAGAGCAACCATGACTCGATACAACTAGACCACGGCATAACATACACAAACAAGACGAACCCCCAACTGGATTAGTCACAACCAATGGCCTATCAACAATATCCGGCTTCAAATCTAACCGGCCTACTAGTTCATTACAAACAAATGAATGCGACGCTCCAGTATCAAACAGAACTCTAACTGGAACACCACATAGGAAAAGAGTACCTTGAACAACCACACTTTTTCCCTTCTCTTCAGCAGTAGGAGCTTTCGAAGACGACGGAACAGCTCCTAAAGCATAAGCTTGCACAATCTGTCTGTCCTTCCTCGGTTCTGGACAATTCTTCCTGAAATGTCCCGGCTTGTCACAGTTGTGACACTTCATCGGTGCCTTCGGATTCTTACAATCCTTCGAGAAATGGCCCTTCTGCTGACAATTGTAGCAAGTCACCTCGCCTTTCGGCTTCTTCTGGCCATCCCTACCCTTCTGCTGCTGCTGCTTCCTCTTCTGGTTTCCACCCTGCTGTGGTTTAGATTCTCCCTTGGTAACAGCAACAACAGGTCCTTCCTTAGGAAACAGACTCTCATGCCTAAGAGCTTTCTCCACAAGCTTCTCAAATGAATCGTCCAAATGATCCACCAACTGTCTCCCAAGATAACTATCCAAGCCGGTCACAAACTTCTCATTCTTCTGATAAGCAGACTCAATATATGACCGGGCATACTTGGACAAAGCTTCAAACTCAGAAACATACTCAAGAACAGATCTTCCACCCTGCTTGAGCTCTACAAACTTCTTGAACAGAACAGACTTTTGAGCTGTAGAAATGAACTTAGCTTCAAATCTAGCTTGGAATTGCTCCCAAGTAATCTCTTCCTCCGCAGTATCGATGGTAATAGAGTTCCACCAATCAGAGGCTCTCCCTTGAAGCTGTCTTGATGCCAACTTCCTCTTAGTTGCATCATCAATTCCCAAATCACCAAAGATCCTTCTACAAGAATCTATCCACCTCTGGACCTCAATGGTAGATTCTGTTCCCAAGAAAACCTTCCCTCCAAGAGCAGTATAATCCTTGCACAACTTAGCAAAATCCACTGGTTTCGGAGTTTGAACTTGAACTCCAACATCAACTGCTGCCCCCGGAACTGGTATCCTTCTCATGATCGAAGTCATCATAGCTTCGAACATGGCTGCATAATCAGCAGTCTCTTCAGTAGCACGGCCTTCCCTAGCAGCTGGTCTCCCTCTTCGACTCATTCTCAATATCTATAAAAAGGAATGATTAGAACATCTAGAGAAACAACTGCATAAAGGACTCAAACTCAACTAAACTACTATATTATATATAGTATTTATCCATCAAAAATACAATTACGTCTCTCATACATAGTTACGACAGCGAGCGTTGGGTAAAATCGATTAACCAATGCTCTGATACCAAATGTGACGACCGCCCATGACCCCTGCACCGAATCTAGAGATAAAGCGCTGTAAAGTGTGCCAGGCGACCATGGACGATTGTCAAGGTAAGATTTAAAACAACAGAATCTATCGTATTACTCACAGCGCATGGACAAAATACAATAGAACATATGTATAGTGAAGCTTTACAGAACAAAATGACATCATATAAAACTCCATAATAGTTGAATACAAGGATCCACATAGTCAATACATCCAGCCTCACTACATATCTCTCAGAGAATACAAAACAACGGAATATCCAGTACATATAATAAGAAGATAATATGCAACCCTCAAGCTCGTCTTCGATATCAGCATCGTGAGAAGAGAACAGCACCTGTCACCTGCTACCTAGTCTGCCCGTCCCAAAATGGACGAACAGCCCAAGGCAATAAGAATTAAAACATAAAGCCTTGAGTCAGACAACAGTCTTAGTGAGCAGTAAATTAACTAACAACATACCAAAAGAGCATAAAGGAAAAGGAATAGGAATACAACCCTCCCACTCCAACCTCATTCTACAGTGATAGCCCCCCAGACACACACTAAGCAGAAGCAAACATAGCAGAGCATACAATTTAAAGTAAAGCTACTATCACTCGAGTCAAGGGCGATGTTTTCCAAGTACCAAGGCCTAAATCAGATAAGCACCCAGAAAATACCGCTCTTGAGTCCGAATGACGATACAACCAAACATCCATGACTCTGGCTATCACTGTTATCATTGCTTCGATATCACCGTTAATTGAATGACCGGCACATTCTTTCAGCCGTCCGTCAAGGGCTAATGAAAACCCCGGTTCTAGACATAACTCCCGCACGTCGTCGCAGCCCGTGCCTAGGACTATCGAATCTGCCCAGAGTACTCGACCATCAACCGTTGGCCGTTGGGACTATCGAATCTGCCCAAACGTACTCTTGCTTAGAGCATGCTAGAACCTTCAACAACGATGCTATCCAAGCCTCCTAGTCATCCTCCTCGACGACTATTCTCATATCCATTCATTATCTTCAACTCGAATCATATCACCGAGTTATCAACATGCTTGGAATGATCCCGTCTGGATTAGACCAAGTCTTCATCACATGATTGCCTCGCTTCATTACATCCTCGTAAAGCCTCATCTCATCATCACATCATCAAATCTATGCATAAGAGCTTCATCATCCCGCTACATATGCCACGAGCAGCTTTCCCAATTCAAGAGCCTTTCCCTTAGCTTTTGAATCGTCCTTGATCTAAATCTAATCATCAATCATCTAGTTCATAACAATCAATCAAATCAAACATCAATCCAAACAATCAAGCATTCAAATATGATCTAAGTAGACAATTATAACAATAATGGCATTTTCGTAATTAAAGAGTTGAAAGTCCAATAAGCATGAAAACATGGATTATATCTCTACAAACTTGATGAATGAACTTGCATAGGTTAACATATGATAAAATGGATGTAACATCATCATGAACAATGGATCTATATGGATCTACACATAGGATGAAGAAAATGCATGGGAATCTCTATTTTAACACCAAATCGAGCCAACAATCCGATATACTCCTTTGGATCCGTGTGAGAGATAATCACCACTCACCAAATCACCTAAACAATCCAAAAGATATCAACTTCAGATCTGGACAGCGAAGAACTAGGCTAGATCTATCACAAATCCGCTTCAAATGAAGAAATCTCTCTTGAAAAGATGAAGATCTTCAATCTAAGCTCTTGAATCTTCAATCTTGATCTTCGATTTGGATGGATGGAAGCACTAGATTAAAGTGGAGAAAAGAAGTGAAGAAGTGTAGAAGTCGAGCTCTCAAAATGGCAGCACTTCGTCGCTTCAAAATCCGGATCCCAAAAATGAAGAGAAGCTCTCCTATTTATAGCTGAAAACTGCCCCTAAGTCGTAACTCGGCTATCTCCTTAAGTCGCTGCCGACTTAACACTGCCGACCTACGACCTAACACTTAGCCATCCTACGACTTAACCAGAAGCATCTGCGACCTAACAACTGCTATCTCCTAAGTCGGTCACGACTTAACAACTTATACGACTTATAAAACCTTGCGACCTAACAGAACCCAACGACTCATGACCTAACAAGGTTACGACCTATAACCTCAGCGACCTAACACTTAGGCAAAACCCAGCGACCTAACACTTATGCGACTTAACTCCACATGCTGACTCCTTAGGTCGCTAACACGCTAACTCCTTAGCACGGCCACGACTCAACTAGGCTACGACTTATCTCTTTAGGTCGCTAACCCACCCAGTCGACCTAACTTGGTAACAACCTAACCCTTAGGTCGCTTACGACCTAACCAACCAAGCTACCAGACGACCTAACACAGTGACCTACCCCTTAACTCGGTTACTACGACCTAATTCTAACCTTAGGTCGTCTACAATCATAAGTCGGTCAACCCACTAACTCGTCCAACCGACCTAACTTCTATACACTCTAAGTCGTTGCCGACCTAACCACACTAACCCAGTAACCACCAGGTCGCTTACTTCACTAGGTCTGCCTACCCTTGAGTCGCCATACCCTTAAGTCGGTCAGTTCTTTAGGTCGTTAACCCACCCTGCCGACCTAATACTTAACCAAATCCTAGGTTGCATAATTCTATAGGTCGCTCCAACTAACCCACGACCTAACACTAACTCGCCGAATTCCTTAACTCGGTCACGACTTAGCTCTTAGGTCGTTCACGACCTAGGACTTAGATAAATCTGCCTAAAAATCTGAAATGACTTAAAAATGCTAAAATTCCAGATTTGACAAACTTTTCGATCCGTGAAAAATACGGGTCGTTACAGTGTGCCACCACGAACCTTCCTTCTGCCTCCGAGCGCGCGTAGCAGCTTCGTCTACGACACCTCCTTCTACTCGCGTGTGCGAGCGCGCCTCCTTCCATGATTAAATCGAGTCGGCTTCAATCAATCTCGAGCTCACAAATATCGCGACGTGCTTCCCCCATTTTCTCTTTACTGTCGCTCGATATTTTAATTTGAGGTGAAGAATGAAATTTGTTTTAGAGGAAGATCGATTTCTTTTATTTGAGGAGAAAGGGGCTTCGGCCATTGTTTTTATTTTGAACGAGAGTATTTTCTTTCCTTTGGTTTTGATTTTAAAAATCATCTGCTCTCACTCGTACTAGTTAAAAGATGAAGCAGGGGAAAAGAAAAGGAATGGTACGAAGGAGACAAGAGAACGTGAAGCAAAGAGTAGGTCGACGCAAATCAGAGACTAGGGTGGCTGGTGATTTGAGTGTATAAATTTATATTTAAATTAAATCTATTAATTATTGTCCAGACGTCTTTATCTCGTATGATTACACAATAGCTCTGAAAATTACAAAATTTAAAATCTGGTAATAAAACAATATTACGGATCCAATGGAACGGGTTTCGTCAAATTTCGAGACTGTGCCTCGGAAGGCTGCTTTTAAATACCGATTAAACGATAAAATTCAAAACTGAACAGAACAGTTTCAAATTCAATTCTGAAAGTTCCAGTACCTTCAGAATTATCAATTTAAATTTTCTAAGCCTTGAAAATATTTTTAACAAGCTTAAAACTGACGATTCAAATTTTCACCCAGATTCAATAATTAAATTCAATAATTTAATCGCCAAATTCATTCCGATATTCGAATTTCAAATTAAATTATCATTCGAATATATAAACTCAATATTCACATTTCAAATGTCAAAAATTCAGGGTCGCTACATATACTTTACTGATTAGACACTACTGTATATAGCGTATATTACTACATAGTAGATAGTTTAACGGATCCTTAAAGAATGGGCGATCCCAAGCATTCTTTAAGTTACTTGTACCTTTATTACAGTTCACTTGAGTTGGTTTACATTGTATAAGTATGTATGTCCTGACTCGAGTGTTTGTATTTTATTTACGCTCGGGTCAGCCTGAGTTATTCACAGATTTGGATTTCCGCTCTCTTGGAGATTTGAATCGCTGGAGATTATCTGCTTGTCTTGTCCTATCTATTTCAGTTCTGTTGTTCTGTTCAGCTTGTACTTGGTTATCATATTGAGACTTCTGTTGTATTTTATTTCTTCTGTTATATCTTATGTAAATCTGATATATTTATATAGTAGCTTCATGAACTACTATTTCTTTTACTTCCGCTGCATTATTTTACTCTGCGTTTGTGATCTGTGATTATATTTATTTACTGTATATTCTGAGATTTGCCAAATTTTATTTACTACGCGGTATTTTGAGCAATTCAATTCCGGCATGAGTGTCTACCTATACACTTATAATGGATGCGAATGGTTGAAAATATCGGGTCGTTGCATTTAAATACCCTTTAACTTATGATTTTTATAAAGCAAATTTTTACAATAAAATCCAATTTTCCAATAATTTCACTTATTAAATTCAAATGTACAATTTTCTTATTCTTTACATTTTTAACAATTTACTTTAACACTTAAATTTAAATTTCCATTTCATAAACACACTTAATTTCCATTTTTATTTAATTAACTTAAACTTCCATAAAAATCAAATCACAAATTTCCAAACTAAGTCATGCTTTAAAATCACAATTTTTCCATTCATTTATTTAACATTTTTAATACATGGAAAAATCATTATTACTTTATTAAATCATTTTAAATTCAATTTAAATCAAATTATCATATTTTTACATTTTAAAATACTTAAATTTTTCTAAAAAAATATATAAAATAACCACGGGTCTGTATAATATTTTCTAACCTAAGTCAAGTGATACGGATAATATATCATTTCAATCCATAATTTACAAAGAAAAATCCGGGTTTTATCATTTCAACCCTGCAATCCCAAGTAAATAAAATTAAATAAAAATCGCTCAGACTTATCATTTCATCCCATAACGATTTTTCCCTATTCTAAAGTCCTTTCGGGTATGTATCATTTCAACCCATAGTGATTCTATTCTACAAGGAACTTGCAGTGTGATTAACAGAAATAAATAAACAATATAACAGAATATAACATAGTAGATGATGTGACAAGTTTATAATAGGGTTTAACATCATATAATTTACATCACAGGCAGGTATAAAATGATATAATAGTTTCTACACATTCACTTGTTGTCACTTCACAAATTATATAAGTATAAATGTCATTGTGAATACTCACCTCTTTACGCTAGAGTTAGCAAATCAAACACACAAACAAAAATCCAGAAAGCACGATAGCACGACTTGATTTGAGTGGAGAGATAGCCAAGATGTTAATCTTGTATTCAAAATAAAACAAAGCAATATAAATATATATTTATAATACAAAGATTAAATTGAAACAAATGGAAATAGAATTAGACAAATGACTTAACCAAGCTTTAAATCAATTTTGCTTGACCATAACTCAACATTTTCTCGGCCATAACATGTTTTAGGCTCGGCCATGGATGATTTAATTTGTGGACATGGATCTGGTTTGGAACATAATGGCATGGCTACACAAGAATGCAAAGGGGTAGGAGTTTGCAAGCAAGGAAGGCAAAGAGACAAGGCTAACAAGTGGAGTTTTGGTTGCATCTAGGCTGGCCTATGGGTCAAGTGGCTCGGCCAAGGGCTGCTACAGGTCAGGTGATGGTGGTCAAGGGTTATGTCAACAGGTGGTGGTGGTTCTAGGGTGGTGGCCGTGGCTACAAATGAAGGTGGTGGTGAACTAGAGCTCGGCTATGCAATTTTTGGAGAGTTTTGCATTGTTTTGTGGAGTTTTCATCATGGAATGGTCATGGCACTTGCTGGTCAGAGGAGGAGGAGGTCAGGCCGTGGATGGTGATGAGGAGGAAGTGGTGTGGTGGTCGGTGGAGATGGCGAAGGGGTTAGGCCGAGCACATGTGGAGGAAATCAAGGCAAAATCAAACAAAAATCCATGGAAAAGTGAAGAGAAAAAGTAGAAAAAGGAAGAAGCCATTACCTAAAATATTTTCAGAATTTGCTTTGGCCGTGAGAAATGAAATGAATGGGAAGTTTTTCACGTGAAAAAGCAAAAGGAAATGCACGGCTAAACTTAGAAAATGAAAGGTCAAGACAATGAAGAGACTAGAAATGAAAAGTCACAAGCAAATGAAAAGACTTTGCCTCTTTGAATTTCCAATTCTTTTTAATCAAAGTAAACAAATAAAATATCAAGAAAAAATAAATAAAAGACAAATAAAATAAAGTAAAAATAAAAATAAACAAATATTCTTAGGAAAAATAAAAAGTAAATAAAGAAAATAGTTTATTATATTGAAACTAGAATTAAAAATTGTAAACAAAATACAATTAACTTTGGAAAATTATAACTATACTTCTAAAATGTTTTAAAAATAAAATATTGAAATAAAATTTAATTTAAAATAATTTAAAAATATTTGCAAAAATATTGGGTTGTTACACAAACCATTCAAAAGGGTAGATTGTTAAGGGGTAAATAAGAAAAAGAAGAGAAAGAAATAA
This sequence comes from Allium fistulosum, assembly GCA_030737815.1. NCBI lineage: Eukaryota > Viridiplantae > Streptophyta > Magnoliopsida > Asparagales > Amaryllidaceae > Allium > Allium fistulosum. The sequence continues at coordinate 193,613,976 of CM060903.1, read as the reverse complement.
AACAAATACAAAATCTCGCAGCGGAATGACAAATATAATAATAAAATAACATTTTATGAAGCTGTTTTATAAATACATTTGATTAATCCTTTAAACACAAAATCAGAGTTACATATAACAGGAATAAATAAATAAATGCAGCGGAACAACATGATGCAGTGGAATACATATAATAACTAGTAATAGTACAAAATCTTCGTCTTCATCCTCCAGAAAGCAGTCTTCGATAAACTGAAAAGCTCAGACTAACCCGAGCGAATTGAAAAGACAAAACACTCGAGTCAGAACTAAAAGATCTTATGTAAGCTAAATCAACAGTAAATAAATATGAGTGTAACGGCGTCGGAGATGTTTATGGGATCTGACATCTCCTATCTAGTGTCAACATGAATGCAATAACTTAAGAGATGTTCGGGATTACCATCTCCTAAGGATCCGTTAAACTATCTACTATGTAGTACAATATGCTATTATAATAGTGTCTACAGTAAAGTAAAGTACTAAAATAGTGTTAAGGCGTTACCCATATCCCCCTTAACACATTTTATATAATGTCGTAGTCTATACAGATACTGTCTCCACGGTAGGTGGGCTATCAGGGAGCACTCTATAGGTACGACACAAAACAAACTCGTAGAAGGCGCGATTGGGCATGTGAACACGGAACTCGAGGCAATGCCAGGGTAGATATACCAATTTCACTCCCGGACTGGTGGTAACGCATAGCAGCTACTACTGCCCACCTCGGACACACTCCCATAATCAAAATCAAGGGGTGGCCATCAAATCAATCACAAAGTCAAAATATAATGTCGAAGAAATGTGCCCGATAGGAGAAATGACCTCACTTGGCTCTGTATAGCTCCTGTTTTAGTCGCATCTAAGCTGACTCACGGGAGTCAGGGTCACGTAAATACCTCATATAGAATCATTCGCCAAACCATCCTACTTCATTTCTGGATTCTTGTAACGACCAGTATTTTTCGAGAAAGAAAAAAATTTCCAATTTAGAATTTAATACGGTAAGAAATTATAAATTTAGGATTCTAAATAAAATTTACTTTGAATTGTAACATCTGTTTTGATTTAATAAAGTGACAACTATTTTATACGATTTCAAACGTATGGTTTAATAAAAAGTTTAATTGGATAGATTTAATATTGTGTAAAGCATGAAATAAATGTATGATTAACTGGAATTGGGTTTCAATTGTAAGTTAACTTCTAATCTAATTGTAAAGAATAAATGTATAATTATGTATTCAAACTTATTTAAATTTTAGTCTTGGTTTTTTTTGCTCATCTTACATATCAACCTATTGAAATTAATTTGTTAATAAAATTTAGTATAATTGGATTTTACATAAAAGGAAAGAAAAATAAAATTTAATTTAATAAGACTTAATTAGTTAAACGATGCAGAAATTGAGAAAATTGAGAATTTAGTACTTAACTAGTTAATATTAGCATTTTTATTAAGGAACTAGAAATTTTAAACCAATGAATATTCAATTTTATTAATTTGAAATATAGTTTATTTTGAAATTAAAGAAAGGTGAATTTTTTTGAATATAATAAACAGAAATCTACCATTTAAAACAAACAATAGAATTTTATGATGGAAATTCGATATTTGTTATGCGTCCATCTAGACATAGCAAATGACAAATTTTCGTCGAATAATATAGATGTTCTATCGGTCGCTAGAAATTCAGTTTAAATCAGTTAATAACAGTTTAATTTAAAAGTGTTCTGAAACCTAAATATGTCAACATGAGAAAATTTATTTAGAACACTCTGAATAAGACTGCGTAATCCGTTTCGCGAAATTCGGACGTTTCTATCTCCGATTGGATTTTTCCATACGGGATAGCAACGTATATTAGTGTCCGTATGGACTTTTGATAGGAAGGTCCTGACACAGATATTTCTGTTTCCTCTTGTCCATCTCATCGCGCTGATCACCGTGATATATTCATTGGTGTATTTCGGAGTCCGGTGCGTGACGGAATCAACAGAATGCAAAGTGTGACGATTCGCCAAATTGGGTCCATTTGCAATTCTGTGTCCTCCCTGGTTCAACTTTGTAACGACCCGTATTTTTACGGATCGACAAGTTCGTCAAAATCTGGAATTTTAGCATTTTTAAGTCATTTCAGATTT